>OX123183.2:88860728-90060728 GCA_944739405.2 Euclidia mi | reverse complement strand
ACAGTGGGCTGTCCGTAACACCTATGTTGAATAGGTGCTTGTTGAGTGGACAGTGGCCGGTTATTATGCCCATCAGATGCTTTAGTGTTTTCCTATTAGAATGCAGCAGCTTGTGTGAGAGTCGCTTGTTCAAGCAGGGGATGGCATCTTTTGTTTGTCTGCATTCTTTTATGTTTGCCCACTGTTTTTCGTGTTCATGTGCGGTTCTCTCACGTAGCCACGTTTTGATTTGGCTTGCTGGTATCGGTACAATCGGCTCGGGTCCCATTATCGTTGTGTCCGATCCTTGCCGTGCCAGTTGGTGTGCGGCGTCATTGCCTGCGGAGTTGCTGTGGCCTTTAATCCATTGCAGCGTAACCCGATTCTTCTCTGCAATCTTTTGCAGCTCTAGGTGGCATTCCATGATGAGGCCGCTGTTAAAGCAGTTGCTGCCTAGAGCTTGTAGTACAGAGGCACTGTCCGTGATAATGCGTATAGCCAGGTCACTTACGTTCCTAGACGCGATTGCTGTTGCGGCTCTTGTTATCCCAACACACTCGGCTTGGAATATGGTGTTATGGGTGCCAAGGGATGTTGAGATGTTCATATTTAAGTCATGGGAGAATACGCCCGCCCCCGTCCCATACTTCGTTTTTGAGCCGTCTGTGTATACTCTGACTTCGTGTATACCAGAGCAGTCTTTGTGTTCCTACTGCAATTGGATGCGATATTTTTTGTCAAAGACAAAAGTTTTAGGGATGAGATCGCAAACGGCCTCTAGCATCGGGATCTCTTTGGTTAAGGTCCCTTTTAGGCGTGCGTGAGTAATTCGATCATCCTTTCTCCATAGCCCGAGCTTGTCTAGACGGATTGCTACAGCGCCAGCTTCCTGCTGGATCATTAGGTGCAGCGGTCTTAGGTCCAGTAGTATCTCCAAGGCGGCTGTTGGGGTGCTCTTCATGCAGCCTGTTGTGGCCAAGCAGGCTAGGCGTTGAAGGCTCTGTAGCTTTTTTGTGATTGTGCTTAGTTGCGTGCGTGGCCACCACACTACTGCACCATATGTAAGCATGGGGCGTATAATGGCAGTGTAGATCCACAGGGTAATTGATGGTTTGAGACCCCATTTTTTGCCTATGATTCTCCGACATTGCCAGAAGATTGTGCATGCTTTTGTTGTTTTTGTGCTGATGTGCTTGCCCCAGTTTAGCTTATGGTCAAGTATTACGCCCAAGTACTTGACTTCATTCGATAGGGTAAGCTCCGTTCCAAAGAGTTTTGGTGTTTTTCACATATGGGTTTTCCTTTTGTTGGTGAAAAGTACTAGCTCCGTTTTGTTGGGGTTAACCGTCAGTTCATGTTGGTTGCACCATTCCTCCATGATCCTGATGGCTGCTTGCATCCGATTTCGGATCGTGTCTTCTGAGTCACCTTTGATCAGGATGGTGATGTCGTCTGCATAGCCGACCGTGAAGAATCGTCTGTCGTTTAAGTTCCGTAACAGATCGTCCACCACAATGTTCCACAACAGGGGTGAGAGTACACCTCCCTGAGGGCATCCTTTTACAACTATGCCCCTTGTGGTGGAGTTTACCGTGAATTGTATTGCCCTCTGTTTCAGCAGTTGATCAATCCAGCCACTAAGGATTTGCTCAACTCCGAACTTTTCGAGGGCCCGGCTGATACTGTTGAACTTAGTTTTGTCGAAGGCGCCTTCTATGTCAATGAAGGCCCCCAGTGTCATTAACTTGTTGGTAAGCGCTGTTTCAATGGTTCCCACAACGGAATGCAGCGCCAATTCAGTTGACCTGCCACTTCTGTAGGCGTGTTGATGTGGGTGTAGTGGATTGCGCAGTAATGCGCCCTCACGGAGGTATCGGTCCGTAAGTCTCTCCAGCGTTTTCAATAAGAAGGAGGTCAAGCTGATGGGTCTATATGCTTTCGCTTGTGAGTAGTCAGTTTTGCCAGGTTTTGGGAGGAATATGACTTTAACTTCCCTCCACCTGCAAGGTATGTATCTGTGCGCTAATGAGGCCCTGTAGATGTCGAGCAGGTGCGGCACAATCGTTGTGCATCCCCACTGTAGGAATGCTGGTATGATTTCATCCAGGCCTGCGGATTGGAATGCCTGGAAGCCGTCTATTGCCCATTTCAGCCGGTCTGTGGTGACCACATTTTCGGCTACCAGCCAGTCTGTTTGGGTCGGCGGTCTGTAGTCTGACTCGTCCCACAGACGGTCATTGGTTACTTCACAACCTGGGAAGTGAGTTTCAATTAGCACTTGGCTAATTTCAGCGTCCGTAGTTGCGTAGGTTCCATCTTGCTTTTTAATGGCGCCAAGGGTTTTGTTGCTGTCCTGAGACAAGATCTTTTTCACCCTGGCTGCTTCGTTCGTGGTGTTTATACCGCTGCAGAAACGCCGCCAGGACTCGCCTCTGCGGAATCTTATGCGTTTCTTGTAGTGTGACTGGGCTTCTTTGTATTTGAGCCAGTCTGCTTCCATTCTCGTGTTTTTAGCCCTGTTAAAGAGTTTCCTCAGGTTTTGCCTGAGTCCCTCTAGTTCTCTTCCCCACCACTGGGTTTTGCTAGACGACTTTGGGAGTGTGGGTGCACAGGCTTGCTGATAACTTGTTTGTATACATTCTGTTAGTAAGTTGGTGTTATGTTCTATGTTGTCAGTGCTGGTCGACATGTCCTTAAAATAGGATTTGTCTACCTGTGATACGAGAAACGTCTTGTATTTCGCGATGTTGGTTCTGCGAGGGTTGCGCCTAGGTTGTTGGACGTTCTCTTGCACTCGTATTTCATAGCAGATTCATCTGTGGTCTGCGAAGGATGGCTCAGCGGACACATGCCAGTTTGTGACAAGTTCCGCGGCCCCATCCGATGCTAGCGTTATGTCTACTATGGTTTGATATCTGGAGCTAACAAAGGTGGGCTCCGAACCGTTGTTAACTACAGATAGATTTGTTGAAAAGATGTATTCAGTCAAGATCTCACCTCGTCTGTTTGCGTCGGGGCTACCCCACAGCGGATGGTGCGCGTTTGCGTCCGCCGAGATGATTACCTGCCAGCCGTGGTCCTCACAGTGCTGCACCAGCTCGGCCAGCTCTTTTGATGGGATGTCCTCATCACCAGGCATGTAGACCGAAGCTAGTACTAACATCTGTTTGTTGGGCCCTGTTTGGAGTCCTACGGCAGTGAGGTCTCTAGAACAGAAGTTGGTTAGCAACAGTGCTGGTATTGTTCGGGGAATGTATATGCATGTTCTCGGTTTAGTGACCGAGCAGTTGTGCAGTAGCTTGCCTCCGATGTTGTTTAGACCACATATGTTGTCGCCTCTAATCCACGGCTCCTGGATTAGGGCTTTTGCCTGTTGATTAACCTCCAGCAGCCTGCGTAGGGTAGCCGTTGCAATTTGTTTATGCTGGAGGTTAGTTTGTATGACTCTAGTCTGACGAAGAATCGAGGACATTGCTGTCCATAGACTCCCCGTCAGACGAGTCGTGCTCGTCTTTTGCGTCCGTCGCAGCGGTGGGTTGTTGTATAGTCGCTGCGGGCGCCGGTGTAATACGGGCTATGCCCGAGGTGCTTGGGATGGCTGGTACAGCTCGTCCCGTTGTGTCCTTACCTTCACTCGGCGTCTCCTTGGACCCTTCAGCCGCCGAGCTCTCCCCCCATGTGTAAGGTAATATAGTATGCAATAGCATAGGCCATGAATGTAAAATTTTAATCGCGAAACATGGGTATAATATTACAACCTCTGCTGGGATACAGGCTATCTATAAAACAATATAAATATAAAAACGTCAATTTTCAAGAAATACTCATCTTTGTTTACTGCAGTTAAAGATTCAAAGCCGCATTTACTGGACTACTAAACGTGGTAGGACTAAGAAATGCTGGCATGACGGCGCACCAAACGAGTCACCACCAGGCATGCCGAAGACGGTGCGAAATCGAAGAGGGTGCGAAGTCGAAGAGTTACATCATAAAATCAGACCTTGGGCTCCAATGCAAAGACTTGGATTGTAGCCGGACAGTGCTAGGGTCTGTGTCAGCTATAAAGCCAAAACAAGACATATTTACATGAAAATTTACAGTGCTGAGCCAGTGCTGAATTATATTCAGATCCTATCAAAAACATATCTACACATAATTTATTTTTATTATAATCTATATGATTTTGGGACTATGAAATAAGTACAAATTATCCCTACACTCATCATCATCATCATCTCAGCGGCAAGACGTCCATTGCTTAACAGGGGAAGCCTTCCCCTAAAGCTTTCTACATAAATCGATATTCGAGCCGCCCGCATCCTACCACTGCCTGCGATCTCAACTAGATCGTCGATCCACCTTGCTTCACACTATATACCTACATTCAGTAAGTCAGTACAACTAAATCTTTGTTAGGCAAGATTGCAACATATTTCAGTACAGCTATAATATAGATTGGTGGCGTTTACTATGGCAACTGATCTGACCGCTACAGCCTGTTAGTCTTTGATAGCCTGCTATTGGGAATGAGACATGCGATCAACAATACTGCATGCGCTTTACATTGAATGCCTGAACAGGGCACGACTTGTGTTATCCACGGGTAGCTCTTGAAGGTTTGGGTTCAGTTCGAGCGTACCATTACAATAAGCATAAGAAACGTGAATTTGACAAAATAATAATGATAGATGTGTGTTATTGCAATACTAGTTTCATACTGCCTCCGTGGTCCAGTGGATAGCGTATGCGTCTGCTGACTGGAGGTCCCGGATTCGATTCCCGGGTCGGGCAAAAGTTTTACTGGGTTTTTCCAAATTCTCTGTAGCAGCACAGAGTCTGGTGATGTACCCAGTAACGGCAAAAGGCTCGCCCCCTATTACGTGGGACCTAAAAATTTATCGCGCAATGTGGGTGTAATACATAGGCATGAGTCTATAAAAAAATTGGGCAAGTGCGAGTCGGACTCGCGCACGAAGGGTTCCGTACCATCATCTATAAAAGAAAGTCACGTTCGTTATATGTATCCTTAAATACTTTTTAAGTTTCTACCTGTTTGTTAAGATCGAGTAACAAATTGCTTAAAAATTGCGTTCGTTGTATGGGATCCCTTTATTATTTACTTTTTTATTTAATTATTTATTTTGAAAGGTAATATACAACTTCATATTCTGTGAAAATTTAAAGCGTCTTCCTCTTACAGTTAGTAATTTTGAGCAAAAAATACAAAAAAAAAACACGTTTTTTGTATGGGACCTCCCCCCCTTAATATTTGATTTTTTTATTGTTAGTATTTGTTCTTATAGCGGCAACCGAAATACATAGTTTGTGAAAATTTCAGCTTTCTAGCTATCACGGTTTATGAGATACAGCCTGGTGACAGACA
The DNA here is from genome assembly GCA_944739405.2 of Euclidia mi. Taxonomy (NCBI): domain Eukaryota; kingdom Metazoa; phylum Arthropoda; class Insecta; order Lepidoptera; family Erebidae; genus Euclidia; species Euclidia mi. Next base: position 90,055,366 of record OX123183.2, on the reverse strand, counting down.
GACAGCGGAGGCTTAGTAATAGGGTCCCATTTTTTACCTTTTAGGTACGGAACCCTAAAAATAGTTTCATATCTATGAAGTGTTCATAAAAATAACTGTCAAAATGTAACAGTGTTGAGATGAAATGAGATCTAGATTAAATAGATATTTCATGAATAAAATAAAGTCCGAACATTATAATAACTTGTTTCATTTAAACGGACTTGACATTTTGCCGATACTGTATCGGCTAATTACTTTTTGCGTATTTAATATAAAATATTCTACTATTAGTACTAAAACAAGGATATTAATAAAAACATATTTAATTTTTCAAAATGACATTGGTGTATTTTCTATAGAGACGTCATATCGAACTTCGAGTGTCATGATGTCTTATTCTCTGCCGAAAAACTAAACATTGCCAAAGATTGACCCGTCAGTAAATGTCGCAACCCGTCGAATATGATTATGATATCCACTATTGATTACTGTAAAATTCATTATGAGGTGGTAATATTTACATTTTCGGCTGAGATCATGATATGGCACGTGGATATTCAGTATGAAGTGAATAAGTATCATTTTGTTTGTCAATGCTTTTTGAAATTCTTTTTTTTTAGTCTGGATGAATTACAAGCCTAAGGGCACGTTCTTGACACGGCATAATTATTAATATCTATTGGCAACACTTTTTTTTTGACTCATGATGGAAAGCAAACAATTTACGGGCTTACCCCCCCAGACTGGGCCCCTAAAGGGGCTCAGCCTAGGGAGAGTGTGGTGACTCCGCGACGAGAAGCACCGAAACTACCCACTAAAACCAACATGGTGTTCCTCTATCCGATCCCATTGAATGGTGGGGTCACGGGAACTACGTTAGCATTACTGCCGCGACCCCGCCTGAGCGATCTATTGGCAAAACTGCGGTTTTCAGGCAGTAAGTTGTTCTTTTTTTTTAAAGAGACAACTCCCGCATTAGGACTAAATCCTGTGTCGCGGAGGACTTTACAAACATACAACTAACGGACCTAATGAACACCCAGACTCGAAACAACAATTTATGAATCATACAAAGTGTTGTCTCGTGGGGAAATCGAACCCACAACACTTCGGCGCAGTGCCAAGCGGCGAGGCGGTCGCCCAACCGTGCAGTCAAAATATTTCACTCTGATAACTGATTTCTAATCATAGTTATTTAATTTTGATGTATCGCCTATAATTAAAATTAAATTCATGCATGTTCTGCAATCAATTGATTGAATATAATTGATATAAATGGAACGTTGGAAATACTATTGTTTCTATCCAACGGCAAACGAACTGTAATTGGTTTATTGTATACGTGAAAATGTATGTTTGGTATGGGGCAATTATTTCGTTTAATTAAAAAAACAGACATACTAAGGTCAATTGGTATAACAATTTGTAAAATTTAATTAAATACTTCAAAAATGTTCAGATAACAAACAGTTAATGGCGCCATCTGTAATAATATTTAAGAGATTGCAATCAAACTTAAAACGTTAAGAAATTTGCCTCTAAATGAAGAATTATGATTATTTAACCTCTCTGTTTTTTTAATACGAGGCTACTCGCTACAAACTATAAACCAATATCCGTTCGTTTACAATATATTAAAATAACGCCGTCGCCTCACTCATCAATATAAATGATGAGCAATTTATTCATCGTCCGTATGTACATATTGTCGCCAGTTGAGCTTGACAGATGATAGCCTCGTATTGTTGCACACCAACAACCAAATATGGCAGCATCACGCTCTTATAAAGGAGCTCAAATATTATTCTTTAACAAATTACCACATTGTCTGCCTCGAAAAAGTAAACAACATTAAACATGAAACAATGTTACTAAGCGACACCACAAAATCTTCGTTAATACTCCACTAGAGGGCCCGCGCCGAATTTTATACACCTTTAGGTATTAATCGAGATTTTGTAAAGCGGAAATCAAGCTTCCGTAATCCCAATAGAAATGTTTTAATGTAATCGCTTTGGGCCTTCCTTCTGAGCGATGTTTAAATTTAAGTGATTTTTAAAACGATCTTAAAATAACAAAGAAAAGCGCCACTAATTGTGTCGTCGAAGACATGAAAGAGATTTAATGAAAGTAAGTAATTAATTTATTTTGTTAGAGTTATGTTATTGAATGCTTGCAGAGACTTTTTACACTATAATTATCTTTTAGGTGGCAGTTCAAAGGTATAGATAATAATACGACACTGTCGGTGTCTATACACATGAGAGGCACCTTAAGTGTCCGCGGGATGTCTAGAGGTCAAGTAGGTCTCGTTGAGTGAGTAGCTGTTAATGAAGCGAATTGTAATTACATATTCATTAAACTGCTTTTGTAATACAAAAAATTACAATATTATTCTGTAAATAGCAAATTAATAGCTAAACTTTGAAAAAATATCAGGTTACTGAAAATTTTATATCACTTGCAAATTTTTTCAAAAGGATGACATATAAAGATGTAAAGATACCCAATATAAAACTCGTGATAATTATTGCTTTGTTGTACTGATGAAGATCAGACTTAAGATATATTTCTATTTAATATGCCTCAATTTACATGTCCAATGTTATCTGGGACATAAAACTATTTAATGGGTAAAATATAAATAAGAATGCACAATGCATGCAAATAAGATCAAGACAAGAAGAAGTCATATAAGAGCACTTTAAAAGCATTATGAGACAACGTTTTGGTAAGTATTACTTATCATTATTTCAAAAGCAATAAACAAACCTTTGCCAATGTTCATGTTTTGTTCTATATTTGTTCAAGATATAACAACAACACAAATTCAAATTCGTTGACTAGCATAATAAAAGCGATAAAGATCTAGGGCATAATAACAAATAGTAACATCTCGATCGGTATTATCATCTTCATCACATTCGTATGTAAATTAAATCAATGTCTATATAAGGGTCAATAGCACCTTAATTGCAAGTCTCCGCAAGCAATTTGGCAATAAACTTGCAACTACGGAACCAAAATTTCAACGCAACTTTATTTTTATCAAAGGAAGTCGTTAGACGGTATCTGAACCACCTCGCACGTATTAACATACATAATTATAGGTAGTTTAACAATTGGAACGGTGCCAACTCGATCCAACTTTTTAGGTTTCCGTTGGTAAGGGAAACACTATGTTTTCAGATATTCTTCTTATTTCTCGACATAGGTGGTTCCACTGACAAATTTATAGACTTTTATTAGCTTCGTTCTTTGTTATCTTGATTCAAACTAGTTATGACGGCTCTTGATTTTCAAAGTTTGGCCAGTCTATACTTATATTGCCAACATTCAAATTACCAAAGGCTGAGTCTCGTTTGTTTGAAATTGCAATTTTAGTTTTTGAGACAATTTTAATTAAATTTTCTGAATGACCTTTGATTTGAAAACTCAATTTAAGTAATTTTCCATTGTGTTCCATATCTCTTTAAACTGACGTCTTGTAATTGCAAAGACGTATTTTTTGACAGGAAAATAAAACAATTTAGAGAGAACATTTATCAAACCTTTTGTTGCTGAAGTAAAATAACATGCGTTCATACAATAAATAAAAGTGATTTACACTGTGGCAAATTTATGTTCTTACAACAGAATAGATACCAATAACGAAGTTCATTCTGTCGATCACTCACAGCATATGTACTTGTAAATTTTTGTTTAGCGGTTAATTTAGAGTTATGAGTGAAATGTTTCATTGCAAATTTTTTTTTACGGAAATACGTTCTAAAATGTTGACGTTTGAAATATAACGATGGTTTTTATTGAGTCATAACAAGTCTGCTTAACTTAATGCTGAAAGAACAGCAAATTTTAGAATTCGGTGGCGTAAATTGCTTTTATTCCTAGAGTTGAAGCGTGTTTAAAATATGCAGTCACAGGAAAAATTATTTATATAGGCCACAAAGTGACGTTTATGAACGTGAAAATTTAAGTTAATTACTTAGTCATAATTTTTACATTTACTGTCATGTTCGCAATACGAGTACAATACTGCCGTCCTTACGAAAAGTGCAATCACTAGGTCAAACCTGATTTCGAGAAAAACGCGGGTAAAGATTTTATTTTTGTTTTGCTTGTATCTCCATCACTATACAAGGTATCGGATTGAAACTTTTACTACATGATGTATAACAATGTAGAGAATATTATGTGATACTTAATGTTTGTTCCCACATATCATCCCGATATAAAAACCAATAAATAAAATAATGTTAAGTATAATTACTATGTAGAAAGAATGTTTACTAGTCATAACCGCAATAAGTAACCTATTTATTGCACTTAGGGTTAGGAAACCAAGATGACGCATTTTTGAGTAGCAATTCATTTTTATTTTTAACTGCTTCCTAACCAAATGTGCATTAAGTTTCTTATTTATTGCGGTTTTCATTAGTAAAACGCCAAATTATTAACTTGGTCCTATAAGAAAAACGGAGATGTTACACTATTATGACAAATACCTATGAATAAACAGAAGTTTGCACAACATTATTTTTCCTCTCACTGATTTAGTATGAAACTGTTTTCTACGTTCAGATGTGTTTTTCAAAATAATGTGAAATTGGTTATAATTTTATGAATAAAAAAATTATAATATTAAATATTTTTTATTTCAAACTAAAAAAGTACAATTACAATGGGAATCACTTCATATTCATATTCATTTATTTATAAGATATTAGTTTACAGCATATAGTACACCAACTCACTTATATCTATACTAAATGCACTTTTAATAATTAATTACTAAAACTAAAAATAACAATATAAAAATATAAAATTTGGAAACAAAAACAACAATAAACTTAACTACAGGTAGGAACTATAATTTACTTCTTAAATTTATTTTAATTTATTTATAACATATAAATATGTTTTAATAATACACTCTGTGCGTTAAAAAATATGTCTACATCTGGACTATATTTATGAAGGTCATTTATAAGCTTAATCGCTCTTGCCGTAGGACTGTTTTCAGCTTGTGAAGAGCGCTACATAGGTGGATAGCAAACGAGTTTTTGCTGTCTTCTGCCTACACTACGCAAATACTGGTCGGGAATATAAAAACGTATTAATCGCTGTTTCCGGAATTGAGTTCAGTTCTCGCAGCAAATTCTCTTTTATGTCTTCTACCGATTGAACACGGGTGCCACGAAGTGGTAATTTGAGTTTAAGAAAAAGAAAGAAGTCAGCTGGCGCCATATCTGGTGAATGTGATGGTTGCTCGATGGTATTTGTTGAGTGTTTGCTCAAAAATTCGTTCAGTATGATGGCCTTGTGCCAAGGTGCATTATCGTGGTATATCTTTCCACAAATCTGCCCTTTTCGTCGCATTCTCTTAAACACCGCATAACGCACAAATAATATTCCTTATTTACCGTTCGACCTTCCAGCAAGAATTCTAAGTGCACAACACCACGATAGTCAAAGAAAAGACTTTGGCGTGGTTTTTTCGGTTTTGGTTCAGTTGCAAGGCGCCACTCCGAAGCTTGTTGACTAGTTTGCATGTCAATCTCGTAAACCATCGTTTTGTCACGAGTAACAATGCGTTTCATGAATATTAGGTCGGAATTGACTCGTTCTAGCACGTCCTCAGCGACTTTCATGCGGTTGAGTTTTTGGAGAAAATCCAGGTCTTTTGGGACTAGCCGAGCGGAGATATGTTTCATACCCAAATGATTAGTCAAAATGATACGGATCGAATCGTGAGATACAAAAAATTCGGCGGCTGTCTCTCTCAAAGTTGAATGAGAATTTTCAGTCACTGTTACCTTCACTTTTGCGATATTAACTTCAGTTGTAACATTTACATTGACTACGAACACGAAATTCCATTGGTAATGCAAAATTTAAGACAAACTCTTTTTTCGATGTTTTTGTCCATTTAGAAATTCGCAATACTCACTAGATATTATATAACTAAAAACAGCACTGTATTTAAATCAACTAACAGATGCAATTTAAACTCCGCGCCAAAATGGAAAACAGTTATGCCAATCTAACAAGAATAAAATTAAACAAAAAAAAATCTTTGGAACCATAAACAAATAATCCATTCCCGATACTTTTTTGACTGAATGTATAGTGATAAAGTTGCTTTTAAGTTGTTTTATTTTTTGTACAAAATATTTTACTCCCCTCGTACTCTCCAACCTCCTGGTGCTAGTTATAATCGCAATAAATGGTGAATTTATTGCAATTGATATCGCGTATGTAAACTGTATTCATTTACTCTTCCTAGAAATAAATGCAATATATATCTACTTAGTAAATTAAGTTTAATATCCTTCCCATAATTATTAATAAGGTCCCTTAAGATAACTGCAATAACTTAAGCTTATTGTACTTATAACAAGTAAATGAGAATCATAAGCAACGAAGTATGGTAATTATAAATGCGGTAACTCTACTTAACTACTACTATAATGAGTATATTATTTAATACCGTAAATAAGGATCCTTATCATATCTGCAATAACTCAAACATATTGCACTTATAACTAGTAAATGAATATTACAAATTACGATCTATGCTAATAATAAGTATAGTAACTATGCTTATTGCAGATATAGTTAGTAAAATTTCTTAATAGCGTAAGTAAGTTATCGTAGTTAGTCATCCTATCTATAGTTATTTCGGTCTTGATATGTAAATCATAAAGCATCGACCTAGATATTGCAGTTAGGCTTAGTATTAAAACCGGCTGCGTCATAGTTACGTAAAAAGTGACTTAAAAGAATATATAGATCTCGTTCTGCTGATTCCGAATATGTACCTTCTTATCTCAATTCGGTGCAAAACTCGAGTTATTGCACTTTTCGTAAGGAGGGCAGAATAGGAAGAAACACGAGAAAGAACGGGCAATAACACTTCACAAAAAAAATATTTTAAATTGTCTTTCGGGATATTTACCACGTACCTTTGTTTGGAGTAATCGTTATTTCGCCACTGTTGCAAGCGCCATGTTCACGGATGTACTGTGGTATATATCCCGAAAGACAATTTAAAATAAGTTTAAATGACCACGAAGGTTTAAATTCCTATATCACAAAAAATATTCTAATAATTGCAATTATTACCGTGACATATCCTTCTCAAGAAGAATGTTGTGAGTTACTAACGTATAAGAAGCATACGTAGTCTAATACCTTCGCAGCGCATTCACCAATCAGTCTGTCTGGCGGTAATTGCATTCACCACAAAGGCATCCAGGGCACCTTTCAACATCGCTCTGTGATTTCTACACAAAGTTTCATAATAGCTTGCACAATGTAACTTAACTGTAAAAGAAAATATTATTATCATGTATTAAATTATATAAACTAATTTAATAAAAGTGAAGAGATCGTTTTTATTTTTGAACGCGTCTATCTCTAGCACTACCAGTCGACATTGAAAATTATGTTTGTGTATGATAGCAACATTTATTAGGTAGATAGACTATGTATTGTTACGTCCCTTAGAAACTGTACAAAAAGAAAAGAACGCGAGTAGGATATAATAGCACTGACAAGCGGAGCGATACGACGGTTAAATGATGTGTGGCGGCCAAAGGCACGGGCGATGTCTTGTATAAATATATATGGTATTGTTACGAGCTGGGGTTCGACGATAAATTAAAACTCACTATGCCACTAAATTGTACTCAAGGGCGGATCCAGCTTGGGCGCCAGGAGGGGGTCACATATTCGTGGTCAAGTCAAGAACATATAATTTAATTTTGATAACAATAGATACAAGTAAAAAGAAGGTATTTAATTAATGTACGTAATAGTGTAGATACGTTAGAAAACGGTAAAAAGTAAAATAAAACTACAGTAGAATGAGACCCATTGGAGAAGGAAGAGAATATAGCGATCATTAAAGAAAAAATAAATTACGGGCGATCAGAGGTCGGGAAGTGGATGGGATTGCGATTTTAAGGGTAAAAAAGGGTTTATCTCGATTGCCAGCAAAACTACAAGTCCTACGGAAAAAACGTCAATTGCAAAGTTGTAGGTAATAAAAAGATCTACAACTTTCGTATTTACATTTTATTCACACAACGACATAATTTATGTGAAAAATTCAACTAACCAAGTTTTTGGATTTTTATTTTTGTCTTTTACACGAAATTTGGTGAAAACTTGCCTTTTTATGTTCCAAACACACAGTTTATGTTTTTTATTTAAAGTATTTATTTTTACGCCTTATTTTGACTTGATTTCCAAATAAAACCCTAATTTTCAATTGAAAATTCTCACGTCAATATATCAGTTTTTTTTTAATTGTTCGGCGTTTTGTTCGTTGAAATCTCTACTTTCTGATGGTGAATAAAATATACGTAATGTATAAGGTAAACGTTCTCAGAAAATGCAACGAAATGAAACAACCTCGAGACCGATTTTTTAAATCATAATGTACAATTTTGAGATATTTATTAAAATTAACACTTTAATTACTCAAAAAACGTAAGATTCCATGCTACATTGATAAATAAGAACTTAAAAATCGATATATACAAGTAAAATTAGCAACCAAATAAGTTAATAAGTAATAAATAAGACATCTACAATATTTTGAGAAAGTTATAGAATCTTCTTTAAATTATAGCGTTAACTCCTATTTATTCCTATTTTAAGATAAAGTGACCCACAGACAATTTGAGCCCATCAATAGTTATTTTAAAGAGAAGTGTGGAAGGGCTAGGTGGATCCCAGCCCTGACATGTATTTTTATGAATAATGTTGTTCACTGTTCTGTATTTCAAATACTGACTAACTGTTTTTATAGCTGATATGAAATAACAGGCAGTAAGGCCCAGATCCACCTAGCCCTTCCCCTTTTCTCTATAAAATAACTAATGATGGGCTAAAATTTTCTGTGGGTCACTCAGGTACCATACATTATCTTAAAATAGCAATAAATAGAAGTCTACGAAGATTCTATAACTTTCTCAAAATATTGTAGATCTCTTATTAAATATTAACTTATTTAGTTGTTAATTTTAGTTGTATATTTCGATTTGCAAGTTCTTTTTTATCAATGTAGCATGGAATCTTACATTTTTCGAGTAATTAAAGTGTTAATTTGTAAATCGCTCAAAATTGTACATTATAATTAAAAAAATCGGTCTCGAGCATGTTTCATTTCTTTGAATTTTCTGAGAACGATTACCTTAGTAATGTATATTTTATTCACACCATCAGAAAGTAGAGATTTCAACGAACAAAACGCCGAACAATTAGAAAAAAGCTGATTTATTGACGTAAGAATTTTTAATTGAAAATTAGGGTTTTATTTCGATATTAAGTCAAAATAAGGCGTAAAAATAAATATTTTAAATAAAAAACATTAACAGTGTGTTTGGAACATAAAAAGGCAAGTTTTCACCATATTATATCGTGTAAAAGAAAAAACTATTGTAAAAGTTAAAAATAAAAAACCAAAAACTTGGTTATTTGAATTTTTCACATAAATTTTGACATTATGTGAATAAAGTGTAAATACAAAAGTTGTAGATCTTTTTATGATCTACAACTTTGCCATTTACGTTTTTTCCGTATGACTTGTAGTTTTGCCGACAATCGAGAAATCCCTTTTTTACCCATAAAATCGCAACCCCATCAACTTCCCGACCTCAGATCGCCAGTAATTTATTTTCCCTTAAATTTTTGCTATATTCTCTTTCTTTTCTAATGGGTTTCATCCTACTATAATTTTATATCGTTTCAAAAATTATCTACCCTGGTCTAAAACCTTTGCCATCATACAAAGTTATTATATTCTAAACTAATTAAATATTGAAGGTATGTATTTACATAAAATCTGTATGGTGACAAAATAATTATATACTTAAATAAAATCTTTATGTTTAATTAGTGGTCCACCTAAGTCCTGGAACCAGCTCAGGGGGGGGTCATGACCCCCATGACCCCCCCCTTGGATCCGCCCTTGACTGTACTTTATTTAAAAACACTATACACACTTATTTCTCAACACTAATAAAAACACACTTATTTCACACTACTAGAAACACCACTAAACACTTCCGACTTACTTCCCTTCGCTTGATGATTATCGCTCCGATATTCAATTGTTACTGTCCTTTCTCGCCCGTCTGCGCGGTATTTATACCGGCCGGAACACATAACTAGTATTTTCGAGACGCATCATGAAAGTTCTGGTAGCTTGCGGTCATTCTAGTTTGTTCTATTTACAGCAACGTCATCTATTAGAGGAAAGATGAAACAGCTTTAAACCACCTATACATATAATCTCATCTAGTTCTCCCATTCACCGATAGATGGCGTTATTTTCAATTATTGCCATTCGTAACAGTATTTCTGAATTATTGTCTTACTCATTTTGAAAATCCCTGTGTAGTAATGTGAAACGCATACCAAAATGAAGTTTTATCATGGCTTACGTCGCCAAAATTTATGTATGTCTTTACTAGTACATAAAACCCTTAAGTCGATTTGACTTGAAGTCGGGTAACCACTTTGCCAAGACGCTACCACAAGACACCAATATATAATTTTGTACATATTAAGTAAAGCAATTAAATTTTCAGTAAACACCTATGTTGGTAATAATGTAAGGGGCATAATAACGTAATCTGTATTGTTTGTTGGTAATAGGATTGTATAATAGCTTTGTCCTGGAGTTAATAGTTTCGCGAAATGGTTTGTTTCTAAACAGGCCCAGTACATAAATTTATTCGTCTATTACACGGATCGGCCACATCTTTGTCGCTACTAAACTCGCGGCGCGCTTCGATGTCTATGCCGCGTTCTATTGTTAGTCGAGAGTATTAACAACGAAGTAGACCGCGACATAGGCATGAAATGTACATTGCGTGTCACGGCAGCAACAAGATTGTGGCCAATCTGTTAGACCCAAGTCCTCTGTCGCCGACGTATATTGCGCTTCATACAAATTGAAAATCAATGAACCGCGGACCCAATTTAATATGAAAAGCTATTCATTCATCTTCATATGTTATTTGGCTGTTAGGAAGTTTGGATCGATATCTTTGCTAACTGGGCGTTCTTACATCTAACAGTTTCTTCGAGAGGTTTTGAGTTTATTTGCGCTCTCTGTGTTCAGATAAAAGTTACGTAAAGTATTGTGATAGAAGATGGTTTTTTGAACAAGATGTTTGAAGATCTTGTTTATGAATGTGTGAATTTAAATGTGTAAAGTATACATTTTTAAAGGTATATTATTAAATAGTTGTGAAAACTATTAATTATTATAACCAACCTACATCAAAATAATTATAAGTAATTATGATACACTTCAAGTTGCGTCTTTGAAGCAATGTTAATATGTTTTGTAAGATCAGCCGCACTAGGAATAAGTCCTGTGTCGCTGAAGACATCACAAACATTTACAACGGATATAAAGAACAAACAATCAAACTCGAAACAAACAATTTTTGGTTTACTCAAAGTTCAGTCTCGAGTGGGAATCGAACTCACGACACATGGTGCAGTGCTAAGCGTTCAAACTACTACGCCATCCGTGAATTATATAAATAGACGACTCATCAATTGACATTTTGTTTCTAACTTTGAAGGCGTGAAATTGTGTATGTGTCGTATAATATCACACAGTATGAATAGAAACAATTTCACATTCAATAACCGCTATCACAATATAATATATGTACAGTCGCGTATACTCAATGAGTCTCTTAATATCAGTTAGCAGCCGACAGACACGTCTCAACTGTCTTTTAGGCGAAGAAACCAAAGTTTAAATGACGATCATTCACTGAAGCCAGTGAACTGTTAGAAAAGTAAAAATACTTGAGCTGTCTGTACTTTTGATTGAGCCAATATGAATTTAACTTTGAATTTCGGAAGAAGAGTTGAACAGCGAATGAAACGTTCAATTGTAATTTATGACAGCGAAGTTCCAAACGTTTTCGAACATTTCAGATTATGGGTCACACAAACTATTTTGTAACTGACTGCTCTTTATGTAGTTACAGAACATTTGATAGAACTTATTCTCGTACATTCTACAACTTCGATTTAATTTCAACATAAAGCTTCAAGAAGTGGCCATGATTTCTATCTATATTAACCAAATAGCGTCATTAATTAAACATTGATTAATTAATTTCTGCTTACAAGTGACATTAAACATAATAGATTTATTAAGGTCTTTACATAATTAAAGAGCACGCCAAATTTTCGGAACATTCAAAGGAGATTTTCGAAGCAGCCGGTGTCTCAGTATAATGTCGGTGATGTTATATTTATCGGCGTCGTAAATATTAATTAATATTTTGGAGATAAGCGCAGTCACGTTCCATGTAGTGCCGTCAACGCATTGATGCTACAGTATCTCCTTAATTAAATGTCATAGCTATCATACTGTTGAGTCGAAGCCCGCCACTCTTTAGGCCTGTCACGCCCGTTTGATACTCAAGGCATGAACAGTGAGGCAAAAATTAGACGCCTATAGTTACTATGTTAATTACAGACACTGTTCTTGTTTCTCATCTTGCTATTCCAACCATTTCGTTGTTATATAAACATAAAATCGCTCCCTCCGAAGTAAGCACTAATTAACAAGTGCGAGAATGATTACAGAGCAACTATTTATATTAAAACTAGCTGACCCGGCAAACGTTGTTGCGCAAAATTTTTTTTTTTTTTTGAAAAATAGATGTTGGCCGATTCTCATAGATACCGGATAAGCACAAAATTTTTCATCAAAATCGGTCAAGCCGTTTCGGAGGAGTATGGGAACGAAAACTGTGACACGAGAATTTTATTATATTAAAATTTGACGTAAATGTGTACACTTCAGCTTTAGTGGTTATAGTTGCAGCAAAAATAATTGTTTTAACTACACTGTTTATGCAAAACAGTTAATTAACGTGTTTGCAGTGAAATACAAACAAACTTACAAACAAAATATTTGGGACCACTTTAACAAGTTCGTACCCATGCCGTAGCTAGATCATTTTACGAAATTCGTGTAGCTCGTAGCATCTGTCTACGGTGCTAACCGCGTAGCATCTCGTAGGTAGATTACTGTATCAAATGTTCTATTATTTTGAATATGTGAGGCAACGGCAGAACTGCCTGTTATATAAGTATATTCAGTATGATTATACGGCGGTGTTTGCATACGAAATCGAACTAAAACTAAATTAGAAATACTTTTGCGGCGTTTAAAGCGGGTTAAGAATTGACTGAATATTCATTTTTGACAGTTTAAATGTAGTTATTCTCGTGGTTAAATAAACACTTGAAAATGACATTCAAAAGACCTCTGGTGTCCAATGTTGCGCTTTCCTGTCCGCAGCTGCCACTCAAATACGTTTCACGGGTAGCGGTCGGTTCACCGGACGACATACTACATGCCGACAACAAAGACTATTTTAGTTATACACACATACGTAGGCATTCCTTTAATAAAATCTTTTACTTAGGGTAACAACCTACTGTCAACCCAACCTGAGATACTCTATGAAACCTGAGATTATACTTAGCAGGTAATTTAATATATAGTCCCACGTAAGGTAGAAATGTACGTAAGGGCCAATACACATATGTTACTTAAGGCGTTCGGGGTCAGTGTTTGCTTTACCAAGCACGCCCGAACATTTCAACCCGTAACCATATAAATCTCAGTCGTGGCGATTTCAGTGCATTGATCGGCGAAGATAATAAATCTTAAATTAATCTGTAAAATCATATCTCACAATATTTTTTTTTTCGTGCGTGCTTAGCTGTTGTTTAGGGTGCATAGGGTTCCCACCAAGAACTTAGGGTCCCAAGTCAACCTCACCTGCAAGAGGTGCACCTGCCGATCGACTGACGAGGCTCTGGCAAAAACAAAATATCCCGATAAGCGGCAATAGGCTCGCCACCTATTACGTGGGATCAAAACACTGGCGAAAAGTGGGCGTTTAATATGCCTCTGCCTACCCCTTCGGGGAAACAGGCGTGAGTCTATGTATGTATGTATGTATGTTTAGCTGAGTTGGTGGAGTTTATGTAGCGCCCGAAATATTCAGGCTCCAACTTGGTCTAATGATTGTTGTCCCTAAACGAGAACAACAACTGACGGTTTTACGTGAACTACGAAGCACGATAGCGCTCTGATGAACATCAAGACAAGCCACACTTTGAGCGCTACACAATTAGTATGCACACTCAAACATTGACAATTCGGTAAAGAACAAAGCATGCACTTTACTTTAAACGCCAACGACTAACAATTTAGTGTCTCTCTATGTTTGCTTGCTTCAAAGAAATTGAAAATTCTAAAATACGTTGCACTAGAGAAACAGAAGCAACTATCGGCCATTTTCAATATTCGATGCATACATGGATTTTGAGATTCGAGATTCGTGTTTGACATATTTTGTATGGAGCTTATGTCAAAAACGAATTTAAAATCTACAGATTCATCTATTGATCGAATATTGAATTCCGAAGTATATCAGTAGAACGCTCAAAGTATCGTGTACGCTTTTTATCCTAATACATGTTGCACTAGTGATACAGAAGCAACTACATCAGTAGAACGCTCAAAGTATCGTGTATGCTTTTTATCCTAATTCATGTTACACTAGTGATACAGAAGCAACTATATGAGTAGAACACACAAAGTATCGTGTATGCTTTTTATCCTAATACATGTTGCACTAGTGATACAGAAGCAACTACATCAGTAGAACGCTCAAAGTTCCGTTTATGCTTTTTATCCTAATATATGTTGCACTAGTGATACAGTAGCAACTTTATCAGTAGAACATTCAAAGTATCGTGTATGCTTTTTATCCTAATACATGTTGCACTAGTGAAAGTATCGTGTATGCTTTTTATACTAATACATGTTGCACTAGTGATACAGAAGCAACTACATCAGTAGAACGCTCAAAGCATCGCGTGTGTTTCTTATCGTAAAACATGTTGCACTCCTGATACAGAAGCAACCACATCAAGTTAACGCTCAAAGTATCGCCTGTGCTTTTTATACTAAAACATGTTACACTAGAGATACAGAAGCAACTACATCAGTCAAACGCGCAAAGAATCGCATGTGCTTATTATCATAAAACATATTTTAGCACTAGAGATACAGAAGCAAACGCTCAAAGTATCGCGTGTGCATCTTTCCTAACCCAAGGGTACTCACACTCATATAACTTTTAGGTGTGTACAATAACAGTCACATAATTCGAGACCAATCGACATAATATACCGAGCTATGTTCCCCATCGATTCAATTAGCGACGAGCTAACTTACAAGGAAATCCTCCGGCGGTTAAAAAACTGTAATAAATGTTTCTTAACTAGTTAGTCCGTTGGATTTGCTTGGGGCTTGTGATTAGAATGACCTTGTGGAGAGGTTGTCATTGATATTTATGCAGTATTTTGTATTTTAGGTGTGAATTGAGATCATTTTGAACTACCAGTGGAATGAAACGTGTTTCAAATATTGCTTGTTGTATTTGTGGCCTGGTTGAAATGTCGACCATTTTTCGTGGTAGCAGGGCCTTGCTGACTTCAGCATGAATGACGGGCTCAAAAGGGGAAGTACTATCCTCTCACATAATATCGACGTAAAGAAACAGTATAAATACTATTTCGTTTTATTCAGTGGATGAGAATGCCAGTTTTCGTCTGCCCCATATCGCTCCTCCTCTTATTACTTTTCCTCTCCAAACTGGCAACGCACTTGTGACTCCTCTGGTGTTGCGAATGTCTATGGGCGGCGGTAATCGTCTAACGTTCTAAAGTCTGCTCGTTTGCCTCCTATGTGAAAAAAATAATACAAAAACATTGTTAATGACCACCGCGCCTTTTAAATGTTGTGGCAAGGTTCAATCCCCACATACAAAATATAATTATGTGCGAGGTCGACATGCACTTGGCTGGTTTTATTTTTTTTAAGTATATTAAATTAGTGATGACTTACGGATCAGACACGTGGTCGCTCACTATGGGCCTTATCAGAAGGCTCAAGGTCACTCAGAGGGCGACGGAGAGAGCTATGCTTGGAGTTTCCCTGCGAGATCGAATCAGAAATGAGGAGATCCGCAGTAGAACCAAAGTCGCCGACATAGCTCTCCGGATAGCCAAGCTGAAGTGGCAGTGGGCAGGGCACATAGCTCGAAGAACCGATGGCCGCTGGGGCAGAAAGGTTCTGGAGTGGCGGCCACGTACCGGACGACGCAGCAGAGGTAGGCCCCCCGCAAGGTGGACCGACGATCTCGTCAAGATCGCGGGAGGCGGTTGGATGCGGGCGGCTCAAGACCGGTCTGTGTGGAGAACCTTGGGGGAGTCCTATGTCCAGCAGTGGACGTCGTTTGGCTGATATGATGATGATGATGATATTAAATTACCATCTAAACCACTTACAGACTTTTGAACTTTATGTAGACTTTGCTAATTTTGTGTGACGTACACCCTTGCCTTTTTATTTTTAATCAAGCGACATAATAAAATGAACATGTCATGTAAACCCTTGAGTACACAACACGCCAGTACTTAAATAGTTTAAAAGCCATTACACGTATATTATCTTTCATAACGACTTTTACGTGTCTCATATTATTAACGTTTCATACATAACATGCATGGCGTCAATGTATGAAAATTCGGTGCAAAACTCTAAACAGACTTACAGCTCGGTTCTCAAGTTGGTCGCAAGAATAATTTGCGTATACGGAGTTAAAGAATAAACACAAGTAGAATGTGGCGGCCCCCCCGTGGGATCTCCACCTTGTCGTGGTGGGGGGGCTCAGTAACCGTGGGTTAGAAGCCACCCACGGTGAAGCTAAGCGGGATCCCGGGAGGGGACGCTCCACGTGGGCTTGGTAGAGGCCTGCGTAGGATGCGTCCCATGGTGCGGGTGCGGGGGACAGTTCTGTCTGTCCCTCGCAGTCGGGTGCGGTCGCGGGAGGAGAGGCGTGTGGGTGTTGCGTTGCCCCGCGCCCTATCTCCCGCGACCAAATGGGGGCGCACCATCGTTGCGTCGCGGTGGGGCCGCAGAGGAAGAGGAGATGCGGTGTTGCGTTGCCGTCCTCCCTATCCTCTGCGGCCGCTGGGTGTTTTGGCGGCGGAGCCCAACACCTTCATCCGCCGCCAAGGGGGTTTCGTTCGGGGCCCGCCTGACCATCTGGCGGGCCAATACCCGTCGGGGGGTAGCGAGGAATGCTTTGGTGAAACCCTACCCTCCGACTCATGGGTACATGAGGAGCACGGGTTGGTTTTTAGTCAGTAAGAGTCTGACAGTCCCCTTCGTCCTTCCCCCCCGGGGCGGAGGGACTCCATGAGGATTTTCCAACCCGATACCAAAAAAAAAAAAAAAAAGTAGAATGTGGCGGGCTTCGCAAATGGCTCAATTTTGAAATCCGGTTTTATAACTCTGCTTCCTTATATTATTAAAGTTTAAAATATAGCACAAAAGTAACTCTAATATGCCAATCATTTCATAAAATGCTGCTCATTCTGTTACCTAATAATGTTATTAGTTTTTTGGTTTCGATACCCGTATACAGTTATGCAGATTTGTATGATTGCACACATCATCATCAGCCTTTAACAGTCCACTGCTGGACTAGGCCTTTCCTTTGAAAGGAGGAATTGGCTTACTATACCACGCTGGCTAAACGGGTTGGTATAGGGTTTGTATCAAGTTTTCCTTCTCATACAGTGCTGTTATATGCATAATATGCTCCCTCTGTCGGCTCTTACGACACTCATGGGATGATATGGAGTGGTGTCAATCCGTATTCTTAATCCGTCACCACACGTACTTAATCAAAAGACACCGGCTTGTGAAAGCCGATGCATTTTTCTTCTTCAATCTATTGGTTAATTTTCTGGGCGTACTGGATGGTCGTAAAAGCCACGGCCATCTAACTATTGCTGTCGGCAACTTGTAAAGGTATGTTAATCATATAGAAACTTTACTTACGCGATCTGCTATTTTTACCAGAATACGCCGAAGGAGGGGTAATGTTTAAATTACATCTTCCTAGCAGGTACTAATGCTAACCACCGGATATCTTTAAGCACCTTCTTTAATGTATATTTTACAGTAAAAGCACGAAGTACGGTAAATCTTAGGATTTACCAGTATACCTATCCTAAGATTTACCAGCATGTGTTGGTAAATGTCATGTAAATGTCCGATTTTTTTTATAAAAACAAAAATAAGTTGATGGAGCCTTACTTCGCAGAGCGTCTATTTTTGGGTTAAGGGTCACAAGAGAACCTAACATAGCATATTTAGCAATTTGTCTTTTTTTAAGCACAATGTGCGTTTAATATGCCTCTGCCTACCACCTCGGGGAAACAGGCGTGAGTCTATGTATGTATGTGTCAAATATTAGAATTATTATATATATACATAATTATTATTATGTTGGGTGAGACTGTAACTCAAGTAACTAGGTTATGTTAGGTTCTCTTGTGATTCTTAACCCAGAAATAGGAGCCCTGCCAAGCAGGGCTCCTTCAACTTAATGTATTTTTATAAAAAAAATGGGATATTTACCAACTCATGCTGGCAAATCTTAGAATTTACTGGTCAATCATAAGATTTACCGTACTTCGGGCTTTTACAGTAACATATACACTAACTACTTACTAAAAGACAGGAAGGATTCCTTTTCACAGACAAACAAAAAGAAAAATAACAATAATTATTTTTATGAAATTGAATATGTATTAGTAAATCTATGATCATTTATTAATCAAGTATCTGTTATTGGTAGCGCTAATGGATTGGCTTTATATAATGCATATATTATTCTGAATAAAATACTGCGGAGCGCATTGAAGTGTGTAATTAAATGAAAACGTGTTCTTTTTTACTTTCGTTTACGGCGAAAATATTATGAGATACTGAATAAGAGGTGTATGTATCTACTCTGGAAACAAATATAATAATTATATTTTATCACAATCATTTTCTAAAGCGAGAAGAAAACTAGAACAACAGCCAGACTCCATCAGAAGAAAACAGCATATCTTTCTATTGCAAAAATGAGGCTAAAGGATGGTTAAATCTAATATAAAATTATTTTATACACATATACCTACATAGTCTCACGCCTATAACCCCGAAGAGGTAGGCAGAGGTGTATTTCTACACCCACTTTTCGCCAGATATACTTTAGTCCCACGTAATAAAGTACCGGGCACATTTCCAGACTCCGTGCTGCTACTGAGAATTTCGTGACAGAAAAACCCAATAACACTGCCCGACCCAGGAATCGAACCCGGGACCTCCCGATCCCACGCACACATTTATGCCGCGAGACCAACGAGGCAGTCGTATAGGGTTTGATGGCGAGTTTTCCGTCTCTACGCAAAGATGGTATTTGCATCGTGTTATCCCGCTTACGACACCCACGGGAAGATAGGGGGTGGTGACACTTGTATTCTATGCCGTCAACCACACGGCTTAAATTATTTTATATTCGTAAATATTTAAGCAAAATATATTATTCACCGAATACAGGTACAGAAGATAGCTTCTTACACTAATGGATACATTCATAATATAAATTTTGTACTAAAAGTCCAACATTTCTGAGATTCCAAAATTAGTCTAAAATTCAATTTCAGAACTAATTATCATATTTTACAATGCAGCAGTAAACCCTTTGTCGTCCTCGCATATTTTATGAAACACGGAGTAAACAGAATATAACCAAAACTATAAAGTATTCATATGAATATAAAATGCGCATTGATATAGAGCCCGTGGAACTTATTGTATGGCATCCTTTGCCACCTACGAGACTCTGAAAGGACGCCACAGAAATAAATGTAAAAGCGAGGGTAATTTAACCACGGAAATCTTGCAAACGATGCGAACTTTCGCTTTCAAACTTCAAGCTCTTTGCTCTTTGCTGTGGTATTTCCAAGAAGCAATATTAAAAAGTACAACAACTTGTGAAATATATAAATTATATGCGGTGAGGAAAGCTGACTCGTCGAAGCGACGCCCTTATAAAAAGTTGCGACTGCGCTTTGAAAATTTGTGTTACATTACTACTTACGAACAAGTTAGTTTAATATTCATTACGGTTTTGTCTACCACCGGTGCATAAGAACCACGAAGCACGAAACAAATAATTTATAAAGGATCAACTGCGTTGTGATAATGGTAGTGATTTATGCATTATTAAGTATTTTGATATAGAGTGTTTAAGCGTTTCAGGTTTTTTTTTCTCTGAAGGACATGGCCTACCTTTCTTCTTACACAAAATAGATGACCAAGCGAAGCTGCAAATAACGAATTAACTTTAAATAAATCCTCCTAGCGTTTTTCTAGATGCAATGTAGGGTCCGCTTACTAGTCTAACTGTTTTTGACTACAGAGCGACTGCCTCTTTGATCGCCGCAACCAAAAGGGATAGTAATATTCCATGGCTTAGACTGGTTCATTTTATTAATAGCTATTGAGGCCCTATAACGACCGTTAAAGATCTTCACGGCAGCTGAGACAGACGGCTCTACGTGCTCTTCGAGGTACGGGTCAGCGATCATTTACAATTCAATAGAACATAACTCCGAAAAGTCATTGGTCCGCGCCGTGGACTCTAACCCGTTATCCTCTGCATGGCAATCTATTGGGCTCTCCACTAGGCTATCGCTGCCATTTTCATTGAGCAATATATCACTATACACAAAAACATATTACCGGTATCATTGCAATAAGTAATAGACATGTGTACAATGATCGTTATCCACTCGCTTTATCGACAGTGTGCAAGCGTTCACGCGCAATGTAATGTGTATACTGTGTTGCAGTTCATTCGTGACGCCTCGTCGCTTACCGTACCTTTGACATTATTATACAAATAATAATAAATAGTCTATATAGGTGTCAGTTTATATGACCAACAATCAGTATAGTGCTTTTGTGAGAGAAAATAGCAATTCTAAATAGGTACCTGTGCAATTTGCTTAATGTGTATTATGACATTTCTTATAATAAACCTGTCAACCTTTCTAAACAAATACGTGATAACGGCAAAGTTGTCCAGAGAGTGCAGCAATGTATTGAATAATTAGTTATACCAGAGGCCTTAATAACCAAATGACTTATGCATAGCAAATGAAATACTACCCACTGGGTATTGCTTCTAAGGCGGGGTCGTGGCAAAGTACGTGATTCGCGTGACTCCGGCAGCGGCGCGATATCAACGGATACAGCGGTGATTTTAGTGGGTTGGCACCGAACACCTGAAGGGAAGAGTACACAGCTTCTCTGCCTGGAGGATGAGACCGTAATACAGGTATCCATCGTGAAGACAAAAAACTGTTGCTGCTACTAAATACCAAATCAAATACTATTTATCATTTATGTATAAGATGTGGTCTGCATGACACGTGTATTCATCTATTTTTACTTTTTAATCATTTTAGTTTGCAAATTACCCTTAATACTTACGTGTTTACCTTTCTAATCCACATAATATTTTTCGTATTTGTTATTAAAACATAGAATTTAATTAGGCCCAGTCGAAGGTTGTCTGGCAGAAACCGCTTACTGTATTCACTGTTTAAATAAAATTAGTTTCTTTGTGTACCTAATAAATAAAGATAAGCGGCATAGGCTCGCCACCTATTACGTGGTATCAAAACACTGGCGAAAAGTGGGCGTTTTACATACCTCTGCCTACTCCTTCGGGGAAACAGACGTGAGAGAACATCTGTTAATTATAATTTGGAATTATGCTTAAAGGAGAGTCCTAGTACAGTCTTTCCTTATGTAGTGGTCGGATAGTGTTTGTCTGCTAATTGATGACTAGTGCACATACATCGACAAAGGGAACGGCCAATGATGACGGATTTGAGTAAAGAGAGGGTATTCAATGACGTTCCGGAGAATTCGTCTAATGTATGTGGGATTTGTGTGTGTTTAGTAGTGGGATATTAAAACAGATTGCGTCTGTAATAAGCCCATGGCATAACGTACTAACGCGGCGAAGATATTTCCAAATCCAGTTGTCATAAGAGTGAAGCTATAGTAATGATCTTCGGACACGTCCACCGCGTTGTCGTTGGCTGTTTAAAATTTGTCTGCATGGTGGTTATTGTGGTTCATGGTTTACGAAAATAATTGAAATGTAAAAATAAAATGAGCAAAATATTAATGCAAAACGAAATCAAAAAAATATTTATATCTTTTTAACTGGTAGTTGTTTTATGCTTTATAAATAACACATCTCTATTTCACAGTGGGCTACTAGCGCACACGCAATAAAACAGAGACGAACAACGCAAAACTTTAAATAAAAACAACCGCGCTAGTCGTATAATAAACAAACTTAACAAAACTCCAACTCTAGCGAAAAACACCGACCTCACAATATCACAGGATGTAGCATAATCCATGTCTCGCAAATACCTTCCAAACTTAGAATGATAAGGCTTGTGACACATGCATTGTGAATCGTGATTCATAATAAAGTAAGGTGTACACCGGGGGCATTGCACACTGCACAGTATAAATCAAGAGGCGGGATTGTACATCGCACGCCGACTTAATCTCACCTGCAGTGTCGCTAGAACAGAGCGTTTAATACATAGTGATATATTACGTAATTTATTAGCCACAATGCGCGTTCACTGTTAATATGATATGATGCATTTGGTAAACTGTTGCTTGTGCATCTATGGACATGGTTTTAGAAGTTTATGCGTATTTAAATATAAAATCCCTGTTAATTTTTTTTATTTATGTTAAGATATAATTAAAATATATGGAAACGTAACGTTTTTTGAAGTTGAGAAAAGAGATCTGATAAAAGTTATTAGTAACTAACGCTACATTAAGTTACATTGCAGTCAGTTTCATCCTAATCATAACTTAAAGTACATTGAAAACTTGTCAATAATTTGGTCAAAGCACATTTAAAGAATTTCACAAAAGCACATAATGTCATCACAAAAAAAATGTAAAAGAGAAAAATATCTTAATATACATAGACAATTATGTCTGCTATTCAACATAATGTTTTCGAAAGACATGTGAAGTCTGCCAACCCGCACTTGGCCCGTGTGGTGGACTATGGCCTTACCCTTCTCATAGTGAGAAGAGGCCCGTGCCCAGCAGTGGGACAGTTTATATAAAGGGCCGATGATGATTCAACATTTATCATGAGTGCATAAATATTTACAAAACAACTGATTTTGTGATCTAATTGCGAATATGTGTACATATTTAAATATAATATTATATAGGTATGCCTACCCCTTCGGGGATACAGGCGTGAGACTATAAAAAAACAAAAAGTACAGAACAGTTTTTTACACTAAAATTTGTTTTCGGAGTTTTAGGGTTTAAAAAGTAAATAGTCACTGAGATTGCTTCCATTAAACAGAATTTATAAGTTATAAGTTCACAAATTTAATTAGGAATGACGCCTTTTGGATAAGTTCGTCATGTAGGTAACCTTTCTTAAAAAGAGTCATATTATTTTTATTTGCATTCTTTACCTTACAAATAAAATATTGTACCATGGATTTAGGCGCTTCCACAATGAAATACCAAGTTTTGCGTAACGTCTCTTATTACTTTTCCTTTCTTGTATGTTATTCTCATGTATGTTTCGTATGGTATATTGTGTAACGGTTCACCTTGGAACAAATTCTTAAAGACATATCGCACAAAAGCATTTAGTTTACTTAAGTACCTACTTGTTTAAGCTCTTCTGTCAATGTTCAGCGCACAGACTGCAAGTTATGTCTTTTGAGAGAAAAATATTCTACACATAAGTCTTATGACTTATGTTTATTTATTTATATTACAATTAAGATTATAAAGAACATAATTATGTGAATTTGGAATCGGATTACGGTTAAGTGCAACATGTTGAATCGAAAAGGCTAAGAGAGAGAAGAGATACATTACCAATGCTAATTAAGGGTAAATTGCATTCCAATTATTACAAAAGTCCACAATAGGGCACCATGTAGTGTGTATTTTCTGTAAATGCTCATTCACACAAAACTGAATTTACCTACTTTTAGACTTTACTGCTTATAGATAAGTTTCCGTAGCATCCACTTTCTGCCGCGTCTTCCCATAACACCCCATCTTACATACACCTTTAAATTTAGATTTTAATGAGGTAATTTAGCTGAGGTAATCAAACCAAATGTGGGCTATCACGCAAAATTCCTGGATACCAGCGGTTGATTAACGATTTTGATACCGTAAAGCGATGTTTTCCGCCCCCACGCCTCTAATTAAAACTGAAAAGGTCGATACACCCACGTCTGTGAACGTATTATCTTAATATATAAAATCCTTGCGTTACTGACTGACTGACAGAAACGCTACAGCCGAAACTATTGGGCGCAGGAAGTTGAAAGGAGATGTACCATTTGGCCATACATTATGGGCCTGGCACGGCCAAACACAACACCATGTGTGTTTTGAAGATAAATGACTACTCTATTAACCTGTATAATTTCTTTTTAAATAACTTTTGGTGGAAATAAGATACGAGATATTTGAAATGGAAATTATTCTGCAACTAAATATACCTCAAAATTGAATTTTAACATAAATATAATACCTAGATGTAAATAAAAGTATGTCTTTGCGTCTTAAAGAACAAAAACTACATAAAGAGTGGCCAATAATAATGAATAATCACCTGTGTACTAGGGAACCTCGTACTATGTATACTCGTCCAAAAAAGCTAACCACAATCACAAACACCGCTGCATATTCTTAGCATGGGTAGAAGGTACTGATCATTATTATTGAATTTATATTCAATTACATTACATTAAAACCGTACGAAAACACCAATAAATCAGAGCAAAATATTTACGATACACAGTAGCAACACGAATGACATAACAGATAAAAAAAGTGTTGCAAATGGTTTGAAAAAATATTTCTACTATCGATTAAAAAACAAAACGATTTTTACCGATTAATAATTATGGAATGTATTATAAATTATATATTTCTTGATTTTTTTTACAAATATACTTATAAAGTAAATAAAATATATTGTTTTCTAATATAGTAATAAAAATATTATTTCCTTAAAACAATTTCTGCCTACCATACTTCATTTTATTTTTAATGCTGGCAACATAAGACATTCATCCGCTATCACCATAGCTTATTCAAAATAATTAATCTTTAAAAACTAAATTTTTTCACCGATACTCTATCAAGAAACGAAAACGATGTAAATTTTTTAAAAATTATATGTTTAATTTCAACGATTCACAACTTTCTGGCCGCTACAGGCCGTATTTGGTCTTTCTCCTTTGGCATGTATGTTCCTTGGGGACCGTAGGGGTGCACTAAGAAGGGATTTCCCGAAATTCCCACGGGATCGGCCAAAACGGGTAAATTAAAAAAAAATGCAGGCGTAGCTGCTGGCGTCCTCTAGTTTATAATATAGTTAAACTGTACAGGAAGGAACCAATCGAAGGTTTGGGACTTAATGTATGGAAACTATCGAGTATCGTAGTCAAGTTCAAAGCTCCTTAGAATAAGATGGTAATGAGCGGCGGGAGCGAGTTGTTATTAATATGTAAGACGTGACTAATTAAATTGAAGGCGACAGTCAAGTGCGTCTCAACGAGCCGGCTCGACCGCGCGCACACACGGACACTCGTAGCTGTCCTGTCTCACAATATTTATATTTTTAATTTCACGCTACTCTGAATACAAGGATTATACTAAAATTTGTGTTAATATTTTTGGTACACAGCCAAACTTTCATTGCGCTTACCGCGGGCACTATCACATAGCTCAGAGCCGTTCACAGCTGCGACTTAACGCCAATACTAGCCGCTGTCGACTACATCGCACGCGCGCCCCATATTCGTTATGTGCTAAAGTACGGCCGACCTTCCTCTATTTCTCTTCTGTTTAATTGAAACTTAGATTTACTCGATCCATCTATTTCACGTTATCATTTCCATGTTATTGCCGTCGAAAAACTTTACGCTATTCAAGCGAAACACAGCAATAATATAATGTTTGTTAACTCGATAAACATAGCAAGTTTCAAAAGTCTAGCAACTGTAAATAAGCCGAGAAACCTCACCGAGCCATTACGGGAACCCTTCATTTATTTTAGCATTGTGTCTTTTACTGTTCGTAAATAATAAAGTTTCAAATTTCTGCACGCTTGTTTATGAAAGCTCACCAATTCATTACTTTATTTGTTTAATAAAGCTCGAACGGGCACCGCCTGTGTACATTGGGATATAAATTACCTTTAATTTAGGTGAACGATCCAGAAAATATGATGATGTAAAGTTTTCATCAAGCCTTAATAAAAGCGGGCCGGGCGTTGGAAATAACAACGTAACAAGTGAGGTGCACCTAATTGTTATGAAATTTTGTGTGATAAGATTTAGGTGTTATGAAGCTTCAGGCTATTTCACTTATTAGAATATGGTGGGACGGCGTCCCGGCCACTCCCGGCACTCGCGGCCTTGTAACCGTTATGTTCGAGGTAAGTGCCGCAGAACCGTGCTTTTTGTGAGATTTAACAAGAGCTCAAATTTATGGCACCTTCGAGATTCTACGGCTCCGCATCAGAGTCATAAATGTGCCTGATTGAAGCACCTCTGTGGTCACTTATACGACGTCTGCTTGCGCAAAACGTCATCATAAAAGAAGCTAAGTGGTATTAGTGAAATATAGTAATATTCTGCGAGGCAAATAAAAAATTACCGACTTTTAAATAAACCTTTGGCGCAGAATGGTTGATTTGAAATCCATTTCCTTTGTTGAACTTATAAGAAAACTGTTTTCTTACTTTGTCATAAGATTGACTTGTATGTAGGTTTTTAGAATGCTAAATTATACTATTTGCATTTGATAACGAATTCATGAAGCAATTTGTGTGTCATAAACTATGTGATATGCAGTTAATTGATAAGCTTTGGGTTAATTGATTTATATCATTCTCCTCCATCTCTGAATCAATTATAGATTCCACAATATCAATCACAATCTAAGAGAATAATCATATATGGCTGATATATAGGTAATAACGTATAGATATTGGACAGCAGACTCAATGACTAGATATAAATCTTTTATGCGGTATGATGTGTGTTCTCACCGGTCGTATGTAAAGTGGCTGCTGCTTTATTTAAAGTCATATTCTGACGTAGCGCGCACAGTGTACAGTCGGTGCAAAACATAATGATTCGAATGTATCTCTGTCGTGAAACAGTACCTCTGGGAACCGCGGGTAATAAAAATTACGGCACGCGCGTTACAAGTGTGCTTTCGAGAAAGTAATCCGCGAAGAAATACAGCCTCTACCTACTGCTTCCACATTTGTAACTGGAAAATCTCCATTTCTCTTTGACTACCAGTCGTTTCAAAAGCCACCGGGTCCCTCGTGTGTCGTGTGGAGGCGACACTCATAAAAATTCGCCGTGCCGAAGTTTCGCAGTAACGTGTCAGCTGGTGCTCAAAGTGAGTGCTGCAGATTTCGTGTATTATCATTTTATAAGCTATTTAGGGATACGTGGGCGCGCCAGACCCTAGTTGTGACTCGTTAAAACGATTTCTTTGTTACTTTCATAACGTTGTCGTAAATGTATCTGCTACAGAGTTGCGAGTATGACACTCTACTCATCTTGTCTATATGGCGACATAAAACATAATTTTAGGTTAATATGGCCGCATGAAGCCCAAATTCAGTTTCAGCATTCAGTTTATGTTTATTAAGGTAACTTTAGTAGGCTAAGTAGATCTTTCCGTCATCACATAAGGAGAGTAATATTTTACGTAGGTAGGTACTTGCCCGACTTGCTTGACACGCACTGTTTTATTATATCAGAGCTTGTTCGTATGAAGCCTAACGTTCATTTTGGTGCAATATTTATGTCCGATTTTTGCACCGAGCGCGATGTGACGGGCTTATTTTATTAACACATATAGGTAATTTATTGTTACTAAAGCCAACATATGTTTGGCTTATTTCCTTGTTCGTGATACTCGTGATATTATTATCAGTTGTAGGACTAAGTTAACGGTACCGAGAGTTTGGTTAACTAATAGTAGTTTACGTTAGCGAATAATTGAAGTATATTATGTGTACGTTTGGTGCAATAGAAGGACCGCTGCGACGAGAACTGGAGTCGTTTCAAATCTGCAAGAAATCGGTGTAATCAGATGGTACGCAACGCAAAACGCCAACACATACTTCATAATATTTCATCCTCATCCCCTGCCGATATCTGGAGGTTCCTTGGAACTTTAGGTATCGGCAAACAGCGACGTGTTGACGGCCTTGGGGCGCTTAGCTTGGATGATATCAATATACATTTCACAACTACCTCTTCACTGGATCACCAAGCTGGGCGTCTCACCGTGAACTACTTAGCTGGTTTAACCCAACCCGATGTCGAATCCTTTCATTTTTCTCCACTTGCATCGAATGAGATCAAAAAGAGAATCCTTTCCATCAAATCCAATGCTGTTGGAAGTGACAACATCAGTCGACGAATGATCACCACTATCCTGGATCAAGTCCTTCCAGCCGTCACTCATATTATAAATTATTGCCTAGTTTCTGGTACCTTTCCATCCTTGTAGCGTAAAGCCTACGTTATTCCTTTGCCAAAACTCCAAAATCCTTCTCTTCCAACGCATTTTCGTCCCATATCCATCCTTCCTTTCCTATCCAAAGTTCTCGAGTCCTGTGTGCAACAGCAATTGTTCAGGTTTGTTTACATCAACAACCTTTTAAGTCCTCTCCAGCCTGGTTTCAGGCCTGGACATAGCACTACTACTGCACTCCTTAAAGTGACTGGCGATATTAGGGAGGGCGTGGAAAATGCCAAGGTCACAGTGTTGACTTTGGTTGATTTTTCAAATGCCTTTAATACCGTCAGTCACGATATCCTATTATCCCTCCTCTCCCATCTCAAGGTCTCATCCGATGCTCTGGATTGGTTCTCAAGTTATCTTCGGGGTCGTCAGCAGTCTGTCCGCCTGGACGAGTCATCATCGAACTGGTGCGACAACAACTCTGGCGTTCCTCAAGGCGGTATCATTTCTCCTTTGCTATTTTCTATGTTTATTAATCTCTTAACTCAAAATCTTCAATGCGATCATCACTTGTATGCCGATGACTTGCAGATTTACTCTCAGGCAACTGTTGAAGATGTTTCACTAGCAATCCATAGGGTTAACAAGGATTTACTTGCCATAAAAAATTGGTCAGACAAGTTTGGCTTGTCTGTAAATCCTAGTAAATGCCAAGCCATTATCATTGGCAGCCAGCGATCAATACAAAAACTAGATTTTACAACTCTGTCAACGCTAGTCTACGATGGTACTGCTATAGACTTCTTTCCAATGGTCAAGAACCTTGGCCTGCATATAGATTGTACCTTGAGTTGGCGTAACCAAGTTACTCAAGTCGGTCAGAAAATTACAGGTACCCTACGTGCTCTACATCGCTTAAGAAACTTCCTCCCACCCAAGACCAAGACTATGCTTGTGCAAACTTTGGTTTTCCCGTTGATCGACTATGGTGATGTATGCTACTATGACCTGAATGCAGAACTTCTCAACAAACTGGATCGTCTTCTGAATAACTGCATTCGATTTATCTTTACACTTCGCAAGTATGATCATGTATCTACTTATCGTTCTCAATTGTAGTGGCTTCCTATTCGTCAAAGACGCAGTATGCGTGCCCTCACTACTCTTTATTCTATCCTTATGTCTCCCAATACCCCAAAATACTTTAGTACTTTAGTTCCTACCACGATCGAAATCTTCGTTCTTCCAATAATCTTCTCCTACTTTGTCCTTCACATAGTTCTGCTTTAATTCACTCGTCCTTTCCCATTCAAGCAATCCTTCTTTGGAATGCCCTTCCTCTAGAAATCAGGATGGCTATTACAAAGGATCGCTTTAAATCCAGAGTGAAACAGCTGTTGTTGGATAAATTGGCAGAAGTATCCTAATAATATGTTTATGTATATTGGTATTTAGTGTATGTATATATTTAATATTTTTATAATTTGTTATGTATTCTTACTTTATAATTACTATATATTTTATATTTTGTATAGCTACTTATTTATCAATATGTTCTTGTACTATCGAATGTATGTATTTTAAACTATGTATATAATATGTATTATGTTTATGCTACAAAAGTTCTTCTTCACTCACTTCTTCAATACACCTACTTTAATCTCTGCACCACTCTAAGGTAGACTGGGAGAGAATGCCCAAGGCATTAAGTCCGCCTTTATACGCTTCAGTGTATATAAAATTATTAAATAAATAAAAGATTGTACTATCTCGCTAGTATCTTGTGAAACGTGTTATGTTTGCAATCCGATAGAAAATGACCCTTGTGCATAACTAAGATTGAGAAAATCTGGACAAAAGCGTGGCCTCACACAATGACGGATGCCGTGTTTGCCTTCAGAAGGACTCATTCATTTTCGCACGCAAAAAGCTTAAGTTGATTGGGCATATAATACAATAAATGGTAAAGTCCTAGAAGTGAGTATGTTGTTTAAAAATAATATGTAGTGTGGTGCATAATGCGCCTTATTGTATTAATTATATTACTGATGATTTGACTGCTAAGAAAATTAAACATCGTTTTTGCTATTTATCATAAATAAATCTAGTAACGTTTAGCTGTGATATATATGGCACTACTTAGTATAATTTACACACACCCAACTTATTCGGTACAAAAGGGCAAACGTTATGATTGATAGTTCATGCAAAATATTTCGATAGTGGAAAGATTTCGTTGTATGTATACAACAAATAAAGCTAAATTATAATACTTTTTAAAAGACTTATTTAACGACAGTATTGTAATGGTTGTTATTTATTATTGAATTGTTAATTATCGCTTGTCCAGTGCCTCAGAGAGCACGTTAAGCCGTCGGTCCCGGTTGTCATGAAGATTTTTGACAGTCGTTACAGGGCGTCCCTTCTAAATAAACTGACACTAGTCGAAACCATGGGATATCGCTATCCCTTCGGGTTGCGGAGGTCAGACGGCAGTCGCTCTGTGGAAAAGTTGATATTCTGTAATATTTATTTTATTTATTTATTTATTTATTTATTTATTTATACACTGAACTGTGTACAGGTGGACTTAATGCCTTGGGCATTATCCGCCAGTCTACCTTTGAGCGGTGCTGAGAAACGTAGTAGGTGTATTAAATACTTACTATAATTATAATATAGGTATAATAATATAATATAATTCTTAAATAAATATACATGTATACACTATACATAAATATATAAATAAATATATACACATATAATTATACTACCTAAATACGATATATACGATATATAATAAACAATATATACATATAAGAATTAAAGGAAGAATACGTAAAGCCATACACAAATACAATACAGTAGGTACATACAATAGCAAAGTAATAATGTGAGTAGAAATGAAGATACAGATCCTATGACACATCCGCTGGTCTTGCCAACAAAAGCTCCTTTACCTTCGCCTTAAATTTGTACTTCGTTTTGCACGTCCTGATTTCTAGAGGGAGGGCATTCCAGAGGAGAGTGGACTGAACGAGAAAGGAAGAGTGAATAAGAGATGTGTTATGAGAAGGGACAGTAAGAAGAAGATTATTAGACGATCGCAAATTGCGGTCATGGTTGGAACACAGATATTGAAAATGACAGGTTAAATAATTTGGGGATGAAGGAGACATAAGAATAGAAAAGAGGGTAGTGAGAGCACGCAAACTGCGACGATGACGGATAGGAAGCCATTTCAATTGGGAACGGTAAGCAGACACATGGTCATACTTGCGAAGATTGAAAACGAATCGAATGCAGTTATTGAGAAGACGGTCGAGTTTGTTGAGAAGATCTGCATTCAGGTCATAGTAGCATACATCACCATAGTCGATTAACGGGAAAATCAAAGTCTGCACAAGCATTGTCTTGGTCTTGGATGGCAGCAAGTTCTTGAGGCGGTAAAGAGTCCGTAGGGTGCCGGTGACCTTTTGACTCACCTGGGTCACTTGAGTTCGCCAATTAAGGGTGGCATCCATATGCAGCCCTAGATTTTTAACAACCGGGTACCAATCTATGGCCGTGCCGTTGTATGTAATGATTGGAAAATGGGTTGTGTCAAATTTTCTTAACAAGCCTTGGCTGCCCAAAATAATGGCCTGACTTTTATTCGGGTTTACAGTCAGCCCGTACCTTGTAGTCCAATCATGTATCTCAGCCAGATCCCTGTTAATCATGTCGATTGCCGTAGACAGCGACTCTACATTTACCTGGGTATATATCTGCAAGTCGTCGGCATACAAATGGTGAGAACACTGAAGATTTTTAGTTATGAGATTTATAAATATGGAAAATAACAAGGGAGAGAGAATACCGCCTTGAGGGACACCAGCTTCAATGTCAGCCCATCTTGAGTAAGACTCATCAAGGTGTACCGACTGCTGACGTCCCCGAAGATATGTTGAGAACCAATCCAGAGCCCCAGGTGAAACCTTAAGATAGGAGAGGACGGATAAAAGGAGGTCGTGACTGACGGTATTGAAGGCATTGGAGAAATCAATTAAAACCAAAATCGTAACTTTAGAGTTTTCAATGCCCTCTCGAATATCGCCAGTCACTTTGAGGAGAGTGGAAGTAGTGCTATGGCCAGGTCTGAATCCAGATTGATATTGACTCAACAGGTTGTGACGATGTATAAACCGACTCAACTGTTTATGGACACAGGCTTCTAGCACTTTAGAGAGGAACGGAAGAATGGATATGGGTCGAAAATGGTTGGGAAGAGAAGGATTGGAGATTTTGGCAAGAGGGATAACGTGGGCTTTGCCCCACAAGGACGGAAAGGAACCAGACTCAAGGGAAAAATTAATGACGTGGGTGATCGCCGGCAGGAGTTGGTCCAAGATGGTAATGACCATACGGCGGCTGATGTTGTCATAACCCACGGCATTAGATTTTATGGAAAGGATTATCCTTTTGATATCACCTGAAGACTCTGGAGAAAATTGGAAAGATTCAATGTCAGGTTGGGGTAAATTATTTAAGTAGTTAACTGTCAGACACTTGGTCTGGTGATCCAAAGGAGTGGAAGTGGTGAAATATTGGTTAATATCATCCAAACCAAGTGTCAGACGGGAGTCACACCGTTGCTGCCTACCAATACCAAGAGTTCCAAGGAACTTCCAAATATTGGCAGGCGATGTAGAAGTAATGTTGTTAAGAATGTGTCGGCGTTTGGCATTTCGCACCATCTGATTACACCGATTCCTTGCAGATTTGAAAAGCACCCAGTTTTCCTCGCACCGGTCCCGTTTATATCTCCTAAACGCCCGATCCCTACGGCGCATTGCCATTCGAACACCCGCTGTAAGCCAGGGTGCTGGGGGATGCTTTAGTTTCACGCGCCTTACCGGTGCATGTACATCGTATAGACGACAAATAGTACTGTTGAAAACATTTACTTTATCATCTACAGTGGAGGCAGAAAACATGTTGTCCCAATTCAGCTTTGAAGCATCCTGACCGAGTTTAGTAACATCCATACGACCAAAACAACGCATGTACCGGACTTTAGGAGGGGATTTAGGAGGTTTTAAGCGGTAAGTAAGGAAAATAAGGTCATGGCGGGAAAAACCAGGAGCAGGATGTTGACCGTGAGATGTCACTAGGGAAGGATTGGACGTAAGGATCAAGTCAAGCCACGTGTCCACCCCATTGCTATTGTGATGTGTGGCCTGTAATGGCATAACGTGGAGGCTGGCTGACTCGATAATGTCAAGGAGTTTACTGGAACGACTAGAGGAAGGAGAAAGGAGATCGGTGTTAAAATCGCCCATGATGACGTGATGTTCATACTGTGACCCTATAGATTCCAGAATCGGTTCGAGACTGGAGAAATAATCGACAGTAGGGGGACAATAGACGACGCCAAGAACAGCTTTCGCTCCCCTGACGTCAACCTCAAGGAATAAGTACTCCGCAGGCGAAGAGGCGGGATTAGAAGATTCAAGGATTTTAAAAGGAAAAGTACTGCGGAGATAAACTGCAACCCCACCACCTCTCCTCCCAACTCGGTCATTCCGTATTAGAATGAAGCCGGGGAGGGAGAAAGAAGTTGAAAGAAGAGTAGGTTTCAGCCAACTCTCCGAAATCAGGACGGCATGTACATTGACATCCGCCACAAGATCCAGTAAGTCACTGAAGTGGCTCGGTATACTTTGAGCATTTAGGTGACAAATGTTCAGCGTCATTCGAGATTGTTGGGTAAACGAAAGTCTTAAACAATCACTCAAGGCACCATCAGCAGAAGAGAAACTATCATTGTCGGAAGAAGCGGCTGTTTCGTCGGCAGACCAATACGTATCATCAATGGCATTCATAGATAAAATATAAAAATAAATATAAATATATAAATATAAATAACCGAAATATCAAGAATTAAACTACCTTAATAATACTTCAATACAATACGAGTAACCCAGCACCACCCGCCAGCTTACAAAAACAAAAAAAATATTGAATGCTGTTTCCGAACGCAACAATAATTTCTATTTGACATTTACAAATACAATTGATGAATTGACAACGTCACTTTGACAGCCAATAATTTACCGTGCGGTGAAATAAAATAATTATTACTTATGTTATCAACTTATCAATAACAAAGAAACAAGAAAGTGGGTAACGGAAATAATAAGAAGAAACAGCATAATAAACTACAGTAGACAGAAAATATAAAGAAAGAGGAAGTCTCGAGATAAGAGTAGTTGTAAACATTAAATGATAGCTATTTACGTGACTTGTTGACATTCTTGCCCTGAGATGAGGAGCCACTTGCAGACTTAGCGTGCTTCTGGGTCAAAGAGTTCAGTTCATCTGCGTGGAACACTTTGTGACGAACTCCATCGGGCGCCTTCACTATGATCACGCCGTCCTGCGTCCAGCAAGCCCGCATACCAAAGTGCTGGCGAGCTTTAGCGAAAATGGCCTGTCTAGATTTTGTCAGGAATTCCTTCACTGAGACGGATGTACCCTTCAATTTCGCCTTAGCCCTCCAGACTGAAGATCTTTGGTCCACTCCTGCAAACCAGACTAAGATTGGCCGGTGGTGACCATCATTAGACAACCCAATCCTGTGACATGAATGTATAGAGTCCATGGCTATGCTCGGCAGCTCCATCTTCTGAACAATCTTGAACACAGATGACCTGCAGTCTTCCTTCTCAGCCTCAGGAATGCCGAGAAAAAGGAGAGCTTTGCGCCTGTGCCTTGTCTCCATGGCATCAATGCTATGAGCGCATTCATTGATTTGTTTGCGCAGCAGACTGAGCATTGCAAACATTAGCTCTCGGAATGTGCGAAACTCTTCAGCAATTTTTGCCACAGTGTCCTTGGCCGGGCCTCCCTGCAGCTGCGCTTCTAACTCCGCCATCCTTTTGGAAAAGGACTCCTCCAGGTTGTCTTGTGCCATCTTAATATCAGCCAACTGAGACATTCCGGTAGTGTTGTGCTTGTGAGGTGTAAAACTCCAGTGAGTGTGTAGCGCTGGTAGGTGGTGTGACTTGCAGAATTGCAGTTACATACAAGTAGGTATGTGTATCTTGTACCAACGTTAGTACAGACTATTTATGCTTTATAAAACTTGGTGTGATAGTATAAAATGTTTAAATATGTTTTAAAGCAATTAAATTTAAATTTTATAATTCAGACTATGTGTTAACTATTTTTACACCTACCGCCGAAAAAAAGATAATATCTGGTTAGACCAGTCAGCGGATCTCGGGCTCTAAGGCGTGTAAGTCTTGGATGCAACCGGGATAACACTAGGGCGATGATGATTCATTTATATTCGTTATTTTCCTATTATTCATTCATTATCATTTAATTGTTTAAACATACATCAATTTTTATTTTGTATAATTACTAAATCATGTTTTGTATTGTAATATAACCATAATGTCAAAATAACTTAAAAGAGTAAAATGAAAATATAGGTCAGACAGGCAGTCGCTCTGTGGAAAAGCTAATATTCAGCCAAATCCGGTTAGACTAGTAAGCGGACCCAGATTGAAACTGGGATAACGCTAAGAGAAAGAAGATTGGAATAGTTGTTATTGTGATAAGAATACAGAATATTGCCAAAGGAGAATGACCAAATTTGTATGGAAGATGGGCTAAGTTTGCTTCTCGATGATTTGACCAGTAAAATATAGTAAATATACTCCTAATTAAATTAGGAAAAAATTAATACGATATTCGGCGGCAGTTCTTAGCTATCGGACATTAAAGATTTCAAAAATTTTTAGTTTAAGTATTGTGATAGTCACATTATTTAATCATATTAATAGTAGAAAATTAGTTAATTATCGCCCGTGCTTCGGGAACATTAAGCCGTCGGTCCCAGTTGTGATGAAGATCTTTCACCATCGCACGTCGTCACGGGGAGTCAGTACCCTTCATTAAACCGATACTTACTGGTCTAAACCATACAATATCGCTATCCCTTTAGGTTATGGCGGTCAGACTATGGAAAAGCTAATATTCTGTCATATCTGGTTAGACTAGTAAACGGACTTGGATGCAACCGACATAACGCTAGGACGATGATGATATGATTGAATCATATTAAGTACCGGCATTTATTAGAAGCCTCAATGTATATTATACAATATAGAAAATAGTTGTAAAAAGAAGTGGAGCTACGTACCAAACTTTTGTACATTATATTAGTTTGCGGTTTTTTCAGTCTGATATATTTCTTACTGAGAATTCTCAATACCATGTGGTACAATTAATGAGAATTTCAGTGAGGCTAGTTCACAAAAGATAAGCTCATTCCATTGAACTTTATTACAAAATTGGTATTAAAACTACACTGTTTTATGCTTAATAGGTAAATGAAACACAGTTTTTATGTTATTCTTCATTTTATTTTTTATTATAAATCTTCTTCAAATAAATCACCTCAAAATGAAGCAGGAGCTTGTATATCGTACCTATACCATAATGTGGTGCAAGTATGACATCAGAAGTTACAACAGCTTCAATTAATGTGTAGCATTTTAAACATAAGACTCCGTTCAATTCCTGAAACAAACAATTAAAGTAGTTTGAATATTCGGTGAGGAGAGCACGAGAGAATTATAGGGATTGAGAAGAGAAGTAGGTAAACAACACTTACACAGACTAGCGCTATCCATGATGTCAAATTATTGAGCGCCGAATCGGATAGCTTGTCCAAAGAACGGACGTGTTGCTGCCGAGGTACCGCAAAGGAAGAGTAAACATAACCGCAATCCTCACCACGGCTAGTTGTTCTACGTCCAGACGACATACTAATGTTACCAATAAAGACTGTCACATACTTTAGTCAACCCACGAGTCTTGATAACACGAAATAAGCTTGTTTGGTCCACAAAGGATTATTAAAGTCAATATAAACGATGGTAAATTACTTATTTTCCAATAAAGAGATATTAGAATAGGTGAAAAAGCAATTTGACTGTTTTCATGTCAAAATAACTGTCAAAATAACATTATGGATGCCAGTATAGTAAAAATGTGTTCCCATATTTTCGATAAGTACAAAACATTATTTCGTAGGTAATATGTTGCAAAAAGGATAAACATATTATTTATAGAAAATATTTCACCACAGTACATTTTTCAAAATATCAAAGATTTTGGTGTTATTTTGCTTATTAGAACTTTTATTATGTCACCCTCTTTTCACTATGAATGTCTTTTTTCCCTTTTAAAAAAGAGTTTGCAAGAAACTGTAAACATTTGCCGAAATATGCAAAATGAGTTGAATATGAAATGGCGATGTCACGACCGGAATAACGCAGATACTTTTATTTTACAACTAATAATCCCCATTACGCTTTAACATAAAATTAATATATATATAAATTTATAAAATAAAAGAAGATTTTCCATATATAAATGGTTTAGAAGCAAACGTGCCACAAAATAGCCCAGTTTTCGTCATCCTCCTTTTGGTTAGTACAACCTATGAGATAAATTGCGGACGGATGGACGAACGAACATATAGAAACTACAGCGTCTCTGTCATTTACTAGATTACCAAGCAAAATAATTGTTAATAGAACCACTACAGATATCACTGTTTTACATAACAATTAACTACATATACCGTTAAAAACAACAAAGAAATATCTTTATAAAAATATATAAAATATATAATTTTTCAACAAGCAATTGCTTTGCTTATTACTTATCAAAGTATTTTTGGCAATAAGTACAACAAAAAAGAGCTTTGATCTTGGAAATAATGTGATACAAACGACGCGTTCCATTTTCCATCCCAGTCGGTACATTAAATCACAGTTGATCGTCCGCCTCGTTAGCCATAACTCACGATATCAATATCATTTCAATTAACAATCTTTATTTATGAGCTTAATACGGTAGTAAATCTCAGACGGTGTCTCCAACAAGGCTTGCGTTCTCCGTCTCCCTCATTAATAAACAAAGCGGGAGACCCCAGCGAATGGCAGCCCTAGCATTATGAGTTTTATACCTCCTCCATACTTAAGCCCAAGTGTACCTACACAAGCCACAGTATAACAACTCTACAACAAAACTACAACGCAAAACAACAGTAGGATTATACGTGTCTGTAGAAACTGTTGTATGCTATGTGTTCTTGTCCCAACAACCAACATTACGACCAGTGTGTCGTTCGTAATAACTTTGGATGCTCGTAACGCCGTCATTTGTTAACATATTTGATTAAAACCTCCTGTAAGTAATTAATTAAAATTATAAATAAGCAGCATACCCGCTAATAATTGCAATACTTAATTGTTTATGCTCGTAGACGAGTTTATGACTTTTGTGTGATTTAAAAAAATTATCTTAACGAGAATTCATTGGAGCCATTTGTTTCAAAATTCGTTCCAAATTGTTCGCTAAGGTTAAAAATATTTGCAGCAATTTCCATTTGGATGGGTTCTCGGTAAATGTGGAATGTACACCAGAACGCTATTTTTGTTTTCATACAAATATTGTCAGAAAATGTCCCATCAACTAGGCAAGACTAACCCAAAGCTTAACTTCGGGCGCGCTGTGCCTACTCTAGCGTTTGCTAAGCAAATGCATTCATATTCAGAAAGGAGAAGCTTTTGCGCTAATGCTTGAGGTTCGTTGCGGCCTTTCTGTTCGAATCTGGGATTCGAACACAAAGGCCTGGATTAAGAACATTATTCCAGATATAGGCCAGTCAGATGGCAATTGCATCGTCCCCTACGGCCACTTTAGGAATTTACTAACATAAACGAGCTTGCAGTACGAACTATAAGATGAAAGCCTCTTCTTTAATAATGAGCTATGAAACCTCTAGATACCCAACACTTACAAGATATAAGTGTTGAACATTACCTACTATCGTGAAATGACATGTTTAAATCATTTTGACGTCGCATACACCTAAGTCTTCTAAATACGATGTGTATGACCAGCAATGAACATTACAAATTATTACTTGAACAAAAAGAAATTAAGGATTTCCGTGAACAAAATTTCCTAGGAATTCTCTCAAGTTCACTACTTTACTAATATTGGGGAATATACGAATTACTTTCACATCAATAAGGTTACCTATTTGCTAGTAATAAATATCACATAAATAAAAATAGATTACTTTTAGGTTCTTCCTTTTTCTGTGAGCCAACTCAGATACTAGTGTAATGATTTTGACAATTAAATTGTATTTATGAAACATTTTTAAACGATTCGACTGCTACAAACAGATGGCGCTAGTAGTTATGGCCACATTAATTAAAAGTATAATTTCTAGCTAAAAATATATCTATAAACAAATCAGTAAATAATTGATTATATTTAAATATTTAATTTCAATTGTTATTACTCAATTAATTTAGAAATTTCTGAGCAGTAAAGACGTCTAGCGCAAGCTATTTGGAGGTTGATAGTTGTAAATCAGTGCATACCTACAAAGTATAAAAGTGAACAAATAAAAGTTACTAAGTGATTTTACTGGAAGTGTTTAGTTTCATAATAGTTCAGAAGTGGGCGTGGCACGCGTTCTAGGCCATCTAAATTCAGTATTTGTGTGTGATTCGTGAAAGAGTGCCAACTTCTTTCAAACTGAATTTGAACTTATCGTTCGATGCGTGGGATTGGACTACAACTACCCGCGTGTTCAGAATGAAGACGCTAGAAACAAAAAATTGCTGGGTATATTGGAACTAGAGAACCGCAATTTTCTGTCGCTGATAGAAGCCATGTAAATTACTACTACATGGCTTTGGTTTACCGGACTCCGATCCTGAGAAACGAGATGTGGATGCGAGCGAAGGCAACTACTAACGCTGCTATGTTGGCGAATTAGCTGAGCAACCGTAACGGTGGTGAGCGTATTTTGTCAAATTTTTATTTGTGCTGCAAATTTTAATGACGGTAGTTGCTAAAGATTCCTGGTTAGTAGAATACCGCTATACATACGTTTAGTAACCTTAGAAATATCATAATGGTTTTGGTGGCGATGTTGCCATCACTTCATACTGAGGTTGTGGGTTCGATTCCTACACGCAACACGGAGTTCCACTTAAAACAAGCTTCTACTGTGAAACTGTTTGACCTTTGCGTTTTTCATGTGACATGAAAGAAGAAAGAAATAAAGACAAACTTTGTGGGTAGTACCTACTAACGACTTAATTACGACCATTGCTGTATTTTATGTCAACATACGGTTGGCTCGCTATCACCGTGTCTTAGCTATAGCACAGAATATATACAAGTACTAAAGTGCTATAGCGTAGATATCGAACGGAGGTTTCGGGTTTGATACTGGGGTTAAAAGAAAGCGAATGTTTATTTATTTTCTTAGTAAATCATGCGTAGAAGGCTTCTGATCACGAGCCTTGTGATCATATGCTTGCCTACAAATAGATCATCTTATCTCGGTCTTACCTTATGAACTGTAAGACTGAGCGTACAGGTCAACTTGCACTATTCCAAGCAAGTGCGTTTGAGTGAAACGTGGTAGTTATTGTTCTAGTACTGTTGTGATACAGCAGGCTAGCGTCTAAAGTTGTTAGACTAATCGAATCGTACATATTAACTTCATAATGTAAGACTGTGCTTCAACTATTGTGACTGACTGTGCTGATTTAATGTGGAACACATTGTACCGTTTATATCTTAAGTAGACGTGTGACCTGCAGTGCTCTTTAGAACTTTAGACGTGTAGTTCGTTGGTTCGAGTGTAGCCTGACCGCCCATAGTCGAAAGATATTACTAACGCCATTACTTTACCG
This sequence comes from Euclidia mi, assembly GCA_944739405.2. Lineage (NCBI taxonomy): Eukaryota > Metazoa > Arthropoda > Insecta > Lepidoptera > Erebidae > Euclidia > Euclidia mi. Next base: position 90,014,014 of record OX123183.2, on the reverse strand, counting down.
AGTGATTACAGCTTAAGAAAAACGTAAGACTTTAACTCTTTATAGTTCTATTTTATCGAATCTCGATGTTTTTGGTACCGTTATTTCAAGTTAAACCATTAAACCTGCGCCTTGTTGTGCGCAAATAGATGTTGCTCCTAAACATGTTTTTTTTCAACATGTCAACAGATGGCACTAATAAAAATGTTTGGTGTGTTACCTTATTATGGTTAATAGATGGCATCACTTGTAAAGTTAAATTCAATTAAAATTCCTACTGCGAGTTTTTAAATTCATGTGATGCTCTGGGTATGTTTATTAAATACCCCAATTTCTTTGGCCAGTTCCAAGTTATGTTAAGGACGTTTAGGAGTGATACAGTAAACAGAAGAGTTTCTAGAAGAAGCTGTTGAACTCTATTATCAGTGTAGAAGCGAGTGATTGAGTTATCATTGTGGTGTGTTTTAATAATCTGTTTAAGCGATTTTCATTTTTATTGTAAGTAGAACCAGGTCAGTGACGATTGTTTGCTTATCTTTATTTCCATTGAGATGGGAACATTGTTAGTTGATGTTGTGATGGTCTTGTAGGACCCTAGTTTCCGTTATGCAGATTTGCAGAAACAGTATGAACCGATAATGCGGCTGCATGTTTCTAACCATGCGCTGCTATTGGTTGGACCAGCTCAATGCCTTATGGTTAGCCTAGATAACGCTGGTGCTTTTGTGTAAGGCATAGCTTCGGTTAGCCGAGTGGAGAGACAGTAAGACTGCTACGCAGAAGGTTTCCGTACATGTTAAATTGTTAATTGTTGCTTATTTTTCGGTGAGGGAGAGCATCGTGGGGGGGGGGGCTGCGTGATTTCTCTATAATGTTCTTGAAATACATGTGAGGTCTGCCAACCCGCACTTGGCCAGTGTGGTGGATTATGGCCTTACCCTTATCATAGTGAGAGGGGGCCCGAGCCCGACAGTGGGGCGGTAGATGGGACTGATAATGATGATGACGATGATGATAGCTTCGGTTAGTACGCAAATAAGACAAAGCATTAGTGCAGTTTCATAGTACCAAAAACATTGTCCATTGTTTTAAACGAGAAATGTCCATTGCTGATCGCTAATGATTGGGTTAGGATAAGTATTTCGTATTAAGACTAGCAATGACAAAAAAAAATATAACGCTGAAAAGACTGTTTAATACTTGGAGTATCAGAATAGTGAGATTATCTTAGTCTGTTTCAGATTACTTTCATAAAGGCTCGAAAAGATCATATGGGAGGTGTTGTGATCATGAAAATACTGTTTTAATACTTGGAGTATCAGAATAGTGAGATTATCTTAGTCTGTTTCAGATTACTTTGATAAAGGCTCGAAAAGATCATCTGGGAGGTGTTGTGATCATACCTGATGGAAGTTACGTGTGGTGGTGACCGGGTGGAGGTTGCCTCCGGTATTGTGTAACCGGATGGAAGTTATGTGTGCCTCGTGCTATTGGAGAGGTTATGTGTGCCTCGTGCTATTGGAGAGGTTATGTGTGCCTCATGCTATTGGAGAGGTTATGTGTGCCTCGTGTTATTGGAGAGGTTATGTGTGCATCGTACTATTGGAGAGGTTGTGTGTACCTTGTGCAATTGGAGAGGTTATGTGTGCCTCGTGCTATTAGAGAGGCTATGTATGCCTAGTTGAAATTAAGTCAAGTGTGCTTAAGAGAAATTATTGGACCAAGTGTGTTCAATATTGACGGAGCTATTCCTATACAGGTGCGTAAGTACAAGAATGACTTTGACTTTGAATGCAATTCAAGTATATTTTATTATGAATTAGAATGCAGAGTAATGTGACTTAGTACGTCACAAGATTCATAATAGCGTATGTATTGTGGAAATGTGTGCCAGTAGTATGTGATAATCATTTGCAATAACAGACCCAAAGTTTTAGTAAATATATTATTTATTATAGCTGCCATATGTCATAAAATACAGTATTTTACACTAAACTCCACAATAAAATCTGATATTTGTAGATATTGATGTCATATATTCAGAATATTATTCAAATGAAAGATTGATTTTAAACGAATATTGATTTTTAAATATGCGATTCCAATTTTACTGAACACTGACTAGTCAATTTATTTACTAAAATAACCGTATGAATTTATTTTGAGCATATGGAGCCGGAGGGTGCTAGTACTCCAGAAGAGGAACTTCTACTGCTGATCAAACGGAAACCGGAATGGTTCACCCTCCGGAACTGCAGACACTAGATCCAAGCGTTCAAAGGAACAATCAAAGAGGAAGCGTAAAAGGTCTACATCAACCTCTTCGTGTGCAAGCTCTTTATCATGCATTTCTAGTAACTCCAGAAGGAAGAAGCATAGGAAAACTTCCGGCTGGTCCACTAAAGAGGTACTCGATCGTTTCAATGTTATGCATAGAGAAAGCCAGAATAAGTCTCGTAGCTTAAACAAAAATCATTTAAACAATGTTTTGCCGGAGTTCGATCCCTCGAGCAAATCTCAAAATGTTGATAGTTGGATAATAAAACTCAATGAGTGCGCTACAATGTACGAGTGGAATGAGAAGCTGACCATACAGTTTGCTCTACAGAAACTCACTGGTCTCGCTAAAAAGTGGTTTGAAGCCCTTCCAAGCGTAATATTTAGGTGGTTAGAGTGGCATACAAAGCTAAATAAAGCGTTCCCGAATGAGCAAAATTATGGTCGACTTCTAGAAGAAATGTTCACTCGTACAACAACGAGTAATGAGAGTTGCGTGAATATTTTTATGATAAGTTAATGCTGTTGAACAGATGTGAAACTATTGGTAAGAAAGCAGTTGATTGTATAATCCATGGCATATACGATAAGTCCGTTATGATGGTGCTCAAGCGTTAAATTGTAACGAGCCTGAAGACTTATTGAATTACTTAGACTTAGCTCTCAATGTTCTATATCGGAGAATTTTTCTGATTCTAACTCTAACGACAGCTCATACATTTGTTTTAATTGTCGCGAGAAAGGACATAAATTTTTTATAGATGTCTTAAGCCTGTTGTCAATATAATAGAGTAGGCCATAGTAATGAATATTGTAAATTGGAACCTCTAGTTTCGCGCTCAGAAGCTTAGTAATTTATCGAAGCGATATTAAGAAAATTATATTGTCAAAAACCAAAGGCCTTATAGGAAAGTTGGAGATGACATTAGTTGGAGTAGACTAGTTATTCCAAGAGCTGCTGGGGCTGGACATCTAGATATTTCTAAAACAACTGAGTCAATTCAATCTGTCTTCTGGTTCCCTAAATCACGAAGGTACAGTAATATAAAAAAACTAGAGGACGCCAGCAGCTACGCCTGCATTTTTTTTAAATTTACCCGTTTTGGCCGATTCCGTGGGAATTTCGGGAAATCCCTTCTTAGTGCACCCCTACGGTCCCCAAGGAACATACATGCCAAATTTCAGCTTCCTGCGCCCAATAGCTTCGGCTGTAGCGTGTCTGTTAGTCAGTGGGTAACGCAAGGATTTTATATATTAAGAAAGATAACACGTAGTCCTGTATTTAGCGTGTCTACTATAAAGACGAATAATCCAGACAAAAGTCTGGACTACCTTATTCCATAGAGCAGTTCGTCTAATGGTAGCAGTAGTTCCTCATCGGAAAGCAATATTAATAGTAACCGCAATATTTTTTAAAGATAAAGATATATTTATTTGCTAAAACATGTGTAGGCACATAATAAAACATTGTTCAGATGCTTATTATAGATCTTAAATAATAAAAAGAATCAACATGTTTGACCATATATGGTGTACAAATATTACAAAACATTAATAATACTTAGGTAACAATACATTTTTCTTTTTGATCTTTAAATTAATAAATAACATATAATCAAAATAAAATTTAAGAAATGTCAGTCAGAATTATATCATACAGCAATCCATAATTTAATTAAAAATAAAAACAAAAATCTGCAGATATAATATAATATAAAACATAAAATACTTAGATAACATAAAATAATATAATATGTAATGTGATCAGCCAAACGACGTCCACTGCTGGACATAGGCCTCCCCCAAGGTTCTCCACACAGACCGGTCCTGAGCCGCCCGCATCCAACCGCCTCCCGCGATCTTGACGAGATCGTCGGTCCACCTTGCGGTGGGCCTACCTCTGCTGCGTCGTCCGGTACGTGGCCGCCACTCCAGAACCTTTCTGCCCCAACGGCCATCGGTTCTTCGAGCTATGTGCCCTGCCCACTGCCACTTCAGCTTGGCTGTACGGAGAGCTATGTCGGCGACATTGGTTCTACTGCGGATCTCCTCATTTCTGATTCGATCTCGCAGGGAAACTCCAAGCATAGCTCTCTCCATCGCTCTCTGAGTGACCTTGAGCCTTCTGATAAGGCCCATAGTGAGCGACCACGTCTCTGATCCGTAAGTCATCACTGGCAACACACACTGGTCAAAGACTTTCGTCTTGAGACACTGCGGGATATCGGACGAGAAGATATGTCGTAGCTTCCCGAATGCTACCCAACCGAGTTGGATTCGACGATTGACCTCCTTCTCGAAGTTGGACCTACCTAATTGGACTACTTGTCCCAGGTAGATATACTTGTAGACAACTTGGAGCGTAGAGTTCCCAACCTGAATAGGAGCAGGTACAACATGGACGTTCGACATGATTTTCGTCTTGTCCATGTTCATCTTAAGACCTACTTGTTGGGAGACTCTACAGAGGCCATCGAGCATTGTGCCTAGGTCTTCCATGGTCTCAGCCATGACTACGATATCGTCTGCGAATCGAAGGTGAGTGATGTACTCGCCGTTGATGTTGATGCCGAGTCCATTCCAGTCCAGAAGCTTGAAAACATCCTCCAGCGCAGTGGTAAACAGTTTCGGGGATATAACATCCCCCTATCTCACCCCTCGCTGGAGTTGAATAGGTTTCGAACTCTGGTCCTGGAGGCGGACTGACATAGTGGCGTTTTCATGCAAACACTTCAGCACTTCGATATATCGGTAGTCAATCCGGCACCGTTGGAGAGACTGTAGCACCGCCCAGGTTTCGATCGAATCGAAGACTTTCTCATAGTCCACAAACGCCAAGCATAGGGGCTGGTTATACTCCTCGGACTTCTGTATAACCTGCCGCAGCGTATGTATGTGGTCTATGGTACTATAGCCTTTACGGAAACCGGCTTGTTCGGGAGGCTGGAAGTCGTCTAGCTTGCTCTCGAGACGATTCGTGATGACCCTCAAAAACAGCTTGTAGACGTGGCTCAGAAGTGTGATGGGTCTGTAGTTCTTTAAGAGGGTTTTATCCCCTTTCTTAAAGCAAAGCCCCATCACACCTCTGTGCCACGCTGTGGCGTTTTACCCTCGAGAATGACGGAATTAAATAGCTTCTGAAGGGCTTCTCTAGCGGGTGCACCACCGGTCTTCAGAAGCTCGCTCGTAATTCCGTCATCACCCGGTGCCTTGTTGTTTTTGAGCTGTTTGAGAGCCATACTAATCTCGTGCATGCTGACGTCCGGGATATCTTCGGTATAGTGTCGGGTCAATCCAGTTCTAGGGTCTGACGCTGGAGTGCTTGCGGGTTGTTGCGATGTCGTGTATAGCTGTCCATAGAACCTTTCGATCTCCTCCAAGAGCTCAGGCTTGGATGATATGATTCTGCCATCTTCCGTCTTTAGCTTTGTTAGCTGACTCTGCCCAATAGACAGATCCCTCTGGAACACTTTGGATCCCTTATTCTGCTCGATCGCCTCACGAACACATTTTGTGTTGTATTGGCGGAGATCGGGAGTCCAGATACTTAGAGATCTGTCTGTTGAGGTGCCGATATTTCGGCATGTCATCGGAGGATAGCAAAACCATCTTGCGCCTTTCCTCTAACAGCTCGAGGGTCGGACCCGAGATCTTGCTGGTTCTCTTGCTTTTCTGGGGCTTAAAGAATTTAGCCCCTGTTGTATGGACAGCATCCACGAACCCGTTACTGTACTCGTCCACATCTACGCATTCGCCCAGGCATTCGAAACGGTTCTTAAGTTCGAGCTGAAAGCTCTCGGGGTTTTGGATATGAACCGGTGCCGGTCGGAGCGTGGTGGTTTTATCGTAATTCATTTAGAATACGAATTTAATAAAGTATATTTTATTGTAATTCATGTAGTATACTTCTATACATTATACTTTATTTTGAGTAATAGTGTAAAAATTATATAGAATACATAATTAAAATTGTAACTCATTTATTATTTATTATATACAACTAATCACTTGATCTAATTATTTTGAATAATGTAATTAATCAATTATTTGAATGAATAGCCGTGCGTCAGGAGATCGCACCGTGCCGGATGGCCGAATGTAATGATTTTGACAATTAAATTGTATTTATGAAACATTTTAAACGATTCAACTGCTACAAACAGATGGCGCTAGTAGTTATGGCCACATTAATTAAAAGTATAATTTCTAGCTAAAAATATATCTATAAACAAATCAGTAAATAATTGATTATATTTAAATATTTAATTTCAATTGTTATTACTCAATTAATCAAGCAATTTTGTAAATAGGTTGTGATGGACGTTATTTGCTGCATTTCGGTTGGCTATCGCTTATGAAGTTGTCATTTCCGTTTAGAGTGGGAGAATTATTAGAAATTTCTGAGCAGTAAAGACGTCTAGCGCAAGCTATTTGGTGTTTGATAGTTGTAAATCAGTGTATACCTACAAAGTATAAAAGTGAACAAATAATGGCTGCTACACACAGTGCCGGCGGCCAAGCCGCCGGCCGAGCCGCGTGCGGCCGGCGGCACACAGAGCCGCCGGCCTAGCCGCACGAATGAGCCGCCGGCCGTTTGCGAGTTGCAACTCGCTACTTGTGTGTGTTCGTTCTATTAGGGTTGTCAACCATACTTTATAATAACGTATCCTACTTTATTTTTGGCAATTATACTTTTTTATACAAATAAAGTATATGATAATACTTTACTTCCAACCCTTACTTTGACGTGTAAAACAAAACACTAATAATTATGAAAACTTATCTATATAACGTTACACATAAGTAAATGGATGATGGGAACTATTTAGGCTCAAAGAGATCTAAAGGAAATTCACCACTGATGGTAAATATTTTTTACAGAAAAAGGCAATTGGCAATAGTGACGACCGGTTGGCACCGCGGGAGTGTACGCGACTGTTACGCCAAAGGTCGCGGGTTCGATTCCCGCTCAAGTCAAACATTTGTGTGCATGAATGTTTCTATGTATAATATGTATGTATTTACAAAAAACAGTAGGTACATATGTATGTTTATCCGTTATCTACTACCCATAGTACAAGCTTCTGCATAGTTTGGGACTAGATGGTGTTGTGTGAATGTGGTAGAATATTATTATTAATTGGCAATAGTATAGACTCACGCCTGTATCCCGAAAGGGGTAGGCAGAAGTGTAATATTACACCCACATTTCATGAATTTTTAGGTCCCACGTAATAGGGGGCGAGCCTATTGCCGTTACTGGGCACATCACCAGACTCCGTGCTGCTACTGAGAATTCTGAAAAACCCAGTAACACTTGCCCAACCCGGGAATCGAACCCGGGACCTCAGATCAGCAGTCGCATACACTATCCACTGGACCACGGAGGCAATTTATACTTAAAATCATATCTCCGTCTCCATCCTCGCCACTTCAGATATTCAGAATTAAAGAGTTCCGTGACGAATCCAAAGTGGCGAGAAGAAAGAAATAGAACGTCTATAATTAACGTAATTAAAAACTAATTGTTTATTTTTTAATTTTTAGTGTCAAACAAGCTATTGAAACATTTAAAGATAGAAAAAATTGGCAACCCTACGTTCTATACAACTGGAATGATGCCCGGCGGCTTTCTGCGGCCGATGCCGGCGGCACCGACGCCCGCCAAATGCCGGCGGCACTGTGTGTAGCAGCCATAAAAGTTACTAAGTGATTTTACTGGAAGTGTTTTATTTACGTTTTATATATTATGTTTTATACCTAAGGAGTCCAAAGTGAGAGTTAATACCTATTGGTAGTGGTGTTGTTCGCAATAAACGAGTAAGAAAGAGGGTAGACCGATTTTCTTGCTCGTAACATTCGTCCACCCGTAGTACTTCAGTACAGGCGCGGTCATAGCGCTTGCAACAAAAGGTATTATATCCCGAAAGAGAATATACAATTAATGGTAAAGACCACAAAAGTTTAAATTCTTATAGGAATTCCTAAATCACGGTGGACTTTACAAATATTAAATCTGTGAACACAACAATCACGCAGATTGCGAAGTAATGTATCGAATCCCACACTCAGCGCAGAACTATACTCTTAGGCGACCGCTTAAACAGCAACGCTACATGAACTTACCTGTGCAGTCGTGGGGGAGATAAAACAGCTCATTATACATTCTTCTACAATAAAGAATTTAATTGCCTGCTGCCACAATGATCATTACACTACAGTAGACGCCTCAGGCGGTAATTCTGCTAAACGCGACACAACAATTTCGATTTCCAAGAATAAACCGTTGCAATGTATTATTCTAATAACAGTCACGGTTAAAACTTGAAGACATTTGGAAATTATTTTCAACTTAATTTTATTTTTTTGGATGATATTTCTAAGAACGGTTTAATTAATGTGGCTATGATGAGGACCGTTATGCCTTAAGATGCGGTTTTGATTGCAAATTGGTACTATTATAGAGTATCTGTTTTTCAAAGACAAGTAGATTCTAAAGCTCATAGATTTTGTTTACAATCCGCATGCAAAGCTAACAGCAGACTAAGAACTTGACAGTTGCTTATAAGCAGTAAATGCAAGCTGTTTGTATAAAAACTGCAGTTTAAATTTATATTTATTTATTTAGGCTGTGTAAGTTAGTTATGCATATAGCTAATAATAACTGTCTTTTTCTATTTGTAGTAAAACTCCAGTTGTATTCCAATACAATTTATATTTCGACACACCTTTACACTGTACAGATATTATAATATTTCCTAAGAGCCACCGTCCGTTCGGTACCGTCGCCAGGAATCGAATTCCCGCTCTCTTCTACCGCCATTTTGAATTATTTCGATAGTGATGTGACTCGGACGAGTCAATCGACTACAAATTATTAAATTCCAATCGATATTAATTTTAATAAAAATCGGGACCTTACACTCGTCCATCCTGACCTCGTGTATGTCCCCATACACGCAATCAAGAAAACTTAACATAAACCTTACACTCGGCGAGAGGGGGCACTTACAATCACATTAAAGAATCATGTAAACCCATCCAATTCTTACCAATACATTTTATAAATCGCTTATAAAAGCTTACAATCCTGGTCAACCCATCAATTCTGACCAATACATTTTATAAATCGCTTATAAAAGCTTAGACATGTTATAAATGCAATGCTTGCTAACCCATCCAATTCTAGCAAGATTGAAATTTACCAACAATACCTACGTGTTATAAATGCAATGCTTGCTAACCCATCCAATTCTAGCAAGATTGACATTTACCAACAATACCTACGTGTTATAAATGCAATGCTTGCTAACTCATCCAATTCTAGCAAGATTGACATTTACCAACAATACCTACGTGTTATAAATGTAATGCTTGCTAACCCATCCAATTCTAGCAAGATTGACATTTACCAACAATACCTACATGTTATAAATGCAATGCTTGCTATCCCATCCAATTCTAGCAAGATTGACATTTACCAACAATACCTAGGTGTTATAAATGCAATGCTTGCTAACCCATCCAATTCTAGCAAGATTGACATTTACCAAAAATACCTACATGTTATAAATTCAATGCTTGCTAACCCATCCAATTCTAGCAAGATTGACATTTACCAACAATACCTACGTGTTATAAATGCAATGATTGCTAACCCATCCAATTCTAGCAAGATTGACATTTACCAACAATACCTACATGTTATAAATGCAATGCTTGCTAACCCATCCAATTCTAGCAAGATTGACATTTACCAACAATACCTACGTGTTATAAATGCAATGCTTGCTAAACCATCCAATTTTAGCAAGATTGACATTTACCAACAATACCTACATGTTATAAATGCAATGATTGCTAACCCATCCAAGTCTAGCAACACTGACATTTACCAACAATACCAACATGCAGTTCCTGCTAACCCATCCAATTCTAGCAGGAACTGCTACACTGTTTATAATAGCTTACAATTCTGGTCAACCCATCCAATTCTGACCAGAATTTTCACATAACAAAATAGACCTTTAAGAAATAAAATCATGGCTACATTAACAATTGTATCGTAATTTAGTTAATACGGTTTTACAGCCAATTGTGCAATATATCAGCTCATACAATAATTAGCGCAACATGTGTAAAACACCACTATTACTAACCATTTAATTTTTAGCACAAGTTAACAACATATTATTATCATAGCAACATAATATACACAAGGAATTAATATAAATTAGAATGATAGGCTGTTTTATCACTGCTACAAAAATAAGCCTATAACAATACAGCTCTGGACTGTACCATTAATACCTAGGTACATTAATATTATTTTAAATTAATAATTTGTGAAGTCACTCGCGTCAGTAGGAACTATCATCTTTTCCTAGACCCACCCTATACATGCCCCAAAAAAAAAAAAAAAAACCGGTCAAATGGGCTATCGGCTATACATTCACCCCAAAGACAATAAAAGCTACCGCTTAGTCATTAAAAACCTCTACCATAGCCAACAACCACCAAAGATTGTGAACTACAACAGAGATCCTATGCAAGTGTGGTAGCCGCCGAGACCGTAACGCAGTCAAAATCTACACCAGCTTCTGATAACACCACTGATATTACTGGCAATCAACGAAATCTGACTCTTGAAAGCATACTCATAAAACAAAGTGAGACGATCGATCTCCTAATTTAACAAATGCGCTCCATGTTGGACCTTATCACAACTCTCATTACAAAACAACAAATTACTTCTCTAAACCTTGCAACGTGGAACATTAATGGCCTTGCACCTAACTCATGAACTTGAAGCATTCCTCCACTCCAACAAACTTGATGCATGCCTTATATCCGAAGCACATACAACCAATCGAAGCTGAATCTGCATCACCGGATATAGCGTGTACTTTACCTGCCACCCGGATGGCGGAGCTCATGCTGGTTCTGCGATTGTTATTAAAAATAGCATAAAACTCTGCCTACTGCAGCCGTACGCGACTAACCACCTACAAGCTACCACAGTGCGCATAGAAGACGGCTATGGTCATATGAACCTCTCGGCCATATATTGCCCACCGCGACATTGCATAAAAGAAGTCATGTTCACAGAATATTTCCAGTCTCTGGGGAATCGCTTCATAGCTGGTGGGGTCTGGAATACTAAGCACACCTACTGGGGATCACGAGTAACCGTTACGAGAGGTCGAGAACTAAAAAAAGAGCGTCGACTCCAATCGACTTATACCATTATCTACTGGTGAACCGACATACTGGCCCACAGACAGCAACAAGATACCAGATTTGTTGGACTTTTATATCACCAAAAATATTCAACCTCCTTACGTTCACATAGTATCAAGCCTCGACGTCTCCTCGGACCATAGTCTAGTGATGCTGATGATAAGCACACCAGTCATTTACTGTGTACCCTATAATGAGAACCTGTACAATGCAAAAACGGACTGGGGTAATTTTCGTGGATTTCTGGAATCCAATATAATTCTTAAACTTCCACTGAAAAATCCCGAAAACGTTGACCACGCGTGCCCATACATCACCAACCTGATACAAGTAGCGGCTTGGAAAAACACTCCCACTCTAGAAACACCCAATCGTAGAAAACTAATTCCAGTTGATATCCGCAGCAAGATATCTGAAAAGCGCGGAATTCGCAGTGTGGCAACATTTACGCAATAGAGAAGACAAAACACGATTCAAACGGGTGATCACTGAACTAAAGGCTGCTCTCGCACAGGTTGCAAATGCATAGAGTCTACCAAAAGATAAGACAAAGTCTCGAAAATAAGGAGTACTGCTCAGCAGCATTTCTCGATGTCCAACAGGCTTTCGATCGGGTATTGAACAAAGGCCTATTGTGCAAAATAAAGAGGACCCTGCCCCATACATTTTACCTTCTTTTGACATCATATTTAAAAGATAGAACCCTCCAAGTCAAGCAACGCGGCTCCAAATCCCCTCCGCACACTTGCGACGCAGGAGCGCCTCAAGGCTCGATCCTTGGCTCAGTGTTGTATAACATATTTACTCACGACCTACCGCAAGCCCCCAAAGGTAATTATTGCGACGCCTGCGGATGACGCTGCATTTCTGACATCTAGTAGTGACCCAGATGAAGCCAGGAGACCCTTACAAATCCAACCAGACCAAACCTATAGCTGGTTGCAAAAATGGCGAATTAGAGCAAGTGCCCCCAAATCGCACCACATCACTTTCACGCCGCGAAAGAAACTATGCCCAACAGCATATCCCGGTCAAGTACCGCTACCTCAATCTACATGTGTGAAGCACCCGGGCCTCCATTTGGATCAACGTATGACCTGGAAGGAGCATGTAAAACATAAACGGAACAAAGTCAACTTTCGTTTTAAAAACCTATTGTGGTTACTCGGTAAACAATCCGCTCCGTCCCTGAGTAACAAACCCAGAGTCTACAGCTCAGTTATAAAACCCATATGAACTTATGGATTCCAACTGCGGTCCTCAGCGTGCAAATCAAACATCCTATGCCTTCAGAGCCCAAAATAACATCCTCAGGACTACAAGTGGTGCCGCCCGGCCCACTCTACTTGGAGACAAAGACTTCTGGAGGTGTCATGAGGCAGCTCTTTGTCGTCCCGTTCAAGACGGCATCGCTGCTCACCTCGGTCGTCCTTTCGAAAAGACCGCATCTCATCCTGTCTCAATGATGTCGGTCTATGCGACGATAACGGCATCGTCATCAAGTCAGGGAAAACCAAACTGCTAATAACACACTATATATATTTGCGACCATCAGTAGAACCAGTATTGTATACACACAACCATTCAAGCTTTCAAGCGAAAAGTTCGGTTTGAATTTGTATTTTTAAATAGACGGTAAATTATTTAAAAAAAAATAATCGTCTATCTCGAAAACGGTGCGCGTTAGCGCAAAAATAATGAAAAATTCGTACCCCTTTATAAAACCCCGCAGCATATTTCTTAGAATCCTTTTCTGACCTTAACATGACCTTGACCCTGGTCCTCCGAACCACAACCAATGATACACTTTATTTAATAATAAAAATAGACGGTCTTGGAGCTTCCTCCTCAAGACCATGGTTGCACCTTAATGTGACCTTGACCCTACGTTCACGGCACAAGCTAACCATAATCAAGTAGTATTCTTTTCGTAATTATCCGTTACATACATACACAGTCTCCCTTCTATATCCTCGAAGAGCTAGGCAGAGCTAGATATTGCTATACTCACTTTTGACCAGACCAAAGAAATCCCAACAATACATTGCCCGATCCGGGCATCGAACCCGGGATATGTTCCACGAGAAAATTTATGCCGCGAGACCAACGAGACAGTAATAATACGTTAGACAATTATTACACTATGAAGAGGGTAAATTTAAATTTGTTAGCGTTGTTACATTGTACGCTGGTAACTAGTTTTCTATTCCAATATATATTTAACAAAAGTTCAAAACTAGGACGAATACAAAATACCCCCATACGCGCACACGTAAAATCATAATTTGAACTAAAACGAATATAAATTAATGTGAGCATGTACATACCACTTCTGATTTGTAGTACAACTCCAGTTGTATTCCAATACAATTTATATTTCGGACACACCTCTACACTGTACAGATATTACAATATTTCCTAAGAGCCACCTTCGGCCGTCCGTTCGGTACCGTCGCCAGGAATCGAATTCCCGCTCTCGCCAACCGCCATTTTGAATTATTTCGATAGTGATGTGACTCGGACGAGTCAATCGACTACAAATTATTAAATTCCAATCGATATTAATTTTAATAAAAATCGGGACCTTACATATTTTATATAAATGCTAGAATTTGAAAAAATAATCAGTAAAGGGGATATAATCGCTTAAAAATGTATTAGGCAAAAGTTAGCGAGATTGCGTATGTCATCGGGTAATTAAAATAGGCATTGCACAAAAATATCTATAGTGCAGCAAATTGCTAGCATGTTCGACCTCAATATAAAGATTGACGTGGTCAACAACTGACGATCAAAATGTCATAAGTTACAAGAGGCTGAAATTTCATCTATCTCGTTATCGTTCGCCCGACAGGTACCATGTGTTCAATTTTAACTCTGCAACGTCGCAATCCATTTCTGAATACACTACAGAGTATGGCTATGTTTAATTTAAACCTTATTCCATCATCATAAGGAACACATAACTATGCACTCCATACGCAGCTCTTCCGACGGCTCGGATTGCAATTAAGTGCTTCGTGCACGTTCGCGTGGCAAAGAAGGTTAGTCAACTAATTATGACACTCTTTTGCTTCATATTAGTAACGTTTGGAAGACCCGACATACACAATTATTAGCTCTTTTTATTCGAATCTTTTGCTCTTCCTTCTTCTACGTTTGGCACGATTTGTATTATAGGTCTGGTAGGATTTTAATACCACTAATCTCTGTATTAGCTGCGTTTATTTTTTGTGTGATTCATACTCAAAGGCTTTGGTTTGTGAATTTACTTTACAGTTCTAGTATTCGTAAGTTGATGGATATTTATAACTGCTGAGATATGTTTAATAAGAATATCTTCTGTTAACTATTTTGAGATCATAATGTTCTAGGTCCCCAGGCAAAAGATTTTAGTCTTTTATTGTATATTTTAGACTTATACTATTAAAATTAAGTTGGTTAAAACAGGATAGCTCTATTAATCTTGAATCATGTAAAACGTAAAATTCTTACGCAATTTATATCAGAGTCGTATATGCCTTATTAGCATTTTAGTCGCACTCAAAGTAAGATAAACATAACATTTCGTTATTCTATATTACTAGAGACGTCAACTTATTTATTTTCGTATATATAGGTATGTACTCTCTCTCGTACCTTTAGGTCTCACGTTAGTACTTCGAGGTAATATGACGTTTGAAATATGTAAAGCTTAAGAGCTATGTTACGTCACCCTTACCTATCGCATATATTTGGTAGATTTTGGTTTACTTTGACGACATCTAATATTAATAACAAACATCTATGTCTAATAAATATGTAAAAGTGAAAAAGCGGAGGCGGCGTTACAAGTTTGGCTCTCATATATTGAGAGCCTGCATAAGCTCTAGGGATTGCGTGCTAAAATATTTATATACATGAGCACCTGATAAAACTATGTCAAATTGTACACGTGTATTTACCATATATATACTGTATTGCTGTGACAGTTAGTGTTTACATTGCTACACTGTATCGAATGTCGCAAGTTCGGTATGGAATGGAAATTCAGACGTAGATTATAGGGTAGATTATTATTATATAGATTGTCGACGTCTTTGTAGCCACCGTTTGTGAATTGGCAATAGACTGCTATGCAGAGGGTCTCGGTTACCCATGATATGCGCCACTGACTTTTAGAAGTTATGTGTGTATTAAATTGTTACTGATCGCTTGCTAACTGGGTAAGAACATCGCAAGGAAACCTGCTGGTCTGAGAGTCCTACATAATGTTCTCATATTTCATGAGAAGTCTTCCAACTCTCATTCGTCTAGTGTGGTGAAATAAAGCTAATGTTGGTGTACTAAAGTGGTAGCCTGACTCTCCTTCCCATAATGAGACTAGAGTGTGATGTGAGTAGATGTCCAGTAATAGTGGAATAATTTTATAGGGCTGATATTAATATATAATTGTATGTTTATATGAAAGTTCTACCCTACACTTCTACAAAGGTCCCTGTTCCCAGCCATTTCAGTCGCAATTCTGTGAGAAGGCATCCAGCTCATCTCTTCAGCCAGATCGTAAGCCATTACAGCATATAATATTTGAAATTCTAGTACAAGCGCTTTTCTAATATAGCTATCACTTGATAGTATGGCTATTGATATATGGTATTGTAATACGTTATGTCGAGTATGGTTGTCTAGCATCGCTATCCTTTCTCTTACATGTGCTAAAATCGAAAGCAGCAATCTAATAAATGATAGATGTTTTTAATGTCAAAATGTTAATTTATTTTCCAAACAAAAAATAAACAAACGTGAGGAACCCTCACACTCGAAAGTAACAACCGTTTGTGGATCACATGGTAAGGACCCGTCTGAGAATCGAACCCACGATACGCGGTGTAGTACCAAGCGACGAGCCGATTATTTCTTATCTTGGGTCGCTGACCGTATTTTAGATATTTCTATCCAACGTTTCTAGCAGGTAATTTTAAAAAACACAAGTGACCTACGGTTATATTTCTTAACATCCCAGTAAAAATATACTCATTTAAACTGTAGTTACTTCTAATTTTCTTTTATTTGTGAGCCTTTGCGTCGCAGTTGGTTGTCTAGGACTTAGCATTAGTCTGTTTGAGCTGTTTCTACAGACCTGTATTTGCTCACTGATCTAGTTATTATATGTGCTCGGGTAGCGCACTATACGGATTTATGGGAATCGCTTTATTTCCACCTCATTTGATGGATGCTGTTTATTCCGTTTATTTGCTGGTGGAGTATAAAATACGTTTAATGTTATGATAAATAACTTGTAGAAACAGCGGATTCATTCCCGTGCAATTCGCTTCACCACTAAAATATATTTAGTTCACTGCGCCAGAATCGTCCTTAATATAAAAAATATGCATACTGCATAAAATTTTCTTTAATAATGTTTTTTACATGTATTTGAATTGATGGACAGGAAAAACACGTACAATACGATGTTGTTGTATCTATTCTTCTTGCAAAATTTGCCGTAACAGCAGTGTCGACAAACAATTATTATATTATAAAATATACTAACATAATTCAGAAAAGTCATTGTCAGAATTTTAGTTGATTACGCCATTGCCAATCTGTCGCTGAGACGCTGAGCTCTTGCTGCTTCGCACCCTAAGTTGGCATAAATGTTCGTCTTACCGTGTCTAGGTTACCTGAATTGCCACTACAGTATATTTAGATATAGTTAATACTACTTCACGCATACTGCACTGAGTCTTCTCTTACTTTAATGTTTGGAATAACTATGTATCGTAAATGTTTTATTTATTTTACAAAGATCCAGTTAATTACATGTAACTCTAAATAAGAAATGATATATTTCACAGATTTCTCCATGGTTTCACTTACAAATTAACCTATAGTTGGCGCTTGCGTATTATTAAAACCAAAAAGACTTATTGTTCGTAATGGGTAATTGTCCCAAATAATAGTTTATACAGGGTGTCACAAGACCCATCACCAAGCCGAAGTCTACTCGTTATGGACATCATGCCAAATCATACTAAGCAAAAATAATAGCTGGGAAACTATTTCTTTTTTTAAGTAGACACTTTTTTTACACCGCAATTAAAGTGCGCGCGTGCAATGCTCGAAATACCTACTTGTCCATGGGATCATAGAACATATTGGCGTGGTAAATGCATCGATTTTGTACCTAATTCGAAAAATTCTATTGTAACTTTGGGGCTCAATATCTCCTGAACCAGTAATTTTCCAGATACGGTACCGAAGCAAAAAATGTTCGTAATGATTGGTACAATATGGGATTTCAGTTTTAGTTAAGGGTCTTTTTACATCCCGTATAAAATTCAATTACGAAATTCGATCTATTAAACATTTCAATCATCACAACAAATCTTACTGACATTGGTCTTAAAATGCCAATAACTGTGCCGTTCACCCTGCATAATTGAAATATGTCATTACAGTTTACATATTAAAATAATATTTTATGAAAATTAAAATTACTCAGGGTATGTAATAATGATGTGATACGAAATGCGTAATATGTGAGTGAATAAGTAGGGCGATGGAGAGAGCTATACTCGGAGTTTCCCTGCGAGATCGAATCAGAAATGAGGAGATCCGCAGGAGAATCAAAGTCACCGATATAGCTCTCGGAATAGCCAGGCTGAAGTGGCAATGGGCAGGGTACTTAGCGCGAAGAACCGATGGCCGTTAAGGCAGGCGGGTTCTAGAGTGGCGACCACGTACCGGACGACGCAGCAGGGGTAGGCCACCCGCAAGGTGGTTAGGCTCTTAAGTTCTTTAAGATCTTAAGATCTGGTTAGGATCCTGGGAAGCGGTTGATCGAAGATCGTAAAATCGATCTGTGTGGCGAAACTTGGGGGAAGCCTATGTCCAGCAGTGGACGTCTCTAGGCTGACATGATGACATGATGAATTAGGTCATTTACGTCACGACCTTGTTGAAAGAATAATTTGCTGTATTGAAAATTCGAATTATAGTACCTACTATTAGAAAGCGTTTCGTATAAATGAATAATTATTACTGATAAAGGTTGGCCAATATATGAGGTGTATAATCTATATAACTGCAAAGTTTTATTATAATTAAAATGATAAGAAAAAAACCATAAACAAATGCATCTGCACATTTATAATATTATATCCCGCATTATTTGGCTAAAGGCCTGGCTAAATTAAAATTTGCACGGCATTTGATAATGTTAGTAGAAGTAGAAGTAACTTTATTTATTTGGAGACGCTGTAAAACTGACATATATATATATACTCACGCCCTTTTCCCCTCGGGGTAGGCAGAGACAACAGAACGCCACTTGCTTCTATCCTTACACACCTCACGCGCTTCCTCTACACTCATTATTCTTTTCTTACATGCTCGTCGGTTTGTCGTTATGAATTGTTTCATCTCATTACAAAGTAATAAACTAATTATATTGGTTTGACCACCTTGTCTGTTAATTTAAGGTAAATTTAATATTAAATAGCCTTTTAAGTGTCGTAAAATTGATATCGAAATTCAAATATAAAAATATTTATTAAGTAAAAATCATAAGCGCTTCTGGTCACGATACCGCTTACGAAAGCTTAATAGCTGTCGTTAAAGATTATTAAAATGTGACGGTTGTGTAAACTCAGTACGTTTTTAGCATTGAGTGAAACACCATCAATTCTTTTGCAAGAAGATCTGTTGTTCGTTTTGTATGTTATAATTAATTGTTCGGATGTCATAATTATCTTATCGTGGATAAAACTATTACTTTTTCATAAGTTGGGAACAGTTAAGACGTTTGAACCTCTCCAATGCTCAAGAAACCATTAAACAGGTAGGTGGTAATGTATAAATAAATATAAGTTAACCAATTCCAGAGAATATAATTTAAAGTACTACTAGACATTTAATTTAATAAATTATAAGCTACTTGATATTATGTTTTATTAATTTCACCAAAAGAAACAAATTATTCCGTAGGTTTCCCTTCTTAAATCTGCGTCCGAACCAAAACACATTGCGTAGGTATGTATACGCATATTCTAGTAAAGACTGTCACATATGTAATGAATGAATCAATACAGCACGTAGCACATTATCGTGTGGCACAAACACGTTGCCAGAAGTTGTCAAGTTTGTGAATTTAGCATGCAATGCCGCGGGGCGCTGGGCGCTGGCGCAATATGCCTATTGCAGCTTTAATGCCCTGCGGTTTGGATTCAGTCCACGTACGGAGATCACTATAAAAGTGGTCGGGCTCTGGTGGTGTTCAAATTGTTTTCATCCCACAAACTCACACGGTACAGTTAACATGGCAACCAAACACAAACTTAATTTGCTTTAAATTGTCTTTCGGGATATATACCACGTAAACGTGGTGTAACCTAACGTGGTATATATCCCGAAAGACAATTTAAAGCAAGTTTAAATGACCACGAAAGTTTAAATACAAACTTAATTTATTCTAAAGTTAGATTAGATTCTGTTGCTTTGTGTTGTTAAACTATAACTGAAACCAACGTCCACTAAACTCCAATATCACACATAATATACTTTAACACTCAACGTACTTTATAAAAAAACGCAAAGGGTTAATCAGCTGTATCTAATCATATAACGATATCATTCGATCGATTTACCTACGAAATAAATATTCATATTTTATTTTTGCGCGAGCTTCGATGTTAAAATATTCAAATATTCTGACGAAACACTTGAGCCTGTAGCTCCAAGCCGACATTTCAAAATGGAAATAGACCTGTTCGTGCCTACAAGGGAGATCGTATTCGACATTTGACACAAAATGATGATGCAAATTTGGTGAAAATATTATGCGCGGTTAAGTATCAATGGTACCCGCTATCCGAGTATTCGATTTGTACACTGTTAGAATTTTATCGCTACGCACTTTGTGAACACATTCCATTTACTAACTATTATCTGTTTTCAATCAAAAAGAAGAAGAAAGATTTATAGTTCTTTTATCACAAAGGAACTGTTTCTTTGCCCACTATAGGTTTCATTTTTGTACTTGTTTGAAGTTTATTTGTGCCTATTCCAACTCTCCACAAGTTTTTCGCATGAGTTAGATAACACCTAATCTAAACAGCAATATTTTTGTTAGTTCGCCGGTCGCAAATATGTGTACTGATAAATAACATCTCATCGTATTCTTATTGATATTCAAATATCTTATATTGGTATATTTTCTCTAAGTTTTCGTAGTACGTTGGGTAACGCTACAATGTATGAAAATAAATAATATAATATATTAACTGTGGCAAAGGCTGTAACCAAACGAGTTTGTAACGACTTGAGCTGCATCACTTGAATTTGAATTTCGTATTTCGGCATAGACAGTTCTTGTTTGAGGGGTTTGTATACATTATGAAAATGTATTCATTTGCGTCTTATATACTAAATGTATGCTTTAACTTTGAATCTGTGTTAGTAGGCAATTTTGCTCTCAGTTATAATGGCGTAAACGGACAAACGTGCAAATTAAGAATTATATGTATTTTCTATTCTGTGTATTCAGCAAGTGTGAACAAAGTATGCGTTGAGCAAATTAAATTGTATGTCATTAACCCTTCCACACTATACGGCGTAATATGACCCATTATCATGCGGTGAAATTAAGTTTAAAATAGGTTGTCGTACATTGAAAGTTTTAGATTGTATACCTAAAACAATTTATCTGCGAGTACGCCTAAGCCCCACGTCTACAGATTAGTGCAGCCATAGAGAGATACTCGCTCCATAAAACAATAGAGTCCGTAGATAAACTGTTACACTAACAACTCCCCACCTATTATGCATATGCTATTATTCTATGTTATAGTTTCTCCATCTCTAGTTAGAACTTCGTGTGAATTGTTAAATTCCATATCTGAAAAGCTACTCTGTGCCACAGGCGTCCGTACTTCCTAACTAGAATTTAATTATGAATATCTGGAGACTGTGGGTACTCACAGTTTGGTACAATGCATTAAGTTGCGTGCTTGGCACATTGGTCGCTGGGCCGGCGGCGCTATGTACCACCGCCGCGCGCCGCCAACTATCACTGCAGAGCTTGTAATAATTTATGATGGATGAATAACTGATAAAATGTACACTGTTCACGTGGCAACGAAGCTTAATGAAACAATGTTGCGGTTAACTTGAAAATTACATCGACCACCGGTTTCTATTTTGTAGTACACCTAGCACCGACACTGTAACTAAGTTGATTGTTTTATGGTTTTAGTGGTAATAAACTTTACTGGCCAGATTTTAGGTAACTTTGGAAGTAGGAAAAGATGTGATGTTGAAAAATTTATGGGTAAGTTTAGTGCTTATCTGGAACACTCGGCATAACCTTTTAAATTATCCTTTCATTTTTAGTTAGAAGTTGGTTAAATTGGTATAAACACTTTTTAGAAATATGCACTTATACTTTTCACAACAAATTTTGGTAATCAACCAATTTTACACATGACCATCGACTAAGTAACAAGTGTCGTAATGTTGCGTTTTATATTAAAACTAAAATGTTATTTTACCAGACAAGTTATTTCCAAGAATCTTATATAGGAGTGGATATTACCAACGTAACCTACTAGGAACGGATACAAGGAACATACTGACGCAAAACTATTATTTGCGGATCAAAGTGTTTTCCTATAGGTATGGGGATGGATCACACATCACTAAGTAGTATTACGTAGTACACAGATGTGAAGTAAACGCTTAACCTACTACGCCATCTGTACAGTAAATTTATTTCGTTTATGTCCCGAAATAATTCTTATGAACGAAGGGAGAAAGTCACTTCTCGTCGTCGAATGAGAATGCAGTCTTCTCTTAGGTACTTTTCTTACTCTTTCTACGTACAGAAGGATTTTCCCTCTTTGGCTTAGCTTCTGCGATAGCACCAAAAGACAGTCTTGTCTACTTATAAGGGTTAGCCTAATTAATCAAACTCGCATTTTGCCAATGATAAAGAAAGAAAATTCAGAATTTTGACAAAGGTTCTGAGAGATTTATGTAAAGCTTAGAACACAACGATGGCGATGTTTCAAACCGCTACTTGGATACATTTTTTAAAATTGTGTGCACGTATCCCGCGTCAGCTTGCATCACGTACACAAACCATTATACACTAAAAATCTAGACAAAAGAGGACTATGGTGGTGGCATGATGATATGTTATGTCTGTAGAAATCAGCTTACACGATCGCTGATGAAGGTTTACGTGAAAAATGATAGCAAAGTAGTGCGTACTTATTATTACAATTCTTACATATGCCTGGAGATTAAAAATCCCGGTACATTGGCCGTCCAGGGTCCGACGTCCTGCTCAATTTTCTCCATATTGCCCGGTCTTCTTCATCCTCAAAAGTCAATCCATTGGTACTCATGTCGCTTCTTACGATGTCGATCCGATCGAGCGCTTCTTGGCGCGGCTTCGTGGCCGATTATTTGCCGCTCTAGGCATCTTCGACCTATATACCCCTCTGGTCTGCGCGTTCGATAGCCAACCATGTCAGGTGGTTCTCCTGGGACTTATTCGCTTCATCATCGTCATCATCATCAGCCTGTATCGGTCCACTGCTGGACGTAGGCTTTCTTTACGTTAAACTTAAACAAAATAAATATTGATTTCCAATTATGTGCCTCTAATTAGAGATAGACCAGTAACTAGAAAATATTCGCATTTTTCCATCTGTATATTTATTTTTAAGGGAATTACAGTAGTACATGTACCTATACGAAGCACTTGATTAAAAGTTTCTAACTAAAGAACTCTGTGCTGCAACTGAGGATTACTGAGTAGAAAAAACCGTCAGATTTATTTCGTTTGCTAGAAACTTATAATCTAAATAAACAATTTGAAGATCAGGTGCGGTACTACTATGTATTATATGGCCATCAACAAATTTAGCTTTGTTTATGTCAGACATTACAAACCTGACAAAATTGTCTCTGTTATTAGAATAGGACTTGAACAAATCGGTTTTTGCTAAAAATTTGTCGACGTTCGAAGTGTTACTGCTAAAAACGCTGAAGGTATGCGCTTTCCTTCATTTTCTTATTTCTTCTTCTTTGTTCATGACGTAATTGAAATATACGAATTGATAAAAAATCGGCGTAAAATCAAGTGGCTATACGATTACTTAAACTACTACTCGTGCACTCATTCACTCTCATTCGTGCAGTCATATCTTCAAAAGTTTCAAAATCATTTCGGTAATAAAAAAATGTCTGATTGCACCTTAAGCACGATGTTACCTTTAAGCCGTTGAAAGATGTTTAAGGTAGTAGTAGTAGTCAGTAACTTAATTTAAGCGCTAGAATTATTTTTAAATAGGTTTATTGTTAGGCTAACGTCCCTTTATGGATTCAATAACAAATCATATATCTTAAAATTATAAATTACAAATCTCATAACTGTTATTAAAACAGCTACGTAAAATTTAAGTAACAAATTTGACTATTATTGTGCTCAACGTTAGATTATTATAAGTAAAAGAAATAAACTAAAAGGGTTAGAGGCCTATGTATCTCAGGCTTTGAAATATACTGGATATGCATGTTATTCTACTTATCATTTTGTTTTTCGTACTGAATATTACTTATCATGCAGACATGTCTATGTGAAGAACATTTTTTAATACCAATTGTATTGATGTATGCAACCATTAATATGTATGAAGTTTTAAAAAATGTATTAATATTTATGGCAGGTAATGATATGAAGCATTTTTTCATCTGGAATTAACATTCTTCCTTATTATGAAAAACTAGCTGTTGGCCGCGGCTTCGCTTGTACTTGATTTTATTTAGGTGGTTTACATATGAAGATATTGCCATCGACTTGGCTTGCGAGGCAATTTAATATTGCTATTTAACTATTTGCAAAAAACATACATGAAATGACATATTCAAATTGTGTATATATGCCTTTTACAAACTAACTTGAAACGCTTAATTTACCCCCATAAGAATAAAAAAGACACATTTGTTTTTTGTTTAAAAGAACCTATTAGTGGCTACTTTATTTCTAACCTGGATGCCATTCAAATGTTATGTTTCTAGCTTCAGTAGTTTAGGCCCCGCGATGATAGCTAGTCACGAGACTAGTCTCGATTATACTAATACAAAATTTTCTGTAACAAGGCCAATAGCATTTAAATCTTAGTACAACTGTTATAAGTACAGTTTGCCCATCCTGTCAATCTATTGAACGAGAGATTACAATTTTCTTTGACTTTGATAACGGTTTGTAGACAGCTGGATTTTAAGAAAGAGCACATTCCAGAAGCGACATTTTGAACAATGAAGGATGAACCAGCGAACCCTGAAGCATCGGAGATAAAAGGGCAAAGATTTATTAAAAGAGAACAATTTCAATCATATGGGTTCACACACTCGTATAACGACACACATGATGAAGATACATGTATTACGAATGTAATACATTTAGTAATTTAATATTTGTATAATAATTATAAGCTGCTCAATATTTTCCCCTTGATCAACATGAATAGCGGCGGTGATTATCTATATATTTTAATTTAATTTAAATTTCACATCAATAAAAACACTAATTATAATATAACAAAGATCTTATAAACTATATTAAATATAAAGCCCTGGAAAACGGAAGCAGAAATGAAAAAAATAAATGTAGTAAAGGTAATGTAGTAAATCTAGTGTGCGGATATTTTTTTCTAATTATCTTTAAGAACTTCGAAATAGAAGTCACAAGAAACCCGTTGAAACTGTTTGTGTATCAGACCTATAATATTATTATCGTTATTAAGAATCAAATCCACGACCGTAATCTGACTAACTTCTATGCCTTATAAAAAAAGTAAGTGGCAGAGCATTGGTAGCTAGCGTCCAAACCAGCTTAGCTTCCGTCACAGGATAAAATTGTGTAGCTAATTTTCTATCCACAAGCGTTCCAAGAGATGTAAAACAAACCAAAAAGAAGAGGACTGAGAATAAATAAAACCTAGTCAAGTGTGTCGAGGCACTGTTGACGTTGGGTTCTCTCGTGGGCCATTGTCGCATTCTATAGACTCTTTTGGATCGATTCAAGCAAGATTTGATTTTGTATTCCGCAAGATTAAGTTAGAGTTAGTTGAATATTTTCCGTCAACTGAAAAAGCTTGGCTGTAACATTTTTTTTGCAAGTATATTAAATATCGCTATTTAGAAAAGCATTTAATACCACCCAAATAAAAGTAACGTGCAAAAAAGCTAAGTAAAAGTAGCCATTAATTCTTTTTTTAAACTTGGGCATTTGGGCAAAATCCCAAATGTAGGTGTGGCAGAAATTTGCCATGCGAAATATAAGCTTTTAAATGCCAATATATACTCAGTTGTACTCCAGACGGAGTTGACGAAAGGATGAATAAGAGTTCCTTGTAGCCTACTACAGAACCCTAAAAGTATGAGGCAAATAAACGCCGTTGATAGCGAATGCTTTCGCCCACGCATCTCGTATCGCAGTGTGGGTAAGCGGATTACGTACGCAGTTCCTGGCCGATACCAGCTCCGACATCGTCCGTGCTTTGTGTACAGCTTGCGAAGTAAAACTTATATGTATATAGTACTAGCTTCTTTGTCAGTCATCGCGACATAAGATAGGCACAGCGCTTTTCTAATTTACAACCTGTATGACTGCTAAGTTTAATAAAAAAATGTTTAGTAGTTTTTTGGGTGTCCGATGAATCAAAATACATATATTCATCTACCCTTACATATATTCGGGGAATTATAAAACGAGCGAATAAAAAAAAAACTAAGCGAATGATGATGAGATACTGTTTTAATAACTTGAGCGGCATGAATTTGAGTAAGCA
Organism: Euclidia mi; assembly: GCA_944739405.2. Classification (NCBI taxonomy): domain Eukaryota; kingdom Metazoa; phylum Arthropoda; class Insecta; order Lepidoptera; family Erebidae; genus Euclidia; species Euclidia mi. The sequence goes on along the minus strand of OX123183.2, from coordinate 89,987,678 downwards.
AAAAATTAACTAAACTAACGACGAATATTGATTAATAATAAAATCTAGAACGAGAATACTAAAAGCGGGTTGTGATAAATCCATTTCAGAAATTTAATTTCGAAACTAAATTAATAGGTGAGCGACTAGAAATACAGAAAAGGCGACTATTTATTTATGAAAATAATCTCGTTCACTCGGGAAACTTAATAGGTTATGTTAGGTTTTCTTGTGACCCTGTACCCAAAAATAGGAGCACTGCGAAGCAGGGCTCCGTCAACTTCGCTTAAAAGACTGAAGCGTCTTATTTAGTATTTTTAATTGTGGTTTTTCTTTTACGAAACACTTCACTTATAAAATGCCGTTCAGTATGAATAAATCATTTGCCAAATGTTGAAAAAAATTCAGGACGTAACGTTGGCACTCAAACAAATATTAGGTCGCTCAAATATTAAGAAGGTTCTCATTTTGTTTTTTAAGTAACTCAAATAATTAATGTTTGTAAGTTGCTGTTCTGCAATCTGCTCATTTAGTAATTCTATAAACCAAATTAATTATTTTTATCATTCAAAACTTTAATTTACACTCACTCGTTTAAATACGACCCCGTCTAGAACAAATAAAATTAGTAGGAAGTAGGGATTCGCATCAGAAAGGTATTTGTAAGAAATAAAACCATGACAACGTTTCTCTATTTATTGAAGTATTTTTGTGCTTCATGGTTCCTGTATTCTACAAACACTATGTCCACCAGAGTATAGAAAAACGGAGCTGTGTTAAGACAACCTCTAACTACTGATTTCACTGCTACTGCTGGAAATTGCTAGTGTTTTAAGATACTATGGGTTACTATCTATTGACTTATGTATAGAGAAGGCCCACAGCTACGCCCGCATATTTTATTTTAATTGAATCGTTTCTGCCTATGACAATTTCAGAAAATTCCTTCTTAGTGCACCACTACGATTCCCAAGCAACATACATGCCAAATTATAGCTTCCTGCGCTTCATAATTTAGCTGTAGCTTGTCTGTCAGTCAGTCAGTAACGCAAGGATTTACATATTATACGGATTTTTATAATTTTTATTCATAAAACCCAGTGAGAGACTAGACAATAATCTTAAAAAGACCCTATATTCTACGTTGAGCGTAGATGATCAAATAATCTCTAAGATAAATGAAGTCTAGGACAAAATTTAGTTTTTACTCAACGATTTGTAATATAATAAATCTTTGGTCCGCGATGATGAATCTTTGGTCCGCGTTTTATAATACTTCAAAGATTCTCTATTATGGTTCTTTTACGATTTTTACCTTACCACTGAATGGTATTAAATTATTTTAGAGGAAAAAGGTAGGGAACTAGGGGGCTACAGAGAGTCGGGACCGTGGACACTTGAGCGAGTCATCTTTTTCTCACGAGTATTAATAGCGATTTGAAACAGAGTTGGGTGATTTTGCATAATTTTCTCAATGATCTATCTGTTTGCCTAATGAAATTATCAAGCAAACGATTTTGAAGTAACTAGAGATCATTTTAATTGAACCGTTTATGTACCAACGTTGTTTTGGGCAGTTTTTAAGCTGCGCGTCCACTGGATCGGAATCGGAGCCGGGAGCGTACGGAGCGGAAGGATTTGTTGCTTTGTATTAATTTCTATGAAACTGCGTGCACTGGATCGGCATTTCTGCGCCTGAGACCGGTATTTGTGCTGATGACGTCATCCGCAGTGAACGCATCATACGGATTCCGAGCGTTTCAAGTTCTGACGTGTTTGCGACGTTAAACTGTGGGCAAAAATATTTATACACGATGAACGACGATGTTTTAATTACTTTAGTTGAAAGATATGAAGAACTTTATAATCTAAAACATGAACATTAACATAATCAACTTAGAAGAGACAATATTTGGGACGAAATTGGGCAAATAAAATCTATTTTCATACATATCGTCACGCCTTTTATCCCCGAAGGGGTAGGCAGAGGTGTATTTCTACACCCACTTTTCGCCAGATATACTTTAGTCCCACGTAATAAGGGGCGAGCTTATTGCCGTACCGGGCACGTTTCCAGACCCCGAGCTGCTACTGAGAATTTCGTGACCGAAAAACCCAATAACACTGCCCGACCCAGGAATCGAACCCGGGACCTCCCGATCCCACGCGCACATTTATGCCGCGAGACCAACGAGGCAGTCGTATAGGGTTTGATGTCGAGTTTACCGTCTCTACGCAAAGATGGTATTTGCATCGTGTTATCCCTTAGTCGCCTCTTACGACACCCACGGGAAGATAGGGGGTTGTGACACTTGTATTCTATGCCGTCAACCACACGGCATCTATTTTTATCTTCTAATAAATCAGAATATAATGTATGATATTCTCCGAAAATTAATCTAATTACAACAATATCCTCGTCACTATCCTGTTGCTTTAAAAATACCTTAATTGCCGATGCTGAATCCGAATGCAGTAGACGCACCCCATCGGCATTTTGTAAATGACGACGCTCCGTCCGCTCCGTACGCTCCGATTCCGATTCTGTGGACGCGCAGCTTTAATGTATGTTTTATTTAAATAAGCGTCAGATCCTCGGCCACACCCATGCAGGAGTTGATTGTCGCAACAAAAGCAAGCTTATGTATTTTTCTGATGAATAAACTATATTACGGCAAAATTGTATCAAAAGTAGTAGGATCCCCTTTCTCTGGTTCTCTTACTTTATTAATCGGCTCCTGATTTTTTATGGCTAGCAATGAACAATGAAATTATACAAGGTTATTTAGCGGATCTTACTCGCAATAGATAATAATATATTTAAGGCATAAATACCTTGGTATTTGCCAACGTTTCCGCCGACTTGCTTCAGCCGTGGTCGCGTCGCGCGGCGGGACTGGTGTAGCCGCCGAAACCAGTCTCAAAGGGGATGTCAAGAAAGATGCATACCATGAGATTTAGGTGGCGCGCGAAAGATTTGTAAAGACGTATTTAGGGGATGCCTCAGGTGGTGCATCTTGACTACGAGAGCAAAAAAGACGGAGAATGACGCTAGCGCCGCTAACGGCGCCAACAACGAACTAAACTGGGGCCAGACCCCACTTGGAATCGGCACTCGAAATCCTTAAGGACTGCGGTTCTATGTATAAAACTGTATTTATCGACATAGCCGTTGGAATGTTTATTTTTCACTTTGCCTGTCAAACCAATCCATAAACAATAATGTTAGTCAAAAAAATTCGTCATCATCAGCCCTTTATACTGTCCCACTGCTGGGCAGGGGCCTCTTCTCACTATGAGAAGGGTAAAGCCATAGTCCACCACGCTGGTCAAGTGCGGGTTGGCAGACTTCACATGTCTTTCGAGAACATTATGGAGAACTCTCAGACATGCAGGTTTCCTCACGATGTTTTCCGTTACCGATAAGCAAGCGATAATGAACAATTTAATACGCACTTAACTTCGAAAAGTCATTGGTGCGTGCCGTGGATTCGAACCCGAGACTCTGTGCGTAGTACGTCTGTCGGTCTCTCCACTCGGCTATCGGTGCTTTTAAAAAAAATACTTATCAAAAATCATGTCACCTTAAAGGTGCAAGTCCGAGATGGGCTGCAGACCGCAAACTGCAACCGCAGACTGCAAGCAACACCACTAGTTTCTATGAATCTCTATGAAACTGATTCCAAGCGTGGCAACACTGCGGCCTGCAGTCGCTGCGTACCGCCTGCGGCCGCGGCACGCAGCGCCCGCAAGCAACAGCACAGGTGATGTCGCGGACGGCAGAGAATTCAGACGTACAAAAACGACGACTTTTTCGCAAGATGATGAAGAGAAATTAGTTAACATTATTGCTAGTCACGATTGCGTGACTAGCAATAATGTTAACTAATTTTGCATTTATGATACATCCAATCCGAATTATCGCAATAATTCGGTAAAAGACAAAGTGTGGAAAGCAATAGGTAAGGCACTGGAGTGACTGAGGCATGGTTCTATAACTCGTGCAGTCGCGGCATGCCGCCGCGCTTGGAATAGAAGCAACAGCGACCGCGCAGGTAGCACTGCGGTCGTCTGCATGCACTAGCCGCAGTTTCGCCTGCGGTTGCAGTCTGCAGCTCAACTCGGAATTGTACCTATTCTAAAGCTAAATAAAGAAAAACCAAGAAGTACTTATTATAGTATAGGTAAATTCACGAAAGATGACCAGTGCGCAGAAATCATTTTTTAGGTCCCCGTGGAGGTGCGGGGTGAGGCGCGGGTGGAGTGCCAATAGCGTGGCTCCGTTCTTGACGCATTCCCTAAATGCATCAAGAATGGAGCAACGCCATTGGTGCACGAATGTACATATGCGCGACGGCCGCCATTTGTGGTTAACTTTCGTGAATTTACCTATACAAGCGAGCTAATTATCCCATGTTAACTACTCGCAAAATAAATGAGACAGTATTATATAACTTTTAGATTTATTAGCATTACGTCATGAGGTAGAAAATTCTTTAATTGTGAGTTTAAATTAAGTTGTACAGTTATAACTAGCGTACTTATGGCCATGAGAGTGGGTGGAAATACGATTACGTTGATTTCGTTTTTAAATAAATAGTAAGGATGTAGGATTTTCGACGTAATTAAAATATGGGTACATACCTACACGAATGAGTTGATTTGTTTGTAACTTTAGATTAATTTAAGTTCCAGCTGGTAATTGTGAAATTGAGATTTAAGTAATGATGACATGCTTTTATCCTTAGGCTTAAAGATAATGTCATGTATGCAAATGTCACCGTTTCTACTCAGTTATCGTTACTCAGCTGCCTCCAAAAGGTTGCCGTATAAAGCCTCAAGCTCACTACACGAATGCACAAGAAGAGCGGAAAAACGCGACGAGTGGCGACGAATTGTGAAGCAGGCGACAGCTGTAGATGTGACGATCACGACTTCAGACTCTTCCAAGAGTGTAACGCCTAAGAAGGAGAAGAAGAAATAAAGCCTCAATCAAACTTCGAAAGTCAACCAAAGCTAACAAAGAAACATCGCTGTCACTGTGGAGAGGCTGTTGACAGCCTTGGTCATCATGGCCTGTCATGCAGCAGGAGCGCAGGTCGTATTTCACGACACGGCGACCTTAATGACATTCTTCGTCGGGCTCTTATCACTGCTGGTGTTCCAGCCCACCTTGAACCTCAGGGCGACGACGGCAAAAGACCAGACGATATGTCTTTACTACCGTGGAAGTTAGGTAGGCCTTTGGTATGGGACGCAACGTGCGTCGATACTCTCGCGCCATCACATCTTCCTAGCACAGCGGGTTGTACCGGCGCTGCTGCTGCTACAGCGGAGACGGCGCAAATACGCAAACCTAGTAGGGGATTACGTATTTGAGCCCTTTGGGGTCGAAACGTTGGGGCCATGGGGTCCAAGTGCGAGATCTCTTTTTAGAGACCTCGCAAAGAGACTGGTCGACGCCTCGCGTGACCCGAAGGCTGGGTTGTATTTGGCCCGGAAGTTCAGTATCGCCATACAAAGTGGCAATGCTGCCAGCAATAACGCTGGCAGCATTGCCACGTTGTGTGAAAGGCACACTTCCAGTTGACGGCGATGTGGATGAATTTCATGACGCCCTCTAAATTATTTATTTTCGTTCTGTATATATTTATTTGTATGTTCTGTATATATATGTTAAGACTTAGTTACTTTTTCGTTGTATGCAATTGATCAATAAACATAAATTAATTTACTCAAAGCTATGACTTATTTACGCATACCGTGTTATTTGCTCTCTACAGCGCAATCCGAGGGAGCGAACCTTCAGTTAATTAATTCATAAAAAATACGGGTTGTATCACCCGCACATTTTTTTATTTAGGTACCTAACCGTTTCAACGCTTGGGCATTTCTGGAAATCCTTTCTTACGAAATCCTACGATCCCAAGGAACATACATGCCAAAAGTTTATCTCTCACGCTCAATAGTTTTGGCTGTGCGTTGTCTGTCAGTTAGAATTTTATATAAAAAAAATATATTTGAATATGTATTTGAAATGACAAGAGAAAATCTTACAATCGTCAATAATAAACAGATCGTGTCGACGAAGGACTTACGTAATCAATTTATATACACTTAGCTTATCGATGTGGGTATGTAGGTGCTTGGCTTATTGGTATTTGTATTTTAATATTACCTTTCATATTATTGGTAAATAATATTTATTAAAATCACAGTACGATTTAAATAACACCCAGCTACGAAGGTTTTAACGTCACCGTCGCTTGTATAAATAAAAATAAAATATATTTATTTAAGTATTCGCACACACATTAAAAGTCCTATTTTATTGTTTAAAGTGGCGTAACGGCATAGCGACCGAAGTCACGTTCAATTTATTTTGATGGCCCGTGAAATGCCGATCTTTCATAATGTTTCACTTCCAAATGCTAACTGTTGACTTAAGGGCGATTTAGTGGTCGTTACCAAAGAGCGTAAACGAAGTGGGATTTTGTATAAAATCACTCGCCTAAATGTGAATAATTATGTGGAAAATATGACTATAAATAAACGTTAAGCTGACCAATTATGAAATCAGAGTGTTAACTTGAAGTGTTATGTCATAAACTTTATATAGTTATCTTCAATTTGCGGTTGAAAGACCTTTGGTAATAATGAAACCTAATACCGGTGGCGTCTAATGCATATGAGAATGGATTCCAGATGTTCATAGCGCAGCCATTAGCATTTTCATCTCGCCGAATGGTGGTGGTTTCATAGCCTTTGATTAAAAGTTGGTAGCTATAGCAACTAAAATAATGTAGTTATCATGACGATATTGACTTAGTACGGATACAAAAGCGATATCTTTAGCATTCCTCTCCGTGCGACTGTGGTATATCTCAGATAATAATGATGTGTTACAAAATAGAGACGAATACTTCAATAGATTCACTTTTCCTTATCTTGAGAATAAAAGAACAAAAATGTTCGTTCACTTTTGTCTCAGAACCATAAATAAGTATGATACCATGACCACTCGGCGCGAAGCAGCGGCGAGTACCTACTTACCTACCAGAAAGCTTTAATGCAAAATTGGATTTCGCGGTCCATTAATTTTCAATTTGCGTGATTGCAATTTTGGAGGTTTGCTTCTTCCAAAGACGTCTGGATTGGGGACAGAAAATAACAAAAAGGATTTAGGATGAGATTGGAATGAATACATTACAATCTTACTTCCCGACTTATTTATTTAAGACATGCTTCTGTTTTACAACGAACAAAGCTCTTAATGCATTCCGTATCTTAGAATCGCGAGATCCTCCTTTTATATTCTCTGCCATTATATCGTAGGTATTTTAGTACTTATTTCATAAACAACAACTGCTTTAAAGAAAATAAGAGCTATTTTCTTTGTAAACTGAGTTATTTGTTCAAAGCATTAGGAACGTAACAAGATTAATCGCGCAATTATCGCTAAAAGCGTGTCTTTTCTACTTAAGAAGTTTTAAAGTAAAACTACTTTAATTGGATATTTAATTATAATATTATTTAGCATTCAGTACGTGCCTAGAGTTTAATAAAGACGGCTTGTTACATTTTATGTTCAAGTAATCAATACTGATCTTTGTTCTCATAGATTTTTGCATGGTTTTATTTAAATATGTTGTACTAGGACTAAGATAATGACGACGTTGATTGAAAAATAATAGCCGTAATACATTGCTGTGGTAGTTTAACACACGAGTGTGCTGTTGATGTGGACTTATTTCTAATGAAATTAGTTTGCCTGGCTAAAGAGTTTTGCAAGAATAAAAATAATTTCGGCCGAAATTACTCGCAAAGAATTTTTTTTCCGCCTCACCGCTTGACACTGTGCCGAAGTGTTGTGGGTACGATCCTCATACGAGACAACACTTTGTGTGATTCATAAATTGTTGTTTCGAATCTGTATGTTTGTAAAATCCCCCGCGACACAGGATTTAGTCCTAATGCAGGAATTGTATTTTAAAGAAAAAAAAAAAGAAGAAAAAAGCAAAGAATATTAAATGTCAGTTTGTTTTAAACCAACTTTATTAAATAAATAGCCTTATGTTGATGGTAAAAATTTTGCTCTCTGTTTTTTCATTTGTGTTTGACGCAGTTTTAATAGATAACTTTATTATGTAGTACTAGAAGTTTAATATACATATATCCTATTATATATAGAACATATTAATGAGCTTAGTAATAAAAGAGAATTGTCACCAACAGGGTTATAAATCAAACCTCATAGGAAGTAAAACATGATTAATTACGATATAAATCAACATAAAATAAAATATATATGTACATAGTAATCTAGTACAACCGTACCGCGTTATTTTAGGCGCTGTGGTAAGATATCACTCAGGTACTGTTTCCGTTGAATCTAATGTACTAGTTAAATCTAGTCATACAAATTTATTCTAAGGGTCTTAGTCGCCTTAACTGACGAATTTAAGGTCTGTTACTGCGATGTTTCGACCGACTTACGATGGTACGGTAGGTATGTCAAGATCTGTAAAATAAAACGGCTGTGCTTGGCAGTTATCCTATGGGTATTCTTTTTATTGAAGAGTAAAATAGCAGTTGGTTAAATTTTTACCTCTATAATAAAGAGGTTAAAATATTCTTGATTCATTCTGATTCAAATTTTACTTTCATTGTGAGCGACGACAACCTGAAGCTGACACTGTTATGATAATTGGAAGATCGCTGCGCTGGTTTGATTTCTGGCCTTTGCAGACATGTCCTACGAGAGCTTACATAATGTAAGCTTTCGTAGAGCTGTAGAAATTTTGTAAAAATAATATTTGATAGTTAATATTATATTATATTTAAAAGTATTATTTTGCCTAAAGGCATAAACATACCATACTACTATTAGTCTTTTCTCAAAGACCATGCACTTTATATAATTTTATTACGATATATGTGTACACTTATTTCTCGTATAAGGTATACGGTTGTGCCAAAAAAAAAACTTGAAGACAAGATGGCAACCGATTGTACCAAAGACAAAAGGATATATGTGTACACTTATTTCTCGTTTTAGGTATACGGTCGTGCCGATGTAGTTATGTTCCGAACCATTTCTTGGAGGGACGTTTAAACGACGAAAAAACGTGACAAGAAAACAGAACCTTCACATTAAGCTTTCTTTATTGTACGCCGACGCCCCGTTTTGTTCTGTGTGTAGATTAAAACATGATATTTATGAGATACGCGAACATTACATGGTTATTAAGATACCTGTCGATATTTATTGACTCAATAAGTTCTGAACGAAAAAGGTTTTATGCTGAATGGTAAATAAGATTCTAATTTTAAGTTAGTGACAGCCAATTAAATTTGCGTCTTCATTTGAATAATTTTGAATGAAACATTGAATTGATCGCGAAATAACGGCTTGTTTTATGCTTTTTGAATACATGATATTAATATGATTTTGTACTACTGTGTTTATTCTTTAAGATGCAGATAAGGGGTCTTAATATTTTAATTTCTGCTGTGTCAGTTTTCTGCATATGTGAAAGGTATTTACTGGTTTTCAGTGAATTTGACTATTTAGAAATAATACTTTTAACGGGACGATTCTTTTCAGGTTACACCAGCCGTGGTAACGTGATGACCGATCCTGTAACCATAGATAAATGTTATATTTATTTATCATCCTAACGCATCATATAGGCTTTATCTTACACATAATAGTACGCATTAAAAAAATAAGTCTTTTCTATTTGCCTGTCTCGTTTTATGGAAAAGAACCACGAAAGTATAGATCAGCTATATACAGGATGTAAAAAGACTCTTAATGGAAACTGAAATCCCATATTCTATCAATCATTACGAAATTGTTTACTTCGGCACCTGGGAAATTACTGGTTCAGGACATATTGAGGCTCGGAATTATAATTTATTTTTTAATTAGATACAAAATCGATGCATTTACCCCGCCAATTTGTTCTATAGATGTCCTATGCGCCCCTGTATAAGTAGGTATTTCGAGCATTGCACCCGCGCACTTTCAATAGCGGTTTAAAAAATGTGTCTTTTTTAATGGAAAGTTGCTCCCCAGGTTTAATTTTTGCTTAATATGACTTGATAATTATGATGTCCAAAACGAGTAGACTTCAGCTCGGTGATGGGTCTTGTGACACCCGGTATAAAGTAGTTTAATAGGATTACACATCACTCTTTATCAAAAACCTACACTAAACTATAAAAAAAATCTCACGTTATAATATGTTACAAATACGCAATTCATCACACACAGCATTCAATGAATAACCAAAACTTTTATACTTACGCGCATAATATAACCGTATGACGTGCTATCAACAAGTAGTACGAGAGTGCTGAGGGAAACGGCTTTAGAGATCGCTTATCGATACGTCTAGCAGATGAAGAATATGCCGATAAATATATATGCCTCTGTAATATTGGCAAAATTTGTCGTACAATACGAGACAAAATATTGCTAAACGATGCTATTCCTTACAAGGCCTCGGTCTTTATGGTTAATATCTAGCGTGCCTATTGACTTCAGAGTTAAGTGATTTACTTTATTTGTGTACAAAATACAAATATATTTGTTTTATATGTTGTTAATAAGCTGGTTACGTTTGCTTTTTCACAGATTTTTAGTACTGCTGTATGTCGTAGCTGCCTACGTAGGTGTCGTAGCATCGTAGCACTATTACGGTTTAATGACTACGATGTCTTACGAGAATGTAATCTTGGTAGTCTTAATTATTTATTATGCTATTGATCTGCGTTTTCACTATATTATATTAACTACCTCGACAGATGTCGTCTTGTAAAACGACAGAAATGTTAACCCAATTAAAAATTACTTAAAAATAGTCACTCACTCAGACTTAAATTTTCTTTTGTAATTCCTTGATTTTCTTGACAAACCCAAAAAAAATATGCAAATTTTTTCATTATTATACGAGTTTTTGACACTAGCAATTAGCTTTCAATTTTAAAGTAAATATTGAGCAGTAGAAATATTGTTATTTCATTAAAAAATACAAAAAAGAATAGAGAGCGTTTCGTTGTAATGATTTCTGGTTCAGTAAATTGATGCTCCACAAAGGTAACTGTTGAATTTCTTACCAATTATTCTCAGCAGTAGGTACTGTAGCCAGGTTCTAAGTTGGTGGTAGGTAGGTACCAAAACGACGATCCGTAAGCACCTGAACAATTTGAGATAGAATAAAGATTAATTTAATTTAATTTCACTAGAATTGTGAAATAAGAACATGAGTAGTTACTTTTAAATAAAACTCCAGATATTCTCAGCGAGAAGACGTATAGTTATTCTATAAAAGATACACCACACATACTTCTCCGTGCTCTCATTTCTACAGCATTTATTCTACTTTCAAATCTCTTCTGCCATACCCAACTTTCACTACCGTACATAAGGGTAGGCACTAATATCCCTCTATGCACAGCCAAACGTGCCTTTTTGGACACGTTTTGGCTATTCATAAACGCCTTCAGAGCTCCATTCACTCTATTACCTGCATTAAGTCTTCTTTCAAGATCTTCTTCATTCTTACCACCTCTTGTAAACAACGTACCTAGTTTGTATATATGGGCGCACTGGAGATGGTTTGTTTTATTGTAGATCTAAGCATAAACGTAGAGCAGAGCCATCTAGATGATTAAATGATAACTAAACCGGAAGTTAATATTATTTTAATGTAATTTTAACTAAATAACCAGTAAAATATTAAATAAATTTGCTTGTAATTAATATTTTATAAATTGTGTTACATTTCTGTATTTACATATATTTCTTAACGCAGTATTGGTTGATAGTTTGGCTAACTTTGTTGCCCGCCAACACATTTTTGTAATTTTATAACTAATTAAATTTATCAAGACGTATTTCGACGCTTTAGCTAAAGGAACTGTAATTCTATATTGTTTCTTAATTATAAAGATTAATTGAAAGCTCTAACATACGATAATTTAAATATTATGTATTATTGAATATGTTTTGATACTAAGTTATGTTGATGCGACGGCGGGCGGCCATGACACTTTTGGTTCGGACATTCGTAAATCGTATCGTATCGTGATTCAAGAAATATATTGCAGTTAACAGTGAATTTAACTAGTTTCATTTATGGTTCCTGGGGTGTCCTGACGAGTGAGGGTGCCCAGGCGCCGATATATACTTAGGTACGTGTATTTTGAATGGTATAATATCTTGTTTTAACAAATATTTGTAATTGGAGTACAATATTTCTTTGAATATATTATGCATTTATTCAACATAAATTGAACCTTTGTATTGTAGCCTCGTTATAATGGCAGTGGATTCATATTACCTAAATAAATGTATCTTTAGATTGCTTCTTAGAATTATACCTAATATTATAGACAAGATTTTTCGTTTGAACGCGCTCATCTCAAGACTAGCCCCATATGACAAATAATAAACTGGCATTTTAAGGGTTATAAAACATCGCGCGAAGTTAATTAACGAAAATAACCATTCTTAATTTAAAATTGTACGTAGATGAAATCAATGAATCATGAAAAAATTCGCAGGAAAATCCTAGTTTTTTATAAATAGATCCTGCATGTACCAGCCTCAGGGTGCTAGAAGTCTGATAACTAGATTTATATTGAGTTCTTCGTAAAAAGGCAGTTGTCGTCTTTTTCTAGATTCTTTTAATATATATTCATCAATATTAATAGGCCACTCCCCAGGTTCTACACAGACCGACCTTGAGAAATTCCTCGAGAATTGATATCTCTAGGGAAAGATGGAACGCATTGGGGTCACGCCAAAGTAAGCTGATCATGATTTGCATGAGCGAGATCACTACTTTGGGACATCGACGGACATCGCGGCGGTTTTGTGTGGTGCGTAGGCAACAAATGCCTATAAGGTAGAGTGGCGAGGCTCATCCCTATGTGGGCGGGAGGTGCGCAAGCGCCATTTTGACATACGTTACTTCGCAATCTGAGATCGCGGCGAGTACGCATGTAATTAACTTATATATTTTTACGACGATAGTTTAACAAGTAAAAGTATAAATTCACTAAAATTTTAAGGTTTTTAGTTTCTTAACACGAGTACTACACACCCTCTTTCGTTTAGATTGTCACTGTTTACACTGTAAGGACAGAAAAGAAACGGAAATCTCGAAAAGAGTGAAGTTATACAATTTAATTTAAACGGGTCTTATTCGCGATATATTTAATTAATATATAAGACCCGTTTAAATTAAATTGTATGATGTATACAAATCGCGAAGGTTTAAAATCGATTAAGAGTGAAGTTATTGGTTTCCTATTCGCTTCTTGTCCCTCTCGCATTTCTATACAGAAACGAAATTCTAGTGAACTACACCTTTTAATAGCAACTTCAGAATATATACATATCATGTATAAAATTTTGAGTATGTATATATATGCTTTCACTTTATTACTAAATGTGTTCTCCCATGACATATCACTGTTTACATACGTTGATTATTCATAAGTGCTTTGTGTTGAAGTGCCCTAACGACTGTGCTACCAGCTCACATAATGACCGAGGTCATTGACCTCTAAGGTTACGGACAACCATCTTTGATAGTTGCTTGTAGTCGCTTGTAGCTCGCATAGCCTCATATTGTATATGCATGTTAATATATGGCAAATTGGCTTTGAATAACAGAGTTAAGTGAACATACAATTTACGTGATTAAGTTGTGGATATGACTTAATGGTAAATAAGATGAAGAATATAGACACTTGAAAGCTAGACCATAGATGGAAAACTATAGTAACTCACTCACATAAGCAGTGGCACATACGTAGTAGTCCAATAGATGGCTAGTCGACGAGGAAAATTCCCTGGTTTTGAATCCACTGAAGTCTAACTACATGGTACTGGGCAGTAAAAAACAAATTAAGGACATTTTATTAGCTAAGCCGGTTATTTAAGTTAAAGGGGTTGAAATATCTAGAGTAGAATCGGCGAGAAACTTAGGCTTGATAATAGACCCGGAACTTCACTTTGAAACATATGTTAGCAATGTTGCAAAAAATTGATTTTATAGATTAAAGTTACTATATAGATTTAGAAATTATCTAAGTGTTGCATTGCGAAAAAGGTTAGTAGACAGCCTGGTACTAGCAAAATTTAACTATATGGATGTTGTGTATGGTCCATGTTTACTATCTCGAACCGCCCGACTGATACAACGGGTCCAAAATGCTTGTGCCAGGTTTTGTTTCGATATCCCACGTCGTAGCCATGTCACACCGTATATAAATCAAGCCAATATTTTAAAAATGGTGGCACGACGACAGCTTCACTTAGCTACGCTATTATTTGGAATTGTAAACATACAAAAACCGTCGTACCTGTTTAATAAGTTAAGTTGGAGGCAGGATCACTATTCGTACTCCACTCGTTCCACTTCCAACCCACTCACAATGCCAAGATATAAAACAACAGCATTTCGAGGCTGTTTCAAATATGCCGCCACACGGTGCTGGAACGATTTGCCTCCCCCGTTGAGATCGCTAAAAACAAAAATAAATTTTAAATTTCACTTAAAAAAATACCTGTTATCAAAACAAAAGTTATAAGCAAAAAAAAAAAACCAAGTGTTACTTACGTTAATGGTTGTGATCTGCGGACGAGGTAGGCATGCATGTCGACGTTCAGGCGTCCCGAGGCGGCTAGTTTGATAAATGATTATTACTTATTTTATCACTATTGTATCACTCAGGCCATGGTTGAAAGTGTGACGAATTTTATTGATGCAACGGTTTGTAGTTGTTGAGTATAGCACAGATAAACTTCTTTTATAAATAACAAACTGTCCATTTGATAAGTAAGTTATAAACTTATAAGTATTGTCTATGTAAGTAAACAATGATTACATAATAAGCGCACCGCGCGCCGATCAGTGCGCTAGCTGTATGCGACGCGCGACGCACCGCGTCCTGCGGCCCGCTCGGCCGTACCCGCGCCCGCGCCCGCGCCGCTGCATAGATATTATGCGTGGAAAATAAATGTATAATATAATGAATGGATGTGATACATGCGCCAACTTAATTACGAAGTAATTGAGTCGGCGTATGGATATGTTACTATATTTTATTAAGTATATTGTTCTTTTTGTATTTTTTTTTAATACTGTTTTTATTGTAACCCTGTTTTTGTGTATCTAATAATAATAATTGTTTTGTTGCCTATATACACATTAGTATAAGCTACTCGTGTGGTATATAATGTACCTATACCCTATAGCTATATATGTCTATTTCTTTTTAAATGTTTTCTCATTACCTAATTTATTGTGCTGTTTAACGTCCGTGCGGCATTTAAGGTGCACACAGAATACCAGCGTTGTATTGTGGATAATACCACAATGCAACAATATAGCTGAGTGTGCACCTATCTGTCACAGACTAATGTTGTGCCTTGCAATGTTTTCTCCTATATGTAACACTTTTTTTTGTGTCTGTGGCAAATAAATAGTTTTTCTTTCTTTCTTTCTTTCAAGTAGTAAAGAAATAACATAACATCACTTACAAAATAAAACGGCTGTGCTTGGCAGTTATCCTATGGGTATTCTTTTTATTGAAGAGTAAAATAGCAGTTGGTTAAATTTTTACCTCTATAATAAAGAGGTTAAAATATTCTTGATTCATTCTGATTCAAATTTTACTTTCATTGTGAGCGACGACAACCTGAAGCTGACACTGTTATGATAATTGGAAGATCGCTGCGCTGGTTTGATTTCTGGCCTTTGCAGACATGTCCTACGAGAGCTTACATAATGTAAGCTTTCGTAGAGCTGTAGAAATTTTGTAAAAATAATATTTGATAGTTAATATTATATTATATTTAAAAGTATTATTTTGCCTAAAGGCATAAACATACCATACTACTATTAGTCTTTTCTCAAAGACCATGCACTTTATATAATTTTATTACGATATATGTGTACACTTATTTCTCGTATAAGGTATACGGTTGTGCCAAAAAAAAAACTTGAAGACAAGATGGCAACCGATTGTACCAAAGACAAAAGGATATATGTGTACACTTATTTCTCGTTTTAGGTATACGGTCGTGCCGATGTAGTTATGTTCCGAACCATTTCTTGGAGGGACGTTTAAACGACGAAAAAACGTGACAAGAAAACAGAACCTTCACATTAAGCTTTCTTTATTGTACGCCGACGCCCCGTTTTGTTCTGTGTGTAGATTAAAACATGATATTTATGAGATACGCGAACATTACATGGTTATTAAGATACCTGTCGATATTTATTGACTCAATAAGTTCTGAACGAAAAAGGTTTTATGCTGAATGGTAAATAAGATTCTAATTTTAAGTTAGTGACAGCCAATTAAATTTGCGTCTTCATTTGAATAATTTTGAATGAAACATTGAATTGATCGCGAAATAACGGCTTGTTTTATGCTTTTTGAATACATGATATTAATATGATTTTGTACTACTGTGTTTATTCTTTAAGATGCAGATAAGGGGTCTTAATATTTTAATTTCTGCTGTGTCAGTTTTCTGCATATGTGAAAGGTATTTACTGGTTTTCAGTGAATTTGACTATTTAGAAATAATACTTTTAACGGGACGATTCTTTTCAGGTTACACCAGCCGTGGTAACGTGATGACCGATCCTGTAACCATAGATAAATGTTATATTTATTTATCATCCTAACGCATCATATAGGCTTTATCTTACACATAATAGTACGCATTAAAAAAATAAGTCTTTTCTATTTGCCTGTCTCGTTTTATGGAAAAGAACCACGAAAGTATAGATCAGCTATATACAGGATGTAAAAAGACTCTTAATGGAAACTGAAATCCCATATTCTATCAATCATTACGAAATTGTTTACTTCGGCACCTGGGAAATTACTGGTTCAGGACATATTGAGGCTCGGAATTATAATTTATTTTTTAATTAGATACAAAATCGATGCATTTACCCCGCCAATTTGTTCTATAGATGTCCTATGCGCCCCTGTATAAGTAGGTATTTCGAGCATTGCACCCGCGCACTTTCAATAGCGGTTTAAAAAATGTGTCTTTTTTAATGGAAAGTTGCTCCCCAGGTTTAATTTTTGCTTAATATGACTTGATAATTATGATGTCCAAAACGAGTAGACTTCAGCTCGGTGATGGGTCTTGTGACACCCGGTATAAAGTAGTTTAATAGGATTACACATCACTCTTTATCAAAAACCTACACTAAACTATAAAAAAAATCTCACGTTATAATATGTTACAAATACGCAATTCATCACACACAGCATTCAATGAATAACCAAAACTTTTATACTTACGCGCATAATATAACCGTATGACGTGCTATCAACAAGTAGTACGAGAGTGCTGAGGGAAACGGCTTTAGAGATCGCTTATCGATACGTCTAGCAGATGAAGAATATGCCGATAAATATATATGCCTCTGTAATATTGGCAAAATTTGTCGTACAATACGAGACAAAATATTGCTAAACGATGCTATTCCTTACAAGGCCTCGGTCTTTATGGTTAATATCTAGCGTGCCTATTGACTTCAGAGTTAAGTGATTTACTTTATTTGTGTACAAAATACAAATATATTTGTTTTATATGTTGTTAATAAGCTGGTTACGTTTGCTTTTTCACAGATTTTTAGTACTGCTGTATGTCGTAGCTGCCTACGTAGGTGTCGTAGCATCGTAGCACTATTACGGTTTAATGACTACGATGTCTTACGAGAATGTAATCTTGGTAGTCTTAATTATTTATTATGCTATTGATCTGCGTTTTCACTATATTATATTAACTACCTCGACAGATGTCGTCTTGTAAAACGACAGAAATGTTAACCCAATTAAAAATTACTTAAAAATAGTCACTCACTCAGACTTAAATTTTCTTTTGTAATTCCTTGATTTTCTTGACAAACCCAAAAAAAATATGCAAATTTTTTCATTATTATACGAGTTTTTGACACTAGCAATTAGCTTTCAATTTTAAAGTAAATATTGAGCAGTAGAAATATTGTTATTTCATTAAAAAATACAAAAAAGAATAGAGAGCGTTTCGTTGTAATGATTTCTGGTTCAGTAAATTGATGCTCCACAAAGGTAACTGTTGAATTTCTTACCAATTATTCTCAGCAGTAGGTACTGTAGCCAGGTTCTAAGTTGGTGGTAGGTAGGTACCAAAACGACGATCCGTAAGCACCTGAACAATTTGAGATAGAATAAAGATTAATTTAATTTAATTTCACTAGAATTGTGAAATAAGAACATGAGTAGTTACTTTTAAATAAAACTCCAGATATTCTCAGCGAGAAGACGTATAGTTATTCTATAAAAGATACACCACACATACTTCTCCGTGCTCTCATTTCTACAGCATTTATTCTACTTTCAAATCTCTTCTGCCATACCCAACTTTCACTACCGTACATAAGGGTAGGCACTAATATCCCTCTATGCACAGCCAAACGTGCCTTTTTGGACACGTTTTGGCTATTCATAAACGCCTTCAGAGCTCCATTCACTCTATTACCTGCATTAAGTCTTCTTTCAAGATCTTCTTCATTCTTACCACCTCTTGTAAACAACGTACCTAGTTTGTATATATGGGCGCACTGGAGATGGTTTGTTTTATTGTAGATCTAAGCATAAACGTAGAGCAGAGCCATCTAGATGATTAAATGATAACTAAACCGGAAGTTAATATTATTTTAATGTAATTTTAACTAAATAACCAGTAAAATATTAAATAAATTTGCTTGTAATTAATATTTTATAAATTGTGTTACATTTCTGTATTTACATATATTTCTTAACGCAGTATTGGTTGATAGTTTGGCTAACTTTGTTGCCCGCCAACACATTTTTGTAATTTTATAACTAATTAAATTTATCAAGACGTATTTCGACGCTTTAGCTAAAGGAACTGTAATTCTATATTGTTTCTTAATTATAAAGATTAATTGAAAGCTCTAACATACGATAATTTAAATATTATGTATTATTGAATATGTTTTGATACTAAGTTATGTTGATGCGACGGCGGGCGGCCATGACACTTTTGGTTCGGACATTCGTAAATCGTATCGTATCGTGATTCAAGAAATATATTGCAGTTAACAGTGAATTTAACTAGTTTCATTTATGGTTCCTGGGGTGTCCTGACGAGTGAGGGTGCCCAGGCGCCGATATATACTTAGGTACGTGTATTTTGAATGGTATAATATCTTGTTTTAACAAATATTTGTAATTGGAGTACAATATTTCTTTGAATATATTATGCATTTATTCAACATAAATTGAACCTTTGTATTGTAGCCTCGTTATAATGGCAGTGGATTCATATTACCTAAATAAATGTATCTTTAGATTGCTTCTTAGAATTATACCTAATATTATAGACAAGATTTTTCGTTTGAACGCGCTCATCTCAAGACTAGCCCCATATGACAAATAATAAACTGGCATTTTAAGGGTTATAAAACATCGCGCGAAGTTAATTAACGAAAATAACCATTCTTAATTTAAAATTGTACGTAGATGAAATCAATGAATCATGAAAAAATTCGCAGGAAAATCCTAGTTTTTTATAAATAGATCCTGCATGTACCAGCCTCAGGGTGCTAGAAGTCTGATAACTAGATTTATATTGAGTTCTTCGTAAAAAGGCAGTTGTCGTCTTTTTCTAGATTCTTTTAATATATATTCATCAATATTAATAGGCCACTCCCCAGGTTCTACACAGACCGACCTTGAGAAATTCCTCGAGAATTGATATCTCTAGGGAAAGATGGAACGCATTGGGGTCACGCCAAAGTAAGCTGATCATGATTTGCATGAGCGAGATCACTACTTTGGGACATCGACGGACATCGCGGCGGTTTTGTGTGGTGCGTAGGCAACAAATGCCTATAAGGTAGAGTGGCGAGGCTCATCCCTATGTGGGCGGGAGGTGCGCAAGCGCCATTTTGACATACGTTACTTCGCAATCTGAGATCGCGGCGAGTACGCATGTAATTAACTTATATATTTTTACGACGATAGTTTAACAAGTAAAAGTATAAATTCACTAAAATTTTAAGGTTTTTAGTTTCTTAACACGAGTACTACACACCCTCTTTCGTTTAGATTGTCACTGTTTACACTGTAAGGACAGAAAAGAAACGGAAATCTCGAAAAGAGTGAAGTTATACAATTTAATTTAAACGGGTCTTATTCGCGATATATTTAATTAATATATAAGACCCGTTTAAATTAAATTGTATGATGTATACAAATCGCGAAGGTTTAAAATCGATTAAGAGTGAAGTTATTGGTTTCCTATTCGCTTCTTGTCCCTCTCGCATTTCTATACAGAAACGAAATTCTAGTGAACTACACCTTTTAATAGCAACTTCAGAATATATACATATCATGTATAAAATTTTGAGTATGTATATATATGCTTTCACTTTATTACTAAATGTGTTCTCCCATGACATATCACTGTTTACATACGTTGATTATTCATAAGTGCTTTGTGTTGAAGTGCCCTAACGACTGTGCTACCAGCTCACATAATGACCGAGGTCATTGACCTCTAAGGTTACGGACAACCATCTTTGATAGTTGCTTGTAGTCGCTTGTAGCTCGCATAGCCTCATATTGTATATGCATGTTAATATATGGCAAATTGGCTTTGAATAACAGAGTTAAGTGAACATACAATTTACGTGATTAAGTTGTGGATATGACTTAATGGTAAATAAGATGAAGAATATAGACACTTGAAAGCTAGACCATAGATGGAAAACTATAGTAACTCACTCACATAAGCAGTGGCACATACGTAGTAGTCCAATAGATGGCTAGTCGACGAGGAAAATTCCCTGGTTTTGAATCCACTGAAGTCTAACTACATGGTACTGGGCAGTAAAAAACAAATTAAGGACATTTTATTAGCTAAGCCGGTTATTTAAGTTAAAGGGGTTGAAATATCTAGAGTAGAATCGGCGAGAAACTTAGGCTTGATAATAGACCCGGAACTTCACTTTGAAACATATGTTAGCAATGTTGCAAAAAATTGATTTTATAGATTAAAGTTACTATATAGATTTAGAAATTATCTAAGTGTTGCATTGCGAAAAAGGTTAGTAGACAGCCTGGTACTAGCAAAATTTAACTATATGGATGTTGTGTATGGTCCATGTTTACTATCTCGAACCGCCCGACTGATACAACGGGTCCAAAATGCTTGTGCCAGGTTTTGTTTCGATATCCCACGTCGTAGCCATGTCACACCGTATATAAATCAAGCCAATATTTTAAAAATGGTGGCACGACGACAGCTTCACTTAGCTACGCTATTATTTGGAATTGTAAACATACAAAAACCGTCGTACCTGTTTAATAAGTTAAGTTGGAGGCAGGATCACTATTCGTACTCCACTCGTTCCACTTCCAACCCACTCACAATGCCAAGATATAAAACAACAGCATTTCGAGGCTGTTTCAAATATGCCGCCACACGGTGCTGGAACGATTTGCCTCCCCCGTTGAGATCGCTAAAAACAAAAATAAATTTTAAATTTCACTTAAAAAAATACCTGTTATCAAAACAAAAGTTATAAGCAAAAAAAAAAAACCAAGTGTTACTTACGTTAATGGTTGTGATCTGCGGACGAGGTAGGCATGCATGTCGACGTTCAGGCGTCCCGAGGCGGCTAGTTTGATAAATGATTATTACTTATTTTATCACTATTGTATCACTCAGGCCATGGTTGAAAGTGTGACGAATTTTATTGATGCAACGGTTTGTAGTTGTTGAGTATAGCACAGATAAACTTCTTTTATAAATAACAAACTGTCCATTTGATAAGTAAGTTATAAACTTATAAGTATTGTCTATGTAAGTAAACAATGATTACATAATAAGCGCACCGCGCGCCGATCAGTGCGCTAGCTGTATGCGACGCGCGACGCACCGCGTCCTGCGGCCCGCTCGGCCGTACCCGCGCCCGCGCCCGCGCCGCTGCATAGATATTATGCGTGGAAAATAAATGTATAATATAATGAATGGATGTGATACATGCGCCAACTTAATTACGAAGTAATTGAGTCGGCGTATGGATATGTTACTATATTTTATTAAGTATATTGTTCTTTTTGTATTTTTTTTTAATACTGTTTTTATTGTAACCCTGTTTTTGTGTATCTAATAATAATAATTGTTTTGTTGCCTATATACACATTAGTATAAGCTACTCGTGTGGTATATAATGTACCTATACCCTATAGCTATATATGTCTATTTCTTTTTAAATGTTTTCTCATTACCTAATTTATTGTGCTGTTTAACGTCCGTGCGGCATTTAAGGTGCACACAGAATACCAGCGTTGTATTGTGGATAATACCACAATGCAACAATATAGCTGAGTGTGCACCTATCTGTCACAGACTAATGTTGTGCCTTGCAATGTTTTCTCCTATATGTAACACTTTTTTTTGTGTCTGTGGCAAATAAATAGTTTTTCTTTCTTTCTTTCTTTCAAGTAGTAAAGAAATAACATAACATCACTTCACGGATTTATCCCCCAAGGGGTAGGCAGAGGGGTATTCCACACCCACACTTCGCCAGTTATATTTCGGTCCCAATGTAATAGAGGGGCACCTACCGGGCACGATGTTAAGCGAGCGATAATTAACATTTTTAATACACACATAACTTTGAAAAGTCAGAGATGTGTGCCCTTGGTACCTGGGGATCGATCCCGAGACCATCGTCTCGGCAGTCCGTTACGTACACCACTAGGCTATCGCCTTCCTAGACTTCTCTCTTTATAAGTAGTCAATAAAGGCATTTGATATGTTATGTGTTATCGTCTGTTTCATATATGTGCTAATTTATATTTATTTCAACATTTGGACGCCACTTGTGGCCGAATATGCGGCTACCATAACATGTTTCATTGTTTATATTAAGACCTATGTAATATATTCAACCAAATAAACGTACCTACTTGATTTGAAAAATAAGAAAAGGAACCGTCAACATAAATACAGTTGGTTTTTTATATGGATAGATCAGGCTCTAAGATGTTGTCGTAAGTAAGCTATTGAGTTACATAACTAACAGTAATAACATAATACTAGTAGGTCGTTCACAATCGCACTGCTGCTGGGTACGCTCTATATCACTCATCCTCTTAGCGTTATCAGTCTAACCGATTTTGGCTGAATATTAGCTTTTCCACGGAGCGACTGCCTGTCTGACCTCCGCAACCCGAAGAGATAGCGATAGTCCATGGTTTAGACTAGTGTTAGTTTATTTAGAGGTACTGACGGCTTTATGTGCTCTCAAAGGCATGGGACAAGCGATAATTGACAATTCAATGCGTACATAACTCCGAAAAGTCAGTGGCGCGGGCCGTGGATTCGAACGCGATACTCTCTGCATCACTGCATGGCAGTCTATTGGTATCTCCACAAAGCTATCGCTGCCTTGGGTACGCTATTTGTCATTATGAGATTAATAAGCACCTTGTTCCCACTGAACAAGTGCGCTATTATAAAGCATGCTTAACCTTTTTCCCATCACGACATTTGCCTTGACAGCTTAGCAAGTACAAAAATAAACAATTTGATATGTGTCTAATTTTAAGTGGTGCTAACTGTGACTCCGAACCTAAGACCCATTGCATATCTACCGTGTTTTAGCATATCCACTAGGCTATCGTTACCATTGGACGAACAATATTATAAATACGTTATCAATAATGAATCTCAAATATTAATTATTATAAATACGTAAATAATAAATAATCCAAAGAAAATATTAAAGGTTCAAACAAACTATTGTAATTGACATTTTCTCGCGCACTGGGCTACACAATAGTTATGTCACAATCATTAACTGTCTACGAGATTGTTTGCTAATTACAGGATATAGTTGCTTCCTTTTGTTCGCGACATTACTGAACTGCAACAATTGCTCGTTAGAGGGAATTAAAAAATAGCAAATAAAACTCTTATTTACTTTTTGTAACTAATACTCTTTTTTTTATTTGTGAAATCAGGTATATTCATTCTACGTTTAAATAAAATCAATTAAAGAAATAGTTTTGAAATCCTTGGTCAATATTTCTATCAGCGAGATGGTAAAACTTAATATACTAACCATCCCATGATGGTAGAACATGGGCATGGTGCTGCATGAATAGGCTTAGTTTATGTTATACCTATCTATGCAAAACTATGCCAAAAATATATAATATTTTCTCTTAACATATTAATATATGAATTATGAAATAATCAGGTAGTCCATTGAAATGTTAAAATTTTTTGGGCTTAGCGTGCATTTTTCTGAGGACGCAATTTTATTTTATAGATGTTAAGAGTTGTGGGGTCGCAGCCCTTGTCCTGCGACCGACATCTTGAAAAGAGTGGTAAAATTTGGTTTTCTAGTTTATCTGGAAAACTATTAATTTATTTATTTATTATTAGGTCAACTAACAACTGTTTACACGAATACATCGATCAGAGCTTACAGACTAAAGCAACATACTTAAGTGCAAGAATTAACTTTTGGCCGAACAGTAAAAAATCAAGGCACGTTTAGTTGCAAATTCAATTCTCTACAACTTTGGTTCCGTAGCATTTAGTCATAAATGCTACGGAACCAAATTTTCTTTTTAATGTGTTGTAATTTTTACGCCGTCAGTTACAAAGTATACATTTAATCTGTCTTTACTTCCTGCAAAAAAAGACTCAGTCCCCAACGTGAGACACCGCAGCCACTAAAACTACCATAAGATTCAATTAACACGCATTACATCGACCCTGAAAACATAGGTTGGCAAAAAGTGGACAAAACTCGAAAGTGAAAGCACTCGTAGGCTTCAGAGTTTGATAATCTGCCAATGCAATGGATAATGCAATGTTCTGCAGGGCTTCAATGTTCTAGGGAGAGATGCAACGAAGTAATTGGAAAAATTAATGGTAATAATGATTTTCTGAAAAAATGCGATTTTTTATAGTTCTTCATCAAAAATTTAATATTGACGCTCTTTAAGATAATAAGAAGAAGCTTGGCTTATAAAAAACTAAGAAAACAGAAAGTATAATTACAAAAATACAACAATAACAAAGATAAACTTCTTTGTTTTTGGTTTGAAGACGAAAAGAATCAGATCCAAAGCTGTAGAAAATGTAATTTGCAACAAAAGATGCTTGAACACATCGTCTGTGCGGTCAATAGTTAACCAGATAAATAAGAAAAACCACCCGCACCACCATGTTTTCCAAGATGCCGCGGGAGGTACAACCCCACAAATTTGGATTAAGCTTTAGGTTAGCGCTCCCTAGATATCTAAAAAATTAAATTGCGTTCTCTGACCAATGCAACCTCAAATGTAACTTTTCAATGGACTAAGACAACTTCACTAAAAGCCTATTCTTGCAGGTCTTGTTTGACGTCGCAATATTGAGAAATATATTTGGATGAAAATTTCATTGCTATAAATTTTTTGAACGTTTTGTAACTTAAATTTGCTTCTATGAAATTAAATTTCAAATGTTACTATAGATTTATGTTTCTCGTTATTCACTTCGTACGTCTTTAGAAAACAGTGATGAACTTGTTTTAATTATTAATATAGTATAAAATAAAATTGGCAAATGAAATTTTCGACTAGCATTACCCACTGGCTACGGGTAAATTACACGAACATCGGCGGTCCTGTAATATTGGTAAAATATGTTCTTATATTAAATTAAAATTCATTTCAAACTATTTTAGGTCACTATGTTCAACTCTGTTATTGCTTTTCAGTTGACCGCTTTCAACACAATTTGAGAGCATGTTTTTAAGAATGTTGAAAACAGTGTGCCATTATTCCGGAAGTTTATTTCAAATATACGATATTTGTTATCAAATATTTGTGAAGGTACTTCTGACATGAGGTGTGGTTGTCGATGCTAATAACAGGTGAATTTACCGTTCAATACGGAATACGGCTTTCTATCACTTGTGTGAGGCAAATTGAACACAACACCAAAGGAGTTCAACGCCTTCTAGCAAATGTAGAATTCGCTCATCTTTATTCATTTACGTAGGCACATGTTGCCGGTATTCAATTGGAACAAAACGGAAGCTACCAGCGTATTGTCTTTCAAAAAAAAGGCAATTGTCGGACTGGATGTAGTCTCTATGACAGTGAACAGAAAACTCTACTAACATTTGGTTTTGCAAACAAATAACATAATTATCTAAACTGGGTACAGTTAATTATTATATATTATGTGACAATTGTATATTGTATATTAGCATGTACCCTTTCGTATCTACTCCAGATGACTTAAATCTTTCTCAATTGACTTCAGTATGGATTTATGCTGTCATATAAGCCTATATGTAAAATGAAAACAAGGTCTGCAGATGAAAATGGATAAAAGTCCTGCTAATTAAGTTATTTAAGTAAAGAGCAAAAAATATGTACAACCTTATTTAAGAGAATAAGCTACGCAATCAAAGTAAATTACATTTTGCTCTGACCTTCTGCAAAATGTCGGCATAATAAAAGTAGCTGTTTTATAATACGACTCTCAGAATATATCTAGACTATGCACTCATATTATTAGGATTATGTTATGTGCTTGCTCATACTGATATCTGAGAATACAGTCTTGTCAAAATACGTGAGAGACGGAACCAAATTTTCTTTTTAATGTGTTGTAATTTTTACGCCGTCAGTTACAAAGTATACATTTAATCTGTCTTTACTTCCTGCAAAAAAAGACTCAGTCCCCAACGTGAGACACCGCAGCCACTAAGACTACCATAAGATTCAATTAACACGCATTACATCGACCCTGAAAACATAGGTTGGCAAAAAGTGGACAAAACTCGAAAGTGAAAGCACTCGTAGGCTTCAGAGTTTGATAATCTGCCAATGCAATGGATAATGCAATGTTCTGCAGGGCTTCAATGTTCTAGGGAGAGATGCAACGAAGTAATTGGAAAAATTAATGGTAATAATGATTTTCTGAAAAAATGCGATTTTTTATAGTTCTTCATCAAAAATTTAATATTGACGCTCTTTAAGATAATAAGAAGAAGCTTGGCTTATAAAAAACTAAGAAAACAGAAAGTATAATTACAAAAATACAACAATAACAAAGATAAACTTCTTTGTTTTTGGTTTGAAGACGAAAAGAATCAGATCCAAAGCTGTAGAAAATGTAATTTGCAACAAAAGATGCTTGAACACATCGTCTGTGCGGTCAATAGTTAACCAGATAAATAAGAAAAACCACCCGCACCACCATGTTTTCCAAGATGCCGCGGGAGGTACAACCCCACAAATTTGGATTAAGCTTTAGGTTAGCGCTCCCTAGATATCTAAAAAATTAAATTGCGTTCTCTGACCAATGCAACCTCAAATGTAACTTTTCAATGGACTAAGACAACTTCACTAAAAGCCTATTCTTGCAGGTCTTGTTTGACGTCGCAATATTGAGAAATATATTTGGATGAAAATTTCATTGCTATAAATTTTTTGAACGTTTTGTAACTTAAATTTGCTTCTATGAAATTAAATTTCAAATGTTACTATAGATTTATGTTTCTCGTTATTCACTTCGTACGTCTTTAGAAAACAGTGATGAACTTGTTTTAATTATTAATATAGTATAAAATAAAATTGGCAAATGAAATTTTCGACTAGCATTACCCACTGGCTACGGGTAAATTACACGAACATCGGCGGTCCTGTAATATTGGTAAAATATGTTCTTATATTAAATTAAAATTCATTTCAAACTATTTTAGGTCACTATGTTCAACTCTGTTATTGCTTTTCAGTTGACCGCTTTCAACACAATTTGAGAGCATGTTTTTAAGAATGTTGAAAACAGTGTGCCATTATTCCGGAAGTTTATTTCAAATATACGATATTTGTTATCAAATATTTGTGAAGGTACTTCTGACATGAGGTGTGGTTGTCGATGCTAATAACAGGTGAATTTACCGTTCAATACGGAATACGGCACCCAGGCTTTCTATCACTTGTGTGAGGCAAATTGAACACAACACCAAAGGAGTTCAACGCCTTCTAGCAAATGTAGAATTCGCTCATCTTTATTCATTTACGTAGGCACATGTTGCCGGTATTCAATTGGAACAAAACGGAAGCTACCAGCGTATTGTCTTTCAAAAAAAAGGCAATTGTCGGACTGGATGTAGTCTCTATGACAGTGAACAGAAAACTCTACTAACATTTGGTTTTGCAAACAAATAACATAATTATCTAAACTGGGTACAGTTAATTATTATATATTATGTGACAATTGTATATTGTATATTAGCATGTACCCTTTCGTATCTACTCCAGATGACTTAAATCTTTCTCAATTGACTTCAGTATGGATTTATGCTGTCATATAAGCCTATATGTAAAATGAAAACAAGGTCTGCAGATGAAAATGGATAAAAGTCCTGCTAATTAAGTTATTTAAGTAAAGAGCAAAAAATATGTACAACCTTATTTAAGAGAATAAGCTACGCAATCAAAGTAAATTACATTTTGCTCTGACCTTCTGCAAAATGTCGGCATAATAAAAGTAGCTGTTTTATAATACGACTCTCAGAATATATCTAGACTATGCACTCATATTATTAGGATTATGTTATGTGCTTGCTCATACTGATATCTGAGAATACAGTCTTGTCAAAATACGTGAGAGACTAGTGACACATATATGGTGTCGAGAGACAGACACACATACAGAGTGTAATTGAACCGCATAGTACTGCATTTCGTATTGAACTCGGGTTAGTTTCTTGTCTATCGCGAATTCACAGACATGTGCACGAGATACGGTAAAAGTGAAATAACTATCCAAAGTATTGGAGTGTCAGTCTTGTGGTTAGAGACTGTTTGATTCTCACCCGAAACATTTTTTTGTGATGAGGCTATTTTACTGTTTCTGGGTGTAACCTCCAACAATATGCATGAATATATTAAGGAATATTACTGTATATTTATCATTTCACAGGTTGCCACAATACAGACTCTACCTAGCTTGTGGAATGACATGAGAAGTTGTCCCACAATCTAATTATTTTGATTTGCGCGTTCAATTAATTATTATGTTAACAAGTACCTTAATGATCTTGTAAGTAAAATTTTGATGAAAGTTTGAATGACCATTCTATCAAAAGAGTAAGGACTCATTATCTTCCCAGCATTATCCTGGTTGCATTCGGCCCTCATGCCTTTGGGTGGGGTTGGTGGTTGGTGGTGGCTGACCTGCTCTTAAGTTTAATAAGATATTACTGAATTTTAGAGAAGAAGGTCAAGTGGGTGTCCTCCTTCTCCAATAACTGTAAAAAGCACTTAGTTTATCTCATTGTAAAGGGTTTTTTTGTTAATGGGGTACTAGCATTCACGGTTAAAAAAAGAAAGTACAAAGAAGGCAACTCAAACAACCATATTTTAATCTTACGGGAATCGTAAACTCAACATTCAGCTTGTCATAGCGTCGGTTATGACGTTGATACTTAAATATTAATAAGAAATTGGTTTGTTGCTCCTTTTTCTGTAATTGGACAATTCAAAATGTATGGCGACCTAATGGCAATTACGTAAAGCTGCAAAAGTAAATGTATATACATAATGTATTTGATAGTTCGGTATTAGCGTTATGGACGAAAAAGGGAAACATACAAGAGTAGGCATTATACTGGTAGATACGATAGGCTATTCTTTTGTGTTTTCCTGGAACGAAGAAAACAAAAACGATGTTCAATACGGTTCGAACCATTTTCATTTATATTACAGAAAACGAGTCCCCGAAAAGCGTATAGACACGTGCAATCAATTTTAATGTTACCTAATACCAACTAGTTTCTGAACGGCAAGGCCCCAATTTTACATTAAACTTACCTTTGGTTTTCCAGTATCGATTTACGGACGAATCGTTCAGTGCGAGCACTATCTGAAAGACAAAACTTCGATTATTTATTCAAGTGATAGATTTAGTCTCAAACACACTAATGTGTTACATATAGAACTAACAATCTGCATGCTAAATATAGCGGAAGGAGAATTAATTAACTATCGGTAGACCGATACGGAGATACATCTCGAACAGTAGGTTTCGGGTTCGAATTCTATTTCCAGCTTAAGTATTTAGCCAAATTGGGACATTAACGAGAATACCGTTTAGTCAATGCTTGTATGAGTGAGTGAGTTACATTAGCAAAATCCTTCTGTGATAGGAACATAAGTGTAATAGTGTGAGTCAGAACAAAATAAAACAGTAAGTGAATGTAAAAAACACAAGTCTGTATCAGGGTCCTGATATTATTGATGCACAGGGAATAACCCTCTTGATTACGAAGTTTAATCAGTTATTACATTTTTATGGGACGTTGCCTTGCCCAGTCCGTATCAGTCACTGTTCAAAGGATTTCATGGTCGCCTATAGGACACGCGTAACGAACATTATTTGCATTTAAAATTGATGTTTGGTAGCGTGAGTGCACTCTACTATCATTAACTTTAAACTAACATGTTATTACAATTTTGTTTCGCTTTGTTTTTGTTTGAAAAGTTCATCGAGGGAACGACGGCTTAAACTTACTAAACTTCACACTGCGATGGCACTGAACTCTTGACTATAAACGAAAACTCTGCGACTTTATATGAATATTTAAATAAACATCACAAATAATCTTTTAAAAGGTAAATAAACAATGTTTTCACAATCAGAATTCAATTCGCATGAAAGTAAGTTTGGAGTCGATGTACAAAAAAATATTTTTAAAATATCATAGCTATTATTTTGTAAAAGTATTATTAGATAGCACGCTCTATTTGGTTTCAATTTTGGGGTTACAGTTTACAGATGTTTTGTTTTTAGATTGTCACTTTGTATTTGTACCTTGTAATAGGGAAGGCTTGTGACCGGAATATCCAATATACTATTAGCAGAATTTTGTGAAACGACCACAGAGGCAGGAAGGGATTGCGAATGTAAGCGTCGTCGACGATATCGGGAATTTTAATAGTTCAACCAATATTCTGTTGATTGATGTGATTTGTATGAAAATCTGTACAACAAATAGTTTTATTACCAAAGTCTAAGATAAATATTTTAAATTATGAATAATGTCGGATATTTTTCAATCCCACATTTGCATTATTTAAGTTCATTACCAACGCTTTAAATGGTGTCGAATTAGTCCAATATTTTTATTTTTATTAGAGGCCTCCAACACATTTAATATCTGGTGGTGTTGAATATTGTAATATAGTTAAAAAAAAACCGGTCAAGTGCGAGTCGGACTCGCGCACCGAGGGTTCCGTACAAACGTGTAGGTATATAAGTAAAAGTTCACCAGTCATAGTTATAATATTTGTATTGCCAAATTAAATCCATAACATTACAGTATGTAAAGCTGGAGGAGCATAAATTAAAGAAAAAGGGGTCTTTGTCGTTTGTAATCAGTCATCCTTTATTTTATATTAACATATATCGCTTATTTTATAATATAACTTAAATATCTATACCAGCCTTGCAGCAGCCTTGCAAAAGTCTGCTGATGAATGATGGTAAGATTTTTTATCAAAGTTATTGATTTACAAAGTTTTTAGTGACTATTAGAAATCTGTTACAAAAATACTTATAAAGTACAGAATAACTAGCAAAAAGGTTTGAAGACTATGTAATTATTTGAAATCTCAATCTCAATCAGCCTATCGCAGTCCACTGCTGCACAAAGGCCTCTTCCAACACGCACCACAGCACACGGTCCTCAACCTTCCGCATCCTTTATCTGGGCTATAAGACGTTGCTTCGTACCAAATTTCAAGATTTTGAGTTCACGGGAAGTATCCTGTAGGTTTGAAAAAATGATAAAACCTATTGCTCTTTCTTTTGATTGCGTTGACATAGAAGTTTGATTTTGTTGCAGCCTAACGGTGTCATATGCTTGAGTATTTGATATGAATTTCATTTTAATACCTCCACGCGTTCAAGAGAAAGGGGAAGTAACTTTAAATTTATTAAAAATATTTTTCTTATATGATGTAACTAAAAATGTATGGTTTTTGCAATTTTTCCTTTATATGTGCTATAAGGCGTTGCTTCGTACTAAATTTCAAGATTCTGAGTTCACGGAAAGTACCCTGTAGGTTTTGATTCACTTGCGAAAAGGCGCGAGTTTGAAAATATGCTTATATTGCTCTTTCTTTTGATTGCGTTGACATAGAAGCTTGATTTTGTTGCAGCCTCACGGTGTTATATACCTGAGTATTTGATATGAATTTCAATTTAATACCTCTACGCGTTCAAGAGAAAGGGCTAGTAACTTTAAATTTACTAAAAATATTTTTTAATATGCTGTAACTAAAAATGTACGGTTTTCGCAATTTTTCCTTTATAAGTGATATAAGACGTTGCTTCGTACCAAATGTCAAGATTCTGAGTTCACGGGAAGTACCCTGTAGGTTTTGATTCCAATGCGAGTTTGAAAATATGCTGCAATTTGCAGGATATACGGCTGTATCTTTTGATTGCGTTGGATTAGAAGTTTGACTTTTTTACAGCTCTGTGGAACCGTAGATTCGAGTATTTAGTATAAATTTCAGTTTGATACCTCCACGCATTCCTGAGAAAACGGGTCTTGACAGACGGACGGACAACAAAGTGATCCTATAAGGGTTCCGTTTTTTCCTTTCGAGGTACGGAACCCTAAAAAGCAATAAATGATACTGGTTTTGTGGTTGGTCAGATTACTGGTCTTTTCCATTCTACACCGGCGAAATAAAAGGTGTTCCACCATTAAACAATTATCACAGCTCCAAAATTCGAACGCTATTATGTTCAAATAAATGCCCTCACAACTGCCACGACGTTTAACTTGCTATTTTAAAACGTAAAGCATTTACAAAGCGTTTTACGTGATAGGCATATATTATCTAAGCAGGCTTTGGTTCATATCCCTATATTATATTAAAACTGTTGTTGTGATGTACATGCTTTATACATGGTATTTCAAAATGTAGTTGGTATTTTGTGATTACAATTTGATGATGTACCTGGAGCAAACAAGTAACGGTAATAACGTATTATGACAGTTTCATTTTATGATTCAGTGTCATATAAATTTTAAGGGTAGAAGTAGAAAGTTCTCTGTAACGGAATGTCATCGTAATGTAACAGTGTATGTACTGTTGCGTTTCGGCCGGTGAGAGGGAGAGCTCACTACGCCAATCTCTCTTCTTCAGTGACTCTACCCCATTCCCTTTTTCATGTTCTTTCAGATGTGTTTTATTGTAACCTTCGCGCACGTAATGCTAGGAAAGCGCAGCCATACAAATGTGAAACTGTTGCTGACTACCATCAGGTAGACCACCGAGTTGTCTGTCACCGAAGGAAAGAAGGCAAATAAATTTAGCTTGTCATGTCATAAATAATATTATGAGTATAAAGCATGATGATTGACAGCACATTCTAATGATGCAATTAACCAAATAATATGAAGGTACTTCATATCGTTATCTAAGCAGCGATAGCCAAGTGGATATACCAACAGACTGCCATGCAGAGGGTATCGGGTGCGAATCCGCGGCGCGCACCTATGACTTTTCGGAGTTATGTGCGTATTGAATTGTTAATTATCGCTTGTCCCGTGCCTCGGAGAGCACGTTAAGCCGTCGGTCCCGGTTGTCATGAAGATCTTTGACAGTCGTTACAGGGCGTCAGTACCTTCTAATTAAACTGAGAGTAGTCTAAACTATGGAATATCGCTATCCCTTCGGGTTGCGGAGGTCAGACAGGCAGTCGCTCCGTGGAAAAGCTAATATTCAGCCAAATCCGGTTAGACTAGTAAGCGGACCCCAGATTGAAACTGGGATAACGCTAAGAGAAAGAAGACTTCATATCGTTATCGATAATTAGTGTCGAACCGTTTGTGTTGTGTTGATTTAACTTGTATAAGTTTTCGAAGACCTAATTAATAACTGATAACTATTAGTTTTAATAAATTTATTTGGTTCATTAACTGTTCGGTGCGTGATAATGAAAAGGTATTTCATTTACACGGCATATCATTTGTGTCTGTTATGTATTTTGTACTACACTAAAATGACTATTGATTTGGTTCTACCGAATCTATTAGCATTATGTTTTAATTATTTTCGAGATTAAAATTGTTTATTTTTATTGAAAACCAACTAAAATACCATTACACATGTAATTCTCTACTGGAAGTGCAATAAATACATAATATTATATTAAAATGTTTAGTCTGTGCAATAATACAAGTAAGTTTAATAATATAAAGGCTATCTGCATGAAGTCCGGCCACGGAGGTGCATTCGAAATGTAAAATCGTATTTGGAAGAACGTGAGCTCGAGATCTGACACAATTCCGATAGCTTATAGCGTTCCTAAATAAACAGGTTAACGAATTGGCAAGATACGCTCAAAGGAATCAAATTAACCGCAGCTTACCTTAGTTTACTAAACAGTAGTCCAATTTGCACGACGCACTGGTGTTTAAATGCTATGTGTCAGTGCAGTTTTAGCAAAATATTGTCTCCAAATGATCTATGACAGGTTCTAAAGTTTCTAACGCTAAGTTTGAAACGCTTTGTAAATGCTTTACGTTTTAAAATAGCAAGTTAAACGTCGTGGCAGTAGATTACTTACTTCAAAGCAACAGACCTCATACATATTTTAAAATTAACGCGCCTGATTTGGTTGATATTAGCTACAAGATTTGAGATTTTCTATTTATTTTGTTTTCAGTATTAAGTGTCCATTAGTGTAGATTTTGTTTGTCTCGTATATATATTTGATAGTGCATTTCGACATACGAATATTATCCTTAAAGATAACATTTTCATAACACCATTCACAGATTTTACGCTAAGGAAATATAATGATTTATTCTATTTCCAGATCAGAATCGAAGGAATTTATTTGCTGTAAAACTATTCACATTTAAGAGAGAGCGGTGAAGTGATTCATTATAATAATATAATAATTCATAGGCACATCAATCGCAGATACTCAAAGTTATAAGCTTATTATTAGAGCAGCCGCTATAGCAATGGTCCGGCGATGCTTGGCCCTAAGTGCACAGTCGTGTATTGGTTGCCAAATCCTCGGAGGACACTCACTTCGGACCCCATGATTCAGTGCATGTACACAGTTTTAATTTTATTTTGTGCCGGTTCCTATTCCAATTTATAGTCTTTATCGGACGTTCATTGTATACGCTATGTGAAGGGATTTGTGGCTGTGAATACACCCGACCGACCTATCTGTATTTTATTCCCACTTATCTTTGTTTATGAGAGTCGAAATATACCTATATAATATTTATCGAAGTCGTATTTATACGGCTTTTACTATAAATATTAATTTGATAAATGTGACGTTGATATTCTCGAATCGGATAAATTTAAACTAAATGTTTGTTTTATAGCGTAAATACAGACTTACAAATTATGAATATGAATCAGTTCGTGGAACCGGCAGCGATAGCCGAGTGGATATACCAACAGACTGCCATGCAGAGGGTATCGGGTTCGAATCCACGGCGCGCACCAATGACTTTTCGGAGTTATGTGCGAATTGAATTGTTAATTATCGCTTGTCCCGTGCCTCGGAGAGCACGTTTTGCCGTCGGTCCCGGTTGTCATGAAGATCTTTGACAGTCGTTACAGGGCGTCAGTACCTTCTAAGTAAACTGACACTAGTCTAAACCATGGAATATCGCTAACCCTTCGGGTTGCGGAGGTCAGACAGGCAGTCGCTCTGTAGAAAAGCTAATATTCAGCCAAATCCGGTTAGACTAGTAAGCGGACCCCAGATTGAAACTGGGATAACGCTAAGAGAAAGAAAGAATCAGTTCGTGGAATGTGTAATGAGTTGTGTATGTGAAGCAGGCATGAGTGCATGTGTGAACTCGTAATGCAAAACAAAATACTTTGTAGTGTAAACAGTGAGAAGTTCAAATTGGGTATTAGGTTTTTCATGTGTATAAGGTACGTATATAATGTACGTTTGGAGGTACTCTTCGTATGCAAAGTTTCCTCTTTTGGACGGCGAACTAATTTTATCGGTCATTTTATTGCTTTCGACGTTGCTCTCTTTACAACTTGGCGCTCGCTATTACATGAGTACGTATCTAAACTCGACAAAGATATTGGCTTTATCGACGCTTGCCCATTTTGGCCGATACTTCGAAGAATGTTGAAAAATCAACCATTTATATTAATGATTACTGTAGCTGGCCTTTTATATTTTGTTGGGAGTATTACAGATACAATATTAGCTGGGAAAAGCCAAGAGAGGGCTAACAATAAACGCTTGCTATTGACCTTGGTTGCTTGCAATATTATGAGGTATTCGTGCGTTTGGATACCTAGTTTAAAATTGGAGTTGATGTCCTTTTAAGCTCAAGAAGAAGAAGATGCTGTTGACAAGCCTGAAAACCTTATTCAGCTAGGAAAACAAGATTGATGGACTAATGATTTGAGTTTTGTAGAATGAAATTACTTGATCAGTGGTGCTGTTATAATGTTCGTGTTGTCTCAGATTTAAGTTGCACGTCTATTCACGTTACTGAGCAGTTATCATAATGCTTTGCCTGTTCATCAAGTCACATATTACATCATTCAGTAAGTAGGTAATACGTGTTTACCGCTTATCTTTACAGTATGTTAAAGAACCTAGCGTATAGTTTCAAATTAGAATATTCCTGCCAGACTGTACGGATGGCATTTTTTTTTTCAAATATTGGTACTCGATGTAAGTCTGTCTTACACTGTATGTCTAAAGCTCTGTGTAGGACGTTTGTTGCATTTCTTTCTCACGGCAAACATAACGTGTACGAGCAGCACGACACCCAATATACTTACGTGCGACAACAGTCCTTCACCACTACACTGCAACTTCTAAGGAGCAGTTTATTACTCATATTAACTAGATAAAGATATTCTACGACAATTATGTTGAACTATTTTTTTTTATAGAACTCGACTCCGTACTACAAACAAATCCAGAGTCGTCCAACGGACCAAAAGGAACACCCAAACTGGGAACATCAATTCGCGGATCACTCAGCGTAGTACTATACGGTGAAGCAACCGCTTAAACCATGATGCCATACGTGCAGTAAAGAACTAAAATGTTTATAATTTTCCACGATTGTAGGCATTTATCACTTTTTAGGATCAACAATTTCGAACAACGACGCATTCGCCGACTGATAATGTGTTCTCTGTTATTGGATTTACGGTGGAGCGTCTGCTCCATGCTTTTTTTTAATATTTTCGTATTTGAAAGCCTTATTTTGCAATTTCCTCTGAGCATTCACAGTATGAAGTGGGTTTTTAACATGACACAATTAAGGAACGGATTGGATTTCGCCGCACAAGCATCCATTATGACTCAAGCAGGTGAGCTACCCTTCTCATGATATATTAACGGCAATTTAATAAAAAAAATTGCTGCCTCCGTGGTCCAGTGACTAGCGTATGCGACTGCTGATCGGAGGTCTCGGGTTCGATTCCCGGGTCAGGCAAAAGTGTTACTGGGTTTTTCCGAATACTCAGTAGCGGGTAACGGCAATAGGCTCGTCCCATATTACGTGGGACCTAAAAATGCATGACAAAATGTGGGTGTAAAATTACACCTCTGCCTACCCCTTCGGCGATACAGGCGTGAGCCTATGAAAAAAAAAGACAAATACCTCTTAAGGGATATTAAACAATATCCTTTGATCACAATTATCTGAACGGATCTACAACTATCCACACACACAGAAGGAATTTTCTTCAGCCGGTGGAATCTAATCCCCTAGGAAATAAGCTGGTGGGCCGTCCACCTATCACTTTGCCAG
Organism: Euclidia mi; assembly: GCA_944739405.2. NCBI lineage: Eukaryota > Metazoa > Arthropoda > Insecta > Lepidoptera > Erebidae > Euclidia > Euclidia mi. The sequence goes on along the minus strand of OX123183.2, from coordinate 89,949,762 downwards.
TAGACGAGGCAAAGATATGATTGGTGTTTACACTCTAATTTTCTGATGTTAGTTTTATTTTAAGTTACATTTTTTTATATTGTATCTTTCTCGAAATAGATATTTGGTATTGCTGCCTAATCTTAATGAAAACTTTTTTAATCGCTTGAACCATCTTATGTAGCAGAACGCATAGGCAAAACTATTGGACGCAAGAAGCTGAAATTAGGCATGTATGTTTCTTACGGTCCGTAGGGGTGCACTAAGAAGAGATATTCCGAAATTTTCCAAGATCGGTAAGAAACGGTGCAATTAAAATAAAATGTGCGTAGCTCCATAGCCACGCTCATTTTGTATATCCCTCATTTCATGGGGATGCCCATGCATCCCCTAGTTAAGTGAAATCTAACTACGGTTCATGGATGAGGCTGTAAGATGTCGTCGTAAGTAAGCTATTAAGTTACATAACTAACAGTAATAACATACGAGCTGTGGAAGTTCATTATTTCACTGCTGCTGGGTACGCTCTATATCGCTCATCCTCCTAGCGTTATCAGTCTAACCGGCTTTGGCTGAATATTAGCTTTTCCACGGAGCGACTACCTGTCTGCCCTCTGCAGCCCGAATAGATAGTGATAGTCCATGGTTTGGACTAGTGTCAGTTTATTTAGAGGTACTGACTATAGGTATAACGACTGTCAAAGAAATTCATGACAGCCGGGACCAACGGCTTTATATGCTCTCCGAGGCACGGGACAAGCGATAATTGACAATTCAATACGCACATAACTCCGATAAGTCAGTGGTGCGCGCCGTGGTTTCGAACCCGAAACCCTCTGCATCACTGCATGGCAGTCTATTGGTATCTCTATTGCTGCCTTGGGTACGCTATTTGTCATCATGAGATTAATAAGCACCTAGTTCCCACTGACCAAGTGCGCTATTATATAGTATGCTTAATCTTTTTCCCATCACGACATTTGCCTTGACAGCTTAGCAAGTACAAAAATAAACAATTTGATATGTGTCTAATTTTGAGTGGTGCAAACTGTGACTCCGAACCTGAGACCCATTGCATATCTACCGTGTCTTAGCATATCAACTAGGCTATCGTTACCATTGGACGAACAATATTATAAATACGTATTTATAATATTGTTCGTCCAATGGTAACGATCAATAATGAATCTCAATTATTAATTATAAATACGTAAATAATAAATAATCCAAAGAAATAATCCAAACTATTGTTATTGACATTTTCTCGCGCACTGAGCTACACAATATGTCACAATCATTAGTTGTCTACGAGATTGTCTGCTAATTACAGGATATAGTTGCTTCCTTTTGTTCACGACATTACTGAACTGCAACAATTGCTCGTTAGAGGGAATTTAAAATAGCAAATAAAACTCTTATTTACTTTTTGTAACTAATACTTTTTTTGCTATCTGTGAAATCAGGTGTGTTTATACTAAGTTTAAATAAAATTCCTAGCAGCGAGATAGTTAAACCTAATATACTAACCATCCCATGAAGGTAGAACATTGGCATGGTGTTGCATAAATAGGCTTAGTTGATGTTATGCTAATCTATGCAAAACTATGCCAAAAAATGTCAAGAGGGGGTCAGTATAAAGTTAATTCCAAGTTTGTGGGGTCGTAGCCCTTGTCCTGCGACTGCCATCTTGAAAAGAGTTGTACAAATGGATTTTCTAGTTTATCTGGAAAACTATTTATTTATTATTAGGTCAACCAACAACTCTTTACACTAATACATCGATCAGAGCTTACAGACTAAAGCGTACTTCAGTGCAACAATAAACTTTTGGCCCAACAGAAAAAAATCGAGGCACGTTTAGTTGCAAATTCAATTCTCTACAACCTACAAACGAAAATGGAACGAAATTTGCGACAAATTTTCTTTTCAATGTGTTGTAATTTTTTCGCCGTCAGTTACAAAGTATACATTTAATCTATCTTTACTTCCCGCAAAAAAGACTCAGTCCCCAACGTGAGACTCCATAGCCACTAGCCACTAAGACTACCATAAGGTTCAATTCACACGCATTACATCTACCTTGAAAACATAGGTTGGCAAAAAGTGGACAAAACTCTAAAGTTAAAACCCTCGTGGGCTTCTGAGCTTGATTCTGCCAATGCTATGGGAAATGCGATGTTCTGCAGCGCTTTAATGATCTAGGGAGAGATGCAGCAAAGTAATTGGAAAAATTAATGGTAATTATGATTTACTGACAAGATGCCATTTTTTTATAGTTCTCCATCAACAATTGAATATCGACGCTCTTTTAGATAATAAGTAGAAGCCTGGGTCATAAAAAACTACGAAAACAGAAACTTTAATTTCCAAAATACAACAATAACAAAGATAAACTTCTTTGTTTTTGATTTTAAGACGAAATGTACCAGATTCAAAGCTGTAGAAAATGTAATTTGCAACAAAAGATGCTTGAACACATCCTCTGTTCGATAAATAGTTTACCAGGTAAATAAGAAACATCACTTTTTCCAAGATGGCGGCCGCGGAACAAACAAACGGTACAACCCCACAAATTTGGATTAAGCTTTAGCTTAGCCCTCCCTAGATATCTAAAAAATTAAATTGCGTCCTCTGACAAATGCAACCCCAAATGTAACTATTCAATGAACTAAGACAACTTCACTAAAAGACTTGGATCCGACCTTGTCCCGTATTTTTTTACAAATAAAAATATAAAATAATCAAATAATTAAAGCTTATTACAAGTTAATTACTTAATAAACGTGTTATTTGTAATAATCTATAAAAGTATTAGTGTTTTCTGTGAAAATAAGGTGAGTTTATTGTGATTTCTTTTTTGACAACCAATCTACCGGCTAAATTTGCATTGTCATTTTACAAACAGGTATAATATTGTAACTGCTATCTAAAATCGACTTATACGTATAAAATAGTTTTAATTAGTATATTTCCGAATAAAAAGTGCTATAAGTTCCTAAATAACCACCTATAAATAGTAAAAATACATAAACATAACCTAAACCTTGTTAGTTGGTTACACAACTTTCAACGAGATCAGCTCTTCTTTCTTACAATAATATTTAGCTTTAAACTCTAATATTACTACGTATTTCAATCTTCTCCTTTACTTTTGAACAAAACTTCCTTTGTACTTGTATTTCTCTCTTTTCACTATGATTATGACTCGTAAAGCTTTGGCTCGCCAGGAAGAGTCTAAACTCCAACTGGCTTTAATTGAATTAAAGACCTCTAAGGAGTTGTGTAACAAACTGATAGAGGAAAGAGAAGATAACGAGAAAGAAATGTTGAACTTACTGGAAAAAAATAAGATATTAAAATGTGAAATGGCTCAGCTACATACTCAATTCTCTGATGCCATGAGTGCTCGGGATGGACTCCAGCTCATTGTGGATGGGTTTGCCGAGTGTAACTTGCAGTATGAACAAGCACTTGACCGTACACAGTTCTTAGACAAACATTTACACAAGGCAAACAGTAGAATAACTCATCTAGAATTCGCCCAAGATCAAATCACTACAACGGCAAATCAAAGTCTGTTCATCTGGAAAACTATTTATTTATTATTAGGTCAACCAACAACTCTTTACACTAATACATCGATCAGAGCTTACAGACTAAAGCGTACTTCAGTGCAACAATAAACTTTTGGCCCAACAGAAAAAAATCGAGGCACGTTTAGTTGCAAATTCAATTCTCTACAACCTACAAACGAAAATGGAACGAAATTTGCGACAAATTTTCTTTTCAATGTGTTGTAATTTTTTCGCCGTCAGTTACAAAGTATACATTTAATCTATCTTTACTTCCCGCAAAAAAGACTCAGTCCCCAACGTGAGACTCCATAGCCACTAGCCACTAAGACTACCATAAGGTTCAATTCACACGCATTACATCTACCTTGAAAACATAGGTTGGCAAAAAGTGGACAAAACTCTAAAGTTAAAACCCTCGTGGGCTTCTGAGCTTGATTCTGCCAATGCTATGGGAAATGCGATGTTCTGCAGCGCTTTAATGATCTAGGGAGAGATGCAGCAAAGTAATTGGAAAAATTAATGGTAATTATGATTTACTGACAAGATGCCATTTTTTTATAGTTCTCCATCAACAATTGAATATCGACGCTCTTTTAGATAATAAGTAGAAGCCTGGGTCATAAAAAACTACGAAAACAGAAACTTTTTAGAAAAAAGTTGAACTTACTGGAAAAAAATAAGATATTAAAATGTGAAATGGCTCAGCTACATACTCAATTCTCTGATGCCATGAGTGCTCGGGATGGACTCCAGCTCATTGTGGATGGGTTTGCCGAGTGTAACTTGCAGTATGAACAAGCACTTGACCGTACACAGTTCTTAGACAAACATTTACACAAGGCAAACAGTAGAATAACTCATCTAGAATTCACCCAAGATCAAATCACTACAACGGCAAATCAAAGTCTGTTCGATGAGCTGGTGGTTCATGCTCCAAGCATGATTACTGATATAAATCATTCTAAAGCATCATTTCCAAATAGTCTCTCAGTGTGCAAAGAATCAAATAATTCATTAAAATTGATTAGGGGTAGAATTAAGAAATATGTCAAAATAAACAAATTCATAAAAAAGACCCAAAAATTTGTTCACAGACAAAAATTTTTCATAAAAAATGTTAAGTTAAACAGGGAAAGATTATTTGCTCTTGAAAAATTAAAAATATACTCACAGAAATATCACCAAAATAATTTGAAACATAAATTAGAAATAAATAATTTGCAGGTAGAATTAAATAATCTTAGTGACAAATTAGTATCAATGACAAATAAATATAAAAGCTCTGAACTACAAATGAAAGAGTACATATTGGCAATAAATGAGTTGGTGGCATCAAATAGTAACAAATGCTCAATACCATTGAACAATGACATCCCGTTCAACCACCAACACTCGCCAGCTTACTCATTGCCAACATGTGACCCGGTTTTGCCAAATAGTTCTTTAAACAATACAAATTCAAATATTAAACACACTCTAAATAAATTAAAAAATAACAAACTAGACAGTAAAACTATATTACAAAATAAAAATAAAGTGATAATATTTAGTGACGAGATTGGAAAAGGTATGAAACAGTTGTTGGCGAACATATATAGTGATGGGTTAATGATGAAGTACTGTTTGCCTGGGTTAAGTTCCATTGCTATTTTAGATAAAATTATAAACTTCAATTTTGACCAGGATACAACTTTATTGATTCTACTTGGTAAAAGAGGATCTTTAAATAAAAGACTTTTATTCTATTATTATAGTAAATTAAGTGAATTAAATTTAAATCAAATTATTATGCTCACTTTACCTTTCAGTAAAGGGTTGCCACAGAAAGAAAATAATATTAGACATAGTCTTAATATAAGTTTGTGTAGTTGGTCATACAATAACGATCAATTTCATGTTTTTGACTCTAACAATTATGTTATTAAAGCTTTACATTTGACGCAAGATACTTGTTATCTGAATTCTTATTATAAAAGACAACTAGCTGAGTCGCTAGCATTTTGTATTGACATTTCAGCCAAGAATTTGGCTAATAAACGTGTTGCCCCTATACAGCAACAAAATGACATTTATAATGATTCAGCCAGTATTTTGGCTACACAATGGGACTGGAAGGGTCAAGATTAAAAGTAACGATTACACTCTTCAATTTAATAAAAAGATATTAAAGTCAGATTTGGAGGTTGCCACAGCATTTGAAAATTTCTTCACAGACATTCCAGTCTCAACCACTAAATCCCTCAACTCGTCCCCTAATGACGCCGAATCTCTATTGAAATAAAATGTCAATAGGTGTAACATTGAATTTAGTTTTAGTTATGTCACTGACAGAGATATTGTAAAAACTTTTAATACCCTTAATTTGAAGAAGACTAGTGATCTTTGGGGCAATTCTGTTGTGATTACGAAATCTATAATAAACACAGTAGCACCGGCACTGGCAATGATTTTCAATAGATGCATTGACTGTGGTGTGTTTCCTGATCAAATGAAAAGTAGTAAAGTAATTCCGTTATTTAAATCAGGTAGCACATCTGACCTCACAAATTATAGGCCTATATCTGTGCTACCCACGTTTAGTAAAATTTTTGAAAAATTAATTCTAGGTCAGCTTCAAATTCATTTTAATAACAATAAGCTGCTACATGAAAAACAATTTGATTTTACTAGGGGTCGCTCAACTACCGATGCTGGAGTTGAGCTTTTAGATAGTATTTTTGATGCCTGGGAGGAGTCGCATGATGCTCTAGGAGTCTTTTGTGACTTATTTAAGGCTTTTGATTGCGTGTTTCATGAAACATTGATCAGGAAATTACATTACTATGGAGTTTAGAACACTGCTTTGGATCTCCTAACATCATATTTGAGTAATAGGATACAGAGAGTTGAGGTAAATGGAAAAGTTTCTATGGGTTCAGTGGTCACAATGGGTGTACCGAAAGGTTCAATTCTTGGTCCATTCCTTTTCCTTGTATATATTAATGATTTGCCATACATTATGCAAAATAATGAAGAGATAGTGTTATTTGCTGATGATACATCACTTATTTTTAAACTAAGACGACAACAATCAAATAATGACGATATAAATAACGCTCTCTCTAAAGTAATTCAATGGTTTACAGCTAACAATATACTGTTTAATGAAAGAAAACCAAAATGTATACGATTTTCAAGACCGAATGTAAAACAAGTTAAACCTAACATATGTCTGAATGGAGAAGAGTTGGATCTTATAGATAACACCGTATTCTTAGGCATAACCTTAGATTCTAAGCTACAGTGGGGCCCACATATAGGTCAGTTGTCGAATAGACTTAGCTCTGCAGCGTACGCGATTTACAAAATTCGTCAGTTAACTGATATAGATACGGCCAGATTAGAATATTTTAGTTATTTCCACAGCATAATGTCATATGGCATTTTATTATGGGGCAACGCAGCTGACATTCAAACTGTGTTTGTACTGCAGAAGCGGGCTATTCGTGCAATCTACAGTCTTGGTTCAAGGCATTCACTGAGGGAAAAATTTAAAGAAATTAAGATAATGACTGTCGCATCTCAATACATTTATGAGAACTTGTTATATGTCAGGAAAATTTAAATATGTTTTCTAAATTCAGCGACATTCATAATTTAAATACACGAAATAAAAACAAACGTGTTCTACCTTCAACTAGACTACAAAAAATAAGTAACTCATACAAGTGTCAAAGCATACGTTTTTACAACAAAATTCCAGGCAATATTCAGGAACTAAGTATTAATAAATTCAAAGTTTTTATTAAACAAAGCTTGTGTTCAAAAGCTTATTACACAGTTAAAGATTATTTAGCAGACAAAAATGCCTGGAATTGAGTTCAAAAATTATGAATTTTGACATTTTGAAATTAGTGATATTTTTATTTACATTTGTAATACTTATATTTTTACATTTTGACATTTTTAATCTGACATTTGTAATTTTATTTATTTTGTTTTGACATTGTTTGATTTGACATTGTTATTTTATTTATTTTCTTTTGACATTTAAAATTACTAAAGTAATATATTATTATTCATAAATTGACATTCAATAATATTTTCTGACATTTAATTGTTTAATTTTTTATTATTTTTACTTATTGTTTGCAACATGTATTTTACTGTGTATTAGCATGTAAAGTTGTGAGTACGATGTGGGAATTATTAAACATATAAACAAATAGTTGTGGCAGCCTGTCTGATGGCTTAGGCTGACATGCTTATGCATACACCTTCTGATGGCGTGGAGGCATAGTGATACAGATCGTGCTGGCTCCCTCAATCAAGGTTGAGCCGTACGATTGCTGTTGAATGCGGGCCATCAGTGGGCCGAGTCAGTCAAAAGCGTCAGATAATTTCCTACATTGTACTTGCATACTAAACCCTTTTTTTGTTTGGACTTTAACAGATGCAGAAAAGACATTTAAGAATTTGAAGTGACAAAAAAAACAATGACTCTGAGTTTGTTTCGGCCTTTCTTCTCAAGAAGTCATTTAGCTAGGAAAAGCCGGCATCATCTAGAATAGGGTTTTGACATGTATAAGTGTTGTAGACAACCAAAATGCAGAAATAAATATGTCTTTATGTCTTTAGCCTAGTCCAATTCTTGCAGGCCTTGTTTGACATCGCAATATTGAGAGATATTTTTGGATGAAAATTCCATTGCTATTAACTTTTTGAACATTTTTGTTACTTAAATTAGCTTTTATGAAATTAAATTTCAAATGTGACTATAGATTTATGTTTCTCGTTATTCATTTCGTACGTGTTTAAAAACAGTGATGAATTTGTTGAAATTATTAATATAGTATTAAATAAAATTGGCAAATGAAATTTTCGATTAGCATTACCCACTGGCTGCGGGTAAATACACGAACAACGGCGGTCGTGTGATATTGGTAAAATATGTTGTTATATTAAATTTAAGTTAATTTCCAACTTTATTGGGTTACTAAGTTCAATACTGTTATTGCTTTTCAGTTGACCGCTTTCAACTTAATTTGAGAGCATGTTTATGACAATGTTGAAAACAGTGAGCCATTATTTCGAAAGTTTATGCAAATATACGTTATTTGTTATCAAATGTTTATGAAGGTACTTCTGACATGAGGTGTGGTTGTCAATGCCAATAACAGGTGAATTTACCGTTCAATACGGAATACGGCACCCAGGCTTTCTATCACTTGTGTGAGGCAAATTGAACACAACACCAAAGGAGTTCAACGCCTTCTAGCAAATGTAAAATTCGCTCAACTTTATTCATTTACGTAGGCACATGTTGCCGGTATTTAATTGAAACAAAACGGTTATCAACTGGATGTAGTCTCTATGACAGTAAACAGAAAACTCTACTAACATTTGGTTTAGCAAACAAATAACATAATTATCTACACTGGGTACAGTACATTATTATATGTGAGAACTTTATATTATTTTTTCGCAAGCGTGTAGCCTTTCGTATCTACTCCAGATGACTAAAATATTTCCCAATTGATTTCATTATAGATTTATGCTGTCATAAAGGCCTATATGTAAATGAAAACAAAGTCTGCAGATGAAAATGAATTAAAGTCCTGTTAAATAAGTTATTGTAAAGAGCAAAAAATATACATACATACATACATATCGTCACGCCTTTTATCCCCGAAGGGGTAGGCAGAGGCGTATTTTTTCGCCAGATATACTTTAGTCCCACGTAATAAGGGGCGAGCCTATTGCCGTATCGGGCACATTTCCAGACTTCGTGCTGCTACTGAGAATTTCGTGACAGAAAAACCCAATAACACTGCCCGACCTAGGAATCGAACCCGCGACCTCCCGATCTCACGCGCACATTTATGCCGCGAGGCCAACGAGGCAGTCGTATAGGGTTTGATGTCGAGTTTTCCGTCTCTACGCAAAGATGGTATTTGCATCGTGTTTTCCCTTAGTCGCCTCTTACGACACCCACAGGAAGATAGGGGATGGTGACACTTGTATTCTATGCCGTCAACCACACGGCCAGAAAATATGTATAACCTTATTTAAGAGAATAAGCTACGCAAACAAAGTAAATTACATTTTGCTCTGACCTTCTGCAAACTATTGGCATAATAAAAGTAGCTCTTTTATAATACGACTCTCAGAATATATTTAGAATTCTTGTCTATGCACTCAGATTATAAGGACTATGTAAATGGCGTGCTCATACTGGTATCTGAGAATACAGTCTTGTCAAAATACGTGAAAGACTAGTGACAAATATATGGTGTCGACGATACAGAGTGTAATTGAACCACATAGTAATGCATTTCGTATTGAACTCGGGTTAGTTTCTAGTCTATGGCGAATTCACAGACGTGTGCACGAAATACGGTAAAGATGAAATAACTATCCGAATTATTGGAGTGTTACTACGGAATTCAATATTCGACCTATAGATAGATCTGTAGATTTTAGATTCGTTTTTGACATAAGCTCCATACAAAATATGTCAAACACGAAACTCGAATCTTAAAATCCATGTATGGATCGAATATTGAAAATGGCCGTTAGTCTTGTGGCTGGAGACTGTTTGATTCTCACCCAAAAGACTTTTTTTTGTGATGAGGCTATTGTACCATTTCTGGGAGTTCAGAGATTGCCCTAGACAGACTGGGAATTCGTTGCAGACAGTAGTGGAAGCTAAATAACATACATCCAGCTGTTCAGGGCAAGGCAAAGATGTCTGACATAGGCCCGAGTTTCTCGGCGCTTATAATCAAAATACAATGTAGTTACCTGGTATCTTCTGGTACCGGTCCTGCAACTAAGCTAAATAAACACAAGACTAAATTGGCCACTATAGCGAGTGATACATCTACCTAGTGCCGGCTTCATACGCGACGTCTTCAAGGCCCGCTGCACACTCACAAATTCATCAATAGCTCATTGAAGCATTGACAGTTAATTTAAATAGCAGCAATTACAATTTTTTACACAATTTAGCTCAATTATACAAATTCACACGACTAGGCGAAAGCTGTGTTCTTAATCAAAAGTTTTCCGGAAGCAAAGATTTGTTAGTTCATAATGTGACCAGAGTAAAAAAATTACAATAGACAACAAATGATACCAAACTAATATTCTCAATTTATACCGATTATTATAGGCAATATATCTATTTCAGACACTGGGTGTAACCTCCAACAACATGTATGAATATATTTAGGAATATTACAGTATATTTATCATTTGACAGGTTACTACAATACAGAGACAGACTCTACCTAGCTTAGAATGACATGAGAAGTTGTCCCAGTATATAATTAATATGATTTGCGCGTTCAATAATTATTATGTTAACAGGTGCCTCAATGAACTTGTAAATAAAATGTTGAATGTTGATAGAACCATACATGAATACAGCGACTTTATTTACACATTTTGATAAAAGATAGAATTACCATTCTATCAAAAGAGTAAGAATACATCATCTTCCTAGCATTATTCTGGTTGCATTTGTCCCTTGCCATGCCTTTGGCTGTGGTTGGTGGTTGGTGGTGGCTGACCTGCTTTTAAGTTTAATACAATTTTACCGAATATAAGAGAAGACGGTCAAGCGGGTGTCCTCCTTCTCCAATAACTGAAAAAAGTATTTAGTTTATCTCATTGTAATAGGTATTTTTCGTTTTTTGTTAGTACTAGTTAGTTTGAGGTACTAGCATTCACAGATAAAAAAAGGTTCAAAGAAGAAGGCAACTCATACAAACATATTTTTAATCTTTCGGGAATCGTAAACTCAATATTCAGCTTGTCATAGCGTCTGTTATGACGTTGATACTTAAATATTAATAAGAATTTGGTTTGTTGTTCCTTTTCCTGTAATTGGACAATTCAAAATGTATGGCGACCGAATGGCAATTACGTAAAGCTACAAAAGTAAATGTACATACATAATGTATTTGGTAGACCGGTATTAGCGTTATGGACGAAAAAGAGAAACATACAAGAGTAGGCATTATACTGGTAGATACCATAGGCTACAATTTTGTGTTTTCCTAGTACGAAGAAAACAAAAACGATGTTCAATACGATTCGAACCATTTTCTTTTATATTACAGAAAATTAGTCCCCGAAAAGGATATGGACACGTGCAATCAATTTTAATGTTACCTAATACCATCTAGTTTCTGAACGGCAAGGCGCCGATTTTACATATGTAAAGTTATCTTTGGTTTTCCAGTATCAATTTACGGACGAATCGTTTAGTGCGGGCCCTATCTGACGTCAAAACTTCGATTATTTATTCAAGTGATAGATTTAGTATCAAACACACTAATGTGTTACATATAGAACTAGCAATCTGTATGCTAAGTATAGTGGAAGGAGACTTAATTAAGTGACGATAGACCGATACGGAAATACATCTCGAACAGCAGGTTTCGGGTTCGAATTCTATTTCCAGCTTAAGTATTTAACCAAACTGTGGACGTTAACGAGAATACGGTTTCGTTAGTGCTTGTATGTGTGTGTGAGTTACATTTGCTAATCCTTCTGTGATAGGAACCTAAGTGTAAGTTTAATAGTGTGAGTCAGAACAAAATAAAACAGTAAGTGATTGTAAAAAACACACAAGTCTGTATCAGGGTCCTAATATTATTGATGCACAGGGAATAACCCTCTTGATTACGAAGTTTAATCAGTCATTACATTTTTATGAGACATCGCCTTGCCCAGTCCGTATCAGTCGCTCTTCAAAGGATTTAAATTAAATTTTAATGGTCGCCTATAGGACACGCGTAACGAACATTATTTTCATTTAAAATGGGTGTTTGGTAGCGTGGGTGCACTTCACTATCATTTAGTTTACACTAACATGTTATTACAATTTTGTTTCGCTTTGTTTTTGTTTGCAAAGTTCTTCGAGGCAACGACAGCTTAAACTTACTAAACCTCGCACTGCGATGGCACTGAACTCTTGACTATAAACGAAAACTCTGCGACTTTATCTGAATATTTAAATAAACATTCAATTCAATTCAATTCGTATGAAAGTAAGTTTGAAGTCGATGTATAAAGAAAAATATTTTTCAAATATAACAGGTATTATATTGTAAAAGTACGCATACAAACAGATAGCACGCTCTATTTGGTTTCAATTTCGGGGTTACAGTTTACAGACGTTTTGTTTTTAGATTGTCACTTTGTATTTGTACCTTGTAATAGGGGAGGGTCGTGACCGGAATACCTAATATACTATTAGCAGAATTTTGTGAAATGAACACAGAGGCAGGAAGGGATTGCGAATGTAAGCGTCGCCGAAGATATCGGGAATCTTAATAGTTCAACCAATATTCTGTTGATTGATGTGATTTGTATGAAAATCTGTACAATAAATAGTTTTATTACCAAAGTCTAAGATAAATATTTTAAATGATGAATAATGTCGGATATTTTACAATCCCATATTTGCATTATTTAAGTTCATTACCAATGCTTTAAATGGTGTCGAATTAGTCCAATATTTTTATTTTTATTAGAGGCCTTCAAAACATTTAATATCTGACAGGGTGGTGTTGAATATTTTAATATAGCTAAAAAAGTAATAAATGATACTAGTTTTGTGGTTGGTCAGATTACTGGTTGTTTCCATTCTACACCGGCGAAATAAAAGGTCGTTAGTATAGAGTACAGCATATTCTATCATAGGTACTTTGATGTGCAAATTTTATACAGTAGTAAATTATTAGATGAGATTAACTAAATTATATAAGATATAACTAAATTATATCTTATCGACTATGGTGATGTATGTTATCTCGATCTGAATGCCGATCTGCTCAATAAACTTGACCGACTTCTCAACAGTTGCATTCGGTTCATTTTCAATCTCCGTAAATACGACCATATTTCCTCTTACCCTGCCCAATTGCGATGGCTGCCTATCCGCCAACGGCGCAATTTGCGCACGTTAACGACGCTTTACTCTCTTTTAAACTCACCAAACGCTCCTTCTTATCTGACTCCTCACTTTCAATATCTCTGCAGTGGACATGACAAAAACCTTCGTTCCACAAATAATCTACTTCTGTTGGTTCCTTCCCATAGCTCCACTCTTGTCCATTCGTCTTTTAACATCCAGGCTATTCATCTGTGGAATTCACTCCCTCCAGAGATCAGGATGTCTTCGTCTCGTGAACTTTTTAAGGCTAGAGTACGTAGGCGATACATGGAACAGTTGACAGAATGTGATTCTGTCAACTGTTCCATGTATCGCCTACAGTAGGCATATTTGTATATTATAAGTTATTTTATATATATTTGTACATAATATTACGTAACGTATGTATTTATAGCTATGTATTTATTTGTGTATCTTATATTCGTATATATATTATAATTATATGTATTTATTATATGATTTTATTATATTGTTCGTTATATTATTAGTTTCCTATATAACGTTACATATTTCATATTTTATTAATTAACTTTACGTTTTTCTTATGCACCTACCATGATTGTCTCTGCACCACCCAAAGGTTGACTGGTAGAGAATGCCAATGGCATTAAGTCCGCCTTTGTGCAATAATTTTAAATTATGTGCAAGTAGTTTTAAAATAAAAATAAATAAATAAAATATTACAATTAATAAACAATTATCATAGCTCCAAAATTCGGACGCCATTATGTTCGTGAACATAAATGCCCTCACAACAGCCACAACGTTTAACTTGCTATTTTAAAACGTAAAGCATTAACAAAGCGTTTTACGTCATAGTCATAAATTATCTAAGCAGGCGTTGGTTCATATCCCTATTTTGTATTAAAAGTCTTCAAACCAATTAGTAAATAGCACATATAAATAATATGTAGTATTTAATTAAAATTAAATCTTTATTATTTTTCACTTTTTCGTTTTTGAAGTCGGTTGTTTTTAACGTAGTTATTTTTATTTAATACTTTTTAGTGTATTGTTGTGTTGTCAACTAGTTATGGGTAGACCTAAAAAAGGTGCCTGGCGCCTTAAAAATATAGATCTCAAGAAACGAGAACGGATAAAAGTAGTCGTCTCTGTAAACATGCTCTTCGGGACACAGTTTCACGTTCTTGTGAGACTATTAAAGATCCTGAAAAACATTTGTTGGCCAAGAAAGCATATACGAAATCACGTTTACGTCAAGAAACTCTTGAACAGTATAATTCTAGACTCGGTAAGATCCAAGAGCGTCTAGCGAATGAGTCTTTTGAGCAGAGAGCTAATAGACTTGGTCTCATTAATAATCGAAAAATCTTTGATCATGGCATTACCGCATGATTTACGTCTTTGAAGCCACCATAATCATCATTGTGCAATTCAAATAGATTTTCTAATTACTGAGTTCGTATTGCCACCTTCTGACTCCTTCATCGGACGAGAACGAGCCCAAACTCGATAAAGTTTTGTCATTTAATTACTGAGTTCCTATATTATTCCTATGGCCAACTTTCGATTCCATCATCAGGTCAGCTCTATGTCATAATAATTTTTCATTGTCATCCAATTTAAATAAACCCAACACCCGATTTCTGAAAACATATATATATATATATACTAGCTTTTGCCCGCGGCTTCGCTCGCGTATCTAATCTTTTTTCCCAACCCCTAGTGGCGGCACCGCACTTGTGACTCCTGTGGTGTTGCTTGTGTCCATGGGCGGCGGTAATAGCTTACCTTCAGGCGATCCGTCTGCTCGTTTGCCGCCTATTAATATAAAAAAATACATTCATAGTCTCACGCCTGTTTCCCGGAGGGGTAGGCAGAGACTACGGAACGCCATTTGCAACGATCCTGACATACCTGTCTTGTTTCACTCACTCCCATCAAATTTCTCATGCATATGTCTCCAATCTGGTCAGAAAACGTCCGTCTAGGTCTTCCCCTTCCTCCTGACCCATTCACACTTGATTTATATAACTTCTTGGTCAGTCTTTCGTCATCCATCCTCTCTATGTGTCCAACCATTTTAGCATACCTTTCTCAAAAGTTGTCACTACATGTTCTTTTACCCCACAACACTCTCTTATCACACAATTCTTTACTCTGTCGTTCAAAGACACTCCACACATACTTCTCAGTGCTCTCATTTCTACGGCATCTATTCTACTTTCATGTCTATTCTGCCATACCCAACTCTCACTACCATACATAAGTGTAGGTACAAACACCCGTCTATGCACAGCCAAACGTGCCTTTTTGGACACGTTTTGACTGTTCATAAAAGCCTTCAAAGCTCCATTTACCCTATTACCTGCATTAACTCTTTTTTCAACATCTTCTTCATTCTTACCATTCCTAGTAAAAAGCGTACCTAAATATACAAAATCATTCACTTGCTCCACACGTTGTCCATCGATCATAACATTACAAGCCGTAACACATTCCTCCTTTTCAAAAACCATAACTTCGTCTTGCTCACATTTACTTTCATTCCTTTCCTCCCTAAAGCACCATAAAGTTGCAGGAGTTGGTGGCATGATTGCCACCATCTCCTGCAACTCCTCCGCTTATGACGCAAGTATTACCTGATCATCAGTATAAAGGAGGCATTTGACAAGTTACTCATTCATCTTTAATCCAGAGTCACTATTTTTCAAATCTTGCAAACAACTGTCCATGAAGAGGTAGAACACCCACGGCGACGCAACACATCCCTGTCTAACACCTGTCTCGATGGTAAACCAATCAGTGTACGACCCATTTATCCTCACACAAGCTCTAGAATCTTTATAAAGGGATTTTAGAGCTCGTATGAGGCTGCTGTTCACCCCATATATCGACAGTACCGACCACATTTTATTCCTCACCACTTTATCGTAAGCCTTTTCCAAATCCACGAATGCGCATTAGAACTTTTGACCTTTGGTCAAGATTTTTTCGGCGATGCACCCCAAGGAAAAGACTTGATCCGTGCACTCAATACCCTTTCGGATTCTTGCTTGTACATCCCATATTTTCTTGTCGGTTACTTCCAAAACTCTTTCAATCAGTACCTTCGCATACAATTTGCCAACAATGCTGAGATGGCTAATGCCTCTATAGTTCTTGCAGTCTTGTTGCGAGCCTTTTCCCTTAAAAAGAGGCACAACCACTACTGTGGCCCAGTCATCAGGTACTCGGCCGGTGCTCCAGCACAAGTTAAATAAGCGCTGCAGCTGACCAACTATGATGCCCTGTCCAGCCTTCAGCATTTCAACTGTAGTCCTATCATATCCTGCAGCCTTACCTAATTTCATACTTCCCAGCGCCTTCACAATCTCATCCACACCAATATCGCTTTTACCATTGCTCGTTCCATCTCTTCAGCAAGCATAATTCACCATTCAGTATCTTTCCATTCTTGTCTAATTAATAAAGAGAGTAAAATTGTTTCTTTTAATTGAAAACCAACTTAAAATACCATTAGAATTATATTTTGAGTCCCACATTTTTAGACATGTAATTCTCTACTGGAAGTGCAATAAGTATTATTATTATTATATTAAGTACATCTTTATTATATTTAAATATTTAGTCTGTGCAATAATACTAATAAGTTTAATAATATAAAGGCTATCTGCATAACGTCCGGCCACAGAGTTGCAATCGAAATTTAAATTCGTATTTGGAAGAACGTGAGCTCGGGCTCTGACACAATTTCGATGGCATAAAGCGTGCCTATATAATTAAACAGGTTAACGAATTGGCACATTACGCTCAAAGGAATCAAATTAACCACAGCTTACCATTCACGCTGACCTAAAGCTCATAATTCGATGGTAATTTAATATCTGATCGGCGATGTATTTCATTAAAGATTTGGGTGTATAGTGAACATTTATATGAAATAATAGTTTACTAAACAGTAGTCCAATTTGCACAACACACCGGTGGTTAAATACTAGGTGTCCAAATGACCTATGACAGGTTCTAAGCTTTCAGTAGATTCGTTAGGGTCGTATTTTAAACGTCTCCTGGGCTAGTCGTATTCTCGTATCGTATAGGACTTTACAAATAACTAAAATAAACAGACTTGAAACAACTGTCTGTTGATGACACAAAGCATTGTCTCGTGTGGGTATCGTACCTTCAGTAGTTCATACAGTGTTAACAAGTCACAACAACAACGACAATAGGTCACGATAATTCTATTTAAAATATTTCTTTAATGTACCTAACTTCGAAACGACAGACTTAATACAGATTTTATAATTCTAGCGACTGATTTGTTTGACATTAGCTAAAAGATTTAAGTTTTGCTATGGTATATTTTCTTTTTGGTATCAAGTCAAATCTACACTAATGGAGTGTAGATTTCGTTCATCTCGGATGTGTGTTTTGTAGTGCATATCTACATACGAATATCCAAGAGATGACATCGTCATAACACGATTCACAGTTTTTGCACTTAGAATGATTTATTCCATTTCCAGATCAGAAGGGAAGGAATTTCTCTGCTGTAAAACAATTCACGTTTAAGCAGGCCTGGCGCATTTCGCATTTTAGGTACAAACTTACAAGTACCTCCGCCGACCATGTCTACATTATTGGATTAGTGCGTTGCCGCGCGCCGCTCACATTAGACGTCACTTAACGAGTGCGACCGCTCCGTATTCGAACATTGTTCAAATTATATAAACGCCTTTGACAACAAAAATGTATCATCACAAGTATGATGCAAAGTATTGCTCATTTAACGGATGTGTGTCGAAAGCAACGTGAAAATTTGATTTAATTTATTTTACGAGAGCAACTTGAAAATTTGATTTTTTGTTTGTTGAGATATCCCAACGATTATGGTGTCAAATTAAAGATCTAGTTCAAAAACCATTATATCTGTTTGAATCATATTTCAATCATCATACGAGAGTGGTGTGGGGTAAAAGAAGATGTAGTGACAAGCATCGAGAAAGGCATGTTAAGATGGTTTGGGCACATGGAGAGGATGGATGACGAAAGACTGACAAAGAAGATATATAAGGCAAGTGTGAATGGGACAGGACGAAGGGGAAGACCTAGGCGGACGTTCTATGACCAGATTGGAGACAACCTAAAAAAAGGACAGGTCAGAAGTACCCTAAACAGAAGAGCATGCATGAGAAACTTGATGGGAGTGGATGAAGCAAGAGAGGTATGTCAGGATCGTTGCAAATGGCGTTCCGTAGTCTCTGCCTACCCCTCCCGGAAACAGGCGTGAGTCTATGTATGTATGTATGTCTGAATCATGTAAATCGGTCCACGCGTATAGGAAATAACGGACGCTTGCCCATTTTAGCCGATACTTCGAAGATTGTTGAAAATCAACATTTAATATTAATGATTACTGTAGCTGGCCTTTTTTATTTTGTTGGGAGTATTACAGATACAAAATTACATGGGAAAGCCACGAGAGGGCTAACAATAAATGCTTGCTATGGACCTTGGTTGCTTGCAATATTATGAGGTATTCGTGCGTCTGGATACCTAGTATAAAATTGGAGTTGATGTCCTTTTAAGCTCAAGAAGAAGATGTTGTTGACAAGCCTCCTCTCGTAATGGCATTTTGTTGAACGTTAATAAATGTACACATATTAAATTTTGTCGGAAACTAACGAACATGAGTACCTCATACAATATAAATGGTACAACCTTAAGTAAAACGACTTGCATTAAGGATTTAGGTGTGCTCATAGACAGTAAGCTTACATTTGTGCCTCATATTGATTTTATCACAAAGAAGTCCTTACGTGTTCTAGGTTTTGTCATATGCAACAGCAAACAATTCCGACAACCGCGTACTAAAATCATGCTGTACTACAGCCTAGTCCGTAGTATATTGGAATGCTGCAGTGTAGCCTGGCGTCCACATTACGCGGTTCATTCACTTAGGATCGAAAGGGTGCAGAAAAGATTTTTGAACCATCTTGTTTATGCCGCAAAAGGAAAAGCAACAAAACATGTCAGTTACAGCGAAAACCTAGATCTCTTTAAAATGCAGTCCTTAGAGAAACGCAGAGATATGCTAGATGCAAGGTTCGTGTACAAATTACTTCGGAACAAAATCGATAGCCCACAACTCCTAGCCAAAATATTTTCCCTATAGCACTGAAAAGGGCCATTATACATCCCATCTTTAAGGGTGGAGACGGGTCTTTAGTAACTAACTATCGTCCAATAGCTGTACTCACCGGATTATCTAAGATCTTGGAGCGGGTTGTAAATACTAGACTAGTTAGCTACTTAGACAAATTCAATATCCTCTCTGCCAACCAATTCGGTTTTCGGAAGAACATGTCTACTTCAGACGCTGTCCAGGAATTAACAGCACACATAGTCACTAATTTAAATGACAGTAAATGGTGGTGACTATTTTCTTAGACCTTGCAAAAGCTTCTTTTGAAGCTGGAAAGAATAGGTGTCAGAGGCCCACAGTTAGCATTCTTCAAAAGTTTTCTCACAGATCGTACACAGATGGTCAAGATAGGTAACTACACTAGTGATGAGCTTCCTACATCCATTGGTGTTCCACAAGGAAGTATACTCGGGCCATCTCTATTCCTAATTTTTATTAATGACCTTTGTAGTTTGAAGATCCCTAATTCCAAAATCACTTCATATGCTGATGACACGGCTATCACCTTTGTTTCTGATTTCTGGACTGAGCTACAAAAAACGTCCCAAGCCGGCTTAAAAAATGTAGCGGATTGGTTATCTTCTCATGCTCTAACTCTGAACGTAGCAAAAACAAAATTTATAACGTATTCTATCTCGTCCACCACCCTGCCTAATACCCCATTAGATTTGATATTTCATTGTTGCTTGAATGACTCTGTAATAAATTGCCATTGTCCTCACATAAGCTCTGTTGACAGTATCAGGTATCTCGGCGTTATTTTAGACAAATACCTAAACTATAAACCTCAGGTTGAAGCACTGACGTCTAGAGTTCGCAAGCTTATATTTATATTTAGATCGCTTCGTTACGTTGCTAATATTACAATCATACGTAGTGTTTGTTATGCCCTCTGCAAATCAGTAATATCTTATTGTATTTCTATCTGGGGAGGTACTCATAAAACAACTCTCAAATCATTGGAGATTGCTCATAGAGCAGTTTTAAAAGTAGCCACGTTTCGTCCTATGTTGTACCCGACTGACGATTTATATAGAAACTGGAACATTCTAAATGTACGACAAATTTATGTTTTTCACACGGTAATGTTGCAACATCGCAAGACTCCATACATACAATCTTCCAAGCGCCGCAGGGATAACATCTGTATTATACCTAGAATGCATTTTTCTTTCATTAAAAGATTTTTCTATTACCTGGGACCTTACCTCTACAACCAGATAAACAGGCACATTTATATATATAACTTACCTAGTCATGATTGTAAGTCGGCCGTCCTAAATTACCTATTGCATAAAAATTACGATGAGACAGAAAATATGCTAATCGCTTTGTCCTGATATATAGCTTCTATTTGCCTTTTTGGATACGGTTGCAAACACTCACACACACTCGCATACATACGCGCGCACACACACACACACACACACACCAACTTATAAATTTTTGCATAATATCTCCACCTATTGTCTTAATAATGCATGTTATTTCATACAAAAAGTGTTAAAACTGTAGTTTACATACCTTCTTTTATATTGCAACTAGTGTCGTTAAATATTATGTATTTTGTATTAATGCGGGTTTGGAGCTGTTTATCCTTAATATAGGCTATTTCATAGCATAGCTAGGAAAACAGTAAGCCATCCACTATTTTGTGTAGTAAACTACTTGATACTGTAACTACTTAACATGTAATGTACTACAATGATTTACTTGCCAGTAAAAATATTATTATTATTATTAATATTTCTTTCCGAAATATATTAATATTTTTTTCCCTCCCAAAACACCCAGGAAACCTATCACACCGTTAGTTCCACCCTTTCGCCAAACTAAACATGGAGCAAACTCACCCTTTGCACGCTTATGCAGGCTCATAAATGAACGCAGCGACCTGATCGACATCCACACTGAGAACATGCCGTCCTTTATACTAAAGATGTCCAAACAACGTTGATATTAAAATGTATATTTTAGTAAATTTTGTTTTGACTCAACATCATTAATTATTGTTACTAGGCTTGTATGTCGCAAAATAATTGTAAACACATTGCATGCTGTGTTTGCCTATAGTTGGTTGTGCAGTAGTGATAAGACACTTATAAACTACTAGCTGACCCGGCAAACGTCGTTTTGCAAATTTTTTTTTTTTTTCAAAAATAGATGTTGGCCGATTCTCATAGATACCGGATAAGTACAAAAAATTTCATCAAAATCGGTCAAGCCGTTTCGGAGGAGTATGGGAACGAAAACTGTGACACGCGAATTTTATATATTAGATTATATATTCAATTAATTCCACTGTAACAACTGTTGGTAAACCATATTAAATAAATAAATAAAACCCTTATTCAGCTAGGAAAACAAGATT
The DNA here is from genome assembly GCA_944739405.2 of Euclidia mi. Classification (NCBI taxonomy): domain Eukaryota; kingdom Metazoa; phylum Arthropoda; class Insecta; order Lepidoptera; family Erebidae; genus Euclidia; species Euclidia mi. Next base: position 89,927,722 of record OX123183.2, on the reverse strand, counting down.
GTTGACTAAAGATTTGAGTTTTGTAGAATAAAATTACTTTATCAATGGTGCTGTTACAATGTTCATGTTGTCTCAGATTTAAGTTTCACGTCTATTCTAGTCAGGAGAAGTTTACCTGTTCAGCAAACACGTAACTGAGCAGTTATAATTATGCTTTGCCCGTTCATCAAGTCACATGTTACATCATTCAGTAAGTAGGTAATACGTGTTTTCCGCTTATCTTTATAGTATGTTAAACAACTTAGCGTAGAGTTTCAAATTAGAATATTCCTGCCAGACTGCATCCCACTGTGCGGATGGCATCTTTTTTAAGGGTTGGTACTAGATGCATGGAGAATCTGATGGGAGTGAATGAAGCAAGAGAGATATGTCAGGATTGTTGCAAATGGCGTTCCGTAGTCTCTGCCTACCCCTCCGGGAAACAGGCGTGAGTCTATGTATGTATGTATGTATGGTACTAGATGTAAGTCTGTCCTACACTGTATGCCTAAGTAAGTAAGTTCTGTGTAGGACATTTATTGCATTCCTTTCGCACGACAACCATAACGTCTACGAGCAGCACGACACCCAATTTGCTTACGCGCGACAACAGTCCTTCACCACCTTCACCAACCATCTTTACTTGAAAGCATCGATAGTCTGTAAGATAAAAACAAAAATTTACTTGAAGTACTATTTGAATAGTTGCACTTGAAGCCCAAATGAGGAACTTCTAAGGACTAGTTTATTATTCATATTAACAAGACAAAGGTATTCTACGACAATTATTTTGAGCTATTTTTTTACAGAACTCGACTCCGTACTACAAACAAATCCTGAGTCGTCTAACGGACCAAAAGGAACACCCAAACTTGGGACATCAATTTGCGGATCACTCAGCGTAGTGCTATACGGTGAGGCAACCCCTTAAACCATGATGCCATACATGCAGTAAAAACTAAAATGTTTATAATTTTCCACAATGGTATTTATCACTTTTTACGATCAACAATTTCGAACAACGACGCATTCACCGACTGATGATGTGTTCTCTGTTATTGGATTTACGGTGGCGCGTCTGTTCCATCCTTTCTTTATATTTTCTTATTTGAAAGCCTTATTTCGCAATTTCCTCTGAGCATGCATAGTATGAAGTGGGTTTTGAACATGGCAATTAACAAACGGATTGGATTTCGCCGCACAAGCATCCATTATGACTCAAGCAGGTGAGCTACCACTTTTATGATATAATAACGGCAATTTAATAAAAAATTACGATATGATATCAGTAGATACTTCACGATCGATAAACTGTGGCTCGGCATCTCGGTCATTGATCATGAGCAACAAAAAGGAAATTCTCAAGAGTCTTACCGAAAGCATGCAGAGCATAGTAGCTCTGGGCGATAGTAGTTATGGCAGTAAATACCAGTAAATACCCTTGTGGTCCAGTGTAGGTCCGATTCCCGGATAAGCAGAAAGTTATATTGGGTTTTTCTGTTAAGGATAGTCCAATAAAAGCTCGGAACCAGGAAGTTGGTGAAGTTATACCTCTTGATATAGATGGATGTTGGTCCTGCTGTCTATCTCTCACCGGTCACGGATATGCAAGAAGGGAATAGAAAATGCACTTATATTTGCGCATAAACTGTTAACTATAATATTTTCAACGTAGCTGGCTAGTCATAGTTGAGACAGGCCGCCGTGGCCGAAACTCGATCTGGACATCATCTTGATCTTTGACTTGCATTCTGGTTGGCTTTGAATTCTACTCATCGTAAATGTCACTTTAATGGTTCATTCCCAGCTCCAGTAAAAACATGTGTCGGACAGATAACAAGAATCAAACTATAAATGTTATCTTTACTAAAAATAATAACTACAGTCCTGCACTGACAAAACGTGTAACGTGCCTGCCTGCGTTTTTTTAATTTTTTCGGCTTCCAAATGCAAACTAAGTTTTCGTGTACGTTTTGTATGATGTTGTTGCGGAAACAATAGCTTTGTGGTTATATTAGCTATTGTCGTGGCACGAGATGAGAGAGGCAATTGTCGGAAGTGCCTGTGGTGAATGAAGCCTGTGCGTGCACGGACTGGCAAGCACGGCGCTTGTGCACGTTGCACTTTTATTGTGCTTTTATTTTTGTAATTCTTTCATTTTGATACAATATGATTATTTTGGATTTTTCATGTGTGCGTAGTCATACGAAATCATATAATTTCGATTTAAAACTTTCGCGATTTGTATACATACATACATACATAGACTCACGCCTGTTTCCCGGAGGGATAGAGCAGAGACTACGGAACGCCATTTGCAACGATCCTGACATATCTCTCTTGCTTCATTCACTCCCATCAGATTCCTCATGCATGCTCTTCTGTTCAGGGTACTTCTAACCTGCCCTGCTTTTAGGATGTCTCCAATCTGGTCAGAGAACGTCCGCCTAGGTCTTCTCCTTCGTCCTGTCCCATCCACACTTGCCTTATATATCTGCTTGGTTAGTCTTTTGTCATCCATCCTCTCCACATGCCCTAACCACCTTAGCATACCTTTCTCGATGCTTGTCACTACATCTTTCACTCCACAATACTCTCTTATCACACAATTCTTTACTCTGTCAGTCAAAGACACACCACACATACTTCTCTATCCTCTCATTTCTACAGCATTTATTCTACTTTCATGACTCTTCTGCCATACCCATCTTTCACTACCATACATAAGAGTAGGTACCAACACCCCTCTATGCACAGCCAAACGTGCCTTTTTGGATACATTATGACTGTTCATAAAAGCCTTCAAAGCTCCATTCACCCTATTACCTGCATTAACTCTTCTTTCAATATCTTCTTCACTCTTACCATTCCTAGTAAACAGCGTACCTAAATACACAAAATCATTTACTTGTTCCACTCTTTGTCCATCGATCATAACATTACAAGCCGTAACACATTCCTCCTTTTCAAAAACCATAACTTTCGTCTTGCTCACATTCACTTTCATTCCTTTCCTAAAGCACCATGCATGATTGTTACCATCTCCTGCAACTCCTCCGCTGAAGACGCAAGTATTACCTGATCATCAGCATAAAGGAGGCATTTAAAAGCCATTCATCCTTAATCCACAGTCACTATGTTTAAAATCTTGCAAACAACTGTCCATGAAGAGGTTGAACAGCCACGGCGACGCTACACATCCCTGTCTAACACCTGTCTCGATGGTAAACCAGTCAGGGTACGACCCGTTTATCCTCACATAAGTTCTGGAATCTTCATAAAGGGATTTCAGAGCTCGTATGAGGCTGCTGTTCACCCCATACATCGACAGTACCGACCACATTTCATTCCTCACCACTTTATCGTAAGCCTTTTCCAAATCCACGAATGCGCAATAGACCTTTTGACCTTTGGCCGAGAATTTCTCGGCTATGCACCGCAAGGAAAATACTTGATCCGTGCACCCCATACCCTTTCGGAATCCCACTTGTAGTACATCCCATATTTTCTTGTCGGTTACTTCCATAACTCTTTCAATCAGTACCTTAGCATACAATTTCCCAACAATGCTGAGAAGGCTTATGCCTCTATAGTTCTTGCAGTCTTATTGCGAGCCTTTTCCTTTATAAAGAGACACACCTACAGCTGTAGCCCAGTCGTCAGGTACTCGGCCGGTGCTCCAGCACAAGTCAAACAAGCGCTGCAGCTGACCAACTTTGATGCCCTGCCCTATCATATCCTGCAGCCTTACCTAATTTCATTCTTCCCAGTGCCTTCATAATCTCATCCACGCCAATATCGCTTTCATCATTGCTATTATTACCATTCATTACGGCGATCGATGTCTCTATCGCCGGTCTTTCAAATAAACCTTCAAAATACTCCTGCTCGCGATTTGTATACATCATACAAAATAAATTAGCGGGTCTTAATCGCGTCCAATTAACTTGTTTAATGTATAAATACCTATTTGTTTCTGACGTTTCGCTCGTCTTGCACCGAGCGTGCTCGTGGAGAGACTGATGAGATACATCAACTGCATAAATTACTTTGTAATCCTATATAAATATATAGGATTACAAAATTACATTTGCAGTTAGGGCTTTAATTAAGAAAATTCGTTGTTGGGGTACAAGAAGTAGAAGGTACCGGAAAGGAAAGAAGTAGGACTATCTACAAAAAAAAATGAGATCCCATAAAAAACAATACTTGTCAAAAAAAAAACAAGTCTCGACTACCGTAAAAAGTTTTGAGATCCATGTAATACCAAGTCAGTTAATTAAAAATCTTTAATGTTTTATATAAATTGATTGACTCGGCTTTTGCTCGACTTGGCCGGGGCACTGCCGTGCCACCAGATGTGCGGGCGTAGCTGCGGGAATCCTCTAGTCAAGTATATATTGAAATCAAACTACGGTTCATATAGATTCTAATGATCTAGAAACGATATACTATTTTATTTAATAAGATCCGTGACCAAGATCCTGTAAAGTAGCCGAAACGTCGTATTGTCGTGTTCAAAACGAGTGTATGGCAGCTTGTTCTCGCTATCGCATCTCTCTCGCCCTTCACGATTGGTCCGTCTAGACGTTCCCATCGGGCACTGTAAAGATATTTAGACTATAAATATGGCACTATAGGTATATTGAAATGTCAGCGCCAACTAGGGGTGTGAGATAAAAACCAGACTTGTTGCATATTTGAGATGAAGCTCTTTGCGAATTTGGTCACTTTAACATTTCCCCGGGCTCCACAGGTGTAAAAACTTGGTGTATTTAATGGTCACCGCTGCTTACTTAGCTATGCGGGTGATACTGTAGTTGGAATGTGGGTAAAGTACTCCACTTGTAAAATCGAAGTAAGAAGTTCTAGTAGTATTCTAGTATAGAATTAAATCTGTTGCGCGAATTATAAAGAACGAAAGTATGTATTTCACAACACACGTATGTACAGGTTATGATACTTTTGTTGTCAAATAGCAAATCACAGCTATATTTCGCCATTAGGCTACATTTAACAGCTTTATGAACTAATTATTAGACTAACGTTACTCATAACACCTATATTTGTTTACGCGTGTTAAATTCCTACAAGCAAAATTTTGCATACTTAAAAATATACACTTGCATAGAGTTGGTATAGCTACGAGTATATATTCTGGCGCTTAAAGCAACTAGTGTATACGTCGAGGTCGTGCGAAGTCAAGTTTGATAAACGGTTCGGCACTCTCTACAGAAAACATTTTAAGTTCATTACTTTATCCATAAATGTATTTCAGAAATCTTCTTACATATTATTTTTTAACAAGCTTGATATTTCTATTTGTTTTAATGAAGATACCGATTGTTCAGTCTTTTTGCATTCAATTAAGAAAAGAGAATTATCCCCATTACCAGTACTTTAAAAAGGATAGCTCTGTAAGGTGAATTCACTCATAAGGAACGTTAAAGGCTCAGACATAAACAAGTTCTTGCGGAAAATGAAGTAAATATGGAAGAAAATACAGTACTTTTAAAATAAAAACCACAACGAAATTCAAACTGTAGCTGCCGCTGAAAGTTGGAATACAATTCCATGCAACCGAGGAGCGTCCATTGAACGTTTGAAATCTCCTATAGACTTTGATGCTCTCGCTACGTCATTGTCGATGGAAGCCGTATATTTAGCAACTTTGTAAAGTTATTGCTTAACGAGATGCAAGATATTATACATCTTTTACAATGTTTTTGCATCGCTCTATCTTTAGAATTTTACTGACGCAATTCGTAAACGATAGGATAATAAGTGCGACGCTCTGAGTGCTATTTTTTTTTTTTTTTTACAAAGTAAACAGACTTTATTGAAGTAACAAATAACATATATACAACAGAATAAAACTACTTATGCAACTAAACTATCCTAAACTAAACCAATTAAACTAAATAAATAAATAAAAAAAAAATAGAAACTACGCGGCGTCAAAAAATTCCTCCGCAACGCTGTCGGCTGGTAGCGTGCCCAGAAGGCTGGCAGCATTGCCACGTTGTATGGCAATGCTTATTCTCTCTGCAAAATATAAACCAGCCCTCTGGTCACGGGAAGCGTCGATCAGCCTTTTAGCGATTTCTTTGTACAGAGCGCGTGCACTAGGCCCCCATGGCCCCAGAGTTTCGACCCCAAACGGCTCAAAAACGTAATTACCAGATAGGTTTGCGTATTTGCGCCGTTTGAGGGTCTCCGCTGATGCAGCAGCAGCGCCAGCCGATCCAGCTGTGCTTGGAAGATGTGATGGCGCAAGGGTATCGACGCATGTCGCGTCCCATACCAGAGGCCTGCCCATCTTCCAAGGTAATAAGGACATACCGTCTGGTCTCTTCCCATAGTCGCGTACCAACCCATTCGGTTCAAGATGAGCTGGTACTCCGGCGGTGACAAGAGCTCGACGGATTATGTCGTGAATGTGGGCATGTCGGGAAAAACGCCCAGCACTCTTGCTGCACGATAGGCCATGGTGGCCAAGACTGTCGACGGCTTCACCGCACTGACAGCGATGTGGAGAATTGCAAACAGCTACCAAGCGTAGGCAAGAAGCGATGCGGAAAGTTGTGTCGTCCAACATAGTTCCTATGTTGGACGATGGAAGTGCTTGAAGCCATAGCCCCGATTCCCACTCTCCCACAGCCAACAAACGGGCGCGCTCTACAACACTGGATGCAGTACTTAAAAGATATTCTCTCATCTTGCTACAGAGCGGCCCGTCCCATTGCCTCTGAGAGGATAGATATCGGGGTAAGTCAGAGCTCGGGCAAGCCATTTTCCAAGCGTTAATGGCATCAGTCTTGCACGGCACCTCAGAATTAACCAGTGTGGGTTCTAGAATTTTCCTGGTCAATTCCTCAGTGCCGTGGACCGAGGCCAAAAACGCTGGGAGGCTTACATCGGTAATTTAGCGAACGCCGAGGCCGCCCAAACGAACTGGTAAAGTCGCTTGTAGCCACACTCGGTCGTTCATGTCAAGATTTAGAATTTTGCTCAAGGTGTGCCGAATAATATTATCAATGTTTTCCAATAGGGATAAATGTTTCCAAAAAGGAGAGGACCGCAAGTAATATGTAAATTTTGGAACAAAAAGGCAGTGCCGAATAATCGTGAAAGCCGAATGAATATTAATTTTGTAAAGCCGTTCTGAAGTTTCACAGAAATTTTGTAGTTTTTCGTCTATAAAAGATCCAAAAGCGTCGTCGAAAATAGGGGACCCAAGGAGGCGGAAGGAAAATTTATTGATGATTTTAATATTTGGCGCCAAAGAATTAAATTTTGTTAAGATGGAAAGGTTATCCAAATTGTCATTAATAAAAATTTCACATTTGTCTGAATTTAGTTCCAAACCAATTGCTTTAAATTTAGTTTTTATTAGCTCTAAGTCTTGTAAGATAGTGTTAACGTCCCCTGCCAGGGTCCCGTCGTCCAAATACCAGACGTTAAATTTAGACGTTATTATTTTAATTTGTATTTACGATCCAGCTGTGCGACGTAGGTAAGCATAATAATGGATTTTCAATTTTCACCAGTTTAAAGCTACTTTATTTCCAGTCGTTAATTAAATTCTCTCTTTTATTTGAATATAAATCGAGTGAAGGAAATTGTTTTATAGATATTAACATTGGCCCCGGATCAAAGACGCAACTTGGAAATTAAGTCTTAATTGACCTAAGTTAAACCTAAAGAATAACTTCAAGTTGCTTAAAAATAATAATTGTACAAAATTTTGAGAGATATCACCAAATTGAAACACGTTAGCTTTGAATAATAGTATTCCAGACTTGATTTAGGATTCCGAAATACCTGCATCCTTTTAGTTTCGACGTGTTTGTGTCTACGTATGCACGATTTACATGAGACTGCACAGTGATACCTTAGTTTGTGAATATCTGATATTTACAGGCACGGCTTCTATTTCGGGACATGAGTAGCATGTCCCATCTACATCTGTCAGGAGTATATCACAATATAGATTGTTTATCAGTTGGCATATTTTGTGTGTTTTTTTGTAATTCTAACACGTCGAGGGCGCAGCGTGTTTCTGCTTTCTACAGCTCCCGTTATTTGAATGTGTATGAGACGCGGTCGCACAGTTCGTGCCACCCGCCTGTATGAAAATGTGATGTCCCGATAAATTGTCAAAAGGGTTGATCGGCAATGGAAAATGGCCGCCGAATAATATAAAACGCCGCAGGCTACACTCTCTGCCATCAAAGATTGTTTATTTTAAGCTGTTGTTGGACCGAGGTTTACGTGCGCAGTGAATATACAAAAAATATTATGTTTGCAAAAATGTCCTAGTGCATCACGTCTTGTACCTACCCATATAAACCATGTAAGCGGAGAATAAATAATGAAACACAATACTTTAAAACCCATTTTTTAATGTTGTCATTGCTTCGTGTCTACTACTACAACAAGAAATACATTTAATTTAATTATTACACACAGCAAGCAACTTTAAACATATTTAAATGTGAGCTATTATAATAAATTATGTCAGTAATGGAAAATAATTACAGACGGAGCAAGTAAATAAACGTAATTTTGATTAAACTGTATATCTACCCGTTCATGTACACAAACCACAGCCACATCAAGAGTCTGCTGGCCTTCCTCGAAGAGCTGGGGTGGCTCGAATGACGACACCATTCCCACTCGCACGCAAAATACACGCCAAGACGTGGAGTTGCGGAAACAGCCCGTGCCATCAAGTATCAAGTATAAAAAAGGGAGCATTACTGTGATCCATGGTTAAATTACGCCTCGGAAGCTCAGTAATAAGCGCCCAGAATTGGATAAGTCTGAGCACTTGAAAGCAAAGATGGGTCACAAAGTTAAAAGTCATGTTACCTAAAAGGGGTTTCTTGAGGTCGAAAAGCTCGGAGGAGGGTAAAAGAGGATTGCCTCCGCACACCTGTCGCCGCCGTGATATACCTCCGTGCAATATAAATTATTATTTCTTGCCCAAGTCCCACGCGCTGACTCTTAGGCTCAGTTCACACCGAAATGGCAGCGGCCGGAAGCGAAGCGGAGAGCAGTTTCAGTGTCATATAATTTTAGTCTTTATCACCATGACTATAATACATAGAATCACTTGACAATCCGCGCCACGTCGGCGCGCGACCGCTCTGGCGGGCGCGAGCGGCCGCGAGCATGCGCGGGAAGGCGCGGGCGGCCGCGAGCATGCGCGGGAAGGCGCGAGCGGCCGCGAGCAAGCGCGGAAGGGCGCGGGCGGCCGTGTACTAAAGAATCCGCGTTTCCTCTTCTTCTTCTTCAATTACGTGCAATAACTATTAAATGCGAAATACTAATTTTCACAGCTAATTACACACGTGTTTCCTCGTTATATGTAGAATATAAACTGCGCATAGGAATAGCGTGAGCCTGAGCCGTGACGTGAGCTGCGCGCGGCCGCGAGCAGTCGCGGGAAGGCGCGAGCAGTCGCGGGCGGGCGCGAGCAGTCGCGCGCGGCCGCGAGCAGTCGCGGGCAGCCGCGAGCCTTCTCTTCGATGCCGGCCGCTGCGCGTCGCTTCCAGCCGCTGCCATTTCGGTGTGAACTGAGCCTTAGCTCGCACAAATATTCGTCAATAACAAAGTGCGGTACAAAACAGTTTGATTTTTTGTGTGGCGGAATATTGTGAAAAATTGTATTTTAATATTCATTTGAATGAATAAATATTTTTTTCTGGTTTTATATATATAGTAGGTTAAGCAGCGATAGTCTAGTGGGGAGTTTAACGGACTGCTACGCAGAGGGTATCAGGTTTACATCCACGGCGCGCGCCAATGATTTTTCAGTTTGCGAATTGCTTTTTCACCAACGAAGTGATGTGCGAATTAAATTGGTAACAACCGCTTGCGAAATGGTAATGGAAAATATCTTGATGCAGCCTTCACGTCTAAGAGAACTTCATAATGTTTTCAAAAGACATGTGAAGTCTGACAATCTCACTTGGGCAGCGTGATGGACAATGGACTAATCCTTCTCATAATGGGTAAAGGGCCTATGTCTGGCAGCGGAACAGATTATAAACAAGACTGATGATAATAGTAGGTATTGTTACCACAATTTGTTCTTACCACAATTCTCAGAGACCAAAATTAAATCAAAATATTTTAGGTATTGGCCCGACTTAGTACTTTAACCGGCTGGAGTATGACAGAGGTCTCTTGTTCTCGGAATATCTACGAGTATTATCAGATTGATCAAAGACTGATTCGCAGAAATTCTATTAGGTATCATTTGGTTTAACATTTGCTGAAGCGTAAACTCAGCTATACAATATAACTATTCGTGTTATTGCGTAGTAACTTATTGTCTAGGCGTAGCTGTACGTAGCGATATAATATTTAGATTTTTTACCGCACCCTATACATGGTTAACGCTTTTCAATGCGCTGCAAATAGGATCTTCAAATGTTATTTATAATAAGTGGTTATACATTACTAGAATTCTTGTTCACCCCTAGTAAGTGAAGGGTTGACCTTTTGATAAGGTATTGGTTAAGGTTTACGGTATGCTGTTATAGTACCTAACCGTTACTCTATTATTCGATACGCATTTAATAAGATCACAATTTTCGGCATATAGGTACGATAGCATCGCAGATGCGAGGTAGGTATCAAAATAATTCACGAACGCTACTAATATATATCTATGAATAATTGAATATGCTCACTTGTAATAAAATTACATTTGCGATTCATTTACTATATCGAATACAAAATCAGTCCTTTATATAAAGTAATTAATTGAAATGAATTTTCGTCCAAAGCTTTTAATTAACTATAAATGTATAGAAAACAACACATTCTAATTACGAACAGTCGAGAATTAAAATCAAAAGATTACTAATTAATCAGAAATGAAAGATATACAATAGGTAACTAATCATTAATTTAGTCTTGTACTACTTTGTCAGTTTATATACTTTGTATATACTTTGGAAAATGTGAGGTTAAATAGATTATTTTAAGAGTTTTATGTTAAACTAGCTGACCCGGCAAAGGTTGTTTTGCAATTTTTTTTTTTATTTTTTTGAAAAATAGATGTTGGCCGATTCTCATAGATACCGGATAAGCACAAACAATTTCATCAAAATCGGTCAAGCCGTTTCGGAGGAGTATGGGAACGAAAACTGTGACACGAGAATTTTATATAGGTATTAGATAAATAATAGACGATTATTATTTAATCTCAACTTTCGCGAGAATCTCTGCAGCTAATAGAGACGCGACGAGAAAACCCAAGCACTTTGTCAGATCTAAATAAAAGGATCTTTAAGGTGGTAAGATGCGACCTCCGTAGCTCGAATACACGCTCTATACAAGATGCGATCGGGCGAAATCGGGGGTTGAAAGTTTTTACCCAGCATTAAGGTAGAAGTCATCTGACGAAGCTGACCACGTCAGAAGGGAAAGTCGCCACTTCTAGGCCGGCGATTCTTGCGGAGCTTCAGAGCTTCTACGGCAATCTCTAAACTTCGAAAGCGTCCCGTCCCCGACCCAACTCCGAAGATCCAAGAGCCATTTTAACCCGCCACTTCACGGAAGAGTTGCCAGATATCTGCCAAGACGAAATCGTGGTGGCCCTGAGGCAGCTTAAAAATGGAAAAGCCCACGGGGAAGATGGAATTACGATAGAGCTGCTAAACGCAGGTGGGAAACCTATACTTGTCTAACTCCGACGCATATTTTTTACTATTCTCGGGGAGAACTCTAAAGGCGTGGAGCAAGAGCATTGTGGTTTTGTTCTTCAAAAAGGGAGGCAAAACTCTTTTGAAGAACTACCGACCTATCTCGCTCTTGAGCTACGTCTATAAGCTGTTCTCCAGGGTTATTACGAACCGTCTCGCGCGTAGACTTGACGAGTTTCAGCCGCCCGAACAGGCCGGTTTTCGAGGAGGATACGGCACCATAGACTACATCCAGACAGCGCGGCAGATTATACAGAAGCCAGAGGAGTATAAGTGTAATCAGCTCCTGTGCTTAGCATTTGTGGACTATGAGAAGGCCTTTGACTTCATTGAAACCTGTTCCGTTCTGGAGTCTTTGCAACGGTGCCAAATCGATTGGTGATATGTCCAAGTGGTGAGAGGTCTGAATGACACCGCGGCTATGACCGTCCAAGTACAGAACCAGCAGTCTGAACCAATCCATCTGCATCGAGGTGTGAGATAAAGGGATGTTATCTCCCCCAAAATGTTCACAAATGCAATGGAGGATATGTTCAAGACGCTGCACTAGAAAGGACGCGATATTAACATAAACGGCGTGTACCTGTCATACTTAAGATTTGCAGACGGTGTTAGACTAGCAGTATATGCTGAGCAGCCTGGCTGATTCTTTTGCTCACATCGGTCTCCGGATGAACTTGCAGGAAACGAAGATAATCTTAATATATAAAATCCTTGCGTTACTGACTGACTGACAGACACGCTAAAGCCGAAACTATTGGGCGCAGGAAGCTGAAATTTGGCATGTATGTTCCTTGGGGACCGTAGGGGTGCACTAAGAAGGGATTTCCCGAAATTCCCACGGGATCGGCCAAAACGGGTAAATTTAAAAACAATGCAGGCGTAGCTGCTGGCGTCCTCTAGTATTCAATAAACATGGCTCTCCGGCACCGATTATCTTAAATGGGGCCCCTCTCGAAGTTGTTCAGGAGTACGTCTACCTTGGGCAAACTTTGCAGTTGGGTAGAAACAATTTCGAGAGGGAGGCTTGCAGAATAATACAGCTCGGCTGAGCAGCATATAGGAAACTCCGTCAAGTCTTTTCATCAACGCAAAGCCTTAAGACAAAGGTTTTCAATGTGTGCGCCCTACCCGTCATGACTTACGGTGCCGAGACGTGGACACCGACGGTGTGACTGGTCCATTAATTTAAGGTCGCTCAGCGAGCTATGGAGAGGGCTATGATCGGAGTTTCTCTGTAGGATCGAATTCGTAATGAAGTGATCCGACAGAGAACCAAGGTAATCGACATCGCTCAGAGATTTAGCAAGTTGAAGTGGCAGCGGGATGGTCACATTTGTCGCAGAACCGATAACCGTTGGAGTAGTCGTGTTCTAGAGTGGAGACCGTGCCTTGGCAAACGTAGTGTAGAACGCCCTCCGGCTAGGTGGAGTGACGATATAATGTACGCAAAGTGGCTGGCAGCGGCTGGACACGAAGAGCCGAAAATCGGGCTCAGTGGAGTGCCATTGGAAAGGCCTATATCCAGCAATGGACTACGGCAGGCTGATGATGATGATGATTATTTAATAATGCTTAAACGTATAAAATTGGAACTTCACGACGTCGGCGTTGTTACAGTTGCTCTTTCTTTTTAGGATTCCGTAGGAAACCACCAGTATGTAAGTCCGTAGGAAATCTTTTTAGTTTCGTCATGGCGCAGTTTTACACGGAAACTATAAGAACTGGAGTGCTTGGCAGTGTTAAACATTGTTACTACGCGGACAAAACTATTCCCACAATACAGACTCTTATTATGAAATAAGTGATAATTAATGGTTTAATTTTGTTATTTTTAACCGACTCCAAAAAGAGAAGGAGGTTCTCAATTCGGCTGTATTTTTTTAATGTTTGTTACCTCCTAACTCCGTTATTTATCGATCGATTTCCAAAATTCTTTTTTAGTTTGAAAGCATATACTTTCAGGTGGGTCCCATTTAAATTTTATCAAAATCAATCCAATAGTTTAATTAAAAACTCAAATTTTATCAAAATCAATCCAATAGTTTCATGAAAAACTTCAAAAATTAAGTCATCCAAGTAAACGAAATTAAGCATTTACTGTGACTTTTCTTCAGTGGACACTAGAGTAGTCGCGATCAATGGGCCCACTTCGGGCTTCATTACCAGGTATTGATGAAACCGGGAGGAAGAAAGGTTGGAGAGTAATTCTATATATATAAAATTGCTTGGGCTGACTGATTCATCAACGCAGAGCCAAATCCACAGGGGCTTGAAATTTTGACAATCGATGCATTTTATGACGTAAGCACCCACTAAGGAAGGATTTTTATACATATTTTTTGTTTTTTTGTTAGAAAAAATAAACACGCAATTTAGATTTTTTCAAATCTAACAACTAAGAGGGTGATATAAGGTTGAAAGAGTATGTAGGGTAGAAAGTTTGTATGGGAGGTCCGTCATTTTTAAAACGATAGCGTGTAATTTTGTGTGCAAACTTCTGGTTAGAAATAAAGCAAATACGTGTTTTAGCGATTTCTAAAATCTACCGTTTAAAAGGGTGAAATAGGGGTTGAAAGTTTTTATGCGAAGTGAAATTTCATAAACTAGCTTCTGATTAGAAATAAGTGATCATATATTTACGCGTTTTTGGAAATAGGGGTTGTATTTTTATATAGAAAGTCCGTCATTACGCAAGAGCGAAGCCGCCAACTGCTAGCTTATACATATAATAACTTTGATTATAAATCCCAGAATAACTAATAGTAGTACGGTTTAATTCAAAGAGCAGACGATGAGTACGTTCTTCAGTGTTTATACGATTTAATATTTTTCACTGTAAGCCCGCATTTGTGATAACCTCTTTCCACGCAGTTCACTACTTTCTCTTGAATTGGCCTTGGACCGAGATTCCCTACTTTGAGATAGACGTTTCTCCATTTCTTCGCTAGTTGTGGAGTACTGCTCACATCTCTGGGCCGGAGCGCCAAACTATCAGCTTGATCCACTTGACTCCCTACAGAGACGAGCTGTTCGAATCGTCGATGATCCCGATCTCACGGCTAGACTAGAGTCGCTGGAGCAGCGGAGAGACTTTAGTTCTCTCTGCGTATTTTACCAACTCTTTCACGGGGAGTGCTCCGAAGAATTGTTTATTTTGGTACCAGGGTCACCCTTCTACCAACGTACCACTCGCCGACGCAGTAGAGTTCACCCGTACTACCTGGAAGCGTTCTCATCTAGTACGGTGCGCTTCCAGCGATCTTTTTAACCACGTACTTGTAGGCTCTGGAATGAACTACCTGCTGCGGTGTTTCCCGAGCGCTATGACTTTTCCTTCTTCAAACGAGGTTTAAAGAGAGCATTACTTTCACGGTAGGCAGCGGCTTTGCTGTGTATACCCTGATATTAGCGAAGTTTATGAGCAGTGGTTACCGTTTACCATCAGATGGGCCGTTTGCTCGTCTGCCACTAGCAGCAATAAAAAAATAGTTTTATTTAAACGGCGCTGTCTCATATGGGCAGCGCGTTTAGTAGGTCTACCCATCTTTGATCGAGAGGAGAAGTGCCTGCGTCACGTTTAGGTTGACTCAGATACTCACCGGACACGGATGTTTTGGCGAGTATTTGAACTGAATCGGCCGCGAGGCGACGCTGGCATGCCACCACTGTGGCAGTGACCTGGACTCTGCCCAGCATACGCTCTCTGAGTGTCCTGCATGGGAAACCGAGCGGCGAGACTTGGTCTCTGTAATCGGAGGCGATCTTTCTCCGCAGGCCGTCGTCCAGGCCATGTTGGCGGAAGACATCCGGTGGGATGCTGTGGTCTCCTTCTGCGAAGCGGTCATGCTCCAGAAGGAGGCCGCCGAGCGGGATCGCGAGAGAGCCGATCACGCTCGCAGACGCAGGCGGCGTCGTGGTGGTGGCAATGGCCGCTAGCCCAAGATCTTCCTTAGGCCCATGGGCAATCAGAGATGGCAATCTGGCTGCCCGACCACGAACGACCCCGAGAAGACAGCGGTCTCGGATAGCTGAGGAACCACTGTACTCGCACAGTTTGAGGCGCTACCTCATACTGTGCGAGTGGGGAGGACTCTTCCAGAGACTGAGCCCTACTTACGGGACAAGCGTAAGTAAGCCCAGGAGCAGCACACCCGCGTTCTCTGTATCTTTACTGTAATTTTAACAAAAAATAACCGCCTCCAAAATCTGAAAAATGTGTGAAAATAGCACTAAAAAGTAAAAAATCAATTCCGTTATTTTTACTTCAATTTACTTATAAACATCACCTATTCAACTGAATATTATATACTTGTACGAATTATACGTATCTACCACTTAATTCACATACCTGACACAATACATATTTTGATATAACTAACGAACTAAATTAAATACCTATCACCAGAAATCAGATAAGTATATTATATTTTTGGACTAAGTACTTAGAAAAAAATATTTTATTAGGACCATAATATACAATTATACTTTTTTTTGGAGTCGGTGCCAGCTGAGATTTTAACAATTAAAGATGTTATTAAGTGACCGACCCGAACGCGGTCAGGGCTGACGCGTGAGGGCAGACGTGGTTGACGGTTGTCTCCGATATCCATTTTTTCTATGCGCTTGTATGTAGGTAATTATTGTATTGCAGTGGATTGTGGTTCTTTAAAGTTATTTTACACGAAATCTGTGTTCATTGAAATAGGTTTGATATATGAATATATGATAAATACATAAATAAAATAAAAAATTTTTACTTATTTTATTTATGTATTTATTTTACTATATTTTTATGATGTACAAAAAATCATCTGTTTATATATGTTTCGGCGAACCGAATGTTCCTAGTCGATTTGGGAAAACTATTAATATTGTGGACTGTAGGATTTCGGTTCTTATCGACTAGGAAATGAGGAAGTGAAAAGGTGATGTGGATAGGAGCCTCTTACCTTGCACGGCAGTCTTTTTCTTTGCAAATGGCGGCCGCCTGGTGTCTTCGGGAATCCTGAAGCTGCATTGAATCAATCATCACTCCACTACACAAATCACTTAACTCGCGGGCGGTTTGTTAGGTTTTGGTATAAGCGGTAAAAATTATATATGGCGGTGCGGACTGTGGTATACGACGATCACGAGTTCCGAGCGTCTAGAATCTTCCAGTCTTTTCTTCGTCGCCGTTGAGCAGGGCGGCCAATAGCGAGGCGTTTTGGGAGGGGATTCATGAAAGGATCGCTCGGATTGGCCGAGCAGCGACGAACCATTGACGTTGACATAATTAATTCTCGATGGAAAGGTAGATAGCGCTACCATATCCCCCCGGCCCTAAAGGGTTGACATAAATAAAATAAAAAATTGAACTTAGCTATGTTGGGTGTACTACTGCATAACCCATCAATAGGCTAAGACAGCGATATGATAATAAAATTAATCTAAATTAACTTTAGCGAAAATTACAAACGCAATTATAGCGAAAACTACAAACTAAATACTAAACTAAGAGGTAGACCCAACTTCAGGCTAGATCTCACTGAGTTGGAAGCGGACAGAGACGTACAACAGGGCGCACGTAGCTCCCCTTCGAGGTTTTCACGGTAACAACGCGGGTTGTACCGTCCTTGGAAGTATGCAGTTTCTCTACGATGGCTAACGGCCATGAAAGCGGCGGAGCATTATCATGTATTATGACGACAAACGTACCCTCCTGTATAGGGGATGCAGGACTATTCCACTTGGATCTAGCCTGAAGCTGGTGTAGATATTCCGCACGCCAGCGCCGCCAGAACGACTGCAGGAGTTTATCCAGCAGAGTATGTCTCTGGAGCAAGCTTGAAGAGTCTGCTTCAGGAGCCGGAAATGACGATAATGGCACTGTGTTGAGAAAATGTGCAGGCCTTAACGCGGATGGTTCTGCAGGGTCACTACTCAATGCCGTGAGCGGACGCGAGTTGATCAGTGCCTCGACTTGTGCAAGGACAGTTAAAAGCTCTTCGTAAGAGAGGATCTGTTGACCTATAACTTTGAAGAGATGCGTTTTAATTACTTTGACCATGCTTTCCCAACATCCACCGAAATGTGATGATGCTGGTGGAATAAACTTCCACTCAATATGATCCATGGAAAGTTCTTCCTGAAGACGAGTACGATAACCCGCGACGTGATTGAAACAAGTAGCGGGAACAAGTTACTAACGCGGTTGGCGACAAAAGTCTGCCAGCGGTGAGCAGATGAATAAATCCAAGCGAGCAGCACTTTGGAGTCAGAAAATGCGTAAATTCTATTAATAGGGTAGTGGGGCAAGACTGTGTCTTGAACCTTGCGGAGCAACTGAGACAGCAGAAGGGCCGCACACAACTCCAGTCTCGCAACCGAAATGGTTTTAACAGGCGAGCCCCTAGACTTGGCGCAAACTAACTGCACCGAGTAGTTAAAACCAATGCGGACTTGCAGATATACGACTCCGCCGTAAGCACGCTCGCTGGCGTCAGCGAAACCTATTAAGTTGATGGTACATCCATCTACCAACCCAAGATGACGCGGAATAGTAATTTGATTGAGCGCGGTAAGCTCAATACAAAACTGGCGCCAAGCGGTGACAATATGGTCAGGGGGTGTTTCATCCCACTCACACTTTGATAGCCAAAGCTCTTTGATCAAGAGCTTGGCGTACAAAATTGTGGGAGCCACAAACCCCATTATGTCCCATAGTCGAGCAACTGTGGACAGCGTAGTGCGTTTGGTGCACTTATCATCTGGCGGTGAGACGTCAAACCGTAAACTATCACAGGATTTGTCCCAGCGTAAACCGAGAACTTTATGCGGTACAGACTTCTCAAACTCAATGTCTGGAGAAGCTTTATGAGAATCTGGTATGCGTGCGAGAACCTCCTTAGAGTTGCTTGTCCATTTGACAAGATCAAACTGGCCTCGCTTGTAAAGCTGAATAAGCTCTTCACAAAGCGAAATTGCTAGCGGAGCGGATATGACACTACAGGCAATGTCATCCATATACAAAACGGAAGTAGCAACAGCTGCTGCGGCGGGAAAGTGATCGCCTTCATCAGCGATCAACTGGCGAACAACTCGTAACGCGTGATATGGGCTAGACTTGAGTCCAAAACAAACACGATTGAACTGATATACAGATAAAGGTTCCTTATTGTTAAAACGATAAAAAATCCGTTGAAATCTACGGTCAGACTAGCAAACGCCGATATTGTGGAACATTTGGCGGCAATCAGCTGATAGAGCGATTTGGAAAAGATGAAACTTTATTATGATGTTAAATAAATCAACCTGTAGGGCCGGCATGCAAAATGTCATTAATCGACTGATCCGATGTAGTCTTATAACTAGCATCTAAAACCACACGAAGTTTGGTAGAGGTTTTATCTTCGAGAACTATGCCGTGATGCGGGATATAATATGAGGGAAGAGAATTACCCTCGTCGTTTACAACTACACTCAAAATCCTTTATCTATGTAGTCACGAATGACGTCATTATAGGAGCTGCGTAACTTAAGTGATGCATCAAGTTTACGTTCCAAACAATGGAAACGTCTAAGCGCAGCAGCGTACGAGTCGCCTAACGAATAAGGGTCACCATAGAATGGCATCGCCACAACGTATCTGCCACTGTCGTCACGAACAGTGATAGCGCGGCAATGTTCTTCACACTCGAGATCCTTACGGCTCATCGAGGGCGGTGCGGTAACCTCTTCAAGCTCCCAAAATCGCTTGAGAAGAGAATCAATATTATTTTCTTGAAGAACAGAACAACAGCAAGACGTAATATATTGAGAAGTATGTAACGTAGGTACGGTACCCATAATCACATACCCAAATACCGTCTCAATAGCGGGCGGTAAGTTATATTGCTCACTACGTACCACTTTAGTTAGTAGCAAATGCGGAAATATTGAAGCTCCGATCAAAATATCAATGTCTGCCGGATTCGCAAACTCCGCGTCCGCCAGCGGCAATGACTCGAGGTGAGTGAGTGATGCTACGTCTACATTAGCGTTCGGCAATGCGTCCGCGATATGCTCCACGACAAGCGAAGAAATGCCAAAATTAATATCCCTATCAAAACGCGAATGCATTCCAACATCTACGGAACCCTTGCAATGCTCTTCTGAACCGCCGATCCCTTTGACTACTGAGTTAGTATTTTTAAAGTTATTCCACAATCCGAGGCGTTTGAAACATTCAAAAGTTATGAAATTGCTCTGAGATGCGCTATCGAGTAGACAACGTACCGTAACGTATAAACGATAACTTGCGCTGTCGCTTACAGGGTACTGTTAGCGACAGCGCAAGTTATCGTTTAGAGACGTTTTAAGAAGGTAGTCTTGGACGCCATACACTGCGGCTTGGCCCCGCGTTGATCATTATAGATGCGCGTTGTGAATGACATCCGTCGCCCGCGCGACGGATGTCATACACAACGATATTTCATTCTGAGTCGTGGGAGGCGCAGTTATCGTGGCCTGCACTTGCGACGTAAGTGTGTCAAGGTTAGCGGCTTGGCTTGACAACGGACTACCTTTATCGAAGTGCAACAATGAGTGGTGTCGCTGATTACATGAACGACATCTCGTCTTACTAGAACAATCACTCGTTTTATGCTTTATACTTAAGCAATTAATACATGCTTTGTTATCTTTTACGCACTTGAAACGAGCAGTCGGATTTAAACCATTAAAGGCGGGACACTTGTAGAAATGGTCGTACACTATATTACTGCACAGACACTTCTGTGAATTATTATTATTATATTCCGAGCATGTTACGTAAGATTGCGGATTAGGGACCGAGTTATTATTACTATTTCGCGCTTTATTCGACCTTTGTTTGCTGTTGTTGGTATTAGACGGGCTAGATGAACTAGACTGCGTATTATGAAATATTCGACACTGATCTTTGATGAACGAAATAAAACTATCTAGTGTAGGTATTTTATTATTGCGTTCCGTCATCTCGAAAGCACGAATTGTTTCAGTGTCAAACTTTTTTAAAGCGAGTTGAAGCAACATAAAGTCGGAAAGATCTTCTAATTTTAAGTTTTTAAGAGAATTAACCGCCGTAACACAGTTGTCTATAAACAGCTAGAAATGCGAGACAGATGCGGCACCGGACAGTTTAAGATTTAAAGCTTGGTCAAAGTAGGTAGACGCTAGAACGCGAGTATCTTGATATCTATCAAGTAGTGACTGAAATATGACCTGATAATTCTCAGCACTGGGTGTGACACCTGCAAATACGGACTGGGCCTTCGGTGACAGTTTACCTATTAAATAGTGCAACCTGTCAGCATCTGTCAGAGAACCATTATCGTGCACTGTGGCCTTAAAACTCGCATAGAATAACGGCCAATTTCGTATATTTCCGTCAAACGACATAATCTCGATTGGCGGTAACCTCGGCTTGCGAGCCGCGGAAACGAGCTGTGCCGAATATTTACCCTCCAATTGCGATTGTATACTCTTAATAATACAATAAAGGTCTTCGAAAGAGGTGTACGCCTGATAATTCGGTTTTTCATCAGGATTAGTAGAAAGCAATCTTGCGTTATAATCGTCTAACAACTTATGAAAATCTGTTCGAATACTATCTACTGTCATACAATAACTGAGAAATGACTCCCTATTACTATCAGAAACGGCTGCGGTCTTTGAACGCTCGTAAATGTTTTGAATACGCTCAAATAAAATATTGCGTTTTGCTTCTAAGATTGTCATCTTTTTGTCTTCCGACACGCGTGGCTTCTTTTGTTGTGACATGCTTACGTAAGTATAAGCTAATGAGACCGAAACAAAATAAGAATATCTAAAGTACCTATTATTTTACCTAAGTAGGCAACACTTTAAAGCGGTGGAATTAAAAGTTGCTTGAAATATGAGATTTACAAGACAACTATGATAGTTCCAGAAATAATAATTGGGTAAGTAGGTAGCTACATAAAAGTATATTACCTACTGATGCGTGCGAAAACAACCATGTGACGGTTATGTGAATGGACTAGGAGTATAGCTAGGTGCTATAACTGCCTAGGTATAGAGACATATCGAGGTTTTACGTAAAAAACGTATATAAATCCGACTCGTATGGATACAAAAATTTTTCGGCGAACCGAATGTTCCTAGTCGATTTGGGAAAACTATTAATATTGTGGACTGTAGGATTTCGGTTCGCAAATGAGGAAGTGAAAAGGTGATGTGGATAGGAGCCTCTTACCTTGCACGGCAGTCTTTTTCTTTGCAAATGGCGGCCGCCTGGTGTCTTCGGGAATCCTGAAGCTGCATTGAATCAATCATCACTCCACTACACAAATCACTTAACTCGCGGGCGGTTTGTTAGGTTTTGGTATAAGCGGTAATAATTATATATGGCGGTGCGGACTGCGGTATACGACGGTCACGAGTTCCGAGCGTCTAGAATCTTCCAGTCTTTTCTTCGCCGTTGAGCAGGGTGGCCAATAGCGAGCCGTTTTGGGAGGGGATTCATGAAAGGATCGCTCGGATTGGCCGAGCAGCGACGAACCATTGACGTTGACATAATTAATTCTCGATGGAAAGGTAGATGGCGCTACCAATATAAAATTCTTGCGTTACTGACTGACTGGCAGACAAGACACACCAAAACTGACTGGGGCAAGAAGGTAAAATTTGGCTTGCATATAGGCAAAGGAGGCATTTCCCGAAATATCCACGTGATCGGGCAAAAACGGTTAAATTAAAATAAAATGTGCAGGCGTAGCTTGCGAACATCCTCTATTATTATATAAAAATAGGTTTAGTTTTGACTGATATACATTATGCTTATAGGCTAACCTCATTGGTGGTTACCAAGGAGGTTTGCTACAATGTTACAGGCCGCTAAGAAGAACGACATTCCAATAGCGAACACCGGGCTCTGGCGAGGTGAGGACTGTTTTAATGGCAGTCAACGAGGAAACAGCTGAACAGGCGCTCGCGGCCACGTGAACGGCGGACGCTAATTTTTGATAGAAATTGTAATAATTGTGTTGTGAGTAATAATATAATGTGATCTATACACAACGGTTATTTTACTTACATCTCCTAGCCCAACAACACACACGCCCATACCAAATGAGATATGTTGAAGGAACAAATGATAGTAAAAGGACAAAATGGAAGAATTGCAGTAGAAATCCTTGAACCCACAGTCGAAAGACTTTATCAGAAGTGGTTACGGAGGGCAGATGTACAGGAGATGGCATTCGATCATGGAAAGACAGATCCCGTGTGAGTACCCATGATTTTCTTATCAATAACGAGGCGATTTTGACAAAGCCGTTACTAGCAACATAACCCGATTCTGCTCGTGAAATTAAATTCCTGTCGATGTTGATATTGCAAGATGGTGAAGAAACACCAACATCATAATTGCGTTATTGGAATCGCCTTAAGCGAAGCATTGAAGAGGCGCGTCGCGTTAATATGAAATGTGACGGCCGCATTTTAAGGAATTGCTACTCGCAAGGTTCGGCAAATTGAAGAGATCATTACTGGATTGATTGTGAACCCAATACATACACCATCATGTAAGCAAGGAGGTATCTCTTTAGCAACCTCAACAGGATAACCGACCTACTTTGTAATGCGACTGGCCACAAATACGAATTTGACAACACGATGACAGCTCAATACAATTATGTCGTGCAATGGTCGTGAACCTAAAAAAAATATCGCTGAAGAAAAATTCGAGAGCTAAAATATCGCGCTGCGATGATGATGGAAGAAACGTGTTTAGTTGCTGATTTATAATTTTCCGGATCCTGCCACCACCGTGATCATCATAGGCACAAGATGGCAGTAAAGCAAAGTTAAAGATGGTGTCGCTGTTATAAAAATGTTGGAAAGAAGATCGCCATTTTTTTTTCAGGTTTCAAAAGATATCCGAGAATACACAGTGTAGAAAATATGTTAACGTTTGTGAACAGAAACTAGTAAATGGTATGGTATCCACATTAACTGGTAAGTCAGTCCTTCAGGTGATATAATTTTACAGTGAGACAAGTAAGACAATGTAAGACTATTCCTAGCTTTGGTCTATATTTAGCATCCGTAAGCACAGCCGCGAAGGGCGAGTTGTGTTCTACACTTATGGTTATAACAGCATGGTATAGTTACAGCTTGAAAGTTATGGTACCTACAGTATTAATTTTGGGACAACAGAACTTTCAGTGGTGTCTCACGACCGAATTTAAGTCTGAGTACCACTCGTGAGATTTGTAAACCCTATCAGTGACACAAGTAGTCGAAGTTTTCGTTATATCTTTCTTTTCTTTAATATTCTACCACATTCACACAACACCATCTAGTCCCATACTAAGCGGAGCTTGTACTATGGGTACTAGATAATGGATAAACATACATATATACTTTTTTTTTTTTTTGTAAATACATACATATTATACATAGAAAATCACATTATACATATCTTGGTCAACATCTTACTATCCAGACTAACAATTTCAGTCCTATTTCTTAAATGCTTATAAATGTTAAACAATTTGTCACCTCATGTTCATGAGGACGAGAATCGCATACCATCCGTTTCTCTTAGCATAATTATGATGTTGCTGTCATGTAGTGAGACGTGACTGCCTCCGTGGTCCATTGGATAACGTGCGTCCCTGGTTCGATTCCCGGGTCGAGCAAATGTGTTATTGTTTTTTTTTTCCGAATTCTCAGTAGCAGCACAGAGTCTAGTGATATGCCCGGTAACGTCAATAGGCTCGTCCGCTATTACATGAGACCTATCAATTAATGGCGAAAGGTTGATGTAATATTACAACTCTGCAGACTCTTTCGAGGATACAGACATGAGTGTATAGTGAGACGTTGAATGGCATATGCTGAGTTTTTTTCTAGAATCTCTTTAGCTGCCTTATCCTACAGAGCCTGAAACTTTAGTTGTGAGTTAGTTAACCTCAAACTCCTTTAGTTTTGAACTCTAGAGACTTTCGTTAAGGTAGTAAATTATGTCAAATTAAACAATAGTTAATTTCAGGTAAGCTTAAGTGTCAGTGAGCTAGTCAAATCTGCACATTACAAGGACTGATGGGCGATGGAGCAAGCGTATCCTAGAGTGGAGAACGCGACTCAGTAAACGTAAGGACGGCCGGCCCCCCCTGCTAGGTGGACCGACGACCTGAAAAAGTTAGCTGGGTTGGACTTGATGCGGTAGGCTGATTGATTGATTACAGTTAAAGCAGAAACAGGCTCCGGATATTCAGAACCTAGCACGAATAAGCCTCTGTTAGATTCAACGGTCAGGTGAACACATGCGTAGCTTAAAACAATCCTTTATATGTCATCGTACCTACTACCTATGTATCATCTTCGTCCGCTACACAAATAGTGCACGATTGGCATAGTGGTTAAAGCGACCATCTCACCACTTCACACTGTGCCGAGTGTTGTAGGTTCATTCTTACACGAGACAACACTTTGTGTGGTCCTCAAATACCGCTTCACACTGAGCTGAGTGTTATGGGTTCAGTCCCCATACGAAACACTGTGTGTAACCCACAAATGGTGGTTTAGATGTACTTGAATGTCTGTTGGTTGTATGTTTGTAAAGTCCCCCGCGACACATATAGCTAGTGCATGAAAGATGACTTAAAAATGTACAGTAACAATTCGTCATAACTAATTTTGGATAAGTCTCTATGAATAAAACTAAAGGAGATGAACATGCTGCACTGGATGTGTGGTGTCACGCGGAAGGACCGCATTAGGAACTCCCGCATCCGGGGTAGCCTTCATGTCCGTGACATTGCTGACAAACTGCAAGAATGTCGTCTACACTGGTATGGCCACGTCTTATGTCAACCGGCATCTTACGTGGGTAACAAATGTCTTGCCATGCTACCTCCGCCGGGTCCCGGTAAACGGGGAAGGCCAAAGAAATGCTGGCTTGACCTCGTAAGGGATGATATGTGTGCAGTAAAAATCCGTGAACCCACAGTCGAAAGACTTTATGCTTATAATATTTGGTTCACCGATATTTTTATTAGATAGATAGATAATTGCTTTATTGTGCAAATGTTTGTACAAATTTGGTGTAAATAACTTAAATATAGATACATATCAAATGCACAAGGGCGGCCTTATCGCTGAGTGCGATCTCTTACAGGCAACCTTAGGATGGACAGACTGAAAGTGACAAAAAGCTTTGATGTGTAGCGACTAAAAGCATCTGATTACTAGAAATTGTTTTTATTATATACATACATAATATAAATACATAATATACATATGATACATAATATACACACACACACACACACACACACACACACATATATATATATATAGGTACAATCTACATATAATACATATACATACATATAATAATATAAACACAATACATTGATACAATTTGTTTACAATGACAAATAGTGCTTCTTTATTGCATTTTTAAATATTTTCAATGATTTAGCTTGCCTAATTTCGACCGGCAGCGCATTCCACAGACGGACAGCTTGAACAGCAAAGGATTTATCGTAGTAGTTTGTGGCATGTGCTGGCATCTGCAGTCTCAGATCCACCGACGACCTCAAGGTCTTTAAATGTGTGTCATGAAGGAACTTAAAACGTTCTTTGAGATATGTATTAGGATTAAACAACACGTTGTACAGTAACATAAGAATATGAGTATTCCGGCGAAGTCGAATTGGGAGCCACTTGAGCCTGTATCGAAATTCAGATACATGATCATATTTGCGTAAACCAAAAATGAATCTAATACAGAAGTTTTGGCGACGCTCAAGTTTATCAAGTTGGTCCTCATTAAGATCAAGATAGCTGACATCGGCATAATCGAGTATTGGGACAAGCAAGGATTGTGCAAGCGCAACCTTGGTGGTGGTGGGAAGAAAGTTCCGCAGCCTACGTAACGATCCAGCTGAAGCAAACAGTTTACGGCTGGTCTCCTGTATTTGACTTCCCCATGAAAAAGTTTTATCCAGATAAATGCCAAGGCTTTTGACGTTATCTAAGATCGGTAAGATGTTACCATCGAACTGAATCTGAGGCAGTTGTGACCCATTGATCTTGGATATCATCCTGGAACTGCCAATTAGAATGACCTGTGTTTTTGACGGATTTACCTTCAGACCATTTTTTTTTATATAAAAAAAAAGTAAATTTTTTACAGATATGCGCCAAATCTGTGTTAATATTAGAAAACGCCGTTGAAATTGACTCTAGTGGTGCCTGTGAATATATCTGCAAATTATCTGCATAAAGGTGGTAGGACGAAAGTAACTGTTTGGAGATATAATTAATAAAAATTGCGAAAATTAACGGAGATAGCACGCCACCCTGCGGTACCCCGACAGTTGTATTACCCCACGAAGAGTATGACTCATCAACACGTATACGCTGTCGGCGTCCAAACAGGTAACTATGAAACCAGTCAATTACCGTTGGAGATATGTTAATAGAGCGGAGTATGGCAAGCAGGATGTGGAAATCCACGGTATTAAATGCGTTGCTAAAATCAAGCAAGGACAACAGCGTGAGTTTTCCACCATCCATGCCCAGCCTTATCTCATCAGTGATATGAACCAATGCTGTGGTAGTACTATAATCAGGACGAAAACCGGATTGGAAAGGATTCAGGAGAGCATTCTTGGAAAGGAAAGTACAGAGTTGCGTATGCACAAGACGCTCAAGGACTTTGGAAAGGAATGGAAGTATAGATATAGGACGGAAGTCAGTAAGGGAACAGGGTTTGGATTTTTTGGGTATTGGAACTATTTGTGCATCTTTAGACGCTGATGGAAAGACGCCGCTGCTGACTGAGTAATTTAGGATATGACAAAGGACAGGGAGGATTTCATCTAGGATGGGTAGGATCATGTTTCAACTGATGCAGTCATTACCAACAGCATTGGATGAGATTGAAGTGATGCTCTTTTTAACATCACAACTGGCAAATTGCTCGAAAACAAAAAGTGAATATTTGGGAGTTGGGATACGTGAAAGATCTTGTAACGTGTTTGATTTTGTTGTCCCATCAAAGTTGGGTGAAGCAGTGAAATGTGCGGTAAGCGAATCTATATTTATATCATTGGAGATTGTGTCATTGCGAGACTTACCAACTCCCAGTGTTCTTAGAAATTTCCAGATTTTAACTGGGTCTCCGTTTTCAACAGAGCTGTGAATATGTTGGCGTTGTGCTTTCCTACACGCCTTATTGCAGAGATTTCTAGCACTTGTGTATTTTTCCAAATTCGCAGGTGTTGGACGACATTTATACTTTGCATTGGCAGCCGCTTTCTTTGACATAAGAATTTTAATTTCGTCAGTCAGCCAAGGTGCAGGTAAATGCTTTAATTTAATGGCACGGATTGGTGCATGCTCGTCGTACAGGTGAGTTAACTTATCTGTGAAAATTTGGACTTTGTTATCTACACAGTCTGATGAGTACAAAGGAGACCAATCAATATTATTATTAGTGTGCCCTATTTTTTTTTATTTCTTTCATCAAAAGGAGCAGCATTTGAAAATGAAATCCGCCTGTAATCCAATACTAAATATTTTCAGGATAATCAATACTTCATATTTTATTATGTTTCTGAGCGATGTTTTCGTACATATACAACTTTTACATTTGTACCACGTGGAGATTGATCCAGGCTTATTATAAAGCTGAAGAGTTTGACTGGTTGAACGCCCTAATCTTAGGAACTACTGCTATTTGAATAATTTTCGATTCTGAGTGCGTATGGTCCATTGATTGAATTTTTGTAAAATACCCCGCAACACAGGATTTATTCCTAGTGCGAAAGTGGCCTTTCTTTAAAAAAAAATGGAATAAGTTTCATAATGTCAATGTAGAAAGCCGAGATGGACAACTTCAAGTTGTTAGGTAGTGGATACTCAAAATACGCCGCCTCCGCACCATCTGTATGCGTACAGCTCGCAGACTGAGAGCGAATAAAATCTTTTATACGCGGATGGTGCGCGGACCGAGAGCTTGCACCTCATGGGTGGCGCTTGCGCGCGCACTGGCGGCTAGAGATAGATGTGAGACAGCACCAGGATACAGCTGCGCTGTTCTAAGGCGTTACAGTGTGCCATGACCTTATGAAAAAAAATATGAGAAAAGTAATCGGTTTTATATGATTTAGTTCAGTTTTACGACTATCTGAAGAATCTATAAGAATCAAAATCACAAAAGCTAATAAAGTAATCGTGGGTATGAATTTGTTTGTTGCACTAAATCCGTGTGGTGACTATGACTAATTAAGAATTCTGCTTTAGTGACGCACACTAGGATAGGCGTATATCCAGCAGTGGACTGAGTAGGACTGTACTGACTGAATGTACTGTACTGACTTCAATGTTCTAGCTTCTCAAACGATCAACGTACACTAATGCTTAAGTTGCTGATGTTCAATGGGTGAACCTTTTTTCAAGGTCAAGTGAGTTGGTAAAGAAGTAGAAACTAAAACAAACGGAATCATTTCTCTGAAGATTTATCATCAGAAAAAAAATATTTACCGTTTTAAAGTATGCTGTGGCTTTTATAACTACAGAAAGCAGTTATAAAAGTTAAAATGTCAGCAAACTAAAAATCGCTTAGCTATCCAAACAGATAAGTTACGCAAGATATGTGAGTGCTCAATATGTTGGACGTTATAACGAACAGTCGGACAATGAATAGTTCTTCATTTCCGCGCGCTGCGCTGTGCGCTGCATTCAAACAATGTTCGATTGATCTGTTACTTAATAGTACGTCCGAGGCGACTGATTTATTGATTGACCTGTAAACTCCCTCCCACCTGTACTACTTTACAACCCCGTTAAAAAGTAATCAACTTTTTTGTACACATAATTATAAATGTATATTAAAGCAAAAAGTCTTCTTGATTAAAAAATTCACCATTTTCTGTTAAGTAATTAAAAATAACAGACATTTTAATGGAACATTTATTTCCTGGAGTGAATTACGAATCATTAACCCCTACCCTGCGCAAGGCTCGCTTTGCCCAACGCACGAAATGAAACGTCATTTCAAACACTTTATAATTTTTACGTAGACTTGCAGAAAAACGAAAATTTCGTCTACAAAAATATAATTATATGGCATGAATTATACCTTCCTGGCTTCGTTACGAGTTTCAATATGTAAATAAAACTGACCTGTTCTCGCAGCGATGTAATATATTTTGATTTTGAGAAATTTCATTAGTATAAATAGTAATCTTTATCACAATTTATCGAATATCCACACATAATCACCAAACGAACACTTTATTACGCTAAAACATTATACAATGTGCAAAGATAACTCAACTAATTTTACTTTAGAATAATAATTTCACCATAAAATGTTTTTGTTTACGCGACGAAAAATAACGGCCGCAATTCTTTGGGAACGTAATAAGTGCATTACAAAAGTTTCGTTACTTTTTCACTGCAGTATTTATCACTTTTCGATAAACTATAACTCAATGTAAAATCTATACTTATTTTCCAGTAGTTCTGTATATAATACTTATAAGATTACTCAATGTTTTCTCATTACAAACATTTTTACTTTTCTCGTGCACACTTATTTCAATATCAAAATGGCCAATATGGCGTCGTCGCAAAGTTCAATGGCATACGTATTTTGTTTAATTAATTTTTGTTCATTCTTGCTCGTTTCCAGTTTATAAAAGTATTAAAATTGGTCAAGCGGAAATCGATAAATCGAATGATATAACAAAATCGTGTTACAAGTGCA
Source organism: Euclidia mi (assembly GCA_944739405.2). Classification (NCBI taxonomy): domain Eukaryota; kingdom Metazoa; phylum Arthropoda; class Insecta; order Lepidoptera; family Erebidae; genus Euclidia; species Euclidia mi. The sequence goes on along the minus strand of OX123183.2, from coordinate 89,897,251 downwards.
AAAACCGTTAAATATCAACGACCAATGATACCCGACTCGTTATTAACCTATGAGGTTATTATTACAGTTGAGGGGTTAATCAAAATGTACCTACTGATTTTCAATGAAAAGAACCAGTGGAAATGGCGTACAATATTCGCGCAATAGGTTTTTCAATCCAATCAATGTGTAGAAAACTGTTATTTCGAGTAACCCTAGAATGCACCTAATTAACAGTAAAAAAGGGAAATATTTGTTAACCATTACTATATTATGTCGAAAGTAGCAATTGTATTTTTCAGATCAAGCCACAGGCAAGGTTGAATAAATGCGATACCACAACAGGTTATAACAATTTGAACCTTTTAAATGGCTAGATTTCTAATTTCCAAGTTTAAATTGTAAGATTTCTTCCAGAATTATCGTCGTATGTTATTTTCAATCCAATTTTCTCCCATAAGCACAACGAAGGCTAAGAATGTAAGAACATCGATTAAAATACCGTTAAGTTGGAGTGTCCGGTATTTGGCTGAACAACAATGTGGCCAGTCATTGAGCATCCTCGATGAAAGGAATATTTTCTCTTCATTCGATAAAGAAGCCCACTTACGTAAAGACTTACTTATTCACTCTTGACCTCCGCGAGAGGCCCAATAAGTACGTAAGCGAGAACAAGATAAGGTAAAACAGAATCTGATCAATATGAAATAATTGGTATTACCACGAGTGGTTTCGCACTATCTTCGCGAAGCTCCAGGGGCTTCGCGAAGATGGTGATTGATAGATCGAGTTTTCGTAAGAGGTTCCGTAAGAAACTTCCTTCTCCCCCGCTCATTATTTCAAGGTATTGTGGTTGTTAATTCGTGTTAAATTGTGGGTGTTCCAACCCCGGTCAATCGTTGTCCCTTTTTTTCTCGTTAATAAGACACAATCCTAAATCTCAGATATTGAGGGATAATAAGATTTTCGCGGTGAATAGGACGGTATTTGTAAAGTATTTCACGTTAAATGAGATTGTTAAGAACAAAAGAGTCCCCTAGTGCCGGAAATTTAATTCTGCTTCACGTCCACTCTCATTAGACGCTGGAGTAGAATCAATCATTATTTTATTTAAAACTGGAAATATTTGTTGTACACAAATGTTTGCAAAGATTATTTTTAAGCGTTGCCTGTTGTTAACAAATGTCAGGAACTCTCGTTAAAATATAACAAGCAGAAAGAATAAAATGTTGCTCAAAAATAATCTTGAATATTACGTTAGATTTTCGATGAAGGAGTAGTAGGTAGGTGGTACTTTTGTTCGACCTCACTGTTGAAGAGCCGCCAATGTTTTCGTTGCAAACATTTTCATTTATCTTGTCGGCAATAACTCTAATTTTTAGATAACACCCTATCTATTGATTTTGTGCCTATTCTCAGTAATTTTTCGACCGTAATAAGCCCTTGAGTATCGCGGCTAGCATTTTATCTTACAGTATCGCACTATGGTAAGTTTAGTCTCGGTGATATTTTTCACAATTTCACCTTGTCCGCTGTCCCGGATGGTTTTCTTAGATCGCTCTTTACGACCTCTAATATTCTCAGGCCGACCGATTAAAACTACTATTGGGAGTCGAGGCGTCATTTTCTCGATAACCCTACAGCTTTCAAGCGATAGTCTCGTTACCTCAGACGTCTATCTTATTGTCTGCTACATCACGTACATTTGCCAAAAAGGCCGCCGCCATGTTCATTCTTACCTAACCGATCTAAACATTTATCCCAAATTCTATAATAAAGTTTTATCTAATAATGTCTTCTATATATTCCCAAAATTGGGGCTAAAATACAGTGCTGTTTTAATAAGACAAAGTCTTATTACTGAGAACAAATGGCGATTGGAGGCGTTAAAAATAAGTATTAAAAGACGCGCTCGGGTAAGTCCAACAAAGCCCTATGGCCAGGGTTCGCGGCCACTAAGCCCTCAGTCGGCTCTCACACATCCACCCGCATTACTTCTAATTGTGATTTAATGGCCCTCCGCGGTGGATCTGCTTGACCTTAAAAATAAAATATATTGCACATTTTCCCTTGAAGCTTCAATAAATTCTCCCATGATTTCAGACGTCTCCGATAATATTTAAAAAGAAACATTTTCAATGATAAATTTGAATACAATTTTCTTACCTGAAATTTTGCGAGAATTTGAAATGTTAATAGAACTTAATTTAAAGAAAGAAACGTTCAAAAATCTTTCTATTTCATTCGTAAGTTATTGTACTTATCATATTTTTTATTTGAGACTTTTTCTTTACATTATGGTTAGAATTTTTACCTACTGGTAATACCATTGTTTGAATTTCTAATGTTATATTAGCCATTCAAAATGTCTAAAACGTATTAGAAATATACATGAATTTCTAAAGGATTAAATGTTTGCTGATAGTTAAGAAGGTACTGTAATATTATAATGTTGCTTTTGACTAACATTGGAATTTAGTTTGCTTATTGATTGATTAATAATTATTAAGTCGACATCTTTTATTCTGATTCAATTTTATAGATTGAAATCATAATTACACATTTAATTAACATGTTGAATATTTATTGCCTAAAAATTTTATACGCGACTCAAAGGAAAAGTAAATTACATACGTTCGCAATAAACTTTTCAATTAAAACTGCTACAAGCCACCAGCATATTTCGTATATAATAACATCTTTATTAAAGAATATTCAATGGTTTAAAATCTGCATTTACAAGCACAATAATACTTAGATTACAAAAGCGCGGACATAAATTTAAATGAAATATTTTGCACAAGAGACAAAAAGGTTTATGACGAGTGTTTGAAATAGAATTAGTTTTATGATAAGTCAAGTCGATTATATCGATTTAGTAACGTTTAGTTTAGTCTATTGTAAATTTTGACTATGGTCACACTGAACTGTCAACTTCCGCTTGCCTTGAAAAATTAACACACCGTTTTGGTCTCTCTCGCGTGGAATATTGTAATAAAATTGGAACCCGATTGAGTGCCGCTTCTTTATTCAGCTGGCATCGGTTTATTTGTGTTAAAAGATAAGTTGTATCTTAATGGACATTTGTGAAATATTGAACTTTGTAAAATACGTGTGTGAATTCCTGTTTGGTGCCCGAGGAGTACCTAGGACTTCGCCGAATTGGACACTGTGGTATTTATTCGATTTTCTTGTTATTTTGGCCAAAGTAACAAGAAAATCGAATAAATACCACAGTGTGTGTTAGCTGAAATAATTTTGCAAGGAAAATGAGAAAATAGCCTTCGGTCGAGCCAACCTTGCTAATTATGATTTAATGGTAGCCTCGACGACTGATAAACATTTTTACAATTTGTGCGGGTAGGCGCAAAACACATCACGCTTTATGCCCGCGAGCGTCGTTCAAGTTGGCAGCCACATATCAAATTTGTATCCATATGTTAACGTAATATGATATTTGTCAACGCGTTTAGGAGTCACAACAATTTGCAATTTTATTGATCCATATGAAACTCTACCATATACGTGTTGCTTCTATGATATATCATAGAGCCTATTAGTAAAGCCTATTAGTAAATAGCACATAAGTATAAATAATAGGTATTAAATTAATATAAAATCTTTATCATGTTTTCCTTTTTAGATTTTGAAGTCGGTTTTTTTAACGTAGTTATGTTTATTTAATACTTTTCAGTGTAAACTCAAACTCAAATATAATTAATTCCATACAAATGTAAAAAACTAATTTTGGACACATCAGAAAGTCATTGATAAATATTAACCCTTAGCGACACACGCGATTTCAAGCAACACATATATACACGTGGGGAAGCTAGGTCCCCAATAAGTTCGTTATTTATTTATTAGAGAATTGATCATTTTCATGCAGATTTATTTTTATAAAATTAATGAGAAGCATATATACTAAGCGAGTATTTTTTTAAATTTAATCAAAATATTACAAGTTTCTTACCATTTAAGTTAAGAAGTACATAACTTTTTTGGTCAACTTTTGTTAAAGTTAGGTTTACGGGTTAAAATGAAAGTTAGAAAATAAGTATAAAAATCAAACAAGTGTGGCGGATTGTTACACAGCATAAAAATAGCCGTAGGCTCCATGGTGATGTTAAGAAGGAATATGGCGGTCTCAGACGGACTAGACAACGGAGCAATGGGAATTATTAAAAAAATAAAGTGGCCAGCCCTTCGACGTGATCAACTAGAAGCAGGAGAACTGCCCGAAGCAGTGTTCATTAAATTTGATGATCAAACTGTGGGCATTAGGGTAAAAGATGCGGAGGGTCTAGTATCAATCACACCAGCATCAGCAACTTTCAAGCGAATAAAGGTTACGGTGATGTTGAGAGGTTAATGTTCCCGCAAATTTTAAGTTGGGCTGTGACTGTTCACAAGCTCCAAGGTAATAATAATAATAATAATAATATATATATATTATAAGTATATATATATATATATATATATATATATATATATATATATATATATATATATATATATATGTATATATATATACATATACATACTTATAATATATAACTAAATGATTAGGAGTAAGTAAACTGTACTAATTGAGACAGGAAAAAAGAAATAGAAAATTAAAAGTTTATGACAATGTGGAGGAGAGCTGAATGGAAAGGTAGTGGTCTCTTACTAATCTTTTAAAGGCTGACAATGATTGTGCTTGCCTGATGGATATGGGCAGTGCATTCCATAGCCGAGCAGCTTGGACTGTAAACGATTTGTCATAAAAACTGCTGGAATGCATTGGCATTTCCAATCTTAATTTCACCGATGACCTCAGCGATCTCGAATGTGTGTCATTGAGGAACTTAAAGCGTTCTTTTAAGTAAGGGGGAGTAGAAGGGTTAAAGAGAATATTGTAAAGCAAAGAAAGGATGTGAGTATTCCGTCGAAGGCGAATTGGGAGCCACTTGAGCATGTTACGGAAATTTGAAACGTGATCATATTTGCGTAATCCAAATATGAATCTTATACAGCAATTTTGAAGACGCTTAAGCTTATCAAGTTGCTCCTCAGTGAGATCTAGATAACTGACATCAGCATAGTCAAGGATTGGTAAGAGCAGAGAATTAGCAAGCGCAATTTTAGTGGCATTCGGCAAAAAGTTTCGCAATCTTCGCAAGTTCCCCCGCCGCTGCAAATAATTTGCGACTAACCTCACCTATTTGTGGGCACCAAGATAGCGTTTTATCAATATATATACCCAGATCCTTTACACAATCACTAATAGGTATAGGGATTCCACCAAAGTTAATCTGGGGTAGAAGATTCCAGTCAATGCGTGCGATCATCCTAGGACTACCAACGACAGTAACCTGCGTTTTTGTTGGATTAATCTGTAAACCGAATCTTAGGCTCCAAGCAGATATCCGTTCTAAATCGATGTTTATAATGCGAAAGGCATCAAATAAACTATGAACCGGTGCTTGAGTGTAAATTTGCAGATCATCTGCATAAAGGTGGTAGGATGACTGAAGTTGATAAGAGATAGAATTTATAAAAATTGAGAAAAGTAATGGAGATAGAACGCCACGCTGCGGTACGCCGGCTGTTGTATTACACCACGAAGAGAAGGAATCTTCAATACGTATACGCTGCCGACGACCAAACAGGTAACTGTGAAACCAATCAATCACTGGTGGAGATATGTTAATAGAGCGCAATATACCAAGAAGAGTATGGAAATCTACAGTATTGAAGGCATTACTGAAATCAAGCAGAGAGAGGACCGTCAGATTTCCATTCTCCATACCAAGCCTTATGTCGTCGGTAATTTTGATAAGCGCCGTTGTGGTGCTGTGACCAGGATGGAAGCCGGATTGGAGAGGATTAAGGAGTAGGTTCTTATTAAGGAAGGTGCTAAGTTGGATATGGACTAGGCGCTCGAGCACTTTAGAGAGGAACTGGAGTATAGAAATAGGACGATACTCGGAAAAGGACAAAGGTTTGGATTTTTTAGGTATGGGAACAATTTGGGCGTCTTTCCATGCAGATGGAAAAAAGGTACAACCAATGAATAAAGATTTACATAATAGAAGCGCATTTCTTAACGATTTCGTGTGCCGATTCCAACTGGCGTGTTGACGGTTGTCAGTGTAGTACGTAGTTGGCGCCGTTGGCGGCGCTGGCGTCGTTCTCCGTCTCTCTTGCTCTCGTAGTTAAGATACACAGGAGAAACTTTCGTCTCTCTTGCACTCGTAGAGTCAGCTGTCACAGCGCGACTGCCACGCCGCCAAGCGGCAATATGGGTCACACTGGTCACAGAAAGTTTGTCTACAGAGCGCCCATAAGAAATGTGCCTCTATTTAAATATCTATGCTCTATGGTACAACATTGGAGAGGGCAGTGATAGATCTTGGGAAAAAAGAATTCGCGAAAGGTCAGATTTATGTAGCTTTAAGTCGAGTGAAGAATTTAGATGGTATCGCATTAAGTGATTTATAATGAATCAATGTTTAGAGCCATCTAAGTTATTAATCAGACCACATGACAGCAAAGCACTACAGGAAATACAACGTCTGAGACAGTTAAATCAAAATTATTTTTTTATAATTAACTAATAAAATTAAAAAAGACATGATGGAATCATGTTTTTTTTATACGTGTTTTTTTTCATGAAAGCAGAATTAACGCTGTTGAGATGCGATCACTGCGTAGTATGTGTGGGGTGAGACTGATTGATAGGATTCCGATTTAGGAACCGGCGAGCATGTATGAGAAGAGTAATGAATGTAGAGGAAGCGCGTGAGGTTTGTAAGGATAGATGTAAGTGGCGTTCCGTTGTCTCTGCCTACCCCGACGGGAAAAAGGCGTGAGTATATGTATGTATGTTTTTTTTCGTTCCTTCTCCAATCTTTCGCCTGTAATTTTCCTGTAAATTGGTTATGGGTAGTTCTTAAGAGACAACACTTTAACCAACTAACAAAACGATCTGTAATTTATTGTACAGTTTAGCTTAATCCGCATATTGGCCAAATTATATATTTGAAATAATTGCAGTCTAACTAAGTACAAAAAAAGTATTTGAACTTCGTTCTTCTGATTTATACGTCGTGTCCGTCTGCCATTGTCCGAAATGAAATAGTCAACATCGCATTTTCCCTTTCATAAATCAATATAAATTTTATAATTATATTAACGAGAGGAAATGAATAGCCCTTTGAGAAAAATAATATGTATTAGTTATAAATACCTTAATGTGTTTATAAATAAGTAAATATGAAGTGATTAATACAGCGTAAAAGACGCTTGACCGTACTTGGTTGGGTAAAGATTATGAGAGTCTGGTTTCCCGTGGTGGGGGGGAAGCTAGTCGTGCTACGGACGAGCTAGGTGTACCTGGGGCTGGATGGCTAAGATCCTGGTGTTACGAAGGTAAATATTTCATTCGTCTTCGACATTTTGATTACAAAGCCTATTTTATAAAATTTATTTTATTATTTTGCAACTTCAGTCTGCGTTTCGAGAGACTAAAAGCGTCTAGTTATAGATTGGTGCAGAAAAGTGTCAATAGTAAAGTCTGTATGTATGATGTGTTATACATGATTATAGGCAAAATCTTGATTCATCTGTGCCTAATTCGCATGGTCATAACACCATATGTATGTATCATATATGTAGCAATTAAATATAATATTTTTTGTACCTATAAGAATTGATTGTATTACAAATTTAAGCAAAAGGTTTATTTTTTGTAATCTTACAATATTCTCGCTTGGCCATACAATAAAATAATTAATATACACTGTTTTAGAGTTTCAGAAGTGTTACTTCTGTGATATGATCACTGATAATTGTTTTTATAAAAAAAGATTATAGACTACTATAATCTCTAATATTTTAACAACTATGTTAAAATATAATGGTTATCTTAATAAAGTTTTTCAAGTAACAAATTCTGATCCACCTGGGCACAAAATATTTGAATGTTGATACCTTGAAAACTACTTTATAATAAAAACGAGTCCCTTATTCAAATATTTAATATGTTCTTTGGTATTCCTATTTCCATAATTATGAGCATGTATTACAGAGCTGAAAGTGCAATTTAATTATGGCCAGATGAATCAGTTATAGAATTAAATTTTGAAGAAATATCCTGATGGAGTCAGTCTTGTTTCATTCAATCCTTAGTTTTGTTCTATATTCACTTGTTTTGAAGCATACCGTAAAAAAATTGGCATTACCCCTGCCCTTGAAACATTTTCCAAATTTCATAAAAAATCCACATAACTGTTATGACTGGGATTTGAACACTCGCCTTCAGAACGTAAAGCGGATGTATTATCCATACGGCCATCGCCTTGTTACCAGTTAGTGGCGAATTTAGCGAACACTTGACAGAGTGTTTTCGTCATCTAACTTAAAACTGTCATTTCCAAATAATGAAATAGTCTTCAAACCTTTTTGTTAATTATTATGTTTGACGACCAGCCAGTTTGTCGTGTAGACGTCAGTAGTCCTTGACGACGGTAGTGATGACAAGTTGACATAACACCGGCCGTCACAATTATTATTGATAGGAAATTCCTATCATAGCCTTAAGGATAGGTGAAAATAAATAAAAAAAATGCTTATAAAATAAAAACTACTAGGCCTACATGAATCATATTTTTATGGAACCAATTCGACATTATTCCGCATCAAACAAAAAAAGAATTACGTAAATCGGTTCAGAAATCTCGGTGAAATCGGTGTACATACATCGAAAAAAAAATATACCGGCCGAATTGAGAACCTCCTCCTTTTTTTTTGTTTGAAGTCGGTTAAAAAATAAACGTCAGTAGTCCTTGACGACGGTAGTGATGACAAGTTGACATAACACCGGCCGTCACAATTATTATTCATAGGAATTTCAGCCTAAAGGATAGGTGAAAATAAATAAAAAAATGCTCATAAAATAAAAACTACTGGGCCTTCATGAATCATATTTTTATGGGACCAATTCGACACTATTCCGCATCAAACAAAAAAAGAATTACGTAAATCGGTTCAGAAATCTCGGCGAAATCGGTGTACATACAACGAAAAAAAAAATATACCGGCCGAATTGAGAACTTCCTCCTTTTTTTTTGTTTGAAGTCGGTTAAAAATATAAACCAAGTAAATGTTCCTTTATTGTTCTTTATTTTTTAATGAAATATACCAAGAGAAACGCTTAAAATATAAACAAAAAAATATTTTTAAATAAGAATTTGCACCAAGCGCCTGTAGAACTAAACTAGCACGTCTGCTTATTTGTAAAAATTTGCTAACGCATATCTTTAGGAGCAACGCCTGTAGGACTAAAATAACAATGTATGTACGTTAACAAATACACAATAACAAGGCATTGAGGTACATATTACCTCAATGTAACAAGGAATATTATTATTATTATACAACTATTGAAAGCTGTGAATAGAAATTATTTGCATAACAACAAAACATAGCGGATGGTCATAGAAACATATTTGATCATAGATATAATAAACTCTTGTTTATATTTCTATGGGTTTGAAAGACTTTAGTATAGTTTAATAACATGTTTTAGCCATCCGGATTAATAATATATTATGTATACAAACCTATAGACATACCTAAGACAAAACTAATCAAAACAAATTGTAACTTATGGAGTCTAATCAACGTACCTATTAGAACTAATTTATTACAAAACTGTGTAGATAATATAATTAACAAATATAACTGTATTTTTTGTCCACGAAATTATACTACTCAGGTCATCGAGTAGTATAATTTCGTAAATTCTCTCCGCGACAAAGCTCGGTGCAAGACGAGCGAAACGTCGGAAACAAATAGGTATTTAGACCGTTAATAAGTTAACGCGATTAGGACCCGCTAAATTATTTTGTATGAAATAAAGAACAATAAAGGAACATTTATTTGGTTTATATTTTAGAACATTCTGAGCATCGTACCAGAAAATATACACGTGGCCGAGCTGCGACGTATACGGTACTGCCCGGCCACAAACAAGTGCTTTTTTACAAGATATATTTGTGGTACATTTAATCTACTCATTGGTAAAAATCGACTGTGGCCGGGCTGCGACGCAACACACCTTTTTTAACTGCTGGAACGAGAGTCATATCTTGAATTATCGATTCATTAATCGTATTAAGATTCTCATTGTGTTTTAAATTTAGTTTTTAGCTATTTATTATTTAATTGTGTGCTTTTATTTTATATCTCTACGTAAATGTGGTGCTTGTTGTGCTAACTTAGAATGTTATGCATTTAGTTATCACTTCCCTTTTTATTATTTACCTACTAGATGATGCCCGCGGTTACACCCGCGTTATTTAACGCTACTGCTCCACTCCCATGGCTCATAGCGTTATGTTATTTAGCCTATAGCCTTCCTTGATATACCTATGTAACACTGAAAGAATTTTTCAAATCGAACCAGTAGTTTCTGAGATTAGCGCGTTCAACCAAACAAACAAACAAACTCTTCAGCTTTATATACTTATTAGTATTAGATGACAATGTTACATTTTTATAGCAGAAGAGATATAGGAAGACAAACGAACAAGCGGGTCACCGGTAAGTAATCACCCCTACTGGTTGTCCATAATAAATGAATAAGATAAATCCTAATCTCGATGACCTGAGTAGTATAATTTCGTGGACAAAAATACAGTTATATTTGTTAATTGTATTATCTACACAGTTTTGTAATAAATTAGTTCTAATAGGTACGTTGATTAGACTCCATAAGTTACAATTTGTTTTGATTAGTTTTGTCTTAAATGCAAATAATTTCTATTCACGGCTTTCAATAGTTTTATAATAATAATAATATTCCTTGTTACATTGAGGTAATATGTACCTCAATGCCTTGTTATTGTGTATTTGTCAACATACATACCTACTTTGCTATTTTAGTCCTACAGGCGTTGCTCCTAAAGATATGCTTTAGGAAATTTGTACTAATAAGCAGACATGCTATTTTAGTTCTACAGGCGCTTGGTGCAAATTCTTATTTAAAAATATTTTTTGTTTATATAAGCGTTTCTCTTGGTATATTTCATTAAAAATAAAGGACAATAAAGGAACATTTATTTGGTTTATATTTTAGAACATTCTGAGCATCTTACCAGAAAATATACACGTGGCCGGGCTGCGACGTATACGGTACTGCCCGGCCACAAACAAGTGCTTTTTTTACAAGATATATTTGTGGTACATATAATCTATTCATTGGTACTGCAAGAACAATTTAGGAACATTTAATTGGTATGTCTATAAATAAGAAAATCGACTGTGGCCGGGCTGCGACGCAACACACAAAATGTAAACATTCTATTATTATTCTAAAGAGCGCTTTAACTTTGTTTTTTTATTTCGTACATTATAAGCAAAATCTCTTAAACCAGCTACTTAATTCTAAATATACTTTAATTAATAGTTTCTTAACATAATTTTGAATAAAACTACGTGTTTGAAATTGTAAAAATACAGTAATTTGAGTCACTTCGACACTGCCGTTCTCCATATAGTGCGAACTCATTCAAGTTCAAGTAGGTACCATAAGTTGGTGTACCATGTGTGCGGCAAATGTTTTCAAAGGGGTGTTGTTTATGCTAATATCACAAATTTGAATGTTTGTTTGTTACTTTGTTACCCAATACAAACTCTGTAGCCGATTAACAAAACGCCTTTGAGTTCGGTGTACTAAAATAATCAAATAACATAATATTGCAATAAGTTTACGTTTGTACCTTGCAGGGAGCGTATTTATAGGGGAACGGTAGGTACTGTTACATTCCGCATTGTTGTCGGTTACGATTTAAGTTTTATATTTTACTAGCCGTTTTTTAATTAGCCCTTAAAATTTGCGAATGTTCAAACCAATTTTCTAAAAATACCTTTCTTTGTGGACGCCTACGTCATAAAAAAACCAGACTGTCTATCTCTCATATTTATAGTTTTAGTACTTTAGATGATATGTCAGTCAGAACATGTCTTTATAAACCAAAGACCTGTGATATTGGATGTACCTAATGTGTCATGTTTTAGATAGCTGGCGGTGAACACCCGCTGTAATTATAAGGCTGCTTTGGAAGCGCCCTTAGTTTTGGGTTTGTGCTTTCAAATTAGACATTTGGTGCTCTACTGTTACCGTACGACAACTCTTTCAGGTTTGTGCAACAACAGACCTGTCTCGAGCATTCCAACGGAACTGAATTTATCCTTCGATTGCGACTACCCCATACAAACTTATTAAGTATCAGAAATAATGTCTAAAAAAAAACATAAAGGCGGCGATAGCCCAATGGATATACCAACAGACTGGAGTTATGTGCGCATTGAATGGTTAATGATCGCTTGTCACGTGCCTCGGAGAGCACGTTAAGCAGTCGGTCCCGGTTGTCATGAAGATCTTTGACAGTCGTTACAGGGCGTCAGTACCTTCTACATAAGCTGACACTAGTCTTAGCCATGGAATATCGCTATCCCTTCGGGTTGCGGAGGTCAGACAGGCAGTCGCTCTGTGGAAAAGCTAATATTTAGCCAAATCCGGTTAGACTAGAAAGCGGACCCCAGATTGAAACTGGGATAACGCTAAGAGGATGATGATGATTTACATAAATTATGTTGGGTCCAGACCTATAGAACAACATTATTCGCCATAGTATAGCAATTCACACTGTGTTGTATGATTTAAGACATAATGCCATTCTAAACCTTAAAAATAACCGACAAAAGATATCTACTTTTTCACTGAAGGGGATCGGTTTTATAAAACGGGGTTATGCTCAATCGATTACCTTAGACAAAAGCTACGCTTATCGCCGGGGACATCCCGGCGCGTGTACCGATTGTCAGCGCCAGAGTTATGCGCTCTTTGCCAGTATCTCTTGTATCTCGTAATATCAGTACATCTATGTAGTTACACAAAGGAATTTTCCGCTTGCATTTTCATGAAATATCTCAACAGACGAAAATTCGATTTGGGCGCGAGATAAAAAGATCTCTCTGCGTATTCATATTTGAATGGATGAGCAAACCATTACTGTATTAAAAAGTATTGCGAACTCAACATTATTGCTGAAGCCTGCGAGCACGACGGCTGTAAGTGGGTCTACACACGCGACATTCGACTAGAAATTCACTGAACTCTGCGACACACGCGTGTATTTTTATACGTGTGTGCCTTGCATTATTTATCTTGTCGTGACGTTATGTACTACTGTTTAATAGTGTACCTATGCGTACGTGTCTCATCTATTTCTTATGAGGTGGGCGGGTTTGAGTCTCTCAAGTAACACTCATAATGTAAAGAAGTCAATGGATATAGTTTCATGTTAATACTTGAATAAAGTTCGTGTTCAACAGCTACATTTTGGCCGGTTTATTTTTAGTTTCTCAGTATTCATTTATTTTATGCTATATTTGCGGCCAACCGTAAAATCCAAAGTGCTATTGAGGTTTCCTTTGTGCAACTTTCACACGGCGGCCAAATGTGTAGTAAAAAGCAATAGGATCGGCGCTTATTCTTACTTTTTTTTTCTTGTGACTATGGGCAATTCTAGTGTTGGAGTTAATAGACCGCCTGAAGGCTTCTACATAGCCAAACCGTTCTTGTCCTGAGACAAGAACCGAGACCGATGGCTGTTTGTGCCTTCTACGTACTGTAGTGCGCTGATGTAAGTGCCTCAATAGGCGATCTTCCATCCAAGTAGTAGCACAATACACAATGAGATAGTCTAAATCATAGTTGGCAAAATGTGGATATGTAGTACGCCTGTGTCCATCCATTATATTTGCAATGAGTTTATGTATGTATGACATGTGTACACAGCAACGTAGTTGGCAACAATACATGTGCAAACAATAAATAACTCGCACATATAATTAGTTGAAGCGGCGGTAGTTTTCACATGATATGTGGACGTACGTCGTTTTTAAGGAAGAATCTAATTACGATAACGTTATGTTCCGCATAAAAGTGTCGCATTTATTGTAAAATATTAATGTAATTTGGGGAGGCTGCTACAGACGTCCATAAATATCAGCTGCGTTGGGACCTAGCGGGGATGCGTAAATACTTCGATTAAAATTCAATGTTATAATCCGAGAACTACCAAACAGTAAAAGTGGGACGTTTTTGTTTTGTCCTCGTTACTCCACTCTGTCATTTCACGTGGGATTGGAAAACTCAAATACTACTGCTAGGTAAATTATTTATGACCAATTTGATGAATCTAAAATTAAGGTTGAAGGTGAGCAAAATAAAATTAAACATTTTATTAACTTTCTACTCCGCTGTGATTGGCTTTTACTTTTAGACGATGCCGGTGAAAGATAAACTCAAACGTCACTTTGACCTGAAACTCCATTATTACAAGTTGTATAAACACTCTCACTAATGTTAAAAGGACAACGAAACAAAATAAAAGGTTTAATAAGAAGCTATTTTACTATCATATTCCTAAATAAATCTGTAGAGCAAAAGTGAAGTCAGCCATTAGCGTCTGATTCAAATATCCAGCTTTTGGTAAGTGAATTTCAATTTGTATAAATCTGACTTTAATGCGTATTTATGTGCGGAATGGAGCGGCGCGGCGGCGGGAGTGAGAAAACGGTAAAATCAACACACAAACTGCATTTGGCAACAACTTTTAATGCAATATACTAAAATTGGTTTTCCAGAGCGTCTGCGAAACGAGACGCCGAAACACTAGATACGTTTTAAGACAAGTTAGAGACAGATTTATAGGTCCAAACAACGCAAAACGAGCAACGATGCCATCCCCTCAACCAAACAACTTGTTTGTAAGCCGACTTTGGTCATTTAAATGTTGGATTTGATAAACTGCAAGCCGAAATTGCTTTAGGACTTGTTAGAATAGTGTGGACCTTCCTTTAACGGTTTACAAATCAATAATGAAATTATATCTCGTTTTGTATTTCAGTTTTGTAGTTTTTTGTTTATTTGAAGTTACTTGTTGTTTTAATAAAGGTTTGTGAATGTCAACACCGCTATAATGACTAACGGCCATTTTCAATATTCGAACTATAGATAGATCTGTAGATTTTAGATTCGTGTTTGACATATTTTGTATGGAGCTTATGTCAAAAACTGTCAAAAACGAATCTAAAATCTACAGATCTATCTATAATTCGAATATTGAATTCCGTAGTAAGTGTCTGAAATTCTGTTTTAAAAGTTATGTTGTGAACTTATAAATACATTATGTACAGTGTGCTAATATGATCACGAGGGCTTTATATTAACTATTTCAAAATTTAATTTCAAATGCATTGCGTATGAGTTAATTTATTTTGTGTAAATGTAAACAGTGAGGTTAAATAAATAAGTATTAAATTTTGCTTGTTTTGAAACAATTGCAGTGTCATAAGAGTATTCGTTTTAAAATAAACAATGTGAAAAAATCCGTGGTGTATCCACTGGCAGTCGCGAGTGCCTTCCCACGACCCGTATCGGGAACAACAACACTCTGTGTCGTTTAAATTGAATTGAAAAATGATTTATGCCAACAATCTCTGGCGATACTCTTTTCTTTACACACTTGATCGCTCTAAACGAAAATAATAAATAAAATTGTGCTTCATAAAACTGATCGAGGCCTTTTTATTTAGATATTAGGCGAGTGTAGCCGGAAGTTTCGAATATATTTTATTCGTTCTTTCTCTCATTCTGTTCATCGCCGTAAAATTAATCGTTTGGAATTCGTTTACAGTTAAATTATTTGCTTCATTACTGTGACCTGATTAACGTGGAACTCGAGGTAATAGATACATGGTACATTTAAAATATTATGTAGTATTGGCAATACTCCTAATTGAATTTCGGTCAACCCAAATGAAAAATATTGCTTTCATTAATACTGTTATAACTTAAATATATAGTGGTTAGATTTATTTTAACTTAACTTATTCAACACTTTACAGATCAAATAAATGATCATCATTAACATAAAATTTATTTTCATGGCTAATTTTCATAATAACATTACAGATGATTAATTATAACTATATACATTACTATCTTAACTATAGGTAATCATAATTTATTTAAGATGGTAAGTTTATTTTTGTTTTTCCTGACTGATATACCACAGCAAAGCGCAAACTACTGACGTTAGAAACATAAAATTTGGAGTGTTAATTCCTTTTATAAACATCGCAATGAAGAGATTTTTTTATAATCCACTACTAAGAGGGCTATATAAAGGTTGAAATATTGTTTGCAAATGTATTACTTATTTTGAAAGCGTCCAGTGAAAGGGTACTTAGGAAAAGTGACGATTAAAGAATATTTACTTCCTTAAAAAGAATATACAATTCCTTCCCTTATAGAGAAAATAATAATAGATCATCATCATCTCCCTAGCGTTATCCCGGTTGCATCCAAGACTTACACGCCTTGGAACTCGAGGTCCACTTACTGGTCTAACCAGATATGACAGAATATCAACTTTTCCATAGAGCGACTGCCCTCTGATCTCCGCAGCCGGGTATAGCGATATTCCATGGTTGAGACCAGTATCAGTTTATTTGAGGGTAGGTACTGACTCCCCGTAACGACTGTCAAAGATCTTCATTACAGCCGGGACCGACGGTTTAACGTGCTCACCGAGGCACAGGGCAAGCAATTATTAACAATTTAATACGCACATAACTCCGAAAAGTCAAGTCAAAAAAGTAGTGCGCGCCGTGGATTCGAACCCGATACCCTGTGCATGGCAGTTCGTTGGTATCTCCACTAGGCTATTGATGCCTCTAAAATAATAATAGATATACACAACATATACAGAGTTATTATTTATACAGAGTATTACAGAGTTTCCTATCTGCCGCGTATCGCGTTGACTTCTGCATAAAGTAGTACATAGCGAAAGAAGAATATTGATTAGGTACCGATATACCGTAGATGAAATAGAATAATCACGGAAATTTTAAGCACAAAAATAACAGAATAAAAATCTTGAAGGTTTATAAAAACGTTATTTCATGGAAAAAACTAATTACTTATGACGTCACCTTGATGTCATATTATTTTGATATTCATGAATCGTTTATAGAAATGTATATAAACATAGTCTATCTGTAGAAATAGTCGTTATTTTTAGCAACATTGTATGTTTCAAACACTTCCTAACTTTTGTTAAATATTATCTTCAGTCCTTTGATTATTTTTATTTTAAAGTTTTTTTTTTAATGGCACCCGTCATCACAGGGTCCGTCGTCCGTCTCCTTTCACACACATTCTTCACGAGGGGAATGCTTTATTGTATCCATATTTACATTACATCATTTAAGTTCATCATTTACAACAATTTTTTTTTAATACAAATTTTCCAATCTAAAATGTCCCATTTGGGGTCTGCACGAGTGCCGCAGAGCAGGCCGTGCACAGACAGATTTATAAGGGCATCCAGACGTCATATTTAACAAATAGGAGTTTACGCCCTACTTTATCTATATCAGCTTCCTTGGCCAGTTCGTCGGCTCTCTCATTCCCCTGCAGTCCTTTATCAAATGTAGCGCCAGTCGCCTTCCATTTTGGGCAACTCGCACCTCATAAGTACGCACCTGGACCGCAAGGGGATGAGATGACCAGCCGTTTGTGACAGCCTCCAGAGCCGAACGCGAGTCCGAGTATATGTCGACCACCGCGATCCTTTTCGCAAGAACTATCTCGGTCGCCTTGCTCAGCGCGAGGAGCTCCGCCTGATAAACGGTTTGCACCACTCCAACACGAGGTTTTTCATTCCGGTCTCCGCCCCGTTATCCCACAGGGATACCGAGGCCCCCACCTTGTCCTAAATTTTACTGCCGTCTGTTTAAGCCTTTGAGTTACTCGGCTCGTGCTAGAGAAGCTGTGCACCGTTGACCACGCAATCGGATATTAGCTGCTCCACTTCCACAGGGTGTGGATTATTTGCGTAAGCCGCAGGACGCTTCATCTCCTGGTCCCCTATCACTCTCCGGGAATAGCCTTTTCTTATCTCATAAAGGGAGGCTGCTTCTAGGATTCTTATATCCAGAGGAAGCAGCCCGGAGAGTAACAGCGCCGAATTTAGTGACACCGTCCTGTAGGCCTTTAGCATTTTTTGTGCGAACCCACGCTACACCGCGTTGAGCTGCTTCTGGGTCCCCGATTTGTTGGACGCTTGAGCCCATGCACTCGCTGCATAAAGCCTGATGGGCTCTATCACTGCAACGTACATCGTCCTGATGATCTCGGGCTGCAGTCCCCAGCTGACTTTGACTTCTCGTGTTAATTGCTTGTAGAGACCCATCGCCTTCTGGCAGATGTTACTCACGTGAGAGTTAAAGGTGAGCTTATCGTCTATGGTAAGACCCAAGATTTTAATCTCACGCGAGTAACCAATCGGCTGGTCGCCCATGCGCAGATGTGGAGAGTCGTGCTTGAGCTTATTGGTGATAAGCATGGCCCTGGTCTTGCTAGGCGCAAATTTTAGTTTATTAGATACGCAATTCCCACCCCTTTACATGCGCGAGCGCACGATTTGCCTGGCGCTGAATCCCCGCGGCCTCGTATCCCGAGTAGATCAGGACGATGTCATCCGCGAAAGCCTGCCCGTAATCCCCTCTCTGTTCCAAGTCCTTGAGCAGCGGATCCAGAAGAAGGTTCCAGAATTTTGGGCCCCCAGTGGAGCCCTGGACGCAACCCTTCGTGTTTTCTGCAACCTTTTCGCCAGCATATCGCACGAGAACCTTTCTGTCCATCAGGCAGCTGTCAATGAGCCTTCTCACGTTTGGTGGGCAGCCAGTTTCGAGAGACAACCATGACAATTTTCTTTCCCACCAGTCTGTCTCTTATGTGTCTTATCATGACATACAGGGAGTCTTCGGTGCTCCGTTGCTCCGTTGGGGCGTAAAGCTGTACTGCCTATCACTCATCTGTATCCTGATGTGCCATCTTATTCGGTTCATGGTCATTTTTCCTAACACCTTCCCTTGCACTAACTAACTAAAATACCTATTGGTCTGTATGCCTTCAGTTGGGTGTAGTCGTCCTTGCCGACTTTCCGGAGGATCACAACAACGGCTTCTTTCCACTTTTTTGGGAAGCAGGCAAAGCATACTAAGGCATTTGTTTAGCAGCGCAAGGAAAACCGCGGGGTAGGCATTGACGGCCCGCAGATATCGTCTGTGAGCCCGTCTCCACCTGGGGCTTTCTTGGGGCTGAAGCTACTCACGGCACTCAGCATCTCTTGCACCGTGAAAGGAGGATCGCTAGTTTCATCCAGTACCCTTTTGTTGATCTTCCTAGCGGCCTCCCTCGTAGCTCTGTGATCTTCGCTGTCTTCAGCCTCATTGCCAGGTGGATTTATTTTAAGGCTTAGAAGGCTAGCGAGCCATCGTATCGATTGCTGTCACCTGTAACCCCATCAGAATTACAAATGCCTAGCCAACCTGGATGGGAAAAGGAATAACGAAAAAAAAATGGACGAAGAAAAAAAATACATGAGATTGGGGCACCGGCACTCTCACTCACCAAACTGCACCGAAGAAATAGTGTACTATGTATACTTTTACGGCTAAATTAGCACAAAGAAATGTAATCTCTTCAAAAATACATAGATTCATCTTAGTTTGTCACTTGACACACGCTGGGATTTACACGAGTACATTTAGAGCTATATACAGATTTCCTTTAAAGTAAGTGCATACTAATAATAAACGAGGGTCATAAGTGCAGCACATGTTCCAAGTAAGTGCTACCTCACATATACATGTTGTCTCGACATCTATTTACTATGATGTATAATATATTATAATTTTGAACGGAACGTACGTTTGACAGCTCATAAAAACCGAGAAAATAAAATAATTAAATAAATAATAGTTTAAACCCTATATAATTACAATAGCAGCACTGGAAAATAAACAATAATAAATATTTTCAAATAATGTTACTCAGTTTACAACAAATTCCAATGCCAGCATAAATATCACCATTCCAGAAGCTAACTGTCACGTGAAATAAAAAACGCCACATTCCGAGTCAAATTATTATAAAGCCGTTTGCAAGTCATAAGTCCCAGAATAGCACGAGTAAATTTAACTCTTACTCTTCACGGTCGTATAAGAGAAGCACAAGAGGTCGATACAAGGAAACTGCAAACAGGACGGTGCCACTGCACCAAAAAAGTCTGGATGCCAGCATACAACTTCCGATACAATCTGTGGATCTAATATATAAACAACAATTAACTGTCTACATATAAAATGTTTATAACTATTACCAAGCATGCGCAAGTGGAATGACGTTGACAGTTTATTATTATCAGTCTGTATTGTAAATATGTTTTATTGTGTATTTGTTTTGTCATTATTTTTTGCAATAAATTGCATGCAAAACCGATATGGCGATACGGACGTGAGTGCCAGTCAACCTGCCACATCATTGACTGGTCTGTTGCGTTGTCCGGATTGTTCCCAGGACCGTTTTTTCAAAGGTAAGCGGGGCTTGAAAGCGCATTTTGGTAAAGTACATAAATCCCAAAATGTACTTCCAAGCCCATCAATATCTTCACAATCTGGATCAGGAGACACACACCAAATTCCTTTTTGGCAAACTTTATCTAAATTAAAACATTCGGTTCCGATTATTAAAAGAGTTCCCCGTGGGGCAAGACTATCAGTGTCAAAAAAATTGGCTGAATGCATAGGTCTTGTCGTAAGGGAAAACTCAACAACGGCTTGGGAGCAATTATTAACATTCCCTTATAGGATTTTACATGTTGATAAAAATCAGGCAGCCCAAAATTCATTAACATCCCAAATTAAGTATAATTGTCAAATTTCGGCCAACACTTTAGACCCTAAATTCACGCCATACAAGCATAAATCGCTCTATCAATATGTAGAATCCAAATTAAGGGATGGTGACATACGGGGCGCATCTAGACTATTATTCAGTAGTGATGTGGAGGCGCCTTGCTCTCCAGAGACGCTTGCGGGTCTGAAGAGCAAGCATCCAGCGCCCATTAATGATCTCTCCTTTCCTGAAGCTCCCGACAGTGAATCAGAACATCTGATCACCACGGCCAAGGACGTGTTAGCAGCAGTTTGCTCCTTCCGGAGTGGCTCGGCAGGTGGCCTCGATGCCTTAACACCACAGCATCTAAAAGATCTTGTGTGTGCAAGTGCTGGGGTGGCTGGCGATACACTTCTGAAGGAGTTAACTGCCCTAGTAAATATGATGCTCTCCGGTAATGTGGACGATGCCATCATTGGCATCTTGTTGCCCTTAACAAGAGGGATGGTGGCATTCGTCCCATTGCCATGGGTTGCACATATCGGCGTATAGCAGCCAAGATATGCTGTAAATTTTACAGCAGGGAGCTATCAGAAAAATTCCAGCCCCTACAACTAGGTTTTGGTTCCAAAGGGGGTTGTGAGGCTGCTATACATGCCCTTTCCACGTACCTTGGAAGTGGTGATGGAGAGGTCATTTTGAAGGTTGACTTGAAAAACGCCTTCAATTCAGTGAATAGGGACACTTTGTTGACACAAGCAAAATTAGAAACCCCAAAATTTTTAAATTTCTTTGGCAATGTTACAGGTATCCCACAAAATTACTATATCAGGACAATCTTTTGGAATCTGCAGTTGGATGCCAACAAGGTGGCCCTCTTGGACCAGTCATTTTTAGTTTAGCTATACAACCCATTATTCGGCAAATAAATTCTAAATTTAATGCATGGTTTTTAGATGACGGGACCCTAGGGGGCGCTGCAGACTTTGTATTACAAGATTTAGCTTTTATTATAAATAAATTCGCATCTATTGGCTTGGAAATAAATTCTAGTAAGTGTGAATTGTTTATAAATACAACAGACTCCACAAAAAAACACTCGATAATATCAAAATTTAATAATTTGGCATCAAACATCAAAATTATTGATAAGACTTCTCTTCGCCTCCTAGGTTCTCCAGTATTTGAAGAATCTTTCGGTTCTTTCTTAGACGAAAAGATACAAAATTTTTGTGAAATTTCAGATCGCCTATTCAAAATTAATATTCATTCGGCCTATACTATTATTCGTTATTGTCTTTTCGTCCCAAAATTTACACATACCTTAAGATCTTCCCAACTTTGAAAAAAAAAACACTTTTAGAACAAATCGACCAAATTATCCTAATTACTTTAAAGAGAATTTTAAATGTGGACTTGGACTACCGAGCCTGGCTACAAGCGTCTTTGCCCATACGTTTGAGTGGGCTCGGCGTTCGCAAAATGTCCAGTGTCAGTTTACCGGCGTTTCTGTCTTCGGTTCACAGCACGGAAGAGTTAACTAGGAAAATTTTATCTCCTACACTAGTTAACTCAGAAGTGTTGTGCAAAACCGAAGCCATAAACGCCTGGAAAATGGCTTGTCCAAGCACTGATTTGCCTACCAACCTATTCTTCCAAAGACTGTGGGACGCGCCGTTTTGTAACATAGTAAGAAAAAATCTTTTGGATACTTCTTTAAATGTTACAGAGCGTGCTCGCTTGCTGGCTGTGGGAGAATGGGAATCCGGTCTATGGCTTCAGGCACTACCATCGCCCAACACTGGAACCATGTTGGACGATGAGACATTCCGTATTGCCATTTGTCTTCGTTTAGGTGCTCCGTGTGTTTCTACGCATCGATGTCATTGTGGAGAAGACGTCGATAGCCTCGGCCACCATGGGCTATCTTGCAGCAGAAGCGCTGGTAGAATTCCTCGTCATGCCAATCTGAATGATATAATCCGTCGTGCTCTTGTCGCGTCTGGCGTACCAGCTGTACTTGAACCAAATGGTTTGGTACGCGACGACGGTAAGAGACCTGATGGTATGTCATTGTTGCCTTGGAAAATGGGTAGGCCTTTGGTGTGGGACGCAACCTGTGTAGACACCCTCGCGCCATCACACGTTCCAAGCACGGGAGGCCATGCTGGCGCTGCTGCTGCAACTGCGGAAACCCTCAAACGGCGCAAATACAGTAATTTAGTAAGTAATTACGTGTTTGAGCCGTTTGGGGTGGAAACGCTAGGCTCATGGGGTCCGAGCGCTCGTTCTCTATTCCGGGAAATTTCTAAACGGTTAATCGACGTCTCACGTGACAGAAGGCTGGTTTATTCTTTGCTCAGAGAATCAGCATTGCCATCCAGCGTGGCAATGCTGATTCTCTGAGCAAAGAAATTAGTTTTTATGGTTTTTGTATTAGATTAGATTAGATTAAGCTTCACTTATATGCTACTTATAAATCATGTTACTTTAACCTCATTATATAAATAAAAGTACCACCATATTCTAATATTACAAGCCTTTGAGCAGCCGAAGTGAGAATAGTCAAAGGAATATATGTATTGGATAGAATAACGAAGGACGCTTTTCAAAGTACTAATTAAATTTACCATAGAGTGAAACAGTACTCTCACATCGTCAAAGTAAGCAGTATCATACCATGTACAAATACCTTGCATGAATTATTGGAATTATCGTTTTCTTCAATTTTATTTTTCACTGGCATCTACTGTTAACCATCAAGGACTTGAAAGTTGAATCCAGGTGTTGTAACATTTTTTTTAATTGCACATTACGTAAAAAAACGAACGGTTTGAACCGAAGAAATCGGTAAAAATTTGAATGACATTGTCGGAAATAAAAATGGAATTGGTTTTTAAATATTCGACGATGAAATCGAAATGTTATGAAAAAGAAAAAAAATTTGTCCAGACGAGTGCATACATAAACTTATGATAATAAATGAAAATAAATAAAACCATGAATTATAGTAAATAAAAGTGAATATTATTCTTATATTAAATAAGCAAAGCAAGCGAATCTTCGCTTGGATCTGTGACTTTTTTCATACAATATAATAAAGTGTCGATACCTTAAAAAAATAATTTCAGGTCACAAAATAAATATAATGAATTGTTTAATTATATAAAGAACGATTCCTAAAACATTTGTAAAAGCGTACATATACTAAGGCACAGTACTTACATATATGCGGATGTAGACGGTCAAAGAAATAAATGTTTGACCACATTCCAAAAGAAAATAAGGAAACGACGAGCAAGATTAATAATAGCAATGAATTAGTCACCGGAAATTGCAGTTTCTTGTTTAGAAAATTCCTAAAGGAGGGTGGCTAGGCCGGAGACGTAATAAAAATTGCGTAATATGTACAGAGCGGACTTATAAAGACGAAGTGAGCGAATTACATATGTAGATATTAATATTTCTCGGCTCTTGCCTTCCTAGTGGGGGCCATTTAGTCATGTGTCGGCAATGCTTGCATTACCCGGCCCTCTGTCATGCGTGTAATATAAGTACGTAACGCGGGAAAGAATTTATTTTACAGATGTCTTTGGAAATATATTTTCTGACGGCAAGCGACGCGGCAGATGACATTCACAGGTTACAAAACCTTGGTTTAATTGGGATAGTTGGGTACTGAACGGTTAGTTGGCTTGTATAAGGCTCATTTAATGTTTGGGCGTATTGTTAGCGCTAGAGGTTTGCATTTCAATGGACTGGCAACCCCATTTGGACACTTGGACTTACGGACGTGATTTTGTAGTATTCAGGTAAAATGTCAATCAAAACATGAAGTTGACATCTAAAGGTAAGTGGTCGTATAATCTCGTCGTAAACATTTGACATTCACGTCAATGTTATGGAAATTCCAAAGATAGTTTGGCATTGTTTGGTCACTTCTTCACTGCAGTCCACTTACTTAATTCAGTTGGTTCTAAATATCATCGAGCGAACTTTTAGATTTCTTGTCACCCTAAAGACGGAAATAGGAGCCAACGTCTACGCGTGAAAGTGTAATAAATAAACATACAGTCAAATTTACAACATTAGTTAGGATTACAATAGTCTGTGTAGATATTGGTAAACATAAAATGTAATGTTAATGTGCTTGATCAACTAGTTCGATAGGTAAATGTTTGTTCTGATATTGTGAATTGTCTCGTATCAGCAGTTTAGAAATAATTCTTCTATATAACCTAATTCTGATGATAATTCAGATTAAAGAGCATCAAATTTACTATGTTTGATTTGTTTATATTAAAGGATTTTAAATGCCATAGTCACAATACCCCGATTAGCGTGGGTTCGCGCCAGTAAGGGAAATCAATGCAACGGTGATTTTTTACGTTTTAATACGTAGGCTTAATTTTTTAAACCTTTGTCCCCACCATCAAGCGCAGGCCACACCGCCAACTGACGGACGGAGCGGGCGAAGCGGACGACGTCGTTTCTCCCCTTTTCATACTTGGGTGTTAGTTGGCGGTGTGAACCCAAGTATGAAAAGAGGTGAAACGATGTCGTCCTCTTCGCCCGCTACGTCCATCAGTTGGCGGTGTCGCCTGCGCTTCAGACTCCTAACTCAATTTTGAGTTGGCCTTAACCGCCATAGGCTTTACCACCGGGCCAAGAAAGACCTTGTCATAATATCCACTCCGTACTCTTTCCAAAAGTATTTCAGTTAAATGCCTGATATCCCTCGCAAGATATATCAGACTTACCTACCTTTGTAACAGGGCCCACTATGCCCTCAAACATGTTACTACATGCATCTATACGTAACACTTCATAGAGAATGTTGTTCGTTCACGTGTTTATATCGCAGTAATATATGAGCATGGAGCAAAACTATTACTATCCGTACATATCGCCGGCCTGTTTCGAGCAAAATATTTGTTACGGACTTATGCACGAGTAGATATAATCTACTATATAGTAAAGCGAAAACTTTTGTTTTTACGTTGTGTTTGCATCGTACTACCAACCTTTTCATAACAGACTTTATGACATCTTGTTTTATGAAACTGCACGAAAATTATGTTTTTATATCTAAATTTCAGTACAACGGATTTTATTACCCAAAAAGTTTAACAATAAAATTTTAATCTTGTATCATAAAAGTTGTTTAATACGTTAATTTATTGCTTTAGTCAAATAAAAAGTTTTTATTAAATTGTGGTTTAGACACATCATGTATGTCTACTGGGTGATTTTGAATCGTATAATTCTATTCGACCACATTATCTATTGCTGTAGGTATTGACGACCAGACCACATTTATCTTTAAATGCGATATTATTTTTACTGTTTGAAATAGCTACGGTCACTTCAAACTGTAATTTTTAATTCTTGTTTTACTAACAGACTGACAGACAACGCATAGCCGTAACTAGTGGGTGCAAATAAAATTAATATGGCATGAGCGTTCCTCGAGAAGTGTAGAGGAGCCCTATAGACCATGTTTGGAAATTTCCATCCTAAGTGGGTAAAATAGTCCAACGAGGGCGGAGTCGTGGGTGAAGCTGAGTCAGTTATTTTTTTTATAGACTCACTCCTGTATCACCGAATGGGTAGGCAGAGGTGTAATATTACATCCACATTTCACCCTTGACTTTTTAGGTCCCACGTAAAAGTGGGCGAGCCTATTACCTTTACCGGGCACATCACCAGACTCCGTGCTACTACTGAGAATTTGGAAAACCCAATAACACTTTGCCCAACCTGGGAATCGAACCCGGGACCTCCGATCAGCAGTCGCATACGCTATCCACTGGACCAAGGAGGTAGTCAGTTAATTACTTGATGATATTATTACAAAAAAGAAAAGAAAGAAAATATATCTTTATTGCAAGCACGCTGTACAGTACTCCTTAATTTTACTTATTCTAAATAACAAAAAATAACCACACAAAAAAAGAAAATTGTGGCGAAGTCAATATACACTTTCTTACTCAAAAGACTAAGACGCTATTTGGCAGCTTGTTGCCATAATGACACTTGGCATGTCTTGTCAACTGTCATAAACGGAGTTGAGTTGACAATGTCCTGACAGTTCTGACATTTAAGTGATACGTGTCACCACGTGACTCGCCACGTGTATCTACACCAGAGATTGAGCAATTTATACATAAAATGATTACTTTTGTAAATACAATAATTATTACAATATCAAACTATCATAAAATATCATAAACGTCATACAATCAGTATCAGTCTATAACAGTAGCAAATACCGTGGGTAAAGGAATACCGCAAATTCAAAACCATTGCCCATAGCTACGTACCGCAGTAGGTATAAACATTATGTATTGTGGTATTCAATTATCAGTGACCAATCGGCCTAATCTTTCGCTTGACTAATGAATGACCTATCCAATCCAATGACCACATTATTACAACACGGTTAGTTCAGTGAAATATATTTATTGCCAACTTAATTGCACACAAACATGTGTTTCTACAGAAATATGTATGGGTTTATCTTAATTGCTCGACAATGGTTACGCGAAAAACAGGGAGCTGAAAACAGCAATTCTATACATAGTGTATTAGTGTTTGTTCGCTTGGCTTGGAAATAAAGTAGGAAGAAATGTTTTCAACAAGAATTCACTTTGTTAAAATTAAATTTATATTTCTACATCATGACACAGACAGTGAAATGCAAATAGATGCGAATTACTGCGTGTCAATAAGTACACACATTAAAGGCAATATACCTACGTCTCAATAGGTATATTATGTCTTTTCCGTGTAGAGTCGGATTTACAATACAAAGTGCCATTATGCCTTATGTGTCGTAAGAGACGGCTAATAGAAATACGCATAAAAACAAGCAAATCCAATCTTTGTGAAGAGACGGAAAATTCCATGTTAAACCCTATTCCAACCCGTCCAGCCAGCGTGGTATGGTAGACCAAATCCTCTATTGAATCACAATGTTATAACGACTCAAGTTAGGACAAGCTTACCTCCAGTAGTGTTCACTACTGGAGGTAAGCTTGTCCTAACTTGACGCGAAAGGGTGGCGATGAATGAAAGGTATCAGTGTATTGTAAATTTCAGACCGTACTAATATTTTCTATTTATAGCCCATTGAAAAGTTACATTTGGGGTGCATTTCTCAGAGGACGCTATTTTATTTAACAGATGTGTAGGGAGGCCTAATGTAGAGCTTGATCCAAATTTGTGGGGTCGTACCTCTTGTCATTTTTTTTTACTATGCCCTCGGGTTCGATCCTCAGGTACCTTTGGCACACACCTCTGACTTTTCGAAGTTATGTGTGTATTAATAATGTTAATTATCGCTAAATAATGTGCCCGGTAGATGGCAATAGGCTTGCCCCCACATTAGGACCTAAACATAACTGGCGAAATGCGGGTGTGTATACACCTCTGCCTACCCCTTCGGGGGTAAAAGGCGTGAAGCTTTTTTTTATATATATTATTATTTATCTAGTAAATTATTGATCACACAGAGATCATGTTCAAGTATTTCTTGCTGCAAATTAAATTCTCTACAACTTTGGTTCTGATATTTTGTCGTAAAACCATAAATAAAATTTTTTTCTATGATATTAATTTCTTTAGGTTATTATAACGTTTCTTCATGATTACTTTTTATGAGCCAGGCTGCGGCTTATGATCTAATAAAGCTGATCTGTATTCAATTATTCATGAAGAACTATAGAAACACCGCATTTTGTCGGTTAATCATAATTGCAATTGATTTTTCAATTATTTAGCTGCGACATGCAGCTAAATAATCACAGAACATTGAGGTGCTACAGAACATTATAGTTTCCTTTGCATGGATGGAACCCCAACTTCAGAAGCCCACAGATTGCTGTACTTTTAGGGTTTTGTCCATATTTTGCCAACCCCTGTTTTCATGGTCGTTGGAGGCAGTAAATTCAAATTAAATGTATTTTTTTATTACTGAGGACGAACAATCTACAACACATTGAAAAGAAAATTTGTTGCAAATTGCATTCGATTGTCGTTTGTAACTTTGTTATTTTTTATTTTACGGCTAAATGCTACGGGACCAAAGTTGTAGCGAATTTAATTTGCAACTTATCATGTTTTGATTTTTTTCTATGCGGCCAATAGTTTGCCAGATATACTAGAAAACCCATTTGTACCACTCTTTCAAGATGGCGACCGCAGGACAAGAGCTGCAACCCCACAAACTTGGATGCAACTTTACACTAACCCCATCATGAAATAAAATTGCATCCTCTGACAAATGCACGCTTAGCCCAAAACATTTTTACATTTCAATGGACTAATAAGTCTAGACTACATGCTGCTATTTATAACCATAGAAGCCATCCAATATCAAACCGCAAAGTCACTTTCTCAGCAAAAAGTTCGTATTCGACGTTCCACCTCGTTCACAAATTAATATGTGTGCTGACACTTGGCAGTTTTTACAAGTCATGAATATTCCGGCGTCGTTGTTTTGGTTAATTGTCCGAGAAATTGCACGTTAGTAGGTTATGCATAATTATGAACATACCTACACAGAAATGTTCAGCAATAACACGTATTAATCTAGATATACTATGTTAGCTGTCAGGGATGGCGTGTCAAATGGTGAATTAGTAAATTTGCTCTATAATTCAAGGGAGACATAATGTGCTAAGTTGGTTTCTTGGTAAGCCAAGATGCAAAGATAGCGATAATGTTTGTGGTCGTTTATGAGGCTTCGGCTTAGATTCTTGGGTTAGACATAATATCTTTGGGGTTCATGTAAGGTTTACAACGTCTTAGAGCTCTGGCGTGATCTGATGTCATTGACGTCATACTTCGGCTTGTCTCATATTATTTTATGGCTCGCATCAATCTCTGCTGCTTGGTTTGCACCTTCTTCTAAATCAGACATGTTACCTACTGCCTGGCTGGAGGCATGCTTTAAAGTGCGTGACACATGGAATAAAGTATGCCACGATCTTTTACTGTCATGGCTTACCACAGTTCCAAGTTAGTACGTTGAGACTTTACGGTTGCATTTAAAAATCAATTTGTGGCTTGCCGTCGTTAAACGTAATGCCGTATCGCAGACAGCCATTCCTAATAAGTTTGTAGTCATTCCTAATAAAGACCATACTGTATCACGTAGTTAGGCGCGATTCGATCTTGTAATCAACACCGCCTTACTCGTTTCTTTTGTTACCTTCCATCTAAGGAACTAAACGAAACATTTATTTACTGCCCCATCTTTCCAATTATGATCAATAATAGTGTAATATGCACTTAAGATAATATTTACTTTCAGCAAAGTCGTAGCTGCTTATCAGTTCCACAGTGTATAAGCATAGTGACGCCGCGCCGCGCGTGTGGGAGCGCACAAGACACTTTTGACACTTGAGCCCCTCCCACCTCGTCATATAATTCCGATCTAATCCATTGTTCGTGTCAAGCTTCGCAACGATGTTGACATGATATAGGTACTTAAGGTGTCAACACTTTCTTATCAACAAGAGTCTAGTTAGACGAAAAAGACTTGTTGAATTAATTTGTGAATTTCTGCTGAGGAATAACACGAGAATACTCGAGTTCTGCAGTTATTTAGTAAAAGCTTAAAGTAAGGCTATTGAGAGTTTACTAAAACATACATAATACCTTCTACTAAGTTACATAGGTCTCTCATGAAAGTTATCGTAAAACATACAGTATTTTTCAATTTGCACGTAATTAAATAAAAAACTGATAGAAGGCAAATGAGCAGACGGATCATTTTATTACAAGAAATTAATGTCGCCCATGGACATCTGCAATGCCAGAGGAGTCACACGTGAATACCCGCCTATTGGGAAAGAGAAGGAAATAGGAATAGGAAGATAGGGAGAAGAAGGAGATGGGGCCTCCGGCAATTATTTGATTTGAATTTATCAAAAACATATTGTGCGGCTATTTGACTTCACTAAAACATCAAGTTTTAGACGTATTTATTGTGTGGTATCAACATGTAGAAACCCGGTCTTTGAAATGAAATGAAATGAAATTACTTTATAATAATAATATCATTTATTGCGAATATAGGTGTTAACAAAGGTGTAATGTAACATAATATTCAGAGCTTCTATATTCTGCTATTTAGCACGCAACAATATTCTAATAAAATGTAGGTAGTATTTTCCTTAAATTTATAAATTTGTAATACATCTTAAATATATTTTTTTTATAATCATTTCATTGTATATTGCCATTTAAAAAGGGAATAATTATCTCAATATGAGAACAAAATAGAGAAATGTCCTGTACGTATGATTAGAATTAGAGAAATGTCAAGTAAAGTTATTATTAGTCCAAGTATTTTATTTAGTCAAAGAAAATTAATTAGGATAATTATGTCAATATTATAACTGTACGAATTCATAATGTTTTGTCATTTAGATACTCTGTCACATTATAATATGCCTTTTTAATAAGAAATTGTTTGAGTAAAATCTTTAATTTATCTACATTGTTACATTACAATATTTCTTTAGGTAAGTGGTTGTAAATTCGAGGAGCCATACAAAAAACACTTTTGTCGAATTGAGCAGTTCTGTTTGGAGGAAAACACACTCTATTTTTATGACGCTCACTCATAGGTGACCTGAACAAAGTCTTATTCTTGGCAATAAATATAACAATCTCTGAATGGGACAGGACGAAAGGGAAGACCTAGGCGGACGTTCTCTGACCAGATTGGAGACATCCTAAAAAAAGGACAGGTCAGAAGTACCCTAAACAGAAGAGCATGCATGCGAAACTTGATGGGAGTGAATGAAGCAAGAGAGGTATGTCAGGATCGTTGCAAATGGCGTTCCGTAGTCTCTGCCTACCCCTCCGGGTAACAGGCGTGAGTCTATGTATGTATATTTCATAATGTTTCCAGTTCGCGTATTGTTTATTCAGCATACCAAATTGGCCTCGTGTTTCACTTCTGATCATCGTATTCATATTTATTTACTAGTAATGAGACTCGGTTCTTTCTTGAAAACAGTATCATGAATTCAGAAATATATTATTTTTTATATAGGCAAATTACAAGAACATTGTATGGAATTTTCTTTTCATCAAGAATATGTAAGACCGTGTTTCCTATATACCCTTTCCGGTAACAACAAAAGTGAAACAGTGTTTCTAAAAAAGGTTACAAAGCATTGTGTTTGGAGTAATCATTAAGACGAATTAATTGCCCAAAACTCGAAGCTACTGTATTACCACAAGGGCTTAATTCATTGTAAGAATGAAATATATTATATACTTTGTGGATTTTGGGATAGTAGATAAATTACATAAGGGCGTACTAACGCCTGTATTATATTTGACTAATTAATCACCTATTACCATTATGCGATTTAGCTAGTCTCCATGATACAGTTACGTTCTTTTCATGTAAAATCCTTTTCCCATCCGTAGCCAATTGGTGTCGTGCTATCCAAATGGGTAAACCCCGTGAAATCCGCACGGCGTGGAAGCACGTGAATCATCGCCGTGAGCAGCGATGGGCTGACAAAGATTATAAGAAAGCCCACATGGGTACGAGGTGGAAGGCTAACTCTTTCGGTGGTGCATCTCACGCTAACGGCATCGTCCTGCAGAAAGTTGGTGTTGAAGCCAAACAGCCTAACTCTGCCATTCGCAAGTGCGTGCGTGTGCAGCTTACCAAGAACGGCAAGAAGGTGACAGCCTTCGTGCCCCGGGACGGTTGTCTCAACCACATTGAAGAAAACCACGAAGTACTAGTAGCGGGCTTCGATCGTAAGGGTCACGCCGTGGGTGACATTTCCGGAGTTAGATTCAAGGTTGTAAAGGTTGCCAATGTATCTCTCCTAGCCTCATACAAAGAGAAAAAGGAAAGGCCACGATCATAGGCGTGATTTACACTTACACTGTGATAAGTGACCTGCTGCGGCAAAGCTGTGTTGTTTATAAGTGTACATTATAGAAAATCTAGCCAGCTACCATATTCATTTGAAAATAGTGGACTAAACTGATGAACCCCGTCAGATTTTACTTGACTCAGGCATTCGTCTCCCTCTTTGTTTGTCTGTGTTACGTTAGACCACTCCTACTCGTTCCCCTTCTAGCAACAATTCTTCTGATACTGATTTAATCCTACGACATAATTTATACGGATAAAAAGTAAGAAATATTGTTATATAATTAAAATTAAATGTTAACATGTCCTTGCATGTAAGATAAATATAATTATAACTTATCCCTATATGCTCTATCCGACCATACCGCTCAGATGTTGTCTTGCCCAGTTAAAATGACTTGCCGCTTTTCACACTGGTATATTGAGAGAAGGGACTGTAGCAAAGAAAATATTGACAAATTTAAAAACTACTTACAAGCTATAAGTTTTAACGAAGTATTTGATACGGATAATCCTGATATAGCATTTGACATTTTTTATGACACGTTTACACTCATTTATTATTTATGTTTTCCTTTGAAATTAATAAGAAAAGATTCCCGTAGAAAACCTAAATGGATAACGAAAGGTATAAAAACATGCTCAAAGCATAAGCGTGATCTACTTTGGCGGTATAGGAAAAATCCGAATGCGCATAATAAAAGTATGTTTTAACAATATTCTTCACGTCTGACCAAAATTATTAAGTTGACCCAGAAATCGCAAAATGACTACATGATTAAAACTGCCTGTAATAAATCTAAAGCAACATGGTCAGTGATAAACCACAATAAACAATGCATTCCCATCGAAGAAATAAAACAAATAAATGTAAATGTTAACATTATTGAAAATCCAATTGACATTGCTGAATATTTCAATGCTTTTTTCGTAGGAACGGGGTCAAATAATAATGTTAACGATACAAATTCTACAAAAGCGTATACAATCAATAAAACCGTATCACAATCTCTTTTTATGATGCCCACAACGCCTTATGACATTAATAGAATAATACATTCCTTAAAAAACACAAAAAGCACTGGATATGACGATGTACACACCAAAATTCTTAAAGCTGTATCTGATATTATATCACCTATATTAAGCTACATAATAAATGCCTGTATAGTGTCTGGGGTGTTTCCAGACAAACTAAAATTTACTATTGTTAAACCGCTTTACAAAAAGAACG
Organism: Euclidia mi; assembly: GCA_944739405.2. Taxonomy (NCBI): domain Eukaryota; kingdom Metazoa; phylum Arthropoda; class Insecta; order Lepidoptera; family Erebidae; genus Euclidia; species Euclidia mi. The sequence continues at coordinate 89,863,315 of OX123183.2, read as the reverse complement.
ATAAACTCGATATGCACAATTATAGACCGATAGCCTTAATACCGACTAGTCGAAGATATTTGAGAAGGTCATTGGAAACCATTTAAACACTTTCTTTGAAAAATATGATATATTCGCTGATGAGCAAGTGGGTTTCAGAAAACAGAAATGTATAAATTTAGCAGTATACAAATTTCTGCAAACTGTTATGACTGGCTTAAATAATAAAAAACATGTCACTGCCCTGTACATGGATTTAAAGAAGGCGTTTGATTACGTGAATTGTAATTTATTATTTAATAAGTTGGAAGCATATGGAGTAAGAGGAAATGTTTTAAATCTTTTAAAGTCCTATCTCTCTAACAGAACTCAGTGCACTCAGATCACACGTATTTGTTCAAAAACTAAAAAAGAAATTGTATTCTCATCTGAATACCGTGTGGTAAACCAAGGTGTGCCGCAAGGGAGTATTTTGGGTCCCTTGCTTTTCATTATATATATCAATGACCTACCTAGAAATATCAAACAAAATATTGTATTATTTGCTGACGATAGTACGGTCATGTTCGCTAATGAATGTAAAGACACAATAGAAAAGGATATGAATGACACACTTGCCCAAATCATTGAATGGTTAAAATTTAATAATTTAGAAATAAATTTTGACAAAACTAATTTAATGACATTTAGAAATCAAATTGACAGAACTCAAGGAATTGAAGTCGAATATAGGGGACACCACATAAACGAAATAGAGAGGCATGCAAAATTTCTAGGTCTATATCTTGATTCCAATTTAAATTGGAAAAAACAAGTTGAAAACATTTGTTCCAAACTTAACCAATTCTCGTATGCACTAAACATGCTTGGTAAGATAGTGAATCAGTCAGCTGTTGTAACTGCAAATCGTGGATATGTCGAGTCATTATTAAGATATGGGGTTATTTTTTGGGGTAACTCGGTAGACAAGGAAATGGTGTTCAAAGCACAGAAGAAATGCGTGAGAGCAATTTGTAAACTTAATTTAACTGATAGCTGCAAACCTGTCTTTATCGACCTAAAACTCTTAAGGACGCGTTTACGCTTGTATCAAAAAACCACATATTTCCGGTACATTTTACGACAATTTTAGATAATAACTAATAAAACGAATGATTACGATAAATTGATTACTTTTTTATCTATAAATCAATCTGAAAATAAATAAAAAATATTTAATTAATATTAATTTAAAATCGATTCGAAACGGCCTCTTAAATCAAAAATAGGCATATACTGCTATTTTTGGGTACAATTTTCTCTCTATTTTTACATTTATTTAGATTTTCAAAGATAGAATAGTGTAGTAAATATAGTCAACTCAAAAACAATTAGATTTTTTTTTTCAAAATATTGTAAATTGACTCAAAAAAGCAAAAAATCATCTTACATTTTTCTTCTATTTTGCTCGCATACGTGTGTCTTAATGTGTGGCAATAAGGTTCGTTTTATTTAGCCACTTTCTTGATTTATATATCCAAATTCTGCAATGAGACCTCAGTCTGCGCTTGAGCGCCGTCGGGAGTGGACTCTATGTCGCTTGTCGCTGCAGCCCGAAGACGAAAAAAGCAATATACGAATATGTGAGTTGTTGAGTCAGGATATATTTCGGTATTTAGATATTATTTTGTTTCTTGCGTTGAAATCTGGTTAAATTATCTGGACTGATGGTATACCATCCCGTTCAAGTGTTGCGACTGCAACTCATAAAAGAGTAGACCTAGTTATGCCAATTTGGGGCTCATTTTATTTGTTTTGGTGAGTTGGTGAATTGGTTAAGTTTGGAACAAATGTTTACAACTTGTTTTTTCCAACTTAAATTGGAATCAAGATATAGACCTAGAAATTTTGCATGCCTCTCTATTTCGTTTATGTGGTGTCCCCTATATTCGACTTCAATTCCTTGAGTTCTGTCAATTTGATTTCTAAATGTCATTAAATTAGTTTTGTCAAAATTTATTTCTAAATTATTAAATTTTAACCATTCAATGATTTGGGCAAGTATGTCATTCATATCCTTTTCTATTGTGTCTTTACATTCATTAGCAAACATGACTGTACTATCGTCAGCAAATAATACAATATTTTGTTTGATATTTCTAGGTAGGTCATTGATATATATAATGAAAAGCAAGGGACCCAAAATACTCCCTTGCGGCACACCTTGGTTTACCACACGGTATTCAGATGAGAATACAATTTCTTTTTTAGTTTTTGAACAAATACGTGTGATCTGAGTACACTGAGTTCTGTTAGAGAGATAGGACTTTAAAAGATTTAAAACATTTCCTCTTACTCCATATGCTTCCAACTTATTAAATAATAAATTACAATTCACGTAATCAAACGCCTTCTTTAAATCCATGTACAGGGCAGTGACATGTTTTTTATTATTTAAGCCAGTCATAACAGTTTGCAGAAATTTGTATACTGTTAAATTTATACATTTCTGTTTTCTGAAACCCACTTGCTCATCAGCGAATATATCATATTTTTCAAAGAAAGTGTTTAAATGGTTTCCAATGACCTTCTCAAATATCTTCGACATAGTCGGTATTAAGGCTATCGGTCTATAATTGTGCATGTCGAGTTTATCGTTCTTTTTGTAAAGCGGTTTAACAATAGTAATTTTTAGTTTGTCTGGAAACACCCCAGACACTATACAGGCATTTATTATGTAGCTTAATATAGGTGATATAATATCAGATACAGCTTTAAGAATTTTGGTGTGTACATCGTCATATCCAGTGCTATTTGTGTTTTTTAAGGAATGTATTATTCTATTAATGTCTTAAGGCGTTATGGGCATCATAAAAAGAGATTGTGATACGGTTTTATTGATTGTATACGCTTTTGTAGAATTTGTATCGTTAACATTATTATTTGACCCCGTTCCTACGAAAAAGCATTGAAATATTCAGCAATGTCAATAGGATTTTCAATAATGTTACCATTTACATTTATTTGTTTTATTTCTTCGATGGGAATGCATTGTTTATTGTGGTTTATCACAGACCATGTTGCTTTAGATTTATTACAGGCAGTTTTAATCATGTAGTCATTTTGCGATTTCTGGGTCAACTTAATAATTTTGGTCAGACGTGAAGAATATTGTTAAAACATACTTTTATTATGCGCATTCGGATTTTTCCTATACCGCCAAAGTAGATCACGCTTACGCTTTGAGCATGTTTTTATACCTTTCGTTATCCATTTAGGTTTTCTACGGGAATCTTTTCTTATTAATTTCAAAGGAAAACATAAATAATAAATGAGTGTAAACGTGTCATAAAAAATGTCAAATGCTATATCAGGATTATCCGTATCAAATACTTCGTTAAAACTTATAGCTTGTAAGTAGCTTTTAAATTTGTCAATATTTTCTTTGCTACAGTCCCTTCTCTCAATATACCAGTGTGAAAAGCGGCAGGTCATTTTAACTGGGCAAGACAACATCTGAGCGGTATGGTCGGATAGAGCATATAGGGATAAGTTATAATTATATTTATCTTACATGCAAGGACATGTTAACATTTAATTTTAATTATATAACAATATTTCTTACTTTTTATCCGTATAAATTATGTCGTAGGATTAAATCAGTATCAGAAGAATTGTTGCTAGAAGGGGAACGAGTAGGAGTGGTCTAACGTAACACAGACAAACAAAGAGGGAGACGAATGCCTGAGTCAAGTAAAATCTGACGGGGTTCATCAGTTTAGTCCACTATTTTCAAATGAATATGGTAGCTGGCTAGATTTTCTATAATGTACACTTATAAACAACACAGCTTTGCCGCAGCAGGTCACTTATCACAGTGTAAATCACGCCTATGATCGTGGCCTTTCCTTTTTCTCTTTGTATAAGGCTAGGAGAGATACATTGGCAACCTTTACAACCTTGAATCTAACTCCGGGAATGTCACCCACGACGTGACCCTTACGATCGAAGCCCGCTACTAGTACTTCGTGGTTTTCTTCAATGTGGTTGAGACAACCGTCCCGGGGCACGAAGGCTGTCACCTTCTTGCCGTTCTTGGTAAGCTGCACACGCACGCACTTGCGAATGGCAGAGTTAGGCTGTTTGGCTTCAACACCAACTTTCTGCAGGACGATGCCGTTAGCGTGAGATGCACCACCGAAAGAGTTAGCCTTCCACCTCGTACCCATGTGGGCTTTCTTATAATCTTTGTCAGCCCATCGCTGCTCACGGCGATGATTCACGTGCTTCCACGCCGTGCGGATTTCACGGGGTTTACCCATTTGGATAGCACGACACCAATTGGCTACGGATGGGAAAAGGATTTTACATGAAAAGAACGTAACTGTATCATGGAGACTAGCTAAATCGCATAATGGTAATAGGTGATTAATTAGTCAAATATAATACAGGCGTTAGTACGCCCTTATGTAATTTATCTACTATCCCAAAATCCACAAAGTATATAATATATTTCATTCTTACAATGAATTAAGCCCTTGTGGTAATACAGTAGCTTCGAGTTTTGGGCAATTAATTCGTCTTAATGATTACTCCAAACACAATGCTTTGTAACCTTTTTTAGAAACACTGTTTCACTTTTGTTGTTACCGGAAAGGGTATATAGGAAACACGGTCTTACATATTCTTGATGAAAAGAAAATTCCATACAATGTTCTTGTAATTTGCCTATATAAAAAATAATATATTTCTGAATTCATGATACTGTTTTCAAGAAAGAACCGAGTCTCATTACTAGTAAATAAATATGAATACGATGATCAGAAGTGAAACACGAGGCCAATTTGGTATGCTGAATAAACAATACGCGAACTGGAAACATTATGAAATATACATACATAGACTCACGCCTGTTACCCGGAGGGGTAGGCAGAGACTACGGAACGCCATTTGCAACGATCCTGACATACCTCTCTTGCTTCATTCACTCCCATCAAGTTTCGCATGCATGCTCTTCTGTTAAGGGTACTTCTGACCTGTCCTTTTTTTAGGATGTCTCCAATCTGGTCAGAGAACGTCCGCCTAGGTCTTCCCCTTCGTCCTGTCCCATTCACACTTGCCTTATATATCTTCTTTGTCAGTCTTTCGTCATCCATCCTCTCCATGTGCCCAAACCATCTTAACATGCCTTTCTCGATGCTTGTCACTACATCTTCTTTTACCCCACACCACTCTCGTATCACACAATTCTTTACTCTGTCGGTCAAAGACACACCACACATACTTCTCAGTGCTCTCATTTCTACAGCATTTATTCTACTTTCAAGTCTCTTCTGCCATACGCAACTTTCACTACCATACATAAGGGTAGGCACTAACACCCTCTATGCACAGCCAAACGCGCCTTTTTGGACACGTTTTGACTGTTCATAAACGCTGTTCACACTATTACCTGCATTAACTCTTCTTTCAATATCTTTTTCATTCTTACCATCTCGTGTAAACAACGTACCTAAGTAAACAAACTCATTCACTTGTTCCACTCGCTGTCCATCGATCAAAACATTACAAGCCGTAACGCATTCCTCGTTTTCAAAAACCATAACTTTCTTTTTACTTACATTCACTTTCATTCCTTTCCTCTCTAACGCACCATGCATGATTGTTACCATCTCCTGCAACTCCTCCGCTGAAGATGCAAGTATTTCCTGATCATCAGCATAAAGGAGGCATTTGACGAGTAACCCATTCATCCTTAATCCGCAGTCACTATGTTTTAACGGCCATTTTCAATATTCGAACTATAGATAGATCTGTAGATTTTAGATTCGTGTTTGACATATTTTGTATGGAGCTTATGTCAAAAACTGTCAAAAACGAATCTAAAATCTACAGATCTGTCTATAATTCGAATATTGAATTCCGTTTCAAATCGTGCAAACAACTGTCCATGAAGAGGTTAAACAGCCACGGCTACGCTACACATCCTTGTCTAACACTCAATGGTAAACCAGTCATTGTATGCCCCGTTTATCCTCACACAAGCTCTAGAATCCTCATAAAGGGATTTCAGAGCTCGAATGAGGCTGCTGTCCACCCCATTAATTGACAGCACCGACCACATTTCATTCCTCACCACTTTATCGTAAGCCTTTTCCAAATCCACGAATGCGCAATAGACCTTTTGACCTTTGGCCAAAAACTTTTCGGCTATGCTTCGCAAGGAAAAAACCTGATCCGTACATCCCATACCCTTTCGGAATCCCGCTTGTACATCCCATATTTTCTTGTCTTGATGTGATTGAAAGAGTTATGAAAGTAACCACTTTCATAACTCTTTCAATCAGTACCTTTGCATACAATTTGCCAAAAATGTTGAGAAGGCTAATGCCTCTATAGTTTTTGCAGTCTTCTTGCGAGCTTTTTCCTTCATAAAGAGGCACAACTACAGCTATGGCCCAGTCATTAGGTACTCGGCCGGTGCTCCAGCACAAGTTATATAATCGCTGCAACTGACCAACTATGATCCATCAGCATTTCGACTGTAATCCTATCATATCCTGCAGCCTTACCTACTTTCATACTTCCCAGTGCCTTCACGATCTCATCCACGCCAATAACGCTTTCATCATTGCTATCGTTACCATTTATTTCATAGATCGGTGTCTCTATCGCCGTTCTTTCAATTAACCCTTCAATATACTCTTTCCATCTCTTCAGCACGCACGATTCGCCATTCACTATCCTTCCATTCTTGTCTCTGATCGATGTGTATTCTGAGCATTGATTTCTTCCTCGAACTGCACGAACAGATTTTCAGAAAAACTTAATGTTTCTCCGGAAATCGTCAGATAATCTGCTATCAAACTCATCTTTCTTTTCCTCTTTTTTCCTTTTAACCATTTCTTTCACTATTCTTTTTGACCTAACAAACGCCTTTCTTGCTTCGTCTATGTCCTCGCTCGTTGCTTTTCCCATTCTTTCATTTGCTCTGACAGCCAACCAATCTAACCAAGCTTTCTTCTTCTCTGACACTGCTGATTGTACATCCTTGTCCCACCATGTATTCTTAACCTTTCGTATTAATATAACTTGTGATAACGTAGCGCGCATAGCGAGACTTAGCTTGTCATTCGTAACAGATCGCCAAAGTTAAGCAACGCTTGCACAGGTCTCCAATGGGATGGGTGACCAAGTGTCGCATTTACATCTGAGCGCTACCGTGCTTCGGTTGGGGTGGCTCGAATGACGACACCATTCCCACCCGCACGCAAAATACACGCCAAGACGTGGAGTTGCGGAAACAGCCCGTGCCATCAAGTATCAAGTACCGTGCTTCGGAGGGCACGTAAAGCTGTCGGACCCAGTTCTTGTCTTAGGGTAAGAATCGTTAGGTCAAACAAACTTGTGATTACATAATTATGAAATAAATCGGCTACGGAGTTGATCAGCCGTCGCTCCCAGCCTTCATGAAGATCTTTGGCGGTCGTTATGGGAAGTCAGTACCCCTGAATAAAACTGAAACTGGTCTAAACCATGGCATTATACATGGTTTTGACCAGTATTTAATAACGGTTAACGTGCTCTCCGGGGCACAGGATAACCGGGAATTCGCAATTTAATACGCACATAACTTTGAAAGTTTCTAGTTTCTACTAGCCGTGGAGTTGAACCTGATACCCTCTGTATTGTAGTCCGTTGGTACCTCCATTAGGCTACCGCTGCCTAAAACCTGGCACTACACACTCACATAAAAATCATGTTAAAACAGAAAAAGACAAACAAGATGAATGTTTGGACTTGGATATCAATATATTCGGTATGTTACGGACTGTGGCGAGACGTCGATTCAGCAATCTAGTTTCTGACTGTTGTATCCGATAATGGACTTATTCAGAAGACTTATAAAGAAGGGAAGAATTAGGTCTCATCAAAAGCGCTCGCATCGTGACGCGCGCCCCTGAAGTTTTGGACGTGGGTCCTAAACATGTAATCTATGCGAATACAGATTTAAATAACTTTTCTTTTAAATGTTTCATTCATATCTATATGTCACCGGAAGATAACAAGATCCGGATCACATATAAATTTGCGATTCTCGTTATTTTCCGGTGATATATGTATACACAAAATACATAAATACAGTCGAACCTAGAACCTCCTGAAGAGTAGAAAGGCCTCGTCGGTTAAAAAAGGAGGATGTTATACAAATATAGACGCAATTTTAATTATAAAATATAATAATCTTAATAATTTATAAAAAAAATTCTATAAATTATACCTACTGAAATAAACATGCTTTGCAATGTGACAAGAGATTTTATCGTTTAAAATGTAAATTATAATCGCTACCAAAAATATGACTACATATTTGCTTTTCGTTTATTATGAGCAGTTATCGACATGTTTATCAGTCGACAGTGCAAACACATTTCAAATTATTTGGAAGCAAAATTACCCTTTTTGAGCATTGTATCCCTAACGATACGCAAAGAAGTACAACAACGAAATCCTTTCCAAAACTGACACCATAAAGAAAAAAGTTTTATAATATAATATTATTTTGCACTTATTCTTGTATTAGACATGCGAAGTAAAATGTTAAGCAAGCAGGTCGTAACAGATACGGGATTTGACTCCTAAATCTTGGCTATAAAATGCAAAGTTGTACTACTGTTTGAAGTTCGTTCCGGGGAAGAGTGGCGAAAGCTGTTAACCGGTCCCCCTCACGAACACAAAGAAGATTTGTGCCGTTATATCTACGTTGTTGGTGTAATGCCTCATTTCCAGGATTAATCTTCATAATCACATCAATTCCGCGTTATGAGAGTCAGGCGCGTCCTACTAATCTGAATCTTTACCTTCATATGTGAGAAACTATGTTCATATTTTCTCTCATATCGTCAAAGTTTTAAGTTAACTTTACTTAGAGCGATCTTTATTTATGTAACTAACTTGTGGTAAATATACCTTGGAGGGAGAGACTAAGGAACTTTTGACGAATTTGCTGAAACAGTAAAAAAATCATAGCTTAATCTTCATTATTGACGATGATATGAAATAATAAAAGTATTTCTGATTATATCACTCATATGTAATAAAATGACAATTAGGCTTGAAAGAAAATATTTCGCCTAAGAGATTGATTTTATTCGCTTAGAGGCGACAACGTGAACACTTAATACAGATAGTATTTTCAGAAGGGAATGTATGCTTCAAAAAAGTCAAAAAGTACCTCACCATATTTAAAATCATATTTCTTATAAGTTTATTTAAACGCGTACATACGCGTTTAGAATTCTGACGGTACAGAATAGGAAAATAAAATGCATTTTAAAATAAGCGATTTCAAAAGATTATAAAAAAGTAAAACAGGAACTACAAAAAGCATCATTGCATAACTTAATGACATCACAACTTGATTGAATTTAAAGTACTAGAGTTTGACAAGTACCAGAATTCAAACAAAAAATAAGCATCAAAATCGGTCAACTTAGTAAAAATTTTGAGGTAAGTAAATCAATATATACCATGTAATTTGAGAACCTCTTTCCTTTTGAACTTGTTTAAAAATTTCTTTACGCAAACGAATAAAAAATATTTTTAAATAAAAACAAAACCGATTTCAAAAAACACTTAGGAACTAAAAAGCAAAAAATAATTGGTTTTGGAGCAAACAATTTTGGAGTCGGTGCCAAGCCAAGTATTTCTGATCTGACTATAAAACCTCTACACTTTTTATGTAACTTTCGTTGTTGTTAGAATAGGTAGTTTGTACTTTAGTAACTTTTTTCCTAAGGGCTTGGCTCCGACTCCAAAAATTGTTTGCTCCAGAACCAATTATTTTTTGCTTTTTAGTTCCTAAGTGTTTTTTGAAATCGGTTTTGTTTTTATTTAAAAATATTTTTTATTTTTTGCTTTTTAGTGGTAGTAGGTACAAAGGATAGTATAGGTGGTACATGATGGGGAGGCCTTCCTTACGTGCCTAAATTCTGAAATGTAGACCTGTACCTCTCTGGCAATTTCAAGTGCTTTTTTTGTTTTCAGCTAACTAGCCTAAACACGTTCGTTTCAGTTCCATCATCAGATCCAGGAAATCATCCAGTACCAAAGTGTTTGCCAAGACAAAACAAACGAGCCTAAACTCGATGAGATTGCGTTATTGTATTACAAAAATCCCATGGCCACCTTCCTGCTCTATAATCAGACTTTGGAAAACATTCAGCACTAAAGTCCATGTAAAGACGAATCAAACGAGTCTAAACTCAATGGGATTGCGTAATTGTATTACAAATTTCCCATGGCCACCTTCCTGCTCCATCATCAGACCCTGGAAAACATCCAGTACCAAAGACCATGTAAAAACAAATCAAACGACCCTAAACTCGATGAGATTGGGTTGTTGTATCACAAAGATCTCATGGTTACCTTCCAGCTCTATCATCAGACCATGTGAATCATCCAGCATCAAAGTCTATGTAAAGACGACTCAAACGAGCCCAAACTCGACGGCATTGAGTTGTTATCGTCAAATCTCTTCAAGTGTGCGTATAAAATTTGAAGAGTTCCTTCGATTTTCCAGAATTCCATGTTCAGATCCTGACTTGCTAATAATGGGACCAACTGGAAGGTATACTCTTTTAATCAAAACAAGAATTTTCGAAATCGGTCTAGGCGTCTTAGAGAAATCGGGGAACATACATAAAAAAAAGATTCCGATGAATTGTAAACCTCCTCCTTTTTTGAAGTCGGTTAAAAAAGTAACATTCTACACTTGAAGGTTTTACAGCTAAATACATCCACCACTATACCTCGTAGGTTCCGGCGATGTCCAGTGTTCATTTAGTATTTTAAAAACGCATATATATAACACTCTATGTTAGTGAAGTAACCTAGAGGGTTACTGATGTAGCAGTACATTATACAGGGTGGCGCTTGCATAGCGGCTCTTTTTGAACAAAGGCATAGCTTACAACATTCTTAAGCCTTGTACCAAAAATCAATTAAATCAGTGTAGTTTAGCCACAATATCGATTTTAAGTTCCGCAATTTTTGCACACGCTTTGAGTTCCATACAGCTGATACAAAACGGTCAACGACCCTACATTGCGCGCCGCGACTCGCTAGGTACTACTCACGACGCGACGCCTCGACGTCATCCGAAGCTAGGCTCAGCGCAGACAGAACGGAGCGCAGTGGAGAGGATTTTATCAACGCACTTGAAAATAAACTTTAATGTTTTTACAATAAAATTCATAAATGCTTGAACCTGATAAAAAATATTCACGCGTCCTCAAAGATACGCGGAAATCCCCGCGCAAAGTCGAGTCGGCGCCCGCGTCGTACGCGTATTTTCAGGGTTTAACGAACTTTCGCGACAAAATATTTACTGTAGAGTGGTAACCCAGAACGTTTTACTCACGCAAGCTCGCGAGGTCGCGTGCAATCTTGAGCATACGCAATCCATAAAGAAAATGCCCAAGACCGCGCGGGGATTATTCCTCTCTGTCTGCGTTGACCCTTCGACGACTTAGGACGATGACGTCTTCGTGCAACGACTCCACCTAAGACTCGTCGTTGTAGGTTTTTGCGCCCCGCAAGTTAATGCGTAACATTTTTAACAGAACAAAACTTTTGAAACTTCCTAATTACCTATTCAATAAAGTTACATAATAATTAAATGGATCGGTTCCGCAAGCACGAAAATACTGATTAGGTATGTACAGTAAATGCACTACGTGTGACAAGGACAAACATAGTCGAGCCAAATAGAGTTGCCCAATTATGAACAAAATATTGTCAATAGTATCGATAAAAATACGCACCGTAAAAGTTTGTTGTTTATTGTATCGACATTGATTGTATTTAATGTTAATGTAATCGTCTTATCAATGATAGTATCGATAAAAAATACCTACGCACCGTAAAATTTTGTTGTTTATTGTATCGACATTGTTTGTATTTAACTTTAATGTAATCGTCTTATCAATGATAGTATCGATAAAAAATCCTACGCACCGTAAAAGTTTGTTGTTTATTGTATCGACATTGTTTGTATTTAACGTTAATGTAATCGTCTTATCAATGACTTTACGTATGAATATTTCAAAGTGTGGTACAAATAAAGACAACGTTTTTTAATAGGTAAACAATGATAAACATGTAAAGATATTCAATTATTTAATCATTTGAAATAAGTTAATAATTATTGACTATTTTAGCTCTTTCCGTATGGTATTTTTTAAATGGTCTAATGGGTTCAACAATCTACTTAAGAATTATAATAACTATGTACTAAAACTACTGAACTAATTGAAGTATGTGCATAGTATTTCATAAACTTGTTTAACTGTGTCGTATTAGCAACACAATTAAGCAATAGCATACAAGTAAGAATGCATAGTTCGTTGTATAAAAATATTTTGTGTTATTTTGTTGTTAACGTATTAACGTGTCAAAAATATCGACATTCATAGTACCTATTGCGCATCTCTATTTCCTATACTAGACATGTCGGCGCCAGCGGCGCATCGGTGATCGGTGACTCATCAAAGGTTTGTTTAGTGCCGCAAAAACTATTGAATTAATAAGTCGATCAGATCGCTCGCGCGCTTATTTTAACTATGCGACAGTTGTTTTTGGTATTGAATTGTGTGATTGTATTTAGTTGTGTTATTTAATTGTGTTGTTGTTTAGTGAACTTTATCATTCGTCATTTTTGCATTATTTGTGTTAATAATGACAAACTTTATGTCGTCCGAATATGCGGATATGATTGTGTAACGTGGGTTCTTGTTGTGAAAAAGACACCAGTGCTTTCCTAATTACTGAACTTTCATTAGAGTGATTTGTAGAATAACTGAAATAGGTAATTCGTGATAACAATGGCGGCCATTTTGAGAATTTGAAAATTTTGTGCTACCTACCTTTTACGTGGGTTTGTGTTAAGTGGGTTTTTGTTGATATGAAAAAGACACCAGTGCTTGCCTAATGAGTGACCAAACATTGGAGTGATGTGTAGAATTACTGAAATAGGTAATTCGTCAATAAATTTGAACTACCTCCGTGGCATCGTCTGCCGCATAGCACACGTTGCCGTTCTTACAAAGGTCAGTAATCTAATGTCATATTGGTCTAGAAATGGTGTTACGTTTTGCTACTCATATTTTATAGTTTATTTTGTTTGAAAATTTTATTATTTTATTTTGGCCCCATGACCTTTTTTGTTGATATAAAACATTTTATAGGCATCAATGCTACGTCCTTTTTAAATCAATGCAAGCGCCACCCTGTATAAACAAGATTTACTAAAAAAATAAAGCACTTTCTATTTTCTATTAAGCTCATACTGTTTAATTTAAATAATCTATTGAATTGCAAAAAAGATTGCCACAGATATTAAGCACCCATAAATTTCATGAAATTTTTTTACATCTAAACGGGTAGCCTGTGTATAATATTAACTAGTCGTGTTATCTTCATAGCAATCTTTTTATATTTATTATCTTACTTATTATCTCTTTACTTATTATCTTTTTATATATTTGTCTGTGTGGTGACGGATTAAGAATACGAATTGTCACCACCCCATATCATCCCATGGGTGTCGTAAGAGCCGACAGAGGGAGCATATTATGCAGAGAACAGCACTGTAAGAGAAGGAAAACTTGATACAAACCCTATACCAACCCGCTTGGCCAGCGTGGTATAGTAGGCCAATTCCTCCTTTCTAAGGAGAAGATTAGTCCAGCAGTGGACTATTAAAGGCTGATGATGATGATGATGAATCTTTTTATATGTCGGGGTATATCTGGCGCGGACAGAACTTCTCTCCACCTCATGCATAATCAATGTGGGAGGTCAAAATAAGCAATTTGGACACAGTAGCACTGGTTTGTGGCGTACTTTAATTTTTAATACAACACATTTAGCGTGCTTACTTTTGAATTATCTCAAACCACGACGGGTTTAAGTGGCGGACGATTTGTTAGGACTTTTAATTGGCTTATATAAACAGGTAGTACCTGCATTTGTGTCTACAGTGTATTGATTTATATTTTTACCTTTATTTGTACCCTTTGTAGTAATATACATTATATTGTGCGATCGTGTAAAAAGAAACAAGGTTAGACATATCAGACATTCGAATGTTTCGGTGAGTGTCGATTCTCGGGCTAAAATAATTGATAAATTATATGTGCCTGCAAGACAGCAAATTTTGAGTGTATCGGGCAACTCTGGACTATATGCTGCGCCTTAAGAGTTCTTTCTTTTGGCAATATTATTTTGTGTTTTTGTGCTTTAGTAAAAGTTCTGTAATCATTAAGTGCAATAAAGAACTATTCAGTAATGTGTTTTTTTTATGTAAAAGGTGGCAAACGAGCTGGCGGATGGTAAGGGTTTAGCGCCGCGCTGACGAGTAACACCGGAGGAGTCACAAGTGCGTTGGCGATCTTTGGGATGTACGAAGGAAGAAGGAGTAGCGGGATGAGGAGGAAGATAAAGAGGCCTCCGGCACTCTCACTCACCGAACGAAACGCAACAGTATAGATACATTACGTGTAATCATGCTGAAATCAGCAAGGCCAATACCCAATTATGAACTTTGCATTGAAAAAATATAATTTATTCTGATTATGTGGAGAGGTGTTAATAATCTTTCAAACATTACAACTTATTGTATTATGGTATCTTGATATAGAATACATAAACCACATAAGATAATACTCAAACTACAACAAAACCTTTATCAAAAATAACTGTCCTCATCCGAAATTAAGTTTCCATTATTTTTATAGTGCGTCCTACGAAGTTCGCTGTGAAAATATAGTTCTAATTTAATCTTTGAATTAGTTTCAGACCCGATGTTCAAGCCCCAAACTCCACTTCGTTCGCCAATATACACATAAAATAGTATCTTGAGAGGAACTCGGGTTTCTTGAAGACAAATAAGTAAAGGCTATGTGTTGAAAGTTAGGAACATGTAACAACAATTGAGAAGTTCAATACAACGGTTAACTTCTAACAAAGAGACAGCGTCCAAGCCCGTCATAATATGTGTCTTACAAAGACACAATTAGAATTTCCTTTGTTTGGGACTGGATAGGGTTGACATATAAATAATTAGTAAGAGAACAATGTACGTGATTTCATGCATCTTACTGAAATATTGCCTTACACTTGAAGAAGGAAAAAATATTTTATTTATCCTGTTTTCTTTCCACATGTCCTAGAAAAAAAAATTTTTTTTTCTGCTCTTTAGGTATTTATTAGACTATTTTCTTTGTTTTTTAAGAAAATATTGTTACGCGCTTTTATAACCATAATACTGTTAAAAGGTATAATTGTGACGGAAACACTCTGTCTTGTAAACGAATATATTATATTCCATAGAATACTTTTCGGGAAACGTCTAGAAAACAAGGTACTGCAAAATCTAAAAGGTATTTTCTATTCGTACCAAGCAACGTTTTTTCGCTTTACAAAGTTGTCCAGATTGCGGAAAAGGGATAATCAGTTGGGACCAGGTCCGGTTGGCACGGAGATTGTCTGATGGTTTCTAGCTATAGCTTCATTACTGTGTTGAAGTTCCATTTTTCTATAGAAATTGGTATTTGCTCACTATTCCAAAAATCTCTTGTGCGTAAACCTTGGTGAACTATTTAAAATGTCATTGTATGAAATGATACTGCGGCATTCATGTAATTCATATGTACAGTCTTACTAGGAATGAGAAGGTAATGTTTGAGAAAATGGGGACGCTTTTTATCTTGGCAAGAAATATATTTATTCAAATATTAGGGTCTCAAATCAAATTAGAATAATAATAATAAAATCTTTTAGAAACAGACCTGCGCAAACTAAATAATAATATGATTTTTATCTTTTGGTATACACATGTAGATAGTTACGTGATGCGAAGACGTAAACAGCCTTATTTAATTTTGTGTCTCTTTTTGTCCTTCTGTCTGTCGGGTATAATTTTCAGAACTGTTTTGCACCGATTTTTATGGAACTTTTACGGGAAAGTAGAGGAGTTTGTAGCGTAACATCCGTAATATATCCCAGAGACATGCAGGAATCCATAGAGAAATTAAAAAAATACCATTAGAATTACGTAACAACTGATAGATCGGGATCGGTTGTTAAGAAATAGCCAAATGCTGTGGGAGTAACCACAGGGAACAATTTTTTATTTATAGCATAGGAAGACAAACGTACAAGCGGGTCACCTGATGGTAAGAAATCACCGCCGCCCATAGACACCTGTAATGCAAGAAGGATCACAAGTGCGTTGCCTACCTTTTAAAAAGGAATATGCTCGCTTTTTGAAGATTCCAATGTCGAACTGGTTTAGAAATACCGCTGCAGGTAGCTGGTTTCACAGTTTATTATTATTGTTTCAAATTATCGGCAGCCTTAAAAGAAAGTACCATTTAGAAAAACTACTATATAAATAAGTATTTAAAGTGTGCTCTACTGTTTGGTGCACTCTTTTCCTTCTGTCTTCCATACAGTGACTATCTTTCAAACTTAAGTTTTATGCTCTGTTTGAAGTAGTTGTAACTTGATGGAACATGCATAAAATATGCATGTTTCACCAAAATATCGTCGCTACAGAACCCGTGTACTTTTATTTTCGTATGTAACGTTTTTACTTTGAGATCTACAGTGAACCTATTATAATAAACTTTCACTTTATTTGCCTATTTATCTGTAGCTGAAGACTATCTTTCTTCAGAAAGTGTAGTTCGCAGTTTTACGGACGAAGATGGCATAATTTCAAGGGCCTTAGGGTGACATTGCTTATACTTATTCTTTTATGAGCCTATAACACTATGAATAACGCACGCTTATAGAATAAGAAATATATTTTACAATTATAATACAAATGAGAGCAACTTAAGCAGATATTTGCGCTGCCGTGAACATGAATCCTGTAAAGAATTCGAAACGTCGGCTAGTAATAAAAAAATATGTAGTTTCTAGATCTTTCGGTTTAAATGTAATAACAGATAACCAGTGAAAGTAATATAACGCGATAAAATCCGTAAACTGTAGTTTAATTTCAAGATATTTGCGATGTCAAATCGGTCAAACAGTGCGGCGCCGGCGCCTGTTTGCCAAACATTCTAGCATAACCCCTCTGGAAAAACGTTTCAATTTTATTATAAATATGTCCTGTCTGTAATTTGTAATATAATTTTGCCGTTTACTTATTATCATTTTATTGTAGTAGTATTTGTACAACGTTAAATAATTCACGGTTGTAGGTATAAATTATAAATACACAATTTAAAATTAATGGCGCGTTAGTCGATTGTCAGGCTGTTCTTATTGGCTGCGCTCATTCGCGACTGTACTTAACATCCATATCGCGACAAATTTAATCCATGGTCGTATTAAAACACTCAACGTTGACAAGACAAAGCTGGCTTGTTTTAATAGTTGACCGTAAAATGTAATATATTTCCAAGAAAATCTCTATAAAATTACTTTTGTTCAAGGATCAAAACTTGTTATCAACTTAACAAGTTTTCTAGTTGTAAAGTCTTACAGTTTAGTTTAATCGCCTAGGAGTCTAAGGCATTGTGTAGATCTATTGTAACCAGGTTTTTAGAGCTTCTTCGAAATAGCTCGAAGTCTTAAGTAGACGCGGCGCGCGGCGTGTCTCGTAAAGCCTACAACAATACCTACAACTTTATAATACATATTGTGCTGCAATATTGGCAGATGAAGGCGCGTATTAGGAATACTTTTCTGTTTGAAAATTTGTTTAGTATTTAGTTTAGATCAAAATTCACTACTTCTTTTAACACTTCCAGCTTGTTCCAATTATGTTACTGTTGTAACAGGACGCCCTCAACACTTGAGTGGAACTAACTCAGAAGTAGCGTAATGAGTTGATATTAAACACCACGACCCTTCGATTATGAAAACAATGTGGGAATAATTATTAATTGGGTTGCTGCTTATGACCCCAGACTCAGAAATTGAGTCTTTCCTGATTGGCAAAAGCTTTAAAAATAAGCATGATATACTCTACGGATTTGCTACTACCATAGCACTCGGTTCCTTTATTCACTCCCACTGAATTCTTCGTTCGCCCTTTTATTGAATAGTAATCTCTCTTCTAACCTACTATACAGTTTATTTTTAACCTCTTCA
The DNA here is from genome assembly GCA_944739405.2 of Euclidia mi. Classification (NCBI taxonomy): domain Eukaryota; kingdom Metazoa; phylum Arthropoda; class Insecta; order Lepidoptera; family Erebidae; genus Euclidia; species Euclidia mi. Next base: position 89,845,189 of record OX123183.2, on the reverse strand, counting down.
GTTAATTTTCTCTAACGAAAGGGGAAAACCCCTTCGTCAGAACCACTCACGTTTTCTAAGATATTATTATAATATTGTACAATTTCGTTGGCATTTCAAAATCAACGAGTTGAATTTCAACTGTAAGCCGAAACGAAAACGACGAGGAGGAAGCAAAAATAAAATGGTCCATGGGGAATGTAGCGGAACAAGCAAACTAGCAAAAAAGTCACTCTTTCTGGTAGCAAGGCATTGTATTAAATGAAGCTAAGGTCGCCGCTTCAAATAAGAAGCAAAAAAACTAAAATGACGTGGATAGTCTCAAGATATTATATAAGTAGATGTTGCCCGCGTTTTCTTACTGTTAGCTACAGAAACAGCGGAATTTCTTAGACATTTTCTGTTTCTTTTCTACCCCATTAGGAATGGTATATTAAAAATCCTTTCTTGGATTAAGACATCTAGATATATTATAATATAAAGGCCGCATTTCTTCTTGTCTGTCTTCTTTCTTTATTTTCGTGTGAGTGTGAGGACATCTCTAGTGCCGGAGTTCTCAGAACGCCTTAAGGCTTCTGACATGGCCTAACGATCCTTGTCCTGAGACAAGAACCGAGACCGACAGCTTTACGTGCCCTCCAAAGCACGGCCGCATTGTTTGTTTGTATGAATGCGATAAACTCAAAAACTACAGAACGGAATTCTGTACGGTTTTCTCCAATAGATAGGGAAGGTTAATATGCTTAATTCATTCGGATGGAGCCGCGGGCGAAGACTTGTTTTATATATAATAATTATTATGATATACTGGATAGCGTATGCGACTGTTGATCCGAGGTCCCGGTTTCGATTCCCGGGTCGGGCAAAACTGTTACTGGGTTTTTCCGAATACTCAGTAGCAGCCCGAATTCTGGTGATGTGCCCGGTAACGGAAATAGGCTCGCCCTCTATTACGTGGGACCTAAAAATTCATGGCGAAATGTCTGTGTAAAATTTACATCACTGCCTACCCCTTCGGGGATACAGGCGTGAGACTATGTCTATAATTTTCCTGTAACACAAAATATATACTATCTTATATAATTTGTATTAAGAAAATACGAAAATATTCAAGGATGTTTTACAGTAAACACGACGATAAAGTAAATGTTGAAAGATGATGTAAATCTCTCTGAAGTCTAACAGCTGTTACTGGATATTAGGTACCTTCTGAGAAATATTTAATGTTCTAAAAACAAATAAACTTTCTTTTTGTTTTGAGCCATCATCTTATAAAATTGTTCAGTTGTTCAAGTGTGACACAGTAACAAATAAAACAATAAAAACATACTTATAACCTCACCTACTTGAAGAATAACTCGTTTGAGTGTTTGAGCGACGCTATACGTTTCCGTACACCTGTGTGTTCGACCGGCACTGGGCGGGTTAGTTAGGTTTGGCAATCATGCACTTGATACATAGGTGGTAATTATCGGTAGTTAATCAGTCCGACCTAGTGGTCGCTTAATAGTTTAAGCTATGATTCATAGAATGTATCATCATGCCTTCCCATTTAGAGGGAGAGAGTTTGTAAACAGAATTCCAATGCAATAATCGTATTTGAGATTTTGTGCCAGTTGAGTGCAGTTGGTCTCGCGGTCTAAATGTGCGCGTGGGCTTGGGAGATCTCGGGTTCGATTCCCGGGTCGGGTAAAGTGTTATTGGGTTTTTCCGTTAGGAAATTCTCAGTAGCAGCACGGAGTCTGGTAATGTGTCCGGTACGGCAATAGGCTCGCCCCCTATTACGTGGAACTTAAATAAATTTGGTGAAAAGTGGGTGTAGCAATATACCTCTGCCTACCTCTTCGGGGATAATGTAGGCGTGAGACTATGTATGTATGAATAAATGTATTGAGTGCAGTGCGCGAGGGTGTTATAATTATATCTGCTCTTCTAAGACAAGCGTTCATTTTTAAAATTCCAAATTTAAACAATTTTTGTGTCATTTTTGAGAACAAATACCCCCCTAGTAAGCACTTAACTCGAATGACGAATCTCGCACTGAAAACGGTTCAAACCGATTTGTACGATACTCGTATGAACTTGATAAAATGTCATACGAGATCGTGTTTATACAAGTCGAGCTTCTCGTAAGCCAGAATCTTCTTACTATAATTTCGCTGTGTAAACAGACGCAGGTAATTATCACCTAGCGATAAGTCATTTGCGAATCTCGTATGATATAATCATAGGCGAGAATTTAGTTCTTGCCTGAATGTAAACATTTTGATATGATAATGTTTTGGCGATTATTGCTTGTGATAGTAGTATACGATTTCTCGTACGAAACGTGCGAGAAACTCTCTCCGTCTAAATGGCGCTTTAGAACAAGTGCGCTAAAATTAAGGCTCATTTCGTATTTGTTTTATTTCGACCGTCTGAGATCAGTCGGTCTGACATTAAAAAAACTTTGGTTAATAATCTATGTTTATAAGATAGAAGGCCTATGTAATTGAAGGAATTTTTGTTACCTTTCCTTACATAGTACTTTTCATAAAAATGCACAAAAGTTATATGCAATGTGACCACATTTTTAATAAAAATATTATTCGCATATAAAATAATATACCTATCAATATGTTTGTATGTATCCTAGGAAACCGGTTAACAGACCATGTAAAAAATACTAGACTACGTCCCCAAACTAAAATTGCAGATAAAGTCACCCATAAAGCTGAAAAACTTAAATGGGACCGGGCAGGCTTGAAGAACTTTGGGATAAAATCGCTACTAATCGGGTCCCCGAAGGTGCTACACGACAACCAGAAAGGCAGAGACGACGATGGCGGGACAAACTAGACGCGGAAGGACTGGCCTGTGCTAGCACGAAGTACAGATGTGTGGAAAGAAGAGAGGGGTCTTTGCCTGCAGTGGGACAATACAGGTTAAAAATTAAATAAATATGTGTGTAGCAGTTTGATATGGGTATAAACCAGTGATTGCTAGGCAATATATGCGGAGTACTATAAATTTCTAATAAAGAATATACATAAAACGAATATTCGTTTAGTGGATAGGTAAGTCAATTGTTTCAATTAAATCAGTTCAGAGCACTTCATCACGTGGCACCGTGTGAATCAGCAAATTCAATATCGAAGTTTATTTTAACTTCGATTTCTTATAGGGATAGAGTTGTCGTGTGTAAATATAAGCTGGGAGGACGCTTTGTCCATGTTATAATCTAGCAGAAAATGTTAGCAACTGTTCCTTTATGCAGTTTTACTTTTAGTCATGGGTCAAATGCTCTGCTTACTTCAGATTTTGCTCATTTGTCTTTATTAGACGTTAAATCATATTAAGTTTTATTTTATTTTTATCCTTATTGTACAAGTTTACATTTCAAAACTAAGTTGATTTTTTCAGGTTTAGCTAAGATCGATCATGAACAGAACTTGTCAGATCTAACAGAAGCTTCCTGCCCAAACGTCCATCGGTTTCTTCTAGTTATGTGCCCTGTCCAGCACACTGCCATTTTAGATTGACTATTCGCTAAGAGCTTCGTCAGTGACTTCAGTTGACCTGTGGATCTCCTCATCCTTCTTAATCGATCTCGCCACGAAGTTGCTAGCAACTTGTTATGGCATTACGCAAAATAATTTAAAAAGAGTATTTCTGATTGCAACATGTGTATGCCGATACGATCAGGAAAGTTGGTACAACTTTCCTGATCGTTTCCTGATCCTCACAAAACGTATGTATCAAAATTTCTGTAACGTATCTGTCGTCTTTGTAAATAGCAGAGCCACTTATATTATCAAAGAAGTATAAAAATAGATTCCTGGGACAAGCGATACAATGCCAAATAATATCTATCATAAGTAGGGCGGGATACAAGTCGCCTAGTGACGGGTGGTCAGCCCATTCCCTATCTAACAACACACAGTGGCAATTTCCTCGGTCAACTTTTACGACTTGTGATATTAAGCAACTGATACATTCTTTATAATATTATTGTGTTATGACCGTGAACGAAGCCTGGCACACACGCCTGGCGCGTGCATTAAATTGGTTATAAAGATACCAAGATAAATATATTTGAGCGTAATGGCATGAGGATCGGCCTTATTACAAAATTGATTTCATGTTAAGTTCTAACCTTAGCTGTGTAAATTAATTTAAATATAGTCTAAATCAATTTTTTTAACAACCGCTTTACATTAGGGACAAATACAGATTTTAAGTCCACGTAGGATTTAGATATATTAATCGATACTACACTAAGGCATACATTAAAAAAATTCATACACTTACTATTCAGGTCTTCAAGAACCGCCACAGAACCACAAACACAACCATAAACACAAAATCATTCAGTCATACACACACTCAAAAAACTCATACATTAAGAATTACTCAGATCTCCAAGAACTGCCTCAGAGCCACACACAGAAACACAAAAATATTCACTCATGCATACATTAAAAAAAATCATACACTTACAATTCAGATCTTCAAGAACTGCCTCAGAACCACAACCACAAGCACAAACACAAGCACAAACAAACAAGCATTCAGTTATACACACACTCAAAAAATTTATACATTTACAATTCAGATCTCCAAGAACCCCCTCAGAACCACAAATACAAAAACACTCATCACTTTCACACACACTCAGACAATGCATACATTTACAGACAATTCAGAACTTCTAGAAACACTAACAAGTGTTAGGAAATGGTTTTAAGAACCACACCGCTTAGCAATCATCAGATTGTTTAAGCTGGACAGACAAAGAATTGTTTTTTCTTCACATAGAAAAACAATTCAAATCAGAACTTTCATAATCAGAATTTCAGAATGCCTAAAACACTCATCAAGTTTTAGGAATTGGTTTTAAGAACCACACCGCTTAGCAATCATCAGATTGTTTAAGCTGGGCAGACTAAGAATTGTTTCTTCTTCACATAAAAGAACGATTCAAATCAGAACTTTCAAATTCAGAATTCCTTACACATTAATCATGTTTTAGGAAGAACCACACCACTTAAACAATCATCAGAGTGTTTAAGTGGACAGACAGAATTGTTTTCATATCATAGAAAATGATTCAAATCAGACAACAATTCAGATACAGATATTACTATATTACATACCTTTCAGAATCAGTATTTCAGAATCACTGGAACTCTAATCAGTGTTTACACACAATCAGACAATTTCTCAGAACTTTCAGAAATAAAACTTCACAATCTCAGATACAACATTCAGAATTACACACAGACAATTTATTAATTTACAACTTCACAAATTAACAGACATAACTGCATACATATTGCAGTTCATACACAATTGTAAAATAAAACAGTAATTCAGCTTCAAACTATTTCATATCATTAACAACAAAATAACTATATTCATCCAATTAAATTCAGTAAAAATATCACAATTAAATTCCTTTCTAACAAAACATACATACATACATACATAGACTCACGCCTGTTTCCCCGAAGGGGTAGGCAGAGGCATATTAAACGCCCACTTTTCGCCAGTGTTTAGATCCCACGTAATAGGTGGCGGTGGATATTTTGTTTGCCAGAGCCTCGTTCGTTGATCGGCAGGTGCACCACTTGCAGGTGAGGTTGGCTTGGGACCCTAAGTTTTTGGTGGGAACCCTATGCACTATCAATAAAAATCAGATTAATTTCATAACATTAATTAATTTATTATCAGGCTGGTGCTCTCATTTGCGTGGGCGGCAGGCTCGCTAACCCGCGATTACAATATAACAAATAGTTTGCAATCATCACATGAATTTGCAAACTCATTACTTCACATTTCACAGAACATTATCCATGCTTCTTTAGTGCTCGGCCACAGTGAAAGGCGGGCGCGGGTGCGGGCGCGACGCGGGAAACTCAAACATATGGTACTCTATAGGAGTGTCCGTAGTGGACAGCGGGCGCGGCGAGCGGCGCCGGGCGGTGCAGCGCGGGGAGCACGCGGGCAACTCAAACCATAGGACTTTCATACAAGTGTCCGTAGTGAATGCGCGGGCGGCAAGCGGGAAACAATGCGGAGCGTGCGGATCTCAAACTTTTATGAGTAATTATGAAATCAAGTTAGCTTTATGACTTGAATCGCGTCAAATGTCTCGATGAACGAAAATTATTTTAAAATCATATGTTAAAAATGTTATTTTAACAGATAACATGCGCGAGTGACCCGCGCGCGTCGCAGAGCACGCGAATTACTTGCGCGGGTGGCTCGCGTTGGTACATGCTCGAGTCGCTGGACCCGCACATTGTTTTAAACGATTTGTTTACGGTGCATGTAACCCGCGCAAGTGCCTCAACATGCTCAAGCTACAAGCGCCGTGTACAAGCACCCTAATGGTAGATAATGCCATGGATACTGACCGAATTACTTTGTACTCTATAGAGTTTCTGAACTCTTTAGACTAACCAGGAGTCTCACACAACTTAAGGCTGAAAGTAAATTAATGTTACCCCGACTTCAACGCGCGCCAAGCCGCGGGCAACTAGGTACAAGACACATAAAGTATTATACAATGATGAACTTAAAAATGCAAAGTATCTATATAAATTCTAATTTATTTACATTACCACATATCCCTTTTTAACCCTTCCAGTCGGTCCTGAAGTTACTATAATTGTTCAATTTTTATTCAAAATATTATTTTTATTTCTAATATTTGACAAATATTTATAAACATTTTCCAAATAGAATAAAAACCAAAATTATTATAAAAGTTATAAATGTGATTTGAACCCACTCCATCAGACCGTGCGGCGGTTGTATTATCCGCACGGCTACAGCCTTGTTATCAGTTAGTTGCGAATTTGGTGAACAATTGACATAGTGTTACTATGGTGAGTGTTAACGTCATCTAACTGAAAACTCATATTATTCTAGCCGCGATCCTAAATTTGACAAACACTGTACACCGCAGCCGCGAACGCGCTACTACGGACACATGAAGACGCGCGCGGCGTCGCGCGCGGCCCGCGCGCGTGCTGGCCGCGCTACTATGGCCAAGCACTAACAGTTGCTACCAGTCCCTTAGTCATGATCAGTAACCATAGGGGGCGTGGTAGTCAATAATGAGTCATACATATACATCTATGTATGCCTTGCAGTTCTAGCTGTCAATCTGGATCAGTTACCGCCTTGACGAAAGAATCTTATTTAGAATCACTAAATAGATTCATCAGCTGCCGAGGAACCTGACATACATTCACACTTCCAGACTATTCAGACATTCATTTTCAGACTGTTCAGTTTCAGACTTCACAGTTCACAGTTCACAGACACATTCACATTCAGTCAATGGCTTGACTCGTAGTGGCGTCAAATTTTGTCACAGATTTCTAGCAGAGAAGCGCAACTTAATCAGCGGCAGTGCAGCAGAACAAGGCATCACATCCACTTCATTCCCTCATAGTATGAAGACTATGGTGGGTTATGGGATACAGTCAACGGGCGGCGGCAACTTAGGCAGGTCTAAGGCTTAGCACACCGCACACATGAGCCATTTCCCCACATACTTCTCACTTTCTAGGTCTTAGACGCCTCTCTTCCAGCCCGTCTGATTCACTCTCTGCCCTCACTCCATTTCACTTCTTAATTGGTCAATCATTGTCTATATCCTGAGCCACCACTGGCCGACTGCAATGCATGACCACATATACAAGAAGCTAATTTCACAGATCCAGACCAGATGGCATGAGTCGTCGCGACGGCAGCCATGATGCGCGTCCACCTACCCGCTGGGTCCTGGGACGAGTAACGCAGCTCCAACTAGTGCCTGACGGAGTCACAAGGATTGGTCGGCATCAAGACCAGCACAGAACCGATCAGAAGAGCATGCAACCTACTCGTTTTGGTTTTGTTCGGCCTGGCAGAATGTCTACGACACATTGTCGTAGACACGTTACTTATAGTAATTAGTAACACATTAAATCACATCACTACAATCGTGTCACAACACTAGCTGCTGTCAGCGATTAGAAGCCCAACGAATAACACGTACTCAAATCTATCGCTTGCGCTGATTATTGTCGGGCATTTTCTCATTTGTAAAGAACCAGTATTACTACAATATATACAGTCCACTGCAATTACCATCTTTCATTTGGAACTGGCTTCGACAACTCTATTGTATATTGTATATAAACAATATACAATAGAGTATCAATCTCTATACTGGCGTAAGTGGTTATATTTGCTTTCTGTCTACCACGTAGAGTATAATATAATTATAACTATTTTAGCTACACAGACATTCCCTTGTTTTGTTTTCGATGTATTTTAAGTTATCAATGGCATACATACCTTTAGTATAATTTCTCTTTTAATTAAGGAGTGCGATGCTGAAGGACGTACAAAGAACACTAGTTTGTTCACTTCGTGCACTCAAGCATGTTCGCACTGGCTGGCAAATACGCCTTTAGAATAAGCCTCGTAGGCGACGCAGTATTTAATAAATTTTCATACAACCCAATCCATTCAGTTTTAAGAGCTAGGTAATGAAATAGTCAAGCAACCACAATTCCCTAGTGCGTACTGGAAACTGTGATGGAATTTTGGACGAAGTTGTAATTCGTACAATTTCAAACTTAATAATGATATAATTAAAGATAAAGACGAAGTTACATTAATTAGTTAAGTAGCGACCTATATACTAACGTTGGTAGTTTAGAGACAATTATGCAGTGTCAGTTAAAAAGAATAGGACTTTGTTGTGAAGTTTAGGACCTAATTATGCCATTTGTATACCTTCTCGGGTAGAAGCCAGTAATTTGTACGTCTTCGTCTTTGCGAGAATAAACAGAACCGTACTCTGTTAAAAGTCGTTTTTCTTACTTATTTTTTCGCTCACTGAATAGAAAGGGTAAAAAAGTGCAATTAGAGAAGGTTAATGTAACGTGTAATAAACAGTTTTATTTTTATCATGTTACGCTTTTCTTATTTTTACATAAAAGCTTTTAGCATTTTTAGTGAAATGTTTTATGAATACATCAATCATTTGAATGCTTGACTTTAAAAATATAGATTTGCCACGAGATTTCAAATAAATCGTATACTAGTAGCATTTTCACTGACTGTACTACTGAAATGGTAAACTACATCACGATTTAGCATAGCCTCAATTGCTGTAACGAGTAATTAGTAGTCATTAAAAATGCAGCCGACGGTAAAAATTTTAAAACGTTGAAGTTAATGCGGTTTGTTTTAAATCGCGGTACGTAAAATAACGATACCAGCGAACCACAAAAATTGAATTTATATATCAGGAGAGCCCTAGAAACTCGTACGGAGAGTACGTACAAGTTTTCATAGCTCCTCCAAAACATTACCGTCTCGATCCGATTTATTTATTGGTATATATTTTGTTTGAAAATGAAATATTGTCTATGATAAGTTGAATCGATAATATTAGTTGATATCATTATTTTGTCTATTGTAAATTTCTGACTCTGGTCACACTATGAACTGTCAAATCAGTCTCATTCTTGCTTTCGGAAAAAAATGTTTTTTGACCACACCGTTTTTGTATTGTCGTGTGAATTGTAGAATTGAATTAAAGTGTGTAATAACCTTGCAATTGTCGCTATTGGATTTGCCCGGCAAAGGTTGTGTGCGGTTGATAAGTTAGTGATATATATTGAACATCACCTTTTGCTTCTTGTCTTGAAAAATTTACACGTTTTGTCGTTTAGTAGAATATGACATTTTGAAAGCACATGGTTAAATCCACTTCGCGAATTGAATTGTATAAATACCTGTAATTGCCGCTTTGAAATTCGGCAAAGTTTATAATAAATTTGTGACATATTGAACATTTGCAAAAATTGTGTGAATCCGGTGGCGACGTCCACGTGCCATCGTGTCTTGAAGACCCCGCGTTTGGAGTCTGGTAACTAACGGTAATCACCTCTGTTTTGGCCAAAATTAGTGCGCGTTTTATCTAGGTTTCCTCCAGGCCACCAGAGAAGATCACCAGGTAATAGAACTAGTTGGTAGGTAATAGTACATTGATTTGTTTTAATTTCATCACTGTGAATCACAGTAAATTTATGTTCGACCTTTGACTTATCTACAATGACTGGATGAATACAATCACGCTTCCACTACCATCTGCAAACCTTTCCCAGTCCTTCTAGGCAGATTCTGAACATATTTGTTTGGTAAGCAGAAGCGCGGTTGAGTGTGCCTATATTGTAAACTTGTATCTGAGCTAGGCATCGCTACATCACATTTGTAAACAGTGTTGTAGTGCTTGTTAGGTCAGTTTTGCTTAAATACATAATATTTATATTTATTGGTTCAATCAGTAATTGTAGTAACTTGAATTGTTGAAATCTAACTTGAATTTGTTTTTGCAGCAATAATCAGTCAGTTTGGTTGGATACACACCGGTTATATGTATCAATTGACTTTGTTTATATAAATTATAATAACCACATTTGACCTTGCATAGATGGGCGGGTCACATTGATAAATCAACTTAATAACCTTTGTTTTTGTTATAATCACAGAAGAATAACTGAAGCATGGAAGGAACGATATTTTTAAGAACAAATTGAATATAGCTACACTCTTCACTCATATGATAAATTAGAGTTGCCAGAAGAAGATGGCACTATGTTTGTCAGTTAGGGCTAAAGACAATTTGAACACAAATATCGTAACTTTTTAATTTTATAGTGACTGAGCAAATCCGCTATCGATATCGATTAAAGTTTTAATATAGGTTCAAAATCAAACGGACTTGTAAAGTATATTATTTATATGTTATACATTTTAAATTCCGTAACTTTATGTCCACAGCAGTCAGAACGCTAGTTGATGGACAGTCTTTAAATAATTATTACACAAACTTGCATTTTTAAACTGAACTTATATATTTTTGTTTCAAATGGGTACTTAGTAGCACATAATCCTTCGAGGCGTTATTTTCTACTTTTTTAGGTATTTTTCTTTACGCATCAACAGCCTTTTGAAGTCCACGCCTGGTCTTTAACCTTCCGTGGTGGAGGTTTGGCCTACTATAATACCACACTAGCCAGACGTATTCGTATAGGGTTTTATTTCGAGATTTCCTTCTCTTGTTTCTCTTAGTCGCCTCATACGACACCCTCGGCATAAATGTTTATTTATACTTATTTATAGTTAGTTTTTCAGCTGTAATGAAAGCTGTAAGTGGGATTAATAAATATTAAATAAATAAATCATCACCCCCTACTCTCTCTCTAATCTCAATAACATATTTTTATTAGAGAAAGCAAATAATTAAGATAAAAGCAAAACTCATAGCTTAAGCATTATGATAACTGAGAATGGCATATCCAAATTAACTTTACAAGGATAGGAGATAGTCAACATCGATTTTATCAAGCAAAAACCATAAAAATTTACTTAAAATAGATAAATCAGACAAAACCTTGAATAGTGCCCAAAGGTTTGCTATTAACAATAATCACTTTATTGAAATTTTCTCATTACATAGTGTAGGTAATACAAATCTATGTGTAAAAAATGTATGTGCGGGATTGGACACGTTTCAGTCATACATGTGACACACAGAATATTTAGAGAGAAAAAAATTGTGACTAGACTAGCCCTTCGATTTTATCTTGGGATCGGCACATTATTAGTCCACTAGTCGAACAAGAACAACCAAGTTTTGGTCTCTGGGTAGATGACATTTAACAAAATTTCTTTCAAATTGATTTTTGATTCCCTTATTTTGATGCATATCCACTCAGTAGTCGTCACTATGAAAGCAGACAATTCTTATCAAACCTTCAAATTACTGTCCTTTAAATGTTACTGTCTTTGTAAAGAAAGATCAGATATTTTTTATAGGTGCATTAATTTTTTATGTAATATGATGGATTCTAACAAGCTTCGGAATTCATTACTGTTGCTGATAGTTTAAATGATAGCAAGTAATTATTTAAGAACTCACACTGATATGTTTAGAAGGGAGGAGCCATCTGTCATTACTATAAAAACATTCCGCAGTAAAATGCTTGGAACAAATTCTATGGTGCTTTCTAGGCACCCAATTTTTTCCACGACATACTGCAGCAATCCACTTATTTTATAAATCTTTATCACGTGCACATATAATCTAAAAAATAACGAGGTAAAAATATACGGTGGATAGACATATCGATAAGATTTTTTTACAACACTTGAAAAGTCGATAAAAATATTATACGACTAAATTCAAAATCATGATAGAACTGTTATAAAAGAAAAAATCACTAAGGTTATATAATTTGATGGCATAATATTGTCTAAATTGTATCTTACACGTCAGTTGACTGTGTTCAATTTGAGAGTACTAGGACGGTCTCTATGTATATTATCCAATCTCTTTGGTTATAATAATAATATACTGATAATATTGTTAGGTAACACATATTCTGTGTTAACTTACGGTTGTATATCACTCATAACACAGCTGGTCTGTCTGTTGCAAATAATTAATTAAGTAATTTGAAGTTTCAACTTTTAATTTGTTATAAGTTATAACTTTGATAACTTTTGTGTTTGTTTCAATATATTGAAACTATTAATTTTGTTGGGCAGTAAATATCTGTTGTTGCTTACAACTGTAGCATACAGTTTATAAATATTATTGGTTTCAAAGAATTGACAAATATTAAGTTTTGTTAAGTTTTAATTGATAAAATTATTAACGCTTCTCCGAGCTCTATTGAGAATTTATTATGTCAGCTATTAAGGACTTGCGTGCGGCTGCCGGTGCCATTTCATCACATTTGCGCTGGTTTGCCTCAGCCAGTGCTTTGGTAAACCGGCCTAATCGCCAGCAGGCCTTATAACTAAAGATTTGAGCAGATCAATGATCGGCTGGCAAGCGTGGAACAGCAATTTTGTACTTTCAGCGCTTGCTGTCTCAAAGTGTCAGTTGTTGACTTCACCGTGGACCAGCGAAATAAAGTCAGTGAGGACTATGTCCAGATTCTGGACCTATATGATGCTGTCTCCGACTGTGCAAGACAGTTAATTGCCAAGAGGGACGGGCAACCCGTTTTGAAGCAAGAGCTTCCTAGGCCAGCACCGGGACTGGTGAGTCGGCTTTCCACGCTTGACTTCCCACATTTTGATGGCTGCCTAGGAAGCTACCTGGGCTTTCTCAACATGTTTGACAGCCTGGTCGGTGCCAGGGCTGACCTTCGGCCGGCACAAAAATTGGCCTACTTGATGTCGGCTTTGGATGGGGAGGCCAAAGGCCTCATCCAGCATCTGCCCGTGTCTGACGAGGCCTACCAGACAGCTCGGGACCTAATCACCTGCAGGTACCACAACAAGCGTGGCCTCGCAGACACCCATATTGAGCAGATTTTGAGTTTGCCCACGCTCACCCCGGTCTTTGGGTTGCGCACCCAACTTTTGAACCCGCTATTGGTGGCAATAAACGCCCTTAAGTGCCTGGATCTGCCCGTGGACCAATGGTCCTACCTGCTGGTACATATAGTGCTCAAGAAGCTGCCTGCCGACCTGAGGTCGCGGTTTGAGCAGCGCTTTGGTGGGGATAGTGCGACACATCTACCCACTTTTGCAGACTTAGAGAAGTTTTTGGAGGACGAGTGCCGGGTCTTGGACAAGTCCGTTGGTGACACGCCAGCTAAGTCGCAACCGCCCAAGGGCAAGGAGCAGGCACGCGTTCACACCCGAGGAAATGTTGATCGGTGGCCTTCTCGATTTTTAGTTACGCAGAGCCCCGCAGAGTGCTCTTATTGCAAGGTCACGGGGCACAGAACGGCCAATTGTAGGGCATTCTTGGACCTTCATGTCGCCTCTCGTAGGCGCATTGCGAATGCCCGCCACCTTTGCTTCTCATGTTTGGGATCCCACTACCAGCGAGACTGCCCAAACTCTCGCCCCTGTCCTCACTGTGGAGGACAGCATTTGGACATTCTCTGCATTAATGCCAGAGAGGTAGGCCGCTTGTCCAACCAGCCGACACTGCGCACGGGCGGGTGTTTTGAAGGTGGCAACCGAGGCTCACTGGCGCGTAGCCGAGATTCGCCTCGCTCACTCGATTGCCACTCACCCCGATTGCAGAACCGTAGCGTACGCACGCCTCCTCTCTCTCGCGCACCAGAATGTGTGACTGTTCAGCGTCACCAGCACCATGACTGCTGCCCCAGTTATTCCCCTCCTTTGGCGGAGCGTCCCCGCCTTGACTCGCGCCGACCTCGTTTTGGGCGGGTGCGTCATTATGACCCCCCACAGATGGCGTGCGGATCGAGTCATCGCGCCTTTGAGGACTTCAAGCCGCACCGTCGTTTTGATTTGCCTGGTCCTGGCCAACGGTTGCCGCCCAGGCAACAATAGGTCATTGACTCCTGCCCTAGAACGCCAACCTCCCCCATTGAGACCTTTATCCTACCAACGGTTGCTGTTAGGGTCTGGGGACCCACGGGGACCTCTGTTGTCGTCCGTGCTATATTGGACACAGATTCGCAAGATTGCATTGTTTCCACTTATTTGGTAGGGCAGGTTAAATTAAATATGGGTTCTTTTCCAAATTGTATACGGGGAATAGGTGACGTAACCTCTACTGTTGAAGAGCATGTTAGGGTTTTGTTTGCCCCTGTTGAATCTTCACACCCGAGGATTAAAACCTGGGCTATTATGCTGAAGAATATTTTGGGTATGCATCCACAGAAACAGCTACCCGCTGCTGTGGTGAATTTGACATCGGGTTTGGAACTGGCAGACCCCAAATTTGACACACCAGGACAAATCGATTTGTTAATTTGTTCTGATGTCCTCGGTGGAATTTTGATTGGTGGGAAACGGATTTTGGTGCCAAATGGTTTGACTGCCATCCCGACCATATTTGGATTTGCTTTGATGGGACCTGTACCTAGGGACCCCGCTTCACCCGAACTTGATAATTTGTTGGCTATAGGCTCCGCTCTCTCTGATGCGGTTCAGAGGTTTTGGGAGGTAGAGGAGCCCCCTCAAGCTGCTCGTTTGGATCCAGAACATGAGGTGCGAGCTGTTCTTCCAGAACAACACTGGTCGACTCCGTTCTGGTCGGATCATTACGAAGTTACCTTTTCTGTCTGTTTGGCCTCCGCTTGGTGAGTCACGATCTTTAGCCGAAAAGAGATTTTTGGCTATAGAGCGTCGCATGGGTCGTGATCCGGAGCTCAGACAGAAGTATATTGAGTTCATGAGAGAATATGAACAATTCGGACACATATCGGTGTCAAATTTGGATTGGCGTTCGGTGGAGCATTACTTTCTCCCGCATCATGCGGTATTGAAGCCATCAACTGGCAAGCTGCGCAAGGTGTTTGATGGTTCTGCCCAGACTTCTACAGGCGTATCCTTGAACCAGTGCTTGCATTCTGGTCCCAAGTTGGTCAAAGACCTATGTGACGTCATCACCAGCTTCGGACGACATCAGGTTGTCTTTGTGGCCGATATAAAAATTATGTTTAGGCAGACGATTATCCACCCTGATGACCGTCGTTTCCAGCTGATCCTTTGGAGAGAGAATCCTCGCGATTCCATGGTCGTCTTCAAGCTCAATACCAATACGTACGGGTTAAGGTTGAGCCCCTACTTGGCAATACATTCTCTTTGGGAGCTCGCAGACTGCGAAAGCTTACGTTTCCCACGAGCTTCTGCCATCCTGAAGGACGATATTTATATGGATGACATTTGTTCGGGCGCCTCCACAGCGGACGAGGCGATCCTCTTGCGGGACGAATTGATAGATATCTTGGCCTCCGCTGGTTATGAGTAGCGCAAATGAATCTCCAACTCACCAGCGCTTTTGGAAGGCTTACCAGAAGATTATCAGCAAGACCCACATTTATTTGAGATTGTTGACAACCCCGCAATGATGGCTGTTCTCGGCGTTCAATACAGACCAGTCCAAGACATCTTTACGTATAACGTAGACTTGAAATTGCCTTGTTCTTGGACTAAAGGTCTCGTATTGTCTACTGTCGCCAGAACCTTTGATCCAAATGGTTGGGTTTGTCCTGTCATATTTTGGGCAAAACGCTTCTTGCAGAAGCTTTGGACAGCAGGATTGACCTAGGACGAACCTCTACGCGGTACTCTTGTTGAGGAATGGACCTCTTTTGTATCCTCACTTCCTGCCGTCCATGAGATCTCCTTGTTTCGTCCCATTCTTCCTCCCGGGAAGTACAAGGCAACCCTTCACGGGTTTTGTGATTGCAACAAGGTTGCAACCCTTCGGACATCTCTGACCATTCCGAAATTGGAGCTCTCGGGAGCAGCCCTACTCGTGCGATTGTTGAATCACTTGTCTAAAACTTTGGGTAAAACAATTTATATTAATGGGACCTACGCCTGTACAGACAGCCAAATTGTTCTTTGTTGGTTGAAGGCGTCTATCCACACTTTGGAGGTATTTGTCGCTAATCGCGTTTCCCAAATCCAAAAATTCGAAGTCACGCTTGTTTGGAGACACGTGCCAGGTGAGCTCAACCCTGCTGATTGTGCCTCGCGCGGATGCTTGACCCCTAGTTTAATAGGCCATTCGCTGTGGTGGGGTTCGGAATGGTTGAGGCGACCAGAAATTGATTGGCCTCGAACGCCAGTTTTGAATACTTCCAACTTGCCGGGTCTACGAACACTCGCTCTTGAGAAGGTAGAATGCGCCTTCGATCCCGATTTCTTGTTGAATCGCTACAGCTCCCTTGAAAAGTTGTTAGGTGTAACTGCTTGGATAAAGCGTTTTGTTTTTAATTTGACACCGTTTCTCTCGCCACAGGAAGGACAGGAGTCCCTCAACTTTTGGATTCGTTCTGGGTAATTGTCGTATTTTGAGAAGGAGATTGCTATCCTTAAGTCAGGGAAATCGAAACTGTCGGGAGCTGTATTTAAATTGAACCCATTTTCGGACGATACGGGTCTTTTGCGCGTTGGAGGGCGTCTCAAGAACGCCAACCTCCCTTACGGGGCACGTCACCCCCTTTTGTTACCCAATGACGGTCATTTGGTACGTTTGTTGGTAATTGACCGTCACCTCAAAAGTTTGCATGCGCATTGCGGTTGCGGTTGCAATGCCCTGTTGGCCATTTTGCAACGCGAGTTTTGGATTTTATCTGCCTGAAGAATAATTCGGAGCTTATAGCACAGGGATGCAGCGAAAGACTACATCTTTCGCTGCATCCCTTGCTATAAGCTCAAGGCTTCTACCATGCAGCCCTTGATGGGAGACTTACCGGCAGATCGCGTAACAGAGAGCAGGAACGTTTGACGGTGTTGGCACGGACTTCGCTGGTCCCTTTTTGGTGAAAACATCGACGCTACGAAACAGCAAGACTGTTAAGGCCTACTTGTGTGTCTTCGTTTGCCTCTCCACGAAGGCCGTAAACTAAGAGCTGGTCTCCTCGCTTACGACCGAGGCGTTTGTAGCCACATTTGACAGATTTGTATCCCGCAGAGGGCTGCCTTCCTTGATCCGTTCTGATTGCGGCACTAACTTCAAGGGCACTTATAATTATTAAAATTACGTAGTTAATTTACTTGAAACCAACATGGTTGATATAGGCTTGCCCGACGTGGAATAAATTGGTTGTTTTTCCACCAAATTGTCCACACTGCGGTGGTATATTTGAGGCTGCTGTATAATCGGCCAAGACACACTTGCTCAGGACAATTGGTGAATCAGTCCTTACATTTGAGGAACTCGCAACTGTGTTTTATAAGATTGAGG
The DNA here is from genome assembly GCA_944739405.2 of Euclidia mi. Classification (NCBI taxonomy): domain Eukaryota; kingdom Metazoa; phylum Arthropoda; class Insecta; order Lepidoptera; family Erebidae; genus Euclidia; species Euclidia mi. The sequence continues at coordinate 89,827,461 of OX123183.2, read as the reverse complement.
CCGTTTTGAACTCTAGGCCATTGTGCCCGATCTCGTCAGATCCGAATAATTTGGAAGCCCTTACGCCGGGCTATTTTTTTATTAGTCGCCCACTTGTCGCCTTGCTTGAGTATATTGATACGAGACCTAATCGTCTCTCGCGTTTTGAATTGGTACGCCAGATTACTCAGAGCTTTTGGAAACGCTGGAATTTTGAATATTTGCACATACTCCAGCAACGCGTTAAGTGGCCCGACAAGACCGATCCACCCAAGATTGGAGACCTCGTTTTGATTAAGGAGGCTAACCTTCCGCCACTCAGATGGCGCAGGGGGCGCATTCTTCGTTTAGTAACTGGGGCTGATTCAGTTCCCCGATTTGCTGAGGTCTTGGTGGACGGTTCGATTCTGAGGAGAGCGGTTGCAACGTTGTCACGTCTACCAACCGATTAGCGGACCGGTAGCCTAGTCCGGGGCGGATGGATGTTTGAAATAGAAATATTGTCTATGATAAGTTGAATCGATAATATTAGTTGGTATCATTATTTTGTCTAATTTAAATTTCTGACTGGTCACACTATGAACTGTCAAATCAGTCTCATTCTTGCTTTCGGAAATAATTGTTTTTTGACCACACCCTTTTTGTCTTGTCGTGTGAATTGTAGAATTGAATTAAAGTGTGTAATAACCTTGCAATTGTCGCTATTGGATTTGCCCGGCAAAGGTTGTGAGCGATTGACAAGTTAGTGATATATATTGAACATCACCTTTTGCTTCTTGGCTTGAAAAATTAACACGTTTTGTCGTCTAGTAAAATATGGCCTTTTGAAAGCACATGGTTAAATCCACTTCGCGACTTGAATTGTGTTAATACATGTAATTGCCGCTTTGAACTTCGGCAAAGGTTATAATAAATTTGTGACATATTGAACATTTGCAAAAATTGTGTGAATGTCTTGAAGACCCCGCGTTTGGATTCTGGTAACTAACGGTAATCACCTCTGTTTCGGCCAAAATTAGTGCGTGTTTTATCTAGGTTTCCTCCAGGCCACCAGAGAAAACCACCAGGTAATAGAATTGTACACTGATTTGTTTTAATGTCATCACTGTGAATCACTGTAAATATATGTTCGACCTTTGACTTACCTACAATGACTGGATGAATACAATCACGCTTCCACTACCATCTGCAAACCTTTCCCAGTCGTTCTAGGCAGATTCTGAACATATTTTTTATTATTGCTATAATGGGGAACATTGATAAACTAATCAAAATATATGGGACAAGGCAGCGATGGGAGCTAACAGCTCTCACCACTAGGTTTCCGAAATAATGCGCGTATTAAATTTTTGAGTAGTTGAACTTATATCCCTAGACAGATTAAAATATAGAACATAATTATTCCAATATTGACATTAATTAAAAAAATTGATGATAGTCATTAAATATTCTATTTCATTTTTGGCTATGTTAATAGTTATGAAAAACATAGGTTAATTAAACATAGGTTACTTAAATAATAATATACCTAGGTTACTTAAATTATTCCATGGCATCAGATTGGTTCCGAATAGAAAACAGCATGTTTTCCTTTAAAAAAACTTTTATACACAGGTAGGTCTGTCAATTTTAAACTTATATTTTACGATCGACGAAAAAAACATATCTGTCAAATATTCTATTTCATTTTGGCTATGTTAATAGTTATGAAAAACATAAATATTTATAGTATAGGTTTAATTAATAATATAGGTTACTTAAATTATTCTATGCCATCAGATTGGTTCCGAATCATTCGAATACAAAACTGTATGTATTCTTTTTAAAAAACATATACACAGGTAGGTCTATCAATTTTAAAACTCATATTTTACGAGCGACGTTGAATTCCAAAACTGCATGGGTTTTACCGATTTGTTTTTCAATACTTCACTCAAGTTTTAGCCTGTACGAGTTCACATACCACGCGATCTACATTAATTACTGAATAACGAAGTATGTAGGCAGCTTTATCGGTATGGGAATGTTTTGATACTTTTATTTTATTGTTTTTATTTTTATCGTTTTTATTTTTATCGTTTTATTGGTTAAGTATCCCAGATATAAGATATACTACTCTGTCAAGAAAGTACCGGGAAAAGATGAATAATACACAAACTGTTTGTTTTTCATCTAAATTTATTTTATCACCTTCAAAGTATGCTCCTTAAAAAACGATAAATTTACGCCAACGAATAATCCAATCATCAAAACATTTTTTTAACGCTGTTGCCGGAATGGAATTCAGTTCTCGCCGCGAGTTCTCCATTATGTTTCCTACCGATTGAAAACGGATGCTACGAAGTGGTAATTTGAGTTTAGGAAAAAGAAAGAAGTCGGCTGGAGCCATATCTGGTTAATATGGTGGTTGCTCGATGACGACTCCGAACACGAAATTCCATTGGCGATGCAAATTTAAGAACAAACACTTTGTTCGATGTTTTTGTCCATTATGAAATTCGCAATACACACTAGATATTTATTTATTTATATACACTTCTGCAAAATGGAATGCAAAGGCGGACTTAATGCTACAAAGCATTTTCTGCCAGTCAACCTTAGGGTGATGCAGGGAAGAGTGTGGCAGGTGTATAAAATATATAAAACTTGATATTAATTTTCAATCATATAATATATTATATAACTAAAAACAGCACTGTATTTAATATAAATAACAGATACAAAACTCCGCGCCGAAATGGAAAACAGTTATCTAACAACAAGGAAAAAAAAAACAAAAATTTGGAACCATAAACAAATAATCCATTCCCGATACTTTTTTGACTGAATGTATGTTTATGATCATTCGGCCTCGAAGTAAAACACCTTTGGATGAGCCAAATATTTTAAATAGAGATGATTTTGAGAGGATTGCGTGAAGTGGTTAGATGTGAGCGGCTCAATATTGGTCTGTGTATAAAGTCTTAGAGGAGACCTATGCTCAGCAGTGGACGTGTTTAGCCTGTAATGGTGATGATGACAAGTTGATATTGCTACTGCATCCAATAGGTATATGTTTAGGAGTAAAAAGTTCCACGAACTACCCAGTTGTTTCTAGGTTTATTGTCTTAACGTTTGTAATAATAAATAAACCCCTCGAAAGCATCTGAGTCCCACCATGACAAATTACATTTTAGTGTTCCCTTTGAAACCTATCAAAGTTGATTACCAGATACCCAAACTATGATATGTCCTTCCCCCAACTAAACTCCTAAATCTGCTGGTTAAAAAGAATCACACACATAACTCTGTAAATGTATAGTAGTAACAAAATAGAATTAATACCCTCTCTATGGTCTTGTAGGTGTATTTCAAAATAACAGAATGCAGATAAATGGATACTGTGTAAAATTTTCAGGCAAACAGTTTCATAGTATCAGTTTTAATTATGACACAAAGTTGTCCGTAGCTTCTTATTTTCACGGAAAATATAATTCTGTGTACGTTTCATCGCACGTGTCTGTTACAGCTTTGGTCCTTTGTCCTGTTCCGATGCATTTGGCAAACAAGTACTGCCAGCAACCCATTCGCAGAGTTGTCAGTAAATTAGAACCGTGTTAGACAAAATTGGCGCAATTCACAAACTGCGGGCAGGTGCTAGTTCACTCTATTATCCGAATATACAAAGCTTTAGCTTGCCAGCTGAATTTTATGAAATAAATTATGTGGTGCGAAATCTGTGTAGTTTTTGTTTGTGTACTAGCACTAGAATCTCTGATATTTTTACTTAAGTTATATTTAATAGATCTCATTAGTTCTATTGAAGAGAACAAACTACGAATTGTCTAAAGTTTTGCTAACTAAATTATTCCACATATAAGTATAATCTACCAAGCCCACTAATATTATTTAATGAGTTAACATAATTGTAATTCTATCGCGCTTAAACAGTTGATGGCATTTTGATTAAAAGCTGATTGTAATTCTATCGCGCTTAAACGGTTGATGGCATTTTGATGAAAAGCTTTTTTCATAATACCACGTGGGTTTAAGCCGACGTAGGAAGCTATGGTACGTTTATCTATAAAATTGTGATATTTTCATCATAATAGCCCACCCACATATTAACATTCAATTCCACGTTGAGGAAAAGCGGACAAAAAACAAGACGAGGGCGTATTTGTAAAGCTGCAATGACATGTCTAGCTTGCTTAAATATTAACACCATCCTTGAATAGGACGAGTGGCATAGGAACGTTTGAAAGGAGGACGTCAAAAAGTGAGCATCCGAAAGAGGAATTTAGAGTAGTGTGATCATTTTCGCCGATCATTTCCATATGGTAGCCCAGCCTAGAATACAGGAAGCTCGTTAAACTTAGAACTACACTATCACTATCCTTTTCATTAAATTTTACAATATTCATTATAATCGAGTATATTATTAACGTAACAAACCTTCTATCTCACACTTAATGCTCAGTATTAAACAGAATTAGCCCTCATAAGCATGAAAGTTCTATACAAAATCGATGTTTGCCTTTGTTCATCATTGCGATCATTTCATCATTATTGGGTGGTGCAAGTAAAAAGGCGGGTTCTTTCATCCGCGCACTTAAGCACCACTCGGGAACGAATACGCGCACACCTTTTTGTTATACCTTTTTGTAGCGAACTAGCGGCGGTTTTTTGTCTCTTTTTAATTTCCTTTATGAGCTCACAATTGCCTTCATAATTTTATCGTACCTTTCATTAAGACTCATTTGAGTCCCTGAATGGTGGTTGTACCCTTAAGCCTTTGTGTACACATTATAACGTTCACTAGCTCTTTTCATGGGTCATTCGTGTTTGCGCGCTGCTTTCTATGGCGCTTTATTAATAAGCACCCTATGCAAGGCGATAGTCGTTACGGGGCTTACTCCATGTTTTCTATACCTTCTCGCCGGTTGTTTATTGTGTGTGTTAATGGTTTTGGTATACGTGTCTACTAATTATTTATTTTCGCTCCTGCTGTGTTTTGTTTTGAACTTTTAAAAGTCGTAACGAGTAATATAGAATTTGTTTTTACAACATGTTTTTTGTGGTCAACAACATGCTTAGTAATATTTTACAAAGACAAAGACATTTATTGCTTATCTGTGTAGTAATGTACATGGATGGTGAATATGTATAATGTATCAACAGTTTACCCGTTACGGGCATTGCAATGATATAATATTAGATTTCAATAATGCTTACAACTAAAGAATTCATGCATGTTATAAAATACATTTTGCAATAACCACTTTTTTAATCTTATTTTAAACAAATTGCCATTTACTTTTTAATTTCAAGAGGTAAATGGTTATATACTCTTATAGCAGTTACATAATTTATGTGCTTTTGTAGTAAATTGTTTGATTTTATGTTGCGAATATCTAGTTATTTAATAGAGTCTACTTTGCGTACCTGTGTGATATACTTATAACTGTGCAAAATTGAAAGGAAATACGTAATAAGCGAAATTGCCAATTATGTTTTGTTGAAAACGTATTTTTAACTCTACTTGTACATCGAACTTCACAAATATAATGTTTTGTATATTTCCATAAAATTTATTTTTATTTATAGTAATAGATGGCAAACGAGCAGGCGGATCGCCTGATGGTAAGCAACAAACGAGCAGGCGGATCGCCTGATGGTAAGCAATTACCGCCGCCCATGGGCACAAGTAACACCACAGGAGTCACAAGTGCGTTGCCACCCCTTGGATCGGGAAAAGGGATAGGATGAGGAGTGGGGTGAGGGAGAAGGAATAAGGGATAGGGCCTCCGGCACTCTTACTCACCTAACGAAACGCAACAGTTTAAGTACTGTTACTTTACGTCGATTTTTACTTTACTAGTTTTTTTACTAGTATTTGCTTCCTCAATGAACTCGAATTAAAAGTTATTCTTTGATTCCTGAAATAACACACGTATAAATGTTATACGGTTGCGAGTAATTCATATTTTATCCACTTACCACGAATTGAATATGTTGATTTTCAGAAAGTGCCGATCGACTAAAAGATCTGCGTGTTCGCTATTTCTAATAAATTTTACACTCGAATCTTTATCGCTGACTTTTAGCACCTAATCGTAACCGATGTACTTAGCTTTTCGAGCCGATGTCGTCGAATGCAGCAAAAAAGGGCCGATGTCCCAGCGCCTCCGTATTTATAGCAGGCGCGAAGCCCGGGGCGGCGATGACATGAGTGGGAGGTGTGAGTGCGACGTCACAGTGACGTCACACACTCCCCCATTAGGCCGGAATTTTCCATCCGGGAAAATTCTGTGGCTGGTGGGCGGCAACAGCATTCCGGGACCCTGAAACAGATGAGTGGTAGTTTCAGTAAGCTAAGCACAAGCAACTACTAACCGTGGAAGAAAAGAAAAACACAAGTATAACCCTCGGCCATTCATACGTCACCAAGCATTGAACGTTCCTATTACCTGCCATTCATCACATTCAAAAGGCCTACACACAATCATACGCATGAACAAGCCAGCATTCATTCCCGATGCGAGTCGTATTCATTATAATACACGACGCGCGAAGAGGTATTATACGTGAGTTTTAGAGCAAATAGCCACCCAGTCTATGTTGGTAGGCACCACCTGACAACCCGGGTTCGATAAGTAAAATTAAATTGAAAATGTATAAGTCGTAAACTAATATTACGATCTTACTATATTACGATACTAACAATCATACGATTAGTTGGCAATATCACAAACAAATTGCTCATTAACAAGGTCGATGCAATATTGCAAGGACAAATTGTATTCATTTAAAATGGAATAACAATGATTTCTACGATCGAAAGTTTGAGCCGGTGAACACGTGAGTCATCACTGCGCGCTTGACGCTGACCGCATTCCATTGAAGCAAGTCATTATCTAGTTTCTGAACACGATACAAATTAATTAAAGACAAATGTACAATTCTCAGTACGATGTAATGAACAATACATCATCGAAGGAGACGGTCGATGATATAGTATACACTACCATAGTTAAAAAACACAAAAAAAACACAAGCGAGAATCGAACCACAGACCGATCTGACAACAACCTTTTAATCACTGAGCCATAAGGGAAAAAAATATTTTATGATATTTCGATCAGTCATTACTAAAGCTATATAACAAGATATTTGGGTACATGATTTAGCTGTAATTGGGAGTTAAAGATTTTATATACTATTTGTAACAAAGTGTTAAGTTATTTTAGTGATTAGATCATTAGTGATGAGCATTAATCATTACATTCTTAAACTTTGTAGTGAGTTAATTTAAGATCTCTTATATGGAAATCGCCAAGACAAATCTGACAGTTAGATATTTAGTTAGATAAATAACAGATTTGTGTAACAATATTACATTCAATCAATTTCTACGACAATTTATAACAGTAATAACTATTCATGTTTTATGTTAGCATGTTTATATGAATCGTTAACACAACACAATGCGTTATTTTGTGAGCTCCAACTCGGAAACAATAGCACTATTGTTGGCCTTCACAAACAATTATGTAGGTAATTACAACTTCGCATACATATGCGTCTTACATTGTTGTTAATGACACTGTACCCAATCGTTTATAAACACATTTATGCTGTAATAGAATAAGATTCAATTATTTTATTCAGCTTTTAGGTTTAAAATAGTTGATTGTGAAATACGAAAGGGTATTCTTTTACTTGTACATCAATTAATTTGCTTTAGTTATTAAAGTATATAAATTATTGATTTATGTAGAAATACCCACATTAGTTATTTAAGTATTGAAATTATTATTAATTTGTGTGTAAACAGCCACTTTAATTATTTAATGAGGTATAACAATTATTTATTAGATTTATATGTAAATAGCCACTTATTTATTCAAGAACAGAAGTTATTGATTCAATTTATGTGCAAACACCCACTTTAGTTATTGTTAGTTTAGTTCAATTAAGTTTGATAAATTCAGTTTGATATAATAACATTTGCGTAAACACAAGAACACATTATAACCAGCACTATTTAAGATGGTTTAGTAAAACCAGATGCATAGCATTTTGTAAAAAGAAAACAAGTTACATTTTGATAATTAAGTATTTTTCCGGCCGTCAGCGGTTTAATTTTACCATTTATTTGTCATTATATGTTTTATATATTTCAATAGAAACCAGACATTGAAAAAGCATCCTAGCGACAAAAAAAATTACAAGAAAAAAATTTTATTCAATAATTGCGACGCGGAATTTAATGTTTGAGTTCACAATGAACAGTAAATGCATAAATAGATGCATTTGCAAATAACATGCCGATAGGCAGTAACAAGAAGATGAAATCGAAGACCAAAAACAACTATTGTAGCAGAATAAACATTTGACAAAACGAACAACCAATAATTCTACGATGATATTCGTATTTTTTAACCAAATAGACAATAATTACATTCGTTCATTATTTTTAGTGAGCAACCTGCATGTGACACGTGTACATTTTATTAATAAATGAACGCGGAATTCTAGCTAAATACCTAGTATATAATACGCTAGCATCTTTAGGTACGTTCATTCTCAGCCAGTCCAATTATGGTAGGTACACGTGGTATAATAAAGATGCAACTTTCTTAGTAAGAAAGAAAAATAATAGTTAATTTTAAAAGATAATCGCCGTAGTAGGCGGTAAAAGTATTTAATAATATCTACTATATAGAAATATATCGCTGTACAAAATCACTAGCAGAAGGTTATGGTAGAAAAATGAGAAGAAATGAAAAAGAGAAGGGTGTGAATTCGTTCTCTTAGCGTTGTCCCTACTTTTCAAAGTTAAGGGCGTATTAAATTGTTAATTATCGCCTGCCGCGTGCCTCGGAGAGAACCTTAAACCGCCGGTCCTGGCTATCATGAAGATCTTTGACAGTCTTTACGGGGAGTCAGTACCCTCAAATAAATTGATACTAGTCTAACCCATGGAATATGGCTATCCCTTTGGGTTGCGGAGGTAAGACGACAGTCGCTTTGTAGAAAAGCCGATATTCTATCAAATTTGGTAAGACCAGTACCTAAGTGGACCCCGGGTTCCAAGGCAAAAAGTCTTGGAAGTAACTGGGATAGCGCTGGGACGATGATGATGATGAAACGTTGTAAATATTTTAGAGGAAACTTAAAATTACACAAAAATTGAGTGCTCGTAGTTATTACATAAATAATTCTGAGTATTAATTACTTGTAAATCAAGATGTGCGGTAACAATGTTAAGAGAGTTGAAGTAGGAAAAGGTTCAAGTATAAGTACCGTTCATTTAAAGATATGTTACGAATCCGGCGCACTGTGTTTCGTCTAGAACATGCTAGCTGGACAAAAGTCATTGTCTAATTACCTGAAATTTATTACCTGAGCCTTTTACCAGATACCCAGGTGCCCCAATTCTGAGAATTGTTTTGGACACGTGTCAACTACTGATAAGGTAATGAGGTTAGTATATAAGGAAAGGGTAAGAAAACCACTTATTAATTGCATTTTTGCGTGTACGGAAGTAACATCCTATGTCAGTGAGTTTAAGTTTTTTCAAAAGTGTTAGTGATGGATCTTCAAGTTAAAGGTATGTTCTTTTTATTTCTAATAAGAAAATAGGTTTACATTTCCCCATTTTTTTAAATAGCTCGAGTTTAAAGAAGTTTGTCAAATTTTGATGATTTTCTGAATTCATTGGACTAGAAACTACTTGTACCCTCTTGCACCCGGGCTAGATTTTATATATAGCATAGCCATATCTGTTAGCTTTTAAATCATCTTAGCCTGCACACTTGAGTACAACTTTGTTATTTTGTCTATTTTCCAGAATACGAATTCTCAGTCTCGAAAATGGAGTTTTTTGATGAATGGCAGAAACATGCTAAAGAGAACCGCAACAGTAGACTGTATGAGTTTATAGTGATGAAAAATGATCTTGTTAATATCACGGAAGCATCTGAGCGGAAAATTAAAATGACAATTGGAAGATTGTCATCCAAATACACAGGAAAATGGGAAAATATGTGGGAAATGCCGTAATCGCTGCCTGACAAAGAATTCTGAGTGGTTGTCTGGGGATTTTACATTCAAAGCATCTGTCCACCTCTCAACACTATCATCATCAAGTAAGAGTTCGATTCGTGGACGTCTATCAATAGATTTTCCTGAAGCAAGTGAAAAAACGAAAAGGAGACGCGTGGAGGACCTACTACACACGCGAGATGTAAACCAGCTAGTAGCCGCTACTGAAATATCGGCACGATTATCCGGACATCTGAATTTGGCTACTGTGATTAAAGAAGCAAGCCATAGTCCGGAAAAGTGCCAAGAAATGAAAAGATATGTGGGTGAAAAGGTACGCGAACGACCAAGATGTTTGTCCAAAGAGGAGGCTTTGGCATATTATGTGGATGCCAAATCCACGAGCCACTCTTATAAACAAACGAGGAAATGGAGCATCAAGGCAGGACACCGGGTATTCCCATCATTTTATAGTGTTAGGCAGGCAAAAATTGAATGCTACCCTCCCGAGGAACAGATTTTTATAAGCGAAACGCGTGCAGAAATTAAACTTCAGGAGGTTTTAAATAAAACAGCTGAACGTCTAATTTGTGCACAGCGTGAAGTTTTAAAATCTGTAGATTCTGGCTCATCACTCTCCCTTGTTAGCAAGTGGGGGTGTGATGGAAGTTCCGGTCATAGCACTTACAAACAAAAATTCTCAAACAGTGAAGACACAGATGAGTTTTTATTTATGTTCTCATTCGTGCCACTTCAGTTACGTGACAATAGTGGTAGAGTTGCTTGGCAGAAGCCTCGACCATCTTCTACCATGTATTGTCGACCGATTAAGTTTATTTTCTCCAAAGAAACAACAGATTTTACTGTTATAGAAACCAATAAGATTTTGGAGGAAATAAACCAATTGATGCCAACAATAGGTAATATAGATGGTAAAGAGATATCGGTCAAACACGAATTACTGTTCACGATGATTCATGGTAAAGTGTGCAACGCTATGACTGAAACTTCGTCAGCACTTAAATGTTACATTTGTGGAGCTACTCCTAAATTTATGAATGATGAGTCTAGGGAATGTGTTGTAAATAAGGAAACTCTTGGTTTTGGTATATCTCCCCTTCACGCTTGGATCCGGTCTTTAGAATGTTTGCTTCACATAAGCTATCGTCTTGAAGTTAAGAAATGGCAACTTCGAGGTCAAAGTGACAAAGATAATGTGAAGCAACGTTCGGCTCGTATCCAAGAAAGGTTTAAGGTTGAAATGGCTTTAATTGTAGATAAACCAAAACCAGGATTTGGTAATACGAATGATGGGAATACTGCTCGTCGGTTTTTTGAGAATCCTGAACAGGCTTCAGATATTACAGGTGTAGATGTGACACTAATTATGAACTTTGGCACTATCCTTAGAACTTTAGCTTCGGGTTACGATATTGATGTTGTTAAATTTAATTCTTTTACACAGGACACAAAAAAATTGTATCTTAGTCTCTATTCGTGGTATAAAATGCCTGTTACTGTGCACAAAATTCTTGTGCACAGTGTAGAAATTGTGAGATCGGCTCTTTTACCTATTGGGCAGCTTTCTGAAGAAGCTCAGGAAGCGCGTAATAAGGATTATAGGAGGTTCCGGGAGCACAATACTCGAAAATATTCACGTATTGCCACGAATAGGGATTTACTTAATATGTTGCTATTTACATCTGATCCTGTAATAAATGGCCTTAGGGAGAGGGCCTTCCTTCTGAGGTTTTAGAATTAATTATACCCCCTCCTGTAAATGTAAGGTCTAGTGTAAGTCATTGTAGTTCTCATCCAAATATGTCAGATTATATGGTAGATGATTCTTCAGAAGAAGAATTTAGTGATCCAGAATAAATAGAAGTTGTAAATAATATTTTACTAATGTTTTTTTAAGCTGTGTACCTTATCTAACTTTATTGTCAACATATTGTTTTTTAACTGCATATTTTTTAAGTAAAAAGTATTGTTATTGAGTAGGTAGTAATAATGCCCTATTATGTAATTAGAAGCCAAGTCCTTAGTAGCACAATATTTTATGACTATTGTTATTTTTTTTCATTGTTATTTTTACCTGTCTGACAATAAAAGATTAATCGCTATTATATTTTTTTTTGTTGGCACACGTGACCCTACCTCCTGTTTTTTGGTGTTATATGCGCTAATACCCCATTAGAATATCATAATAAAGCCGTACGAACTAAAAAACCTCAATAAATAATTTTGTCCAGCTAGCATGTTCTAGACGAACCACAGTGCGTCGCCGACATGAAAGAGCTGTATATGAAATGTTATGAATGGAGATTCGTTGACGTGTATGTGGTCTAACGAGTGAAGTTATGGCGTGATTGAAACCGTTGCCTTCCGATAGTCATCGCACCCTTTCATCCAAAGCTGACCGACGACTCGCGGCCGTACCCTACCAAACATCCTGTAACCTACCGCGTTCATATTTGATAAAACGGCTTAATTAAAACTTTGCATAGTTTCAGCTCTGACCGGACGATGAATGGAGTTGCCTGTTTGTATCACACCCGTTTGATAATATCCTTTTAATCATGTAGGATTAAAGTTAATTAAGCCGAATGTGGCTCTTTGAATGTGGATTGTGTGTGAATATGTTTGACACGGGTCACCAATTTTCGTCAAAATATAAGAATTCCTTTAAAAAGGTGCTTTGGATTCGTGTATAGACGAGCCGTTCATTGGCTTTGAGCAATGTCGTTGAGAGAAACACATTAAATAAGTTTGTGGACACGTATGTTAAACGAATCTGATTTCGAAGCATTGCTCACGATCCCGTATTCAGTACATAGTTGACATTTTATACTGAGGGCGATCGAAGTTTGATTCAATATCCGAGCGAAGCGAGCCGCGCAAGCAGTAAGGTAGCCTTCCCACGTTGGCAAAGCAAACTCGCGGTACGTGAGGTACATAAACTTGTAGATCAAGCCGCCGAACCCTCCTAGGACATATTGGTCACGTATTTTCACCAACTGCTTTTATTATCTCTCCGTCGTCGCTTTTAATTTTCTGCCAAAGTTAATCGTCGCTAAGCCGACTAACTGCCGTATTCTTCGCTGTTGGTTTTATGTCTCGCTTAAAGACTCGATGTCTAGAACTTCTGCGAACATCAAACTTTACTAAGAGAATTATCGCAAATAACTAAGTAAGCTAAGCCAGCTATAATTTCAATATTGCAGTTTCAATGCTCAAAATACTAATTGATATTCGTCAAGTCTAGCGACTTCTGTGTAAATTAAATTACGTACCTACTTACTTAGATTTAAATTCGTTCAAAAATAAGAAGCACGTGTAATTTTTTTCAAGAGTTTATAGCTGTCAATATCATGTTGGTCTAAATAGTCTATTTCAAATACGTCATAACCATTACCTATTCTTAGAAGTCTAGAACATTTTACGTATTTTAAATCTAATTAAGAAGGCAACGAAGCTAACCAATTGCGTATATTTTAACTCTGCTTTAGCTTTTTTTATATATTTTTTTTATTTTTTTATTAGTTACAACTGCTCAGAACACTTACAGTCACCCAATGCGTGTACTGAGCCATTAAAATACATAAAATACAAAAAATAAAGTTCACATGCAAAAAAAATATAAACGGACGACTTCAGGTATATATTTTTTTATTTATAAGTAGGCATTTTGCCAGTGCCTTTTTTATTAAATAATTAAGGGCTGTAACTTACCCCTCAGGTAATGTAGGCAAAAGTGACCCTGTTATAAAGCGTTACAAAACGATTCTATATCATTGATAGAAACGTCCGGTATGAATAATGAAGTTTTTATCCAATTGCATGCCACTGGCGAGGCCTTTATACCACACGTTGATCATAGTTACATCTGTCACTGTTATATCAGCCTATTCAGGCCGTCCACGACCGATGTCGGCTGGTTGAAGCATTCGAAAAGTAAAGGAGTTAAATTTAATACAAATTTTAAAATCAGTTATCATCTTCGTCATCTTAGCGTAGTAAACTATGGTTATTACCCAGCCTCTCCCTAAATTTTACAACTTAAAACGATATGCAACTTCTCCTTTCCACCTCAAAACACATGCTATCGAATTTATATCCGCGCTGGATATTCTAAGATTTCTTACATTACTTACATAAGCCCAGCTTATTCATCTTACCAACTATGAGTATTATCTTAAATTTCTCCTATATAGATTGCCTCCGTGGTCCAGTGGATAGCGTATGCGACTGCTGATACGAGGTCTCGGGTTCGATTCCCGGGTCGGGCAAAAGTGTTACTGGGTTTTCCGAATTCTCAGTAGTAGCACGGAGTATGTTGAAGTGCCCGGTAACGGCAATAGGCTCGCCCCCTATTACGTGGGACCTAACAATTCATGGCGAAATGTGGGTGTAATATTACACCTCTGCCTACCCCTTCGGGGATACAGGCGTGAGTCTTCCAAAAAAATTCTCCTATAATTACATCTGCCTGACAAAATCTAACTTTTATCTATTTGTTTTTTTATCATGATTGAATTAAGTTTGTTGTTTATCTTTTACTCAATAAGCTAAATTATTATTAATTATGATGGATCAGTTTTAATCTTCAAGAGAAAAAAATACCTCCTTATTTATAAGTTTCTGTGAGAAGTATGAAGTATCTGTTGGTATGACAGCCGGGGAAATACACAGAGTTGTACTTTTTTTAAACCATAATATGGAGTTTCCTTTAATTTCTATATTAAATAGTAACATGATTCTGGTCGGGGCATCATATCACATGAATCTAGCCGTGCACGAAATATGAATTCAAAAACAAACACTAATTACTTGCCTACAGTTTGTAGTTTGATCGTGTTAGTACACCTATCGAATGTATGAGCACGCAAAAAGTTTACACACATTTTTTTTAATGGCAAAGTATTTGTATCGTTGTGTTTCAAACCATGATGGTGAACTTTATTTTGATGTAATATCGAATTGCTCACACTAGAATAAGATAATTGCACCGTGAAGAATATATAAAAATTACACGTGATATAAATGAAAGCAGATATTATAATAATTCTTCACTAGGTTCTTCATATTACTGTGTGTGTTGCTGGGCCTGGTTAGAAGAAATGAAACGTATACAATGAGAGGGCACTATAGAATTTTACGCAATAAATTAAACGACAACTCAAATGTGCCCAATTTTACAAAACAATTCCTTCCTGGTTTATAGCACGAACATAGTAAGCATTTGAATCACATTACCATAGTTTGGCCTGTGACACGAAATTTACATCTTTCTTTCGGGGCAAAAACTGGAAAACAGCCAACCTCATCATACCTTCCATCCGGTGGGGTTCTTGGTGGTCGAGTAGCCTGTATTATTTTGGGTGTACCATATTCACAAATTTTAGAGCGTCACATCTCGCATGATAAACATCATTTTGCGTCTCAGTAAATGATGTCTTTATTTGGAAAAGAGCCGTACCATAAGTGTGAAGTTTATAAAGAAGTAATGTATATTTTGCAGAATACAATTTTACGATATCTTATATTAAGAACATAACTAGTAAAACTTTGTCAAAGTTTTTGTGTCGCAATGTTTAGCAAGTTCAAACTTCATTCAAGGTTCTATCAGCTTGAAACTATCTTTTATCGTTCTTCGCCTCCCAACATTCATTCTACATTAAATTTTACTATAACAAAATACATTTTAGCATATAAAATATAGCATGGTTCAGTACTTTATTCCGTTTGTCAAAGTAACATTGTTCTAACACGGATATTGAATAAAGTGGGTGACGCAGGATACTATGCGTATCGAATTTATATTGAGTTTGCGATGTAATAGTACTTTGATACAACAAAGTACTTTGATACATACCTATATCTATCAAAGTATATTGTGAAATGATGTTTGCAGAAAGTAATAGAAAACATTGTAGCTGGTCTCAAAAAACTAGATTTATCATATTTAGTTGTTGGTAAAGGTAGTGTAAGTTTGTCTCTACAGCTTAAGGATAAACTTGTGTGTACCTACCCATCCGTAGACGATACAAAATTACCGAAGTACCGGGTAATTTGTTACTTAAAAACCCAAAATAATTTTCGCTTTTTTCTTTAGTGCGCTATTACCTACCGTAAGTTACTCAATTCATTTTCTCGTGGCTAAAATATCCCAAGCAGCATCGGTAGAAGTTAGTTGTTGAAGTTAGTTGTCATGTTTTTCACTTAGTTTGCACAGAAACACGTATGAACGTCAAAACATATTATATACTAGCTCATCCCACAGATACATCCGCGTTACTTGAGGCTACTGCTCTGCGCCCTTGGCTCATAGAGTGATGCTACATAGCTTGACTTGATAAATGGGCTATCCAACACAAAAAAAAAAATTGAATCAGACCAGTAATTCCTGAGATTAGCGCGTTCAATCAAACAAACATACAAACCAACTCTTCAGTTTTGTAATATTAGTATAGATTCAGGTTCGAATAAAACAGTATGGCTGTGACTATCCACAAAAAATGTATGGTATCTTGTATCTAAATTCTAAGAGGATGCATAGGTATATACCCACTCAATCGTCGAACAAACTCCTCCAAAAGATCGCAGGCACATAAATCCCCTATTTAGGTCAGCTCAAAGTGGCCACCTTAACTTTAAGTTTTAAAAAATCTATCAAACGATAGACTTTTGAAGATAATTTAATACTAATAGCCAGAAAATTAATTAAAGTTTTATGATGCGAAACTCAAATTCGTGGAAATTTAAAAATGACTATGTGATATGTGAATTATGAAAACTTGTCCAAAAACCGCTTTGCTCGAGTTGTCGCCCAAAGCGGCCATGGGGGTAAGGGCAATCTCCCCCCCATAGAATCTTCACCTTGTCGCTCAGTAACCGTGGGTGAGCTCCACCACCCACGGTGAAGCTAAGCGGGATTCCGGGAGGGGACGCTCCACGTGGGCTTGCGTGGGGCCTGCGTAGGCTGCGTCCCAGGTTGCGGGTGCGGGTGACAGTTCTGTTTGTCCTTCGCAGTCGGGTGCGGTCGCGGGAGTAGAGGTGTGTTGGTGTTGCGTTGCCGCGCGCCCTATCTCCCGCGACCAAAATATGGGGGCGCACCATCGTTGCGTCGCGGTGGGGCCGCAGAGGAAGATGAGATGCGGTGTTGCGTTGCCGTCCTTCCTATCCTCTACGGCCGCTGGGTGTTTTGGCGGCGGAGCCCAACACCTTCATCCGCCGCCAAGGGGGAATTCTCAGTAGCAGCACGGAGTCTGGTTTTGTGTCCCGGCAATAGGCTCGCCCCCTATTACGTGGGACCTAAAAATTCATGGCAAAATGTGGGTGTAATATTACACCTCTGCCTACCCCTTCGGGGATACAGGCGTGAGTCCATAAAAAAAAAGTATTGGAAAAGTATCGTACCTGACGTAATAAAAATACCAAAAACATATAATCAATTTTTTTTATAAAATATTCAACGTTTTATGCTTTCTTATAGGTAACATATTTTAATCACAGTCATTGTTGAGAATGGAAAGTTATTTGCTTCGGCATATTGAAGCAGGAGCTACAGGCAATCTTCCTTCGTGAGGCTAAACAAGAGGTGTCCATATGAAACATGTACTCTAAGAGTTTTCTTCCTGCTGTAAATACTGTTGTAAAGAGAGAGATTTCTGTGAGGAATACCGTACAACCTTTTTCATTGCGATACATTTAATCAAGTCACGGTTTTCATTTACCTCATTAATTGCCCGAGCCATCACATTTTCTTCCCATGACACCTGGATAGTTTTTCTAGTTGGTAATCACCTAAACAAAATAATTAAGCATTATCTATCAAATTACAATGATTGTAAAGTTGGCCGCTTTACCCGAGCCGCTTTGCCTTTTTCGGCCATTTCGTTCCAACAACTAATTATTATCACATGTATATATTAAAAAAAAATTGTGTTTTATAATACGAGTCGGCCAGCCCGTTCTACCCAACCGATACGCATGATTTTTTTTTAAATGAAAGCTCTCGCTGCATAGATTTGTCATCGAGCATTAGAAATTACCTAACTTGCACATTCATCGAGTTATATGCAAAAACAGTTTTCTCCCATACATTTTTTACGTTTTCGTAGCCGTAGTCAATGAATTTCTGCTTCTATATATCTGGTGCTCATTGAGGTAGGCGATACGTTATAGGCCTATAACACGCGCTGAAAAGAGCTCTTTCATTTGAATCGGGTAAGTTTGAAGGAAGATAGGTGTGGACATTGAACTTATTTTTCAATATTTTCCTATAAATTTCTTAAGATTCCATTACTTTCTCTCTACATGGACGGTTCTAAATTCAAAAATATTTTTATGGCATCTAAAGTTCCTTGCGGTAACTGCCAGGAAAAACCATAAGGTGATCTTGCCTTACTTGGTGTGAGTGTGGTGGTGTGTAAAATTATACCCGATGTTGGTAAAATTATCACTATAGTGAATTATCGCTGATGGCAGGTAATATTCCCCGAATGTTACCAGTTAACCCTTAATGTTGGGTGAACTGATCTCTGATGTTGAGGAATTTTCCCCCTTTTTTTGTATCGTAATGAAATCCAATTACGGACGGCTCTCAAAGGGACCCCTCCGCCAACTCTGTACCGAGTTTGGGGTAGGTGGAAGGGGGTGTGGCTAGGCTCTCCCCCCTAGATGTTCGAGGAGGCATACCCACTAAAACACCGCGGTGTTCCTCTATCAACCCTCATGACGGGGTCACGGTAACGACGTCAGTATACCCGCGACCCGAGGAATTTTTCCCATATGTAGTGAAATTTCCGCCTAATGTTGGGAAAATCAACCCTACAGACGGGTAAATTTAGTTTAAGTTGGGAAAATTTTTGTGTTTTTAAATTACGGACTTACTTCGGGCATCTTAATTTTTTTTATGTGGAACATATTACAGCGGTTTATAGTACTATTGTCATATAATTATATTACAAGTGGTAGTTATGGTAGAAATTGTAGTAGTAGTTTCTACCATGACTACAATTTGACCAAAACTACTATTTCCTACTAAAAATACCATATCTGCCAAAACTACCATTTACTACCCTTGCTACCATCTACTTACATAATAATAGGTAATGATATTATCATAAAACCCTTCTCAAAAAAAGACGTCTGAAACAACTACACGGCAGGTACTATTCATGATATTCTATCGTCCGGAGCTTTTTTATAATATTTAAAATATGCTGTGGAGCAGCACGTGACCTCTAGTTATTTATTATTCTTTAAAGAGAACAGAACACAAACATAGCTAAATAGATAAGCAACAGTAAACATGTAATAAACTCATTGAAATATAACGAACTTTGACCAAAGCAGGTAGAACTTACCTTGTATTTTTTTAACAAAACACCCAAAATATTATATTTCGTCACTGCAACCACGAGCTCGATCCTTACGCTACCGAATGGCTGATCGGTGTAGGGTGGGAGATTGGTAATGCGGGCAGAACGACAACGCCACGCTATAATTACAAATAAGTGAAAAATAAAGCATGGCCGCTTTGAGCTGACTTCCCCTAACCCTGTGTGTCGGCGATCAAAGTTCCCGAACATATGGATCGGTCACAAATGACCGTGATCAACAGATTTTCTACAGTGTCTGCCACATGGCGTTTAATGTGATAAAGACGCTTTGCTCTCAGCATGAGGTATATGGTATGTGTAAAAGTGTTGACGTAGTGGTGTGGAAACGTTATTTGTAATATCAATTTGAACGATAAAAAGATACTAATACATACATACAAAGTCTCACGCCTATAACCCCGAAGAGGTAGGCAGAGGTGTATTTCTACACCCACTTTTCGCCAGATATACTTTAGTCCCACGTAATAAGGGGCGAGCCTATTGCCGTACCGGGCACAGTTCCAGACTCCTTGCTGCTACTGAGAATTTCGTGACAGAAAAACCCAATAACACTGCCCGACCCAGGAATCGAACGCGGGACCTCCCGATCCCACGCGCACATTTTTGCCGCGAGACCAACGAGGCAGTCGTATAGGGTTTGATGTCGAGTTTTCCGTCTCTACGCAAAGATGGTATTGGCATCGTGTTATCCCTTAGACGCCTCTTACGACACCCACGAGAAGATAGGGGGTGGTGACACTTGTAATCTATGCCGTCAACCACACGGCTCTACTCTAGATACTAATATATGCTACTTATAAGTCCACTGTTTATCAATAAGTAGACTTAAAGTTACTTCACAATTTTGACATTAGGAGAAATAATTATATTTTTCACCTCAGCAGCTCAAACATGCCGCTTTTGCTGCGAGACAACAGTGAACAAAACGCGATTTTGATCCGAGCGTGGGTCAAAGTATCGTTTTAATTTTTCAATCTTCAGTGCCACGATTTGACATTGTTCAGCCATAAATATAAAACATTCGAATTTTACTGTGCTTTGTCTCTTTCACATGCGAAGAGAGAGAGAATATAAAAAAGCGAGTGAAAACACAAACCCGTTCAAAATTCGATTTTGGAATTCGACCTCAAAGAAAACACGTTCGGAAACGCGTAAAACCCTAAAATTTAAAGATATTTGTAATAAAGAAATTACGTTTTTTTAATGTTATTGTTTGTATGTTTAATTTATTATTGAATTTTAATAAAAATAAGTCTAATTAATAGTACAAAATTGGTATTTAACCAATACATTTTTATTTGGAATTTAAACAATGAAACATTTGAAAAATAAACATCGGGGACGCGGTATCGAAACGCGATTAATATATAAAATAATCTGAAAAGATGAGCGAAACTAGCGATGATGACTGTAATTTAACACCAGAAGAGTTACAAACGTTATTTCAATCTATTCCTGTTCATTTCTTTGTCTCCTAAGTAATATGTGTTCTCACTGCTGAGGGGAAAATTTATGTGTGCTACGCGAGAGCAAATTTTCTTGTATCTCGTGCTGTTGAGTCCCTCACTACGCTCAGGATTCTAACTTTGAATCACTCGCTACGCTCGTGAATCAATCATAGAATCCTTCGCTTGCTCGGGACTTAAAATCAGCACTCAAAGCAAAAAACAACTTTGCTCTCTTGTTGCACAAAATAACTATTTAGGCAGGCGTAATTCAAAATATACTGCACGGATGTCGTACTTGGCGTTTAAGCGGTCACCGTACCGATTAATAATGCACCGTGTGTTGTGATATAAATCTTCACACGAGACAGCACTTCATGTCAATTTAAGTGTGATTCACAAATTGACGCTTTAAGTGTTCTTTGTTTCCGTTTCTTGAACATTTTTAAAGACCCCTGCGAGACATTACTTATAAATAGAGCAGGAAAGGCGTTCAAAAATATATTTATTTCTGCGACCTACATCTGAAGTATATCTAAAGTTACACGTGCAACGAGAATTAGCTAAATATGAAATATTGTTAAAAAATCATCAAATATAACATAAACATAAAAACACGTACCTAATTGTTCCAAAAGGGATAAATAGACATGCAATCCAACATTTCGTAACCTACTTTCAACTTCCGTAGAGCAATGTCTATAGTAGTCTACCAGAAAAATTAAAAAAAGACCATCCTAGCGGTCAAAAAACACAATCTGTATTTATATAAAATTCTTGCGTTACTGACTGACTGACAACCAAGCTATAGCTAAAACTATTGGGCGCAGGAAGCTTAAATTTGGCATGTATGTTCATTGGGGACCGTAGAGGTGCACTAAGAAGCGACTGCGAAATTCTTGGAACAAGCAGTAACAGTAAAATTTTATGCTGTGGGCATCCTCTAGTTATCAGATAAAATCTAGAATATTCGGCCCGATCGAACTTGAAACATTCAAAGTTACGCGTGGAACAAAAGGAATCTTCCGCCATTAAATAAAACATCGTACAGATGTCTCCCAAATTGTCCTTATAATAGATTATTTTTGACTAATATCAATCTATTAATAAAAAATACTAAAGTCTTTCTTCTTTTTCTCAGTTTTTCTACCCCGGCCTTTTCACGTGCAACACGATCCTTATGGAACAATTTCACAATACAAATGGCAACTCCGCAATTTAGTGGTCAATGTTAAGTTTTTATCGTTTGATATAATAAACTAAGTTACATAGTCTTAAAACTTTATTAACAACGTTTAATAATTAAATTTAATATTTTTTATTTAAATTTAAGTATAGTGGATAGAAGCTCCTAGCACCTAACTGATGTTTTAAC
This sequence comes from Euclidia mi, assembly GCA_944739405.2. NCBI lineage: Eukaryota > Metazoa > Arthropoda > Insecta > Lepidoptera > Erebidae > Euclidia > Euclidia mi. The sequence goes on along the minus strand of OX123183.2, from coordinate 89,805,226 downwards.
GTAAAGAATTTAAATACGCACCTATGTAATAATCTTTTTCCAATCTTCTATCAACAAATCAACTGAAATAACTTATTAAAAGATTCAGAATCTTTCGATAATTCTGTTTCGAAGAAAATATTTTATTGTTTATTCTTTTTATAGGCTGCCGAATTCCGTAAGACTTACCACGGCGCCCGGAATTGGCTCCGAAATCCCGGGATTACAAATAAGATCACACCATATCCCCAAGTAATAACGATATCTTCAAAATCTATACAATTTTATCCATTCCAACAACATTATCTCCATAATTTATAGTGACATTTAGCGCCATAAACAATTAGTTTGTAAACTTTTATCAAACCACAAAGACGGTAACCTACTTTGGGAATAAATTGATAGATAAAATAATGTTCACCCCTTGTTATGAAACTTAAAACATTTTAGGTACGAGCCCACTCTTAATCTTCTTGTCCTTGGTAAATATTTAGGCATGTTCTTAGAAAGTGTTATTAGTCCTCAACTACACACAAGTAAGGTCGCTGTTAGCACGACATTAACACTTTCACGGACAGTAAAAGTTCACGGACAGGACAGTAAACGAGACACAATTGAAGTTTTATTGTTATCACGCCTATAGGCGTTTACTGTCCGTGAAAGTGTTAATAAATTTAATATATTCGCCGCTGACACATTAAACACGTATTTGCGGCGTACATTCGCACAGACGTAAGTGGATATAAACAAAAAATCATTTCACCTCGCGGCTTTGTCCTGTGAATAAGCAGGATTAATAATTATTATTGTGACAGTCGAGTGGGTCGTGTTCCGACCAGAGCAACACAACTCCTTGCTCTTCCACTTGATTACTTTCGTACAATGCTTGAACAAACAATAATATAACGTCGGGTACCATTGTTAAAGAGAAATAATTTCACTTACGTACCAACAGTCCTCTGTCCGCAGCTGTACGATGCCATTCGGATTTTTCCTTCCATTAACAGCATTTTAATGCTTCGGAGAAAACAAGGCTTCGTTGGCTGGCCCAATTTTTTTGATCGTTTAATAATTGGCTTATTCGGTTTTCGAATGCGGCAATGTAGACAGAAAATAATCGAAATATACAGCTGAATTAAGTATTTATGTTTGCCACGCTCATTTAATTATTTTCTGTGAGTGGTGAACTGCGTAAATGTAGTGATCTAATTAAAAGTGAATAAACGCGACGTAATATGCTTAAACACATGTTCGAACGAAACGACGTAAATGGCCATCGTAACATGTTCAGGGTTGTAAAATTGTACCATAAAATAAATTTAATATAATTCCAGAGTAGAGGCGACACATAAAATTGGAGTAAATCACCGAAAGTCAGGCGCTGGAGACGTTTACAGCCTCGGAGGCTATTAGTTCCGGAAGTGTGCGGGATCGCGGGCACCACTTAAAACGCGCAATAGCCAGATAGGTATTTATGTACCGACTGTACTCTTCTGCTATATACTATCTCACTTCGGTCGCGTACTAAAAATACGTTTACTTAGGCTGTTTGAGTATGATAATTATGTACAACGTCGGCCAGAAATTGGCACAAAAAAGATCCGAATGAAGTTTTTGTTGTCATCTTATTTATTCAATATTACATAAATGGGTTATAAGGTTAGTAAAAACCACCTATGTACAGTTACATTACAGCCGCTATAAACTACCTCACGTGCGTCAACATTTAAAAATGTTATTTACAGCCATAAAAATATTTATGTTTTAAAATTATAATAAACAGAGTACACTCCATTGCTGCCGACGCGACGTTTTAATTATACTATTTACGAAAGGTTATAAAATAAAAATACAATCAATGTTACTGATACCGGGCGCCCAGTGGCAATAAATTTTTCATCTAACTTTACCCGTACAAAGGTTATAAAATGTAGATTAATAAATTTGTTGACGTAAAATGTTCATATTACAACGAACTTTTGACTCTAGTGTTGATATTCAAAAGTATTTGTTTTTTAGTTAACTTATTTTACGTACAGTATATTGTGTTATTTATTTTGCGGTTTTCTTTGTACATAAATATTTTGCGTAATACCTCATTGCTGAAATGTATGCTTGATGCGTTGTGATTTATAGTGGTTTCAATGGGTCTCCCTTGTTTGACCGAAAGGAATTTGACAAATTTTCACATCCCAAAAAAATTTTCGCATAATTTCATTTGCCAAATTATTACTTAGCAAAAAAATCTATTCACAAAAGATTGTAACGCAAAGATGTTTGGGAAATGAACGTTTAAACTATAACTTGTTTACCAACTAGTACTTTCAACATTTTTTATTTAGTCAAATATTTCAATTGGAATAACAGTTTTTACGCAAAATCAATAATTATCCTAATCTCAATAGTTCAGTTCCGGGTAACCTACTAAAAACAATCTCTTTTTTCTATTAATGCAAGTCGTTTCTTTACACAAAATCAGTAATTATCCCAATCTCAATAGTTCAGTTCCGGGTAACCTACTAAAAACAATCTCTTTTTTCTATTAATGCAAGTCGTTTCTGGCACTCGCCGGCCGCTACCGCGGCACCGCTCGCTTCGCTCGCTCGGCTCGTGCTTAGGAGGTCACAGTTCTAGCCTAACCTAACCTAACCATTTTTTTAATAATTAACCTATTCGAACTACTTCCATAAATAAACTAATATCACCAAACGTTTATTGTCTGAAGATTGTTTGCTGTAATAAATCATTTGATTAAAGACCAAATGCCATAATGACATTATACTTGGTAATATTTTTCCAAGTAAAAATTTGACCAAATAAAAATATGCGTACTAAAATCATTCGAAAGATTGCAATGGTATAAAAAAGGTTGCTAAAATTTGTTTGGGTAATGACATTTTGTCAAAATCTTTTCGGCAAAACGGCAGGATCCCGGTTTCAATATGTGGTCATTGTGTTACCAATTCCATGAAATATTGTGAATAATGTTCGATAGTATAACCTTAGTACGAGTAGACAGCGTAAAACAAAATCGCATTGACTTGGCAACACAACTAAATGGTAAAATAACGACTTTAAGTATACAGATATCGAATGCTTAGATTTGTAAGTAACTATTGTGTTAACTGTAAGATAATGTATTAATTTTGTGATATAATTTAATATATCAATATGAATAATACAAGGTTATCCAAGTTGATTTTTCATCGTATGCGTATGGTACCAAAAACGATAGCTATTTTAAAACCAGACTAGCTTCTGCCCGCGGCTTCGCACGCGTTAAATTCGGGGTAACACAAATCTACTTTCAGTCTCAATTTGTGTGAAGACACTCCTGATTACTCTAAGGACTTCAGAATCAATATAGGGTACAAAGTAACTCGGTCAGTATCCGTGACATTATCTACTGAAAGGTACATAATAACATCACCTTGCATACAGACAAATGTCAAAGCCATGTTCCAATACATGTCCAATATATGTATATCTATGGAAACTTTCGCATTTATAATATAAGTTGAGAAAATCGTTTCAGCCGCTTAAGCGTAGTATATAAATTAGTTTCTAATAATATATGCGAACAATGTAAGCACCGTGCACAATATGACATTATGTATGATGTGACAGTACTGACAGTGATATACGATAGCACATGCGCACTCAATTATTACAGCGCGTGCGTTCTCACTTCCAAGAGGTAAATTTGTGCCGTACTAATTTCAACCCTCCCTACAATCCCTCCCAGTTAATTTTTTGCAGCTTATGGTAGCCTATGTCCGTCGCCATGGTCCAATCTATCTTTCGAATATATAATATTAGTAGGGACTAGGGATGTCTTGCAAGAACTCAATCACGGGTCCTAATGGCGTTCTGGATAATCGAAATAAAAATAAAATGAGAAGCTAATATTTGACTACGAAGATAGTTTTTTTTCATTATTTATTTTCCACAATACAAAATGACAATGTTTTGCCCCATAGCCATTCACTCAAACCTCTCGGGGTTTATGTGTGGAACGGCGAGTCGTATTACATACACATTCGTAAGATATTATGAGTTTATAACTAAGTAACTACATCTTTATACATTTTGCGCCAAATAAAATTTCTTCAATTTATACTTAAAACTTTTCGAATTTGTTTTATAAATATTTTGTAATTCAGTTGAAATTTTGTTTAGATGGTATGGAATAATATAATTTGCAACTCTTGTTCCGTATACATTATTATATTTTGGTAGTTGGTACTTATTTTGATATGATAATAATATACATCTTAAAAAGCTTGACCTTGTGTTTTCTATTAGAATATCTGGTTTCCTAGTTTCTACAAGTGTGAAAAATTTAATTTTGTTATAGACGTTCATCACGTTACAATATTTGAATAATTCGTCATAATTATCTTTATATTTGGTTTTTATGTGTTTGGGTACAATTATTTTTAGTATTTTTGATTGTAACATGTAAATATCAGATAGGTATGTTTGATAAGTTCTGCCGTAACTGCTTAACCCATAGTTAATAATGGAGTCTGCCAGTTCCATATATAGCATTCTAAGTACTTTGAAGGGTAACTTGTATTTCAATACGCTTATTTTTCCAATGATAGACCTTAATTTGTTACAAATGTAATCCTTATGTGGGCCCCAGCAGAGTCTGCTATCAATGATTAACCCTAGGTACATATGATGGTCGACCACCTCTAGTACTGGACATTGGCAACTAAATGAGCTATTATGTAGACAAGAATGTTCATGAGCTTTGACGGCTGGTACAGTACAACTTTTATTGTGAGATGAACGTATGTGAACGTACGTATGTATTTTTGTTTTAGATGCGTTAATCTGTATATTATACAGTAACTATATATATTATATAGTTACTGTATAATCTCAGGCAATTAAACCTTCTGAACCACTGTTCGGAAGAATTTGTGAAGGGAGAACCCTCTTATTGTGATAGTTTTCTAACTAGTACAGGAGTGGTGTTATTTCCAATTTATTAATAAACTGCTTAGCCTAACTTTGATTTTATAATTATGAAATGAATATTTAATGTATCTGTGTTTTTGAGAAAATAAATTATTATTATTATTTTGTTTCTCTATCACGGCTATTCTTTTAACCTTTGGTGTTAGAAGAATAACCGGCCATTCACTGAATTATGTCATTAGAATTCTGTTTGTTCTGCATGTTGCCAATTGAAATTGAAAAATTGGGCAAGTGCGAGTCGGAGTCGCGCACGTGTACCTGTTACAGTTAGTAATTTTGAGCAAAAAAAAAAAGAAAAAGGCACGTTTTTTGTATGAGACCCCCCCTTAATATCTTGATTTTTTAATTTTAGTATTTGTTATTATAGCGGCAACCATAATACATAATTTGTGAAAATTTCAGATTTCTACCTATCACGGTTTATGAGATACAGCCTGGTGACAGACAGACAGACGGACAGACAGACAGCGGAGGCTTAGTAATAGGGTCCCGTTTTTTACCTTTTAGCCCTAAAAACTATATGAAAAGACCATTCATGGCTTACTAGATCATCATTTAAAGGATAATAAAATACATATTTTGAGGACCTAACCTTAGAGGTAAAATCACAGGTATCAAATCGAGATAAAATTACGAGGAGGTGCACAATAAGCGCTTGGCTACAAAATATAATAGGTCCAGTTTAAATAGCATCAAAATTTAAACATTGCACAGTTATTTTCAATACTGTCGATTATACCTGAAAATGTTATTGTAATTTCATTCGAGATTGCAATATAATGATGTAAAGTATAGTGTAGATTTTCTCTAAATCCATATGACGTGTGGGATCGTTGAGCTCCGCGTGGTTTCGGTGTGGGATATTGAAGCCACCTCATTATTTCCTGTGCGCCGTCGTCCGTCGGCTAGATAGGACGCTAAGGGCTTAAATTATTATCGAGTATTTGTGAAACGACCATACTAAGATAGTGTATGAAAGTGATATTTTGGTGTATGTTGGATACAAATTTAATAACGTATGATTTATAGCGACAATTTTGATTTAAAAAATATTTTGTCTTGGACGTCGCTATAGTTAGGGCAATTAGTTCGCCACATATTCACTACAAACAATTTGTTTAAAAGTACAGTTTTAGATGCAGAATGATTATAAACGTAATTCAGGAATAAAATCGTGGTATTTTAGAAGCATTGGTTGCGAAAAAGTATTGCGTTTTTTTTAATTTAGTTCCTTTTTTTACCTGTATCGGTGCTTAAAGTTTGAAAGTAATTAAATTATGTCTCATGTTTTACAATTTACAACAACGTGTCTCCTTTGAGGTCATTCCCAAACATTCGTATAACGTCATCACCATATGCTTAGCAATATACGTAGGTGGTGTCAAGCATTCTGCGCCGGACGATATGCGTCCCCAACAATTGTTTATCTGTTGCGAATGAAATGTGCCGAGCTTGCAGGGATTATGAAACATCAACGCAATACATGCAACAGTCGCACTGGCGCTTTACAGTTTAGAGACAGTCGGATGAAATCTAGAACAGATTAGTTTTATTGTATGGTAGCTATTAGCTAGACATTTAATGGGGGAACATTTTACCGTATCGAAGCTTATAGATATGATCCACACAGAAAAAAGCGTGCGTCACAAACGATTGGTCGAAGTTCAGGTGGATTTTATGTTAGTTGTTTCATAAATATTTGTAAATCACAAAATATTAATTCAATTGCAAGATTTCTTTAATGAAATAAATCTAGTAGTGCCAGGTCCATTGTTCATAACAGAGGCGGCTCGTGAAACATTATATTGGGTGTTCACTAAAAAAGAAGATGAAACTGCTTACAATTTATTTTGTGAATGCTTTTACAATTAACAGTAAGATGTGCTAAATCATCGATACCTACCTGAACCGTCCACGCAGTATCAACTCCAGCGCCACTAAACAAAATACCTACACGGAAAAGAAAACGGCTTCTTACTTCCTTCGCATTTTTGCAACCACAAAACCAAAGCGTTTTATCATATTGGTCTTTTTTTTAAGTTTTTTCACAGCTTTTTATAAAGTTGTAACTATCTATCTATATCGTCATGCCTGTCTCCCATTGGGGCAGGCAGACTATGGAACACCACATGCTTCGGTTCAAACATACCTCTTTCGCTTCCTCGACATTCATTAACCTCATCATGCATGCGCGTCGGTTATGGGTACTTTTAATTTGGCCCATTTTTAGTACGACACCTATTTGATCGGCGTACGTCTGCCTAGGGCGTCCCCTACCGACATTTCCATTCATTCTCGCACAATACACTCCTTTCGTATTTCTTCTTTCATCCATCCGTTTATAAAGTTTACGCTGTTATATTCCATATTAGTTACACAATTTAACTGTCTTTCTTAAACATATACACACAATCACATACAATTAACAATATTTTAAACACCAATTCTTTTCTAATTACCAACGCACTTGCAGAGAAATGTTTTCCTTTTGTTTACATTCAAATGATACCGGCAAAACACTATTTAAAAAAAACGGCGCATACGTTTCAATTTTACTTCGTGACAAATGGTCATATCATTTAGTCGGGTAATATATTCGCGCATGCGCACCTCGTCAAGCTAGCCAGGAGCGGCGCTCCGTATTTGCCTTAGTTCTCATACAAATCTTTTGTCTCACGCGCCCAGCGCATAGAACGCTCTCTCTTTCGCACGCATTACATTTCAGTATTAAGCGTTGTACTAAGCTTTCGTCAACGAAGAGCGCTGTAATGAGCGCTCCACTCAACAAAAATACCTATGTATGTTTCAAGAGTGTTGACAAAATTATGATAAACAGTTTTGTAGTCAAATACTTATTTGTAGATATGCATTATAGAAAAGAGACTAGGTGTGTATTAAAATACCTATTGAGCATGTTTATAGAAAAAGTTTATATACATATATTTTATAATTTTGGGAGTTCACTGCTCCAGCGCTCCTTTGAACGAGCCGCCACTGGTTCATAACTATTATGACTAAAACCGTCTTCCGACTTCGGGTACAATAGTTTAATATAGGTAATCGTTATTAAAGTTGTATAGACAATTATAAAAATAGAACTCGGTAAGGAATTTAATACGTTCTCTTTGCATCTTTATTTTCACATAGTAAAAAAACCTAGATATAAGAAATTTATTCAATATCTGCCAAACGTATGCGTGGGATGATAGCTTTTCTGCTATGCTTAGTATAATATGAAGACGTTTTAAGTATTTTTATCTATTTAAGAAAAATTACTACGTCTAACTGTCTTTTCGTAATAAACTGCAGTTTGCAGTTTTAGGCTGGGCGCATACGCTCGGTTTCCTCATTAGGTTTCCTTATCAGGAATTCAGATTCGGAATTCCGTGTGCCTAGCGCAAATATCCGTTTTTTTGTATTAGGAATTTATACTGTCAGTTCGAATAGAGACGCTTCTGTGAAAGCACGAATGGACGACGACGATGAATTGATTGCTATTACTTTTTTACTGGCGCTAGACATGAAGAAGAAGAGAAAACGTCGTTACTGGGTACATCCGTGCTACAGTTTTGGCGCGCTTCCGAATGGAAATTTCCTTTCGTGTGCGGCGAGCGATACGAAATGTATGACAAGCGCTGCGTTCGGGGTGACGTCATTAGGTTTTTTCCGTTCTTACGACCCGAACGCACGGAATGAATTCCGAAACGAACGACGGGTTTTGTTCCGTTCGGAAATAGTAAGGACGTGTGCGCTCTTGTTTAACATTTTATATGTAAATGTAGCATTCAGGTTTCCGAATCTGAATTCCTGGTCAGGAAACCTAATCAGGAAACCGAGCGTATGCGCCCAGCCTTAATGTCCAAATTATACCGGAACTACGCAGATTTTTAACTATCTAAAGTAATTAATATGCGCAGAATGTTTGCGACATCGTGATTCAGCAATCTTAACTTATTTGAACGAAAGCAGGCACATGATACCTTAGTAATTCTGCAGTTAACAGAAACAAAAAAGCATTTATAAAATATAATCTACTAGTTTTCTCCGCGACTTAGCTCAGGTATGAGGTACCCTATGTCCCTCATCTGTCAGGTCAAAATGTCACGTTGTTAAACCGTAACAAACCGCTGAAATGTATTCATAGTATTAGTTAGAATGTAATATCCAGATATTACATTCTACCTAACTAATACTATGAATAGCTACCACAAAAATATAGGTAATAATATCTTAGCAAACATAAAAGAAATAACCGAAAAAGTGCTCATAAAATAAATGATATCTACCGTATATTAGCGCAGAAGGAGCAATAAACACTCATAGAGCTGTGTCACCTTCACGCAGTTTGAGCCCAGAGCAATATTGTCATGATATTATTTGCGACATTTACACCGCTAAGCCAGACGTATGGCCAATTTGCCGTATCATGCGGACGGCAATACGTAACTCAAGGGCCGCGCAATAATATCCGCCCAATGTGCATTTATGTCCAAAAATTAAAGTAACACGTATTTATTCGCTTCCTTTTGACGTAAATGTGATATTGGACCCTTCCTGTGACGTGTGTTATAAGTTATAACTTGTGCTATTGTAGCGGTCTTAAACGTGCTCAACAATAATTTACACCTTTCTCGTAATAATATTGGATTTTATTTTGTAGCTTATCTTTTTAAACTGGTCATCCGCAATAATAAAAACATGTATGATAATTTTACTATAGAGATTCGATAAAAAACGAAAACTTAACTTTTTATAAATTACTATAGAAAGTAACGTAGTTTTAGTAAACAGTAAAATCCTGCATTTTCTGACTGACCACCGTCACCCGAGATATGGATAAATTTTATATGATAACAAGAAACACCGAACAAGCGCGGGTCTGACACATACACTGAAGGTTCCGTACCAAGTTTTATTAACCGCAACAAAAAGTGATAGAGAGTTTAAAGAGCATCTAAGGATCATAGATCTATTTATTCAATGAAAAATAAATACTTTGATACCTTCACGGTCTCCTGAGAAAAACAGTTTAACAGACAAAGAGAGGACAAGAGGGACTGCCGAACAACAAAAGTATCCCATAAGGATTCCGTATCCTTTGTGTAAAAACAACTGTACTTTTTACACGTATTATTGCACATCACATCAATTATTGTATAGTATCTGCTATAAAGTATTAAACTTAATACCACAAAAGATTATTTTGCTAAATGGTAATTAATTTAATCGGATATACAAAGTTGTGGTTACCAATGTTAATACACAGTTTTACATGACGGTAAATCAATTAATAATTAATATCCTGGTTTCCGGTATATACAGAACACTCGTCAGACCGAGAGCGTCTGTCTTTGAGCTTATACTGTGAAGAAAGAAATAAACATATAGGAATTAAAACTTTCGTGGTCACTATCATAACTTTTTACTGTTCCTACAGGATATATACCACGTACCTTTGTTTTGAGTAACCGATATTTCGGCACTGTTGCAAGCGCCATGTTCACGGATGTACTGAAGTATTGCGGGTGGATGAATGTTTATAAACAAGTGAACCGGTCTACCCGCTTTCTTACTCGTTTATTGCGCGCACAACCACTACCACCGTTTTCACTCACGCACTGTACTCGATCCCGACACACTACTCACTACGTCGGCTCGTGATTTGAGTTTTTGCGGTTCACGGGTTTTGCATAGACGTACCACGCAATACTTCGGTACATCCGTAAATATGGCGCTTGCAACAGTGCCGAAATATCGGTTACTCAAAACAAGGTACGTGGTATATATCCCGTAGGAACAGTAAAAAGTTAAGAAATAAAAATGTCTTCCTGATAATTAGAGTGACCACTGCGATGGTATAATTCAAGCTGAAATGTCGAAGAAAATTGAAAGCATTTGTATAGCATATGTTTATTTTCCAAATAATTACGCGATTGAATTACTTCAATAGAATTAACTACGTATGTATACAAATTGCGAAAGTTTAAAGCATTTGTGGCAGTAAATTAGCATTAGTATAATAGACAATATACATACTCGTACATACATAGTCTCACGCCTATATCCCCGAAGAAGTAGGCAGAGGTATATTGCTACACCCACTTTTCGCCAGATTTATTTTAGGCCCACGTAATAGGGGGCGAGCCTATTGCCGTGCCGGGCACATTACCAGACTCCGAGCTGCTACTAAGAATTTCCTAACGGAAAAACCCAATAACACTTATAGAAAACATTCGTAAGTATTTCAATAAATAATATTGAGTGCATTAGCTACATTGATTGATACGGTTATACAGGTTGCTTTAAAAAAAAAAACAGTGTAGGACATATATGTAGACTTCGCTTCGAAAAACGCATTTCTTTCTCATGCACTTTAAATAAGGAATGTTAAGTTCGAATTTTCAATAAAAGTTCAAAAATCAGTCAAGTTTACACCAGCGTACGGTGCATACAAAATGGATGAACCACTTTTTCAATGATTTTCCACTTGATTAAGTGCGTGAAATTTTTTACTCGACTTTTTTTTCATGCGGCAGCGCTATGACACACAAACGCAATAATTTTAATATTGAAAATATTAAGATTTCTTTTTTTAACGTATTGCGTTTGTTGTTTTTACGGCCTGAATGCTAGCAAAGTTTTTGGAGATTTTGCTTAATGAGATATTGTATCAATATTTTACTTATAACTACTCAAATAAGTTCTTTGTCTAGGAGCTTAGCAAATCTTATAGAACCCATTATTAGGAAAATTTCTAGAAATTTTGTTATTTCAGCTTTAAGTGACTACTACTTATACCTACTTAAACTTAAATAATACCTACAGAACATCTGAGAACCATCCATCAATACACGAAATTATCTAAAGTAGAATATCTCCACATCCACAAAGGAAGCAAACTAAACAACAATCTAAACAAGAGAGAACTCGGAAAGAAGCATATCAGTGCAAAGTTTCCGAGTTGCACGTTCTCGTGAAAATAATCCAGGAGCCTTCTATGATGGATTATTTGAAAATATTTTATATTCATGTCCACGTTGAATGAGTATTGTTGTTCATTTTCATTCAGGACGGCTCCCAAAGAACCGAGTCATGTCGTGATTCATTTCCAGAGTGCATTATAAATTTGTATCCCATTGTTTCTTTTTCAACAGCCAGTTGGTTCAGTTACCTATTGTTGAAAGTAACAAAAGGTTGAGATATGCGATTTTTAAGTGCAGCCGCCGGTATTTTCAACTATTTTAGTGGATGGCAACGAAGATATAGACTTTTATGTCTCTCGTGAAATAGCAATCAACTTTTTATCAGTATTATTTATGGTGTGCTTTTGTATGGGGTGAGGGTTTTCCCGCCCATAAACTAATGCAAACTCTGTATTTAGCTTTGTATGACGATTTGAATCAAACATTGCAGGAATCTATAAAAAAACGGATGCGTTGGCATATAATCCCTTTAATACATCAATTTTATGTCATTTCCGAGTTATAAATAGAATTTTTATTTGTGTCAATAAACACTTCTTTTTTATTGTGATAAGGTCTCTATCGCCATCTATCGCCTTTGTTATCACGCGCATGTTTTCCCCGGTTTCATCCATATTACTAATATCTTCTGAATGTCGACAACAGCACAACCTACCGTATCCAATTGCGAGTTCAATTCATCCAGGAAGATACATAAATGTTATCAGATCGATTCAGCCTTTTATATTGGTTTAGAGTAATAGACATTTACAGAAAAAAATTATAGGTACCTACCCAAAAGATTACCTGCCCATAATTTTCAAAGACTATCTGGTCAGCTAGTACACAATCATAAGCACCTAAATATTTGCAGGTTTCATCTTATCAGTAGTCATTCCAACAATAAAATTCTTATCATTAACTAGATTATTCAATAGATATTATTATTTACGTGCTTATAAATGAATATGAAATTCACAAAAGATAACTGATAAGCTGATAACAATAGAAATACCATTATTTATTGTGTTCAGTTTAGATTTATAACACATTTTTGTTCGAAGAAGTAGGCAGAGGTTAATTTTATGTCTATGCGGCCCGCACATTTTCAAACAGGAAATCCAAAAGCAAGCTTTCCGTAATAACACGCAAACTTTTGCGTAAATGTTTGGTATAGGATGCCACCAGTCAGTATATCACGCCATTATTATTAAGAATTAATTAACACATTAATTATATCGCAACCATTGTAACCACAACAGAACTACTCCATCAACAACACAGTATCGGTATCCACAAACGTCAATCACTTATCAGCAGCAAACCGACCCACAAAGAACGACGCTGGCCAACAGCTAAACAATTAACGCTCATGCAAATGGTTAAAAACAAAACCTTTCTGTACAAATGAGCACGCTATCCGCTCAGCTGTTTAATTAAACAGCAACTGATGAACCCCATCGAGGAAACGACTGGACCAGATAAAGCGTAATGCGTACACACGAATCTTGTCGACAAAACAATAAACTCGATAAAGTGTTAATCGCCTGCCTAAACCCTCAGCGCACACTTACAATCTTGAATCGCAATACATTATTGCCGTACACGAGCACTCGTACTACCAATACACCTCGCCGCCTACCGCCTCGAGCTCTATTTCGGCTCTTATATTCGTACCAAAATATGTGTACCCGGTAAATACCAACATAGACAACATTAAAACTACACGAAGACACACTCACACAAGTTCGTGAGGATAGTTTGCCGAAATCAAAGTGGATTGTATTACCGCAACTCACCAATGACCTATATCGTTACGTTAGCCTTATTCTTGAGATAATTGCGTTTTATGAAGCGATTTACCCAGACATTAATATATTTTATTGCGCTAGGTAAATGTTATTAACTTTCATATATCTGTGTTTATGCTGTGCAGGCCCAACCGCTGACAGCCAACTATGTTACACTTGATGTTTAGAATATTGTTTTGGGTTAGGTATGTGCCTTATAATACTCTGCGTTACTACGTCTTTCCTGTTAGTAGTTTCCGAATAATTTGCTACAACTTGAAATAGTTGCCCGAACACTAATAGGAATAATAACGTATTTAATGTTATTTGACGTTTGACTCAGGTCGGGTTAACTGAGTTCTTACATTTGCGGAGAATTTTAGTACCGCGGGTGATCAAAATTATGTCCCTAGTTTATTTCTCTTGTCATCTCATTTATACTATTATGTTTTATAGGTTTATAGAGGGTTGCTCGTATCTTTGTGAATTCATTGTCATCTTTACGTTGCAAAAAATAATAGAGATTAAATTAAGAAATATAATTATATCACTCGCAGAATGTAACGTTCTATACAAAATATGTAATAAATATTTTACGCCGTATTTCGTGAACTAGGACATCACTTGTGCTGTTTGATTCTTCGAATTTATTTGCGTCTCAAAAAGCCTAAACGTGGCAATCGCCTGCCAGGCAGCCTCTTGATATGGGTAGTGAATACTTATTACTATCAGATGTCTAAAGCAGAGCATGTGTGATGCGTGACTACGGCGACAGCGAAATATTTCAGTAGTTTTTGTTAAACTAATATTAGTTGAATTTGCTCTTGAAATGATCGTTACTATGTATTCTTTGTTTAAAGAGCTAAAATTGTATATAGCATAGAAATAATATCCGGCGCAATCGTTCTAATATAAGATAAAACTCTGCAACCCTTTGTGTAAATTAAAGTGCGTTAGTAAAATAATAACCAACATAGTTTGTGCTCTATTTGAATGTGAAGTACACACATTTGTTCTAAATAAATTGAAATTCTTTTCCGCCAAACGCCATTGAAACAGCAATATAAATTGTTATAGTTTAAGTTAGAATTTATTCGCATGTACATGAATCAGTCTTACTTGTAGTGCTGGCTGTAACATTTTAGCGTCGATATATATAGAGCTGCGTGAAAGCGATCTGAAACTTCGTTACGTCTCCACTACATCGCTGTGTAGCGTAGGTCGCAGATTTAATAGCAGTTTGGACAATTCACACGTGACCGTTCCACCATAAAGTTTGTATTTATGTCCATTCAAGTTAAACGTCACATTATAGATCGCTATTGGCTTGTCGTCTGGCACGGATAAGCACATTTAGCTTATATAGACTTTGAGTATACAACGTTGTGTCAAGAACCAATCTGCATCGTGGTGTATATACTGATAGATTTCAGACATTTTAAATGAAACTGTACGAAGGGAGGTAACTTGTGTATACCGTATAGTTTTGTATTAGTACAGTACACACAGTACGATCTTTGCTTAGTCTTGTCGTTAGTGACTCTTACTGTTTCGGCGGAGGTCGCGTATTCGATGCCTACCCAGGACAAATACTTGTGTAATCAGCACGTTTATTTGTTCTGTCTTTGTGTATTATTTATCTATATTTCGGATGCGATCATTAGTATAGTCGCTAAACGACATGAAGAGCTGCCATCTGGTGACCGCTGAGTGATGTATTGCGGTACGTTGGAGAGGGCACTTGACAAGTGCTCCTGAGAACTCGTCTGGCGAGGAATGGCATTCTGGCTCGAAGCGGCTAGCCATAAGTACCTCGTGAATCTATCCTCGGTCCGTTGTAAGACTTTAAGTGAAAGTATTATCTCGTTAGACTATAATTGTGAAGATACTGTATTTTTTGTCCTCGAATAAACTCAGTGTAAATTGTACTAAGTGTGTATTCATTGCAAAGAGACCCAGCTGTGTCCTCATAGAACTGTGAAGCGTTGATACCGGCCAAAAATCAAGTTACCCGTCGTCGTATAACATTTCGTTATTACAGAATACGCTTGCACAGTTCACCACTAGGATTTATGTCCGCAAATGGCATTCATCAGAGCGCTACCGTACTTTGATACGCACATAAAGCTATCAGTTACAGGTTTTGTGTCATCACAAGAATAGTTATGCCATATTGGAGACCTTCGGGTGGTCTAATAACTCCGACACCAGATTTGGCCGCACACTCACACAAAAAAGTTAAAATTAATCAAAATCAGGTTAAAATATGTTTATCAGTTTTCTTATAGGCATAATAAAACCACTAGAGTAACTGTTTATATAGCCAAAAGAACAACCGACGACAGCTTACTCTAGGCATAATACTCAAAAGCGAAATTTTCTAAACTATAATTTTATTAATAAAAGTTTTGCAGGTGGATTTTATAACGTAATTTATAAAAGGGCTAGGCTTTACGAGATTAAACTAGCTTACTCGAACCCGCACAACAAGATCATAGTTTCACCACATTACGGATTACTTAGAACTTAACTTATGATGCCACATTATTATTCTGTATAAAATAATGTATAAACGCCAATTTATAGTTATATCAACATTATCAACATCACTACATAGTATAAAAAAAGTCTGTCTTCTGTCTGTCTGTCCCTATGTATGCCTATATCTTAAAAACTACGCAACGGATTTTAATGTGTTTTTGTTAATAGATAGAATGATTCAAGAGGAAGGTTTATATGTAAAATAGACGCGGGCGAAGCCGCTGGCGACGTCTAGTAATTAAATAAAAGATTTAAGGATACCACACGAAAATACGCTTAAATAAATAAATAATAAAAGATGAAATGAACTTTTGTGATTTAAACTGGCTGGTATTTTATTTGTTTAGCCATTTAGCAATCTTTAAGATACCTAAGTTCTACCAAGATTTAGAATTTGGGTCTTTTTGACTTCTATCTCTAAAACTGAAAAGATATCTATTAATGATATCTACATTGTTATAAAAAATCCATTGACGTGTTCGCCGACATTGGTTTATCTCACATCGCAGATTTTCATGAACGTCGCGTCGCTTGCAAATTCGTTTGGCCCGCAGGGAATCGCTCGCTGAAAATAATGCGCAAGCAAAAGATACTAATGCTTTACTTCGACATGCGGTGCAGGAGTGATGCTAATAAGGCGTGGTTGCCGATTGATAGTGAAAATAAGTAGCCTACGATAAAATATGGCTGATGAAATATTTTTGTAACCAATCTCTGCCTTACCCTTCAGCGAATTACACGCGTGAATATTTTATTTTTCTAGATGTAGGTACTTCTCTTAAGTTCCAAACTAAACGTTACCATTTGGACCAAAAAAACGATGTAATGGACGATGTTCAATGGTGCTTTCAATACTCCGATATAAGAAAAAACTAGGCAGTAAAATACATATTTTTATTACAGTGTATAACGTATGTCGGCGTTTATACACACGTACAATGTATACTTAGATGTGTGTGTGACGGGGCCGAGGGCCGGCCGTGCAATCGTCCTGTTTATTGCCATCCCCCTTCATATAATACAAAACTACTATGAAACAGCCCAATACACTATCCAGCATTGTCCTGCCAAAAATATATCATTTTGCCACTTTATCTTCGCCTTTGAATTCACATATTGGCTCGTTTCGGCACCGATCGTTGGCCCCTTGTGCATCTCCTTATTGCTTGGCTCCGCTCGTTTGAGTCTGTGATGGGTTGTAGTTAGCTGTCTTTATGTCAATTGTTTGCCGGAGGAAAGACAGACAATATCTTTGATTGTGCCAATTGTGTTACAACATTGTGTCTTGAAAGATACATTTAGAAGTAAATGTTTACTATTGTTTCTTTCTCTTTTATAAGACAACTTAAGTTGTGGATAGTTCTTGAGGAAGAGTTTCAAGAAATTTAAACTTAAGTGAGAGAGTAAATTTTAATTGAGACTCAACGCTGTAGGGATTTCGACTATTATCGAAATATTAAATTTACCTAGCTATATTTTATCTATAAGATTTTAATGTTAATATACGATTTAACAATTAGAAGTTTTTGTAGTTATAATATCAGACATACCTACATAAAAACGATTTCACACAATTTCGAAACTACTATCCAGTGACCTTTTGACGCTACTATCCAGTGACATATAAACTGATGTGTTTTGGTCTCTATATTGAATAAAATCTTCTATTTGTCGCAACTAATAACAAAAACTACGCTGGGAAATTCTAGTCCATTTTATATAATGTAATTCCGATTAAGCTACGCAGACGTTGTACTGTAGCGCTTCTTTAAGTAACCAGCTGCAAATAATAAAGGCCGTGAGAACGGTAACAATGAAAGTAATACCACTATAAGTCTGTCGCCAAATCGAGCTCGCCACAATTCTCAGAAATGCCGCACAATCTTGAAATAAATGCGATTAGCAATCCACTTACTATAATTAAGGCCATAATCCCGAGTTGAACGGCGACAAACCTAACTGATCAAGACGAGAAATCCAAAACAATTTCATTCAAGTTCTTCAATTTTATTTAATCCCAGGAAAGTCGCCACGACCTGCGGGGCTCAAGTAATTTCCTAAAGGGGGTGAGGGGCGCGCAACCCAGCGAAGGGAGACGCTTGAAAGACGAGAATTACACCATTCGCTAATTGCAGCAATCAGTTTAATGTAGTCGACGAGGCCGAACTGAATGGGATCCGGTCAATGGCCGCCTTATAAACAACTGAGTGTCTTTTAAAAAAAAGTAAATACATTTTTGTTTGCTCCTCCCCTAAAATATTGCACTGCTTTCGCGTCTTACTTACAATTTTACAAATGCTTGCCTCTTGTTCATTTACCATAATAATTATGCTCTTTATGTGAGTCAGAACAATTGTATCTAGAAGTATCTAAATTAATGATTTTATTCTAGAAGCTACGAAATATTGTTACATAAATCTCCTTAGTGCCCAATTATTTGTTATTGATAATCGATACACGAAATGGTTCGTAACATTAGTAAAGAAACAGGGAATAAAGCTGTGGATATAATATTTATTTACTGTAGGATATTTAGGTTATTAATTGGAGTAACCTTTAAGATAATTATATATAAATAAAAATATCCTGCGATAATTTACATACACTTGCTTGTCTAATCCTAAACTAGCACTACTACTTTAGGTAGGGTAATTAGATAACTGACATACATTGAAGGCGGTGGTGTTCGCAAAATAAATAACCCTATTAGAAGATGTCAAAAATTTTGAAAATAGCGTCGTAGCGCAGAACACAGACAAATGAATAATCGTCCCGATTTTTTTGGCGTGTCGCGTCAAGTCAACTGCGCATCACCAGACGGTGACTGCTAATTTTAGTACTAGGTACATACTTATACAATCCTGTTTTCGTACAAAGTGCAAACAGTGCATCAATAAATGCTTGTAAACACACTCATATTATACATACATACAGACATATAACAAATTATAGTACTCGTCACACAAAATTGTTCCTCAGTGGGAATCGCATCCACAACCTGTTTAGCAAAGTCCGAAACCACTAGACCAACAAACCACTCATAGTGTAGTAAGCGAAGAGAAGTATGGAAAAGATAAGGTCCCTTTGTATCATTATTGCCGTGGGAGCACCGGAGCACTTTGAGCAGCGTCTGTGTCACTACTGTCTAATTTCCGCAGTTCTAGCGCCTTTGATACGCAGTACGCAGGAAGTAAATATCTGCACCCACCTGGACCGCTGAGTGACGCTTCGCTTACACTTACCTACCGAACAAATGATTAAGCTTGCATTGAATGGTACTGTCACCTCACTATTTACGACAGGTATTCAAAATGAGGTTTGAAATAGACAGTTTTAAGCGATTCTAAATAAAAAATAAAACGAATAATTTTTCTAATTGGCATCTACTATTTAGAATACCACCATTACGATCATATCTGAATTACTTCAAAACATTCAAAACATAACTAAGTAAATTTTCTGTAAAGTACCTAATCAAAGTACCCTACACCTCATATTTTTTACACAAAAGCATGATTAAACCTTATATAATTACTCCTTGCGTAAAAGGTAGGTACTAATTATCTTTGGCCCAAGGTTTCTCAATTAAGTTGTTAGGTGCAAATAAAATAAAATATAGAAACAGCCGCTGAAAACAAAGGAAACTAACGGTGCACATTTTCTTTCTTATAATCGTACTTTCTGCTGTAATTAGTGGTCCTAGGTTACAGGATATTATAGACGGCTAGCATTACAGGAAAACTAAACTCTCTGTTCGCTGCCTTGTGTACCTATTTTTCTAAGCGATTTCATAAAAGTAAACTTTATTTAACTAGAAAGAAAATTCTATACGGAAAATAACACAAGCAAATCTCAAAAATATCTAATGAATACTAACCTCTGCATCTTCCAATGTTGACATTGTATTTTACCTAAATAATAGTATCTTCTTGGGTTTACGCGAATGTTACATATTGAAATCAAACTACGGTTTACGAGTTCTATCGCAATATATTGGTTTTAGTTAAGTTAGGTACATTTAAACCGAATAATCTACAACTACATTTATTTATTACTACTAGCCGACGTTTCAGTTTCTTTACAGGAACCGCGGTCATTGCAGACTGAGGTGATATTTGTCTTTGTCTTGAATTTGAAAAGTTATATCAAAATACCCGATGTTGTACATTAAACACAAACGCTCGACGAAGTCTGCTGTGTGTGTGAACATGTACAACAAGGAACCAACCTATTATCTGCGATTTGATGAACCACAGATACTCGCAAAAGAACACAATTTTATTCCAAGGATGATACGTGAAGCTATTGAAATTAAAAAACCACCCTGATATCAATAGGGAAGATGATGGGAATGTTTCTCCAGCTTGGGACCTTGTTATCAGGCTAATGACACCCAAGAAGGAAAAAATCACTAGAAGACATCAAGACACAGTGAGCAAATTCTGCGTAAATAGTAACACAAATAGTTGAAAAATGTTCGTGTAGGTACCTTGAGATAACTTTTAAATTCAAGACAAACACAAATATCACCTAATTGTGCCATGACTACGGTTTCTATAAAGAAACTGAAACGTCGGCTAGTACCTAATAATTAAAAAATATAGTTCTAGATCATTCGGATTAAATGTACCTAACTTGACTAAAACCAATATATCGCGATAGAATACGTAAACTATCGATAAATGTCAATGACGTAAACCGTAGTTTGATTTCAATACCTAAATGATGTTTTTTTACGCATTTCGCTAATAACTAATAAATCGGCCTCAAAGTAAATCGCAATTGCCATTCGTCTGTCTGCAGTGAGAACTTTACTCGGATTCTCATCAACGTCTTGGCGTATTATCCCGGTTGCATTCATGATTTTCGTCGCAGGATAGGCTTTTCTATAGAGCGTCTGTCATCTGCAAGCCAAGAGAAAGCGTCATTCCGTGCCCTGGGAGACGGTGTCCTTAAATATGCCATTACTGGCCAATATTGGTACATTAAGGTCTCCCCATATCAATTGTCAAAGGTCCTCATGACAGCCGGGACTGACATGACGATTAAACATGTGCTCTGAGGCACGGGGCAAGCGATAACTAACAATTGCATACGGCTTCAAAAAGTTAGTGGTGCCCGGTGTGTGTTTAAACCTAAGATAACATGCATACGCATGGTAATCTATTGGTTTCTTCACTAGTCCTCCTATTGTTATTACACATATATTTATTATTACAATTTCCGCTCACGACAAGCATGAAAATAACCTGAATCAAATTAAAAATTAAAATGTCCGTATAATCAGATGCATAAAATACCACTTAATCCATTTATATTAATGCGAGTCCATTAAAATACGACGGAGCCAATTACATTTATCACTGGCCGGCATCGGCAATAAGTAGTTATATCTGTCACAACTGGCCAACACTTTAGCCATTATGACCGGTTAAAAATTACCTTGATGATTTCATGTCATTCATTTTCATGGACCGCTGTTAGCGTCAACATATTTTATATTGTAATTTTGTCGGTGAGCCGATTATAATACCTGTGATATGCTCATTAACAAAATAAATTATTTGTATAATAGTTGAATACAAATGCATATATTTTATCTCTTACTAACAGTTGACATTTTATTAGTAGACAAGGAGATGTACCATTTGGCCATACATTATGGGCCTGGCAAGGATGAACAAGAAACCATGTGTGCTTTGAAGATAAAAGACTACTCTTTCGATTTTTTTTTAAATAACACTTGGTGGATATAAGATACGAGATATTTGAAATAAAAATATCCCACAACTAAATATACCTCAAAATTGAATTTTAACATAAATATAAAACCTAGATGTAAATAAAAGAATATCTTTGTGTCATATAGACTAAAATCTACATAAAGAGAGGCCAATAATAATGAATAATCACCTGTGTACTAGGGAACCTCGTACTATAGGTACTCGTTCAAAAAAACTAACCACAATCACAAACACCGCTGCATATTCTTGGCATGGGTAGAAGGTAGTGATCATTATTATTGAATTTATATTCAATTACATTAGAATTAAAACCGTATGAAAACACCAATAAATCAGAGCAAAATATTCACGATGCGCAGTAGATTTCTCCTTTCTCAGACTAATTTAATTCAAAGAAGCTATGCCTGGAAATATATGTACCGTAGGCACGTTTGGATTCACTTTTCAGCAGACTGTCATAGAAATCTGTAGTGATAGCCACGTACTTGACGGAGCATCTGAGATTAGCCAAGTAGCCAGGTGGACCGACCTTTGACGTTTGAAATAGTGCATATAAATATTACAAGTACCTATATATATATATATATATATATATATACCGCTATTAATTAGTACATGTCTCAAAACTGTCCACAAAAATACGTGATAATTGGTTAACGCAATACTAATACTATGACCAACCCGCGCACAATCATGGTAAAATGAACCATTGATAAATTTTAAACCCCCGCCACGCCCCGACGATGCGACAAACAGTGCTAAATTGCTAGCGAAAGCACAGAATAGATAGTACTTATGTACAGAAGTATCACTCCGCAAACCAATTTAACGAAATTGCGGCTCTTGCTACTAAGCAACAAAGTGCAATTCAGCTCGCATAAGCACTCAGTGCCTACTGCGATATTCACCTAACCGTTCCCGCTCTATTCGAACACATAACGCTGTCGCTGTCTAGCGCGGAGTGACGCACTAGCTGTCGCGCTAGGGTTGTCGACATGCCACTGCTACCATAAGCTGTCTATCTACCTACTTGACCATGTAATAATAAATAATTATCCTATGTTTAATGCGTATGGTTACACGGTAAACTTAACTAAATTAAAACAAACCTAGATATATCCTTGTTTAATGGTTAGTGATATTTTTGATGACTTACTTCAAGTTGGCTTGACGAAGTCTTAGGAAGTATTTTTCGTCTTTTCGCTAGGACAAAAACCAAAAAAAATCTGGTCGTTTACATTTTCCCTATACTAATTCTTAGTTATTTCCTACTATTTTCTTATATTCCTATTTTTGGTTGCGTCATATTATGCCCGTTTGATATTATAAGTGTAACTTTACAAGAAATCATCATTGCCCAATCAATACAAAATTCATATTCATAATAGAGTATATGTGATAATATTGTACAGACCCAGTATAGCTTTTACAATACACGGCAAAAAGATATATTATACATTTTTAGCATCTTTTTTTATTTATTCAATACAATTCTATAATCGAATTAAATGGATGACAGTCAATACGGAACATTCTGTATATACCCACGTAAACAACAGCTTCATGCAAGGGACACTTAGTGCGGTGACGTGACGTGAGCTCAACGTTCGTCAAGAACAGTTTGCAACTACCTTACATTTATGGCATTATGTGCGATACAGAAAAAATCAAATAATGTTACTATCATGGTCATGTGAATTGTATGATTTGTGTGGATTTCTTGTTTATTGTGATAAAAGCATGGTCACACATGGCTATGCCGCCGTCGATCATATTATTAGGATGCACGATAAAACTCGAATTAGTTTGTGTTTGCATCACAAATATAAGTGAATTGTGTATTGTTATTATGTTGTAAATAAATTAAAATAAAAAAAACGCGTGGACCGATTAACATGATTCAAACAGATAAAATTTTTTGAACTAGATCTTTAATTTGACACCATATTCGTTGGGATATCTCAACAAACAAAAAAACTAATTTTCAAGTTGCTCTCGTAATTATCTAATACTTATATGTAACTATGAAGTATATACCGCGTAACAATTCTTTTAAAAACTCTTTTCGAACATCAAACTATAAAACTAGGATTCTGTACGATTGTCAACATCATTAAATCAGAAATAATCAACACCTATTAAGTACGTAATTTGGTATTAATTAGTTTAGCTTACCTTTCCGCATCTGTAGGTAATGTAAAAAATGACACACTTCTATCTCCCTTTTTCGACACACATCCGTGAAATGAGCAATACTTTGCACCAGACTTGTGATGAGACATTTTTGTTTTTCACTATTAAAATTCACGTTATTAGCAAAAATCTCTCTGCGCGCTAGCGGTGACAACCATGACAGCCGAATAACGACGCGGGCTTGGAAGCCGCGCGAAAGTGTAGGCACTTATCGCTGTAGGTACGGCCGAGTGAAGGAGGCCTGGCGAAAGTAAGCGTATCTAATTTCGTTGCAAAAGTTAATTGTTTGTCTACGTTTGCCCGACGCGATGGCCTATAATATCAGTTCATATCACGGGAGTATGTAGCTATGCTTCGTGCGTTCTTTTTGAGTGGAAAAATCGCAAGTGCAGCTGTGTACCCACGGACATCTTATTGTGAGTGTACAAAAGTGAGCCGGTCTGTGTCAAACAATTAAAGCAGTGCATATTGGATGCTTTTGACAATGGTGGTGGACATTTCGAAGGACAATGGAAATACTTGTAAGTTTAGTAAATAATACGTACTTAAGTAAATAATAATTTGATGCGCGCGGCTCAAAATCGGTCTGTGTTCTCCACACAACTTGAGGAAGGCCTATTTCCAGCAGTGGACGTCTTTAGGCTAACACATATAGAAGGTGTAACAGTTGCAGCACCTTACAAAATGTAAATTGTGTATTATGCAAAACCTGGCGATGAAAAAGAGTGACCGTGAGTTTTATTGCCCGTTCTTTCTCATGGTTCTACCTATTGCTTTGCGAATGTGGCAGTAAATGTAAATGTAGAAGCATACAGTAATAATGTTTTAAATTTGAGTATAAGTAATTATTTTATAAAGAACAATGCCCATTTTTCATAGAGACGCCCGGCCCAGATGTGGACAGTCAAAAATCGTACTAGTTGTTATTGCATTCGATAAAAGAGTGTTAAACTAGAATTTTGAGATTGATTAGAGGTCCATCACATTCATAGATTTATTACAAGAAGTACTTTTATAGGCTCACAAAACATTAGGTGTGTACCCACTTTTATTAGGATAGTTACAGTATTTCGTAGTTTTGCGTAGTAAGGAATGAGTTAATCATTTGGTAAGTAAGAAATCCGAAAGAAAAAGCCAGAAGTCGTAAAAGATCCAACAACATAAAAAGCATTCACAATGTGCACGAACAAAACAAATAGGTAACAAACAAAATAAACTGAATACGACATTATTGACATTTACTTAAGAGTCAAAAAAGTGTTGCCATTTTACAGTTTTAAATGATATTGATTAATCGATATGGATTTCGGACATAGGTTATAATCTATATATTTGGTTCAAAATCGAACTTATTTGTAGTTTATCGCATATATACCTTAAAAATACACACATTTTAAATGTTTAAGGACCAAGTAGAGATTTGCTATTAACTCAAATCATTTTGAGTAGAGAAAACGTAAAATCGATAAAGAAGAAGTGATAATCGATTTAATATTATGATTTCTTTACTGGCAACTTCTGATCTATTACGTGTTGGATATTTAGACGTTAACACATCTTTTTAAACCTATTTATTAAATAAGTTACTCGGCGTACCTTTAGTAATGCCTATAAATTAAGTTATAAATAAAAAGGATTATTCAACAACTAATTGAAACTTTATTGTGCTGTTCATGAGTTCCAAGCTGAGCCATAAATGGGCATTGTTCTTTATTATTTTGACGTTCATAAGCGTCACATTATGACCCAAATGAATAAAGGATTTTTGAATTAGAATTTGAATTTGACATGATGATGATAAAATAATATTTGTAAATAGCAGGTGATTCTAACTTCATAAATTACCGGTCCTAAGCCCGAATGAAGTATGAAGGAGAGGGTAGAATAAACAAAATTAAAAAATAACTACCTACATTTATTATTTTTCTTCATTTTATTTTCTATGGCTACCTACATCATAAGTGCGACAAAGAAAATGTGAATGAGCAGGATGGAATATTATCAATGAATTAGTGAATGGATTGTAAAATATGACTATGAATTAAGTGAGATTTTCTACAATAAACAAATGATAATAACTTTGTTCTTTAATGATATAATGAAATTCTTACGTCACATATAAGATAATAATATCTTCGCTAGTCTGTCCTTAAAGTTTTTGTACTAATTAAAAAATAATGGTGTATATACAGGGTGTTTCAGAACCTCCCGTCCGATCAATGAAGGGGTTGTAGGGTAGAGTAAAATGATGAGGGATTTGTCATTAATTCACGGAAATTCGAGATAAAATTTTCCCTGGTAAATTTAATTAACTTTAAATAATATCATATCAGATGACTCATGGCAACACTGAAGAATCATAAATCGTAATAACTAGGTATCTACCTAAAGTTCATAAAAGGTCGTTGAGTGCATCGGCCGCCGCCGGCGGCCGCGTCTAGTTACCTAATCCTTTGACAAAAGCCGAACGTCAACTTTACACGTGCCGTCATTGTAGTTAGGTAGGTATACCCATTTTATTTATGAGTTTGTTGCAACAGCTGGTTCATTGCATTATTAGGTAAAACGGAAGGTATTGTTTACGTTGTTTGTTTGTTTCGTAAGAGTGCGTAGCCAACTTTGGTGTCCGTGTATTCAGACATTTCAGATCACCCGAAGGCCCACGACATGGCCTTACGATTCTTAGATTCAGTTTTACGTGCCTTCTGATTACGTGGGCACCCATCCAAGTGATGACCTGTGCAACCGTTGCTTAACTTTGCCAAACTATTACGATCCAAAAGCTTAGTCACGCTATGAGCGCTGCATTATTTACGGTATTTACCAATGTTTTAAATCTTACTTAGGCAGGTTACCTTTAATTCCAAAAAACATCAACTTGTAAGCTGCGTACGACGATCATGCTCCACATGTCGACCGTAAAGGTTAAGACACTTACGGTACCTTTTCATCAAAGGTACCTATTTGAAAGCACACTAACTAGCACAATGTAGTTCACGAGGTCGTGAAGCCGTTGAACAACGCGCTCCAAAGGCACTGGCAGACCTGGTGGTCCAGCGAACTGTTCCTCCTTATCACTACGTGCACCTGCATGAATTGCATTCACTCCTACCTAAACACATTGAAATGTTAAAGTATTCAGAGTTTGTATACAACCGACGACGTAACTATTTCACAACGTAAGTTATTCTGGAAGTCCGAACGAAACTAATCCTAGGGCAAGACTGAGTGATCAGTAGGTAAATTGAAGTCGTAAAAACTAGCCAGCTAGGGATGTAACCAATGATATTTATTGGAGTTCTGTTTTTATCGATATGTTATTATTGTCCTCGTACGAGATGGGCACGTATCCAACGCAAAATTGTTGTTTCTTTTAAAATTATTGTTATAACATAAAAATGATGTAACTTTTTTATTTGATATAGGTTACCGAAATTAGTAGATCATAGACTTTTGTCTATGATCGACTAAGTTCTGTAACACAAAAGTATTATTTAAGTCTTGTTTACGTAATGTGTCGATATCGTAATATCATTAATGTAATAATTCTTTGAAAAATGAATGTTGTGTCACATTTCATGTTAAAATTTATTAAATCGATATTAGCTGCTATCGAACGTAAACATCTCTACCGCGTATCGGTATTGTGTCGAGCGGCTTCTTATTAGAATCATAAAGGATACCGCCGCTGAGTGGAGTGTTGCTAGTTTAGGGAATTTTCCCTAATTTCGGGGTAATGTTTCTCGTTAATACTATACTAAGGAAATAAATTGTGAGGTTTTATGAAGACCTAGATTTTTTTTTATTATTTTTCCTAGTATGCCTTACAAGTCAGTAATATGTGGTTTCGAGATCGGACAGGGGGATATGAAACACACTGTATATATATATATATATACAGGGTGTGAAAAGACCCTTAACGAAAACTGAAATCCCATATTGTACCGATCACTACGAACATTTTTTAGTTCAGCACCATACCTGGGAAATTACTGCTTCAGGAGATATTGAGGCTCAAAGTTAGTATGGCATTTTTCTAATTAGGTACAAAATCGATGCATTTACCCCGCCAATATTATTATGTTTTTAGATGCCCTATGACCCCATGGATAAGTAGGTATTTCGAGCATTGCACGCGCGCGCTTTTAATTGCGGTTTAAAAAATGAGAAAACTTAAAAAAAAATAGTTTCCCAGGTATTATTTTTGGTTAGTATGACTTGGCATGATGTCCACAACGAGTAAACTTCATATAAAAACTGTATATATATATATATATATATATATATATATATATATATATATATATATATATATATATATATATATATATATGTATATATATATTATATACATACATACACAACGTCACGCCTTTTATCCCCGAAGGGGTAGGCAGAGGTGTATTTCTACACCCTCTTTTCGCCAGATATACTTTAGTCCCACGTGATAAGGGGTGAGCCTATTGACGTACCGGGCACATTTCCAGACTCCGTGCTGCTACTGAGAATTTCGTGACAGAAAAACCCAATAACACTGCCCGACCCAGGAATCGAACCCGGGACCTCCCGATCCCACGCGCACAATTATGCCGCGAGACCAACGAGGCAGTCGTATAGGGTTTGATGTCGAGTTTTCCGTCTCAACGCAAAGATGGTATTTGCATCGTGTTATCCCTTAGTCGCCTTTTACGACACCCACGGGAAGATAGGGGGTGGTGACACTTGTATTCTATGCCGTCAACCACACGGCTTTAAATATATATATTAAAATTCGTCAGAATCTTCTGCTAAATAAAGGAGATCCAATCACAAAAACTTTAAGCAAATGTCAATGTGTCGATGTGCCTAAAATAGGACCAAACAAAAAGTAATATCCTTTCAACCATAAATATATTTCGAAATCAAGTGATTTCATTTTAATAAATGACTAAGTTCTAAGATAACACAATAAAATTTTTCTTGCGTCGTTCGGAAAATTTCGCAGCTTACTGGTACATGCAATATTCTGAATAATAGTAGTTGTAGGTTTGTACTGTTTTGTTATTTTTTGTTTAAATGTCATTGTTTAAATTACATTTCAATGACAATCATTGAACTATATAATATGATTTAAATAAATTATTACGAGCTTTTTCTCTAAGCGACAGTTAAAAGATATATTTTCGATTTTAATTTTACTTGGATTTAAGTGTCAATATGCAATGTTCGTTGGATCACATTCTTTAATCTTATTTTAAGTGTGTTTACTTCCCAAACGATTAAGTAGATGCTATTTTATTATGTCCTATATTTACATATTTTGAACTATAAAACAACGCTTTGGTACAACTGGTGCAATACACCCAGTTAGTGATCCCACCTCATGCTTTCCCGTTCATCGCCAGTTTTGTATTAATTCATTTAAATAATAAAATCACGAGCGAGTCGGACTCACCCATGAAGGGTTCCATAGTAGAGGTATACACTTTTTCGTCAACACAAATAACTTTGTTTTTCATAGTATTTGAATGAATGACAAAGATATATTTGCGATTTTTGAACATGTGTCATATCTCAAAAGCAGCTGACTACATTTCGCTCAAACCAATTTTCGTTGTTAATTCTTATCACGACCTACAGCAAGAGGAGCCCCCTCAAGCTGCTCGTTTGAATCCGGAACATGAGGAGTGTGAGTTGTTCTTCCAGGACAATACTGGTCAACTCCGTTCTGGTCGGATTATTACGAGGCTACCCTTCCTGTTTGTTCGGCCTCCGCTTGGTGAGTCACGACCTTTAGCCGAAAAGAGATTGTTGGCTATGGAGCGTCGCATGGGTCGTGATCCGGAGCTCAGACAGAAGTATATAGAGTTCATGAGAGAATATGAACAATTAGGACACATGTTCGTCTGGGACTGATGGAGTTCCCGATTTGCTGAGGTCTTGGTGGACGATTCCATTCTGAGGAGAGCGGTTGCAACGTGTCACGATGACGACATGGCAAAATGTCACGTCTACCAACCGATTAGCGGACCGGTAGGCCAGTCCGGGCGGGTGGATGTTTGAAATAGAAATATCGTCTATGATAGTTAAATCGAGAATATTAGTTGGTATAATTTTTTTTGTCTATTGTAATTTTTTGACTCTGGTCACATTATGAGATGACAAATCATTATTTGTTCTTGCCTTGAAAAATTAACACGCGTAGTCCT
Organism: Euclidia mi; assembly: GCA_944739405.2. NCBI lineage: Eukaryota > Metazoa > Arthropoda > Insecta > Lepidoptera > Erebidae > Euclidia > Euclidia mi. Next base: position 89,774,840 of record OX123183.2, on the reverse strand, counting down.
CTCGTAAAATATCGCCTTTTGCAAGCACATGGTAAAAACTGGCTTCGCGAATTGAGTTGTATGATTGAATTAACTTGAGTAAAACCTGAAAACTGCCGCCTTTGATTTGCCCGGCAAAAGTTGAGTTGAACATTGACATTTATAAAACAGTAAATTGTGAATTTCTGCAACCTCGTGCTGCGTGTCTTGAAGACGCCGCGTTTGGAGCCTGGTAACTATAGAAATTTCACCACCATTTTGGCCAAATTAGTGAGTGCAATTTTATAGGTCGCCTCCAGGTCACCAGAGAAGATCACCAGGTAATTAATTTGTTTAAATCTAAAATGCTGAGAAACTCAGTCTCATATGTCAGACTCCTTGCTTGCTGTATAGTCAGGTGGATGTAATACAAACTTCCACTGCGCCTGCAACAATTTCCCACCTGCCTAGCGCAAACTCTGAACAACCTTCGTACGCATATTTTTTAAATGCCACTTATAATAGGCAATATCGCGAAAGGTACAGGTAGTATGTATTATTACGTTTTCCGTATTCTACAATTACGTATATTTTAAAATAAATTGATAATTCATATTAATTTACCACAATAACTTGCTAATTTATAGTATGTTAGAAACCTCAAAATCTTAAAAATAATTTTGAGGTTTCTACCATACTATAGTTTCTCAAAGTCAATAGTTTAAAAGATAGACGCTTCCAAAGTGATAAAATGAGTTTACCAGCATAATGCGTATTTTATATAATTATCTGCATCTTCAAGCACATTTTTATACATCTCTTAATGGGCACGATATATCTACACATACACGCGAGTTATCTCGCAAGTAAAGACATTATGAAGGTTACAGAGCACGACAGCGCTATCTCAAATAAATTGAAGGCTCTGATAGCAAAAGACCTTTGATCGCGCATGATGCGTTTCTAATATTACTCTGGAATGGGATGCTGAAATCATCTCGTACGAGTTATACTAGGTTATGCTTTAGTTATTCCGAGTTTTAACCTTCCAACTGGATTAATTTTATCGTTGCATCCATTGTTTCAAATCATGTAGAAACGCCGGCGACACACTACAACGAAAATAATTCGTAGCACAGCGGCTTTTTAAGTCATGGTCCTCCTAATGTCGCTTCATTTTAAATCTGTAGCAGAGGCTTCTTTACAACAAAGAAATGGCCTTCCTAATATTGCTTTGTACTTTCACTAAATGATTTACAGTGTATTTTTTCTTGTTTGCTCTTCATTGTCATCATCTATATAAAGTCGTAGGCATCCACTAAGGAAGGATTTTCAATATCAGGGGAATAATAGGGGTTGTAATAGTTTGTTTGAAAATACATTGATTTTGAAACTAGCATAATCATAACACGGTTGACAGCTAGTAGCTTATAATGGTGCACCTTCAAAGGAAACAGAAACTAGCAAAGACTCTCTCTAGCGTCCGTCTATTACAGGCGGCCCGGTAGAGCCCCGCTTTGGTATAATTTAGAACATAATTGGTGCATCACCAAATACCTAACTTTGAACCTACAAAGCCGTAGAATAATTATATAGTAACTGTTTTTGAATAGTAAATCCAAATGAATAATTATATCCTTAGGGTTCATTATTCAGAAGTAATTCAGGTCAAACTTGTAAACACAATATCGTCAATTGAATGTCCAATTAGAGATGTTTTTCCTACTTACCTATTTCAATGTCCTCGATTATTTTAAGAGGGTTTGTATGTTTATAATATGTTTTCGTCTGTACATGTCTTCTAAGTTTCATAATTTGACCAATAAGTCATCGTTACAAGTGGAAATTTTGTAAGCTGGTGAAAAACTCTATACCTAAGCTCGCACTAAATTCTAATAAGTATATTGACTTTTTACAGTTATGCAAATTGAAATAATGACATAAATATACTTCAAATGTGCCGTGTTGTGTATAAATTGAAATGTTTATCAGGTACCTTTGTTTAATAAAGGCTTGCTTCTGTATTCGTATTAATAAAATTTTTGTTGTAGTTAGTCCGATTTACTGTTGAGCTGAAATATAAACTATTACCACACAAGTTTCATAACAAGTAACCCCAAGACTATACATGCGATATTTTTTTTAGATTTATTGGCATACATGACAACGAAGGGGCCTCAGTACATTTGATCTAATATCAATACGGTATTTTATTAAACAGTTTTCTTTCGTAGGTAGACCGTTTTACTTGCTCGTAACATTCATCCACCCGCTATACCCTCAGTACATTCGTGAACACATCAACGCTTGCAACAGTGCCGAAATATCGGTTACTCCAAACAAAGGTACGTGGTATATATCCCGAAAAACAATTTAAAATAAGTTTAAATTACCACGAAAATTTAAATTCCTTGTTTATTATATCTATGGCCGGTACAGAACGAACCTACAACAAGTAGCAACATGAAATAGCCATTTTATTCTCTGCGTCATTCATACACGGTGTTTTAAATTATTCACAAAATCTACCGAACAATATAGTTCGTAAAATAAAATATTCAAAATGTAGGACGATAAATAGGCTATCTTTTTCAATAGCCATGTGCAATTGTGCACATACTGCACAGTAATACGAGCTCGTATACCAATTCCTACGTGACTCCACTAAAAAGCTCCGAAGGATTTTTAATAACATATCCACAGTACAAAAATTTCAAAAATCCTACGTACGCGATTGAAATACCTTTTGATGTATGGTGCTCGCATGTATCAAATTTATTCTACTGCGTGATACCTAGAGCATTCTGAATATGTTCATATTAAATAAACAAAGTTGTTCAAATACATATGTTCATTTAATTACATGAAAAGTGCGCAGGTATGTTTCGGCGAGGCAATTTACGTACTTGAAGAACGCTGTGATAGGCGTGTTTTATCCGCTCCGTTTTGCACGTCCCCACTGACGTTATTTGTTCCGAGCCTGATCTGAATCTCAGGGGGTAGCGTCCGCGTAATACGGCCTTTTCACAATTTTAATATTTTATTTCTCTGGCTGACGTAATTTATGTGTAGTCCTTTTTGTCTGACGCAGCTTAATAGCAATGATTGTTAGCGTGACAACCTGATAGCGATTCTTTAATTTTATTTAAAAGGAAATGTTTATTTTGCTCCAAATCTTTACACGATTTATTTTCATTTTACTGTGGTTAGCGAGGCTTGCCTCAAGGAGATAGAAATTATTAGATTACATTTAGCTTGAATGTTCAACTAATTAATCAAGTTTATAACTTGTCAGTTGTATGGATGCTGCCAAATAATAAGACGCTAGAAATCAAACTGCTTTATACGGATTCTATCACGTTTAGTTTTAGGCTTCACTGCTTTTATTCTTCGTGTTCATTGAGAAAACCGAATGTCATCTTTGTTTTAGTCTTTGTCATAGCTGTCAATATTGTAAATAGTATGTACTTTCTGATATTTTCAGATTTTAGTATCAATGTATGCCGCCGTGACAGAGTACCGGGATATTGGAGTCATAAAAGAGATGTGTCACATGTGATTGACCCGCCTGCAATGCACTTCTTGGGGCGTTACTCACGCAACAAACAAACGCGTAAATACAACAATCACACACACACACATGTCCACACTACACATGTATGCATAATCATTGTGTGTGTAAATATTCACTGCAGAGTTATAGAAGTCATCCAACTTTTATGGGTAAGTGAAAATTCCTTTCTTATTTGCATTATGAAAGATATTTGGATTTGTATTGTTGTTGCCAGCAATCCGCGATAAATATGAAGAAAACGTTACCGTGATTAAAATAGAAACAGCTGGCAAAAATAATGATGAGATACCTGTAGCCGTCGGTCTATTGTTTGTGGATCAAATTCGTATGCAAATAGGTAAATTACCATCCTCTAATTATTTTTAGTTGCTAATGTACATTCTGTGTTCACCATAATGCATATACATTATGCAAGTATCTAAACTGGAAAATGAAGCTGCGAAAATATTTTTTAGAATCAAAAGCGATAACCGTCACGGTTATCGCTTTTGATTCTAAAAAATATTTTCGCCTGACCAAGCTGACTGACGGGCCAAGCTAGACAGAAATTATTAAATTTTGTATGAAAGTGCTTCTACGAACGGTTCTGATGTGATTTCAATGTGCGAATGACGTGCATTTTGATAAAAAATACATAGAATCTAGGTTCCTGCGAGTTCGTGGCTAGAAGACGGTATTGCATTCATCAGGTGCTATGTAACTCCCTTGCCTACCATGTGTTACAAGACATAAAAATTTCTAATATTTACTTATTTTCTTCATCTGTAGACAAGATTTTTTGTAAAATTTATTTTGAATCAAATAGTCACAAATTAGTATGTTTTCCAAAACGCTAAATTGCTTTACTGTCTGAAAACTTTACTAAATACAAATTTTCAATAAGGATAAATAATTTTAACCTTGAGGTAGTGTTTGAAATGTGAAATATTTAATTAACTTTATGTTTTCAGCTACTAGTCCTTAACATACAAATAAGATTACCCAATATTAAGACGTGAAAATGGCACGAATAGTGTTATGGTTTAAATGGTTGCCTGAACACTGCTTGTGTGTCAGGTGTCAAGGGTTCGATTTCTACATAAGTCTCAGGAATTTCTTAGTTCAAGAGTTGTCATTTCGAGCTAAAATATGTTTTCTGTTAACAACTTAGTCTTTCTGAGTGGTATAATCACGCTAGTTAATTAGTCTACGGTTAGCCACTTGTCATCGCAAAGTTCATCGATTTTTCGGCGCCTTTATTTCATTATTTTTTAACACGACGAATGCTCAAATAGCCGAGCTCATGGTAATCAAATGGGTGATAAAGTTTGAGCGTAAATAAAAGTCACAATCTGAATTTAATAAGACAAAATTAAATAGATATTTGCATCATTATTCGTGTAATAAAAACAAGAAAGTTTTGCATGAGTTCATTGAGACCCTTGCGGGGCACAGTTCAAGTTGAAATGAGAGGCGGAACAATAAAATGCGGATTTTTAAGGCTGTACGGGAACAAATTGCGACTGCGAACGTTCGCAGCCAGCCAGGAGATGAGCTTTCGCCCATACCACGGTACAACATACACTCTTATACACTTACTACAAATTGAAAACATTTTCTACTTCAATTTATTATTTTCCTTTTGTTATAGAGCCACATTGCTCAACTAGAAATAGGGCAGGAAATTATCTAAATAAACAAATTCTCAACAAGTTCTTCAAAGGTTTCTCCTATAAAGCTCTCAAACTTAATCTTTTACAATAATTTAATAACCGTTTTTCACTCTAAAAGTTAAGTTGCAACAAATGTTATCAGAGCGAGTATTTCTCGGAGAAACTTGGAACACAAGTGACATGTCGAGGGGAATACAATACGAATATAAAAAGTCGATAGTAGAGGCCGGGCCGGTTCATCCCCCCGCGAAGATTTGTTGGTGAGTTTTAATTTGAGATACGGTCGCGACCACACGCCAGCGTCGCCAACTTTTTACGTAACTATACACAAACTTAGCTGCCATTGTATTACTTTAATACTGCTCTCGGCACATTTCGCAGTCTCACGTTTACATGATATATTAAAACAAAAACTTGTGGAGTTCTTTTTTAGAAAACAATGCAAATATTTTACTTTGTTCTGTACCGTGCATTACAATCAATAAGATTACTTGTTTACTCATATTTGAGTTCGAATGAACAAAGCCAGTAGAAGTATCAATATCAAGTTTACCTATATCGTTATTGTATATTCCGGCAAAGCGATATTATGCCCCGGGGATACAACAATAGAGGTGACAAATTAACAACTTGGCGAGTGTTCCATACAAAGTTGTTTAGTTAAATGAGCACTTGGTACAGAGTCAGATTTCATCGCGGAGTTTAGGAATTATGCAATGAGTGTGAGCTAGGAGTGGTTCGATAACGTTTGCAGCTAGAAAACGCGCGACCGGTGTGGCGTGTATCATTCATAAGGAGTTGCGGCGTCTGGCGTACACCGCGAATATTTCACAGTCAGTTTATCGAAAGAGAGAGGCGCGTTTAAAGCCTCATAGAGTACGGGCACAGGTGGCTCGAATATCCTCACCAATAGTATGGAGACGTGATCGGAAAACCAAATTGCAATTGGCAACTCGCGACTTCCTCTTCAAATAATGAAATTTATTGTACCGATCGAAGTCTTCCCTGTTCCACTGTTCCAATAAATTAGGACGTAGGTAAGTCGGCACGCGAAGAGAATTAAGGCAAAGTTGCCGCGAATCTGTTTCGGTGCTTGGCTTAACTCCGGAATTTTAATTTGTATAAAGCTCGGCGATACCGTTACCGGTGTTTCCAACCACCGATACATATACTTGTACCTCCATTGTTACATGCCTCGAATAATAATTATACTTAGCAGTAACAGTCACGGACTAATTTAAACAAAGACTGAATCTACTTATTTACCTTCTCCGCTTGTAATATTGTGCAGAAAGAATATTTTATCATCATTAACAAACAATTTTCAACAAACTCAATTACCTAGTTTAAAAGTTTTAATGATAACGCGAAGTATTTTCGATACTATGTTTGGTACCAATTCATTTCATAACATAATTTTCAAATAAGGTATATAAATAAAGGTGTATTTGTTAATGATTATGTACATTACAATTTCACAGTAAGGAGTTTCTCTTAAGGTATTTTTAGATACCCTATATAGTCTGGCTTGTATTTCATATTCGTATCTTTTATATTTTCAAATGCCGTGCTCATTGCAACGGTTCCTTTGCGCTCTCCATCTATCTGAGGACACTTACATTCGTTATAAATTGTAACTCCAGGCTCCTGCAGGGATTTTTCTTTACAAGAATCTTTCCGACAATCAACGTTGGTACGCTTTGAATGAAACAGCAACATTTTTTCTATTTTTAGGGTTCCGTACCTCACAAGGTAAAAAAATTCGGGCAAGTGCGAGTCTGACTCGCGCACCGAGGGTTCCGTACGCATTTTACCTTATTTGAGGTTGAATTACGCTAGTCCTCTAAATCTGTATGAGCGCCCATACAACTTAGAGGACTATCTTAAATAGAGTCTACTATGTATGGGGGGCACCCTTAAATTTTCCACTTTTTTATTTTTTGTAATTTTTCCTTTATTTGTGCTGTAAGACCCTGCTTTTGGCCAAATTTCGTGATTCTAGTTCAACGGGAACTACCATATAGGTTTTCGACCCAAAACCTATAGGGTACTTACGGTTGACCTAGAATTGTCAATTTTGGTCAAAACCAAGGTCTTACAGCACAAGTAAATGAAAAATTCCGAAAATTAAAAAAAAGTTGAAAATTAAGGTTAATTTTGGTACTTACAAGTTTTCGCAAAAATCTAGATTTGACCAAATCTTTTTATTGGGATGACTCAGGACCCTGATTTTCATACACCTAATAGCAACCATAGACCTCAGTATCTGATATAAATTTCAATTTGCTAGGTCCACCCGTTCCTGAGAAAATCGGTGGTGACACACGGACAGACAGACAGACAGACAGACTGAGTATAAATACATACATAGTATAAATAAAGATTGACAAAACAGGAAGGCTACCATAAACTGATGATGTAAAGGCCGCTAACTTCTACACTACCGACTAAACGTTCAATTTTAGTTTAACTTAAACAGAACTAGAATACAAACGGGAATATAAATAAATAAGAAGTCGTTTGCACGTCTTAAAGATTTTGTTACTGCCCTTTCTAGCTCAGCCGTACAATTTTCTAAGCTGCTATTTTATTACCCAACTACTTTTTATTCCTTCACGATCTACTGCTATTTTATCCCATTCGAATAACAGAAACCCACATGAGATAAAAACATATCTAGCATTAAAATTATTAGCGAAGGTTACATACAGTAGTTATAATAACTCAAGTGAATAACTATATCCCGGCTTCCAGTTCGCAACACACCAACTCTCTCGCTAGCAATAAACGCCCCGAGAAATATTTTCACATCGTTGTGGAAGTTAAAATGAAAGGAAGTACACCCTGTAGAGCAATAGCGGACCCCTACACCGGTGACGGATAATGCTGAATATTTCGACGAGTTACATAATTTTATTCATGAGACGAATGCGGCCGATTGCGTATCAAACAGTTTCATAATAGATACACACGATTCGCGTTGATCAAAACTTTCTCAATTGCAATTCTCACATGCTATTGTTCCGTTCATATTTGACAATCGGGTTATGATAATAACATCTACATCGGTACGCGAAGGCGGTATTCGTATTCGATTTTATTGTTCTAGTTCGTAGTTTTATAATACGAATTTCTAGGTAACTCACTGAGTATATTTAAGAGATTGCGCTTGATGGATATATAATTATCCAGCAAGCAATCTGAAGTACTGTCACTTATTATACAATAACGACGTTAAAAGCTTATTTTCGCGTTCAGCAAACCTACGTTCAAGTTTTACGTACATGAATATAGTTTTAACATGTTTATAATATATAAACAGCTTAACATGTTTATAGTGGAACACGGAACACCACTCCACAGACGTAATTAGTGGTTTGATATACCTCGTGTTATTTCCGTTAATAGATTCAGCACCTGATGACCCAATAATATTTATATGAAAGAAAAAACATAAAATACGGATCAGTCTTATACTCGATTTGTTAGTAATGTCACCAACATTGGAGAGAAGAATAATAAATTTCGATTACTTTCTCACGACGTGAAAAATTGTTAAATCGAATAACGATTGCGTTATTCGATTTCACAATTTTTCACTGCACCCCTTACGAGAGTCATGATTAATATGGAAAACGTCATTACTTTCAATCATGTATTTTTCTTCGCCGCGTTTTCAATAGCGATTAGAGGCTATCTACAGTTCATTGAAGAGGCTTTTTACTTATTGAATAGATGATGCCCATCTATTTGTAGGTGTAATTAAATGTTTGAAGCACTTTTAAATCGGTTTGTATTTAAATATGAATAAGAACCGCTCGAATACAATGCATAATTTTATAAAACTTGCCGTAGACACTTTAACATAATATTAAACCACATTATCAGCTAGATAAATAGCATGTTCCTACACACAAGTATGTACCTATGTATCTTCTACATACATATATATGTAAGCGTATAAGTAGCAGTCAATAGGTATGAGGAACAAATTTCCCCCGTACGTTGTTTACTAGTTACCAAGTAATAAAAAAGTTAGTTTGATAGCAGATTAGAAACTACGCAAAAGAAGCGAGTTTGGACTGTGGCTTACGTGACTAAATAAATCTGAGTCCCGACTTCGACCCGCCCTTAGCTACTGAGTTACTGAAGTACATATCGACACCTCCGTCTCGAACATTCAAACTGTTAACACACCAGATACTTATCTGAAATCCAAGCTTAAAACAGATTAACTTTTGTAAAGCAGAGACTACCTTCGTTAAAGTTTAAGCACTTTCTAAATTATCAGCTATACCAAATTGCTTTGCACTTACTGAACTTTACGATTGCATTCGATTCTTTGAACGTAAACAGAGGGCACAGGAAATATAGAGATTATTTACTCGTACGTCGGTACCTCCTTATAAGGTTTTGCCGCAGGCGTCACTCGCGTAGAATTCGTAAAACAAAAAAGTTATTTTTATTCCCCCGAGGGTTCTACTTTCAACCGAAATGTATGTGACAAATAGATATATTGACGCGATACCTTGTGTGACATCTCCTCCTTATAATATGACACAAAAGTGAAATATAAAGCGTCCTACGTTTATTCCAATTCATAATGAACAATGAACTAATTGAAATTGGAGAAACTGCGATTGTGTACGTGTTTCTTTTTTCAAGCACATTTTTAGTACAAATTGGGAGTGCAATGGAATATGTTATTGGTATAATGTAATAAACTACATTATTAGCCGCCTGCATAATCCACACATGCAAATAAAAATTAATACGAATGGGACCGACTTATAGGTAGTGTGCACCACATTGCGTGCACCATTCATTTCTTTTATAAAAGCTGCTCCCCAGACAAAGACTTAATTTCTCATTCAAACCATTTTTGAATTTGTAAGAACACGAAACATTTACAACCAACATGATTTATGGTTTTTGTTGAAATCAAGATGCTTGAATAAATTCCTTCTCATCAATTTTATTTATTTATTTATTTTGATTTATTTATTTCTTTATGCACAAACATGGTGTACAAAGGTGGACATAATGCCATAAGGCATTCTCTACCTGTCATCCTTAAGGTGGTGCAGAGATAACAGTGGTAAGTGCATTTTATTAAGTATAAATTTAAATACTAGTTATAAGGAAAAACAATAAAATAGTTATATACATAATAGGGATAAAAGACATACAATATATTATATATTTCTATAAATACATACATAAACATAAATCTATACACACCTAAATATACATACATACAATATATACATAAATACTTATAGTAATGGATGAGATTGATGTGCTGATTCCTTTAATCTCTCAAAAAGAAGCTTTCGAACTTTCATTTTGAAAGCATAACGGTTGGTGGACAATCTGATTTCAGGAGGGATCGATGTCGAAAATTCGTCGGAGGCACTCGCTCGAAGAGATATACGTACGTATATTTGAGTAGGTATTTAGCGTTTGTGACAAACGTTTCGGATGAATACGTATCGGTTTTATTATTCCGTTCGTTTATTTTATATTGTGACTGGCTGGGTGGAATAAGTTGACTGAAGTAAAAACATGGGAATCTGTGCAGTTGTCGTTTGTAATATGGTCTCTGCGTGGTCCTGTAGACAATTTTACTATCAGCATGTAGTACGAGTGACAATGCGCATGGTGTACGCTATTCAGCGCATTTTATATTATGCAGAACTTTCCATTACTGAACACTAGTTTTCATTACATATATACGAGAAAATATTTAAAAAATAAAATCCAAAATATACTTTCTACTCTGGCTTTTATAATTTCAATAAAAGTTACTGTATTGCAATCATACATACTTATTGATAAATTGGTTACTGTACCCAATGAGCCATTTATCATTTCGGTAATAAAACTCACGAACAAGTAAGTTAAAGTTAAGATTGTTAAATGTCAAACGACGATACTGAACGAACAGAGAAAAAGAAAATAAACTCTTAAATTAAATATTTCCGTTAAAATGTTAAACTAATCCGGAGTTGAGACCATCCATACAAAATGAGTGGCGGAGTGAGTTGGTTCACTTAATCACAAAGTTGGTTCACCTGAGGCGAGCTAACTCACCGTGCACCTTTATTTCCTTTAAATCTTAAATTAACTCTGAAACAATTCTACTACTATACGTCGCAAATAAGCTGAGTAACCGTAGGTTATGTACGGGAAACAAAATGTACGTACAGCCGCAATTGTAAGGCATAGTAGCGCCCAAATTTGGGCAGTTACATTTTAAAAATAATGACATAGTTATTTAAGTAATAACTTTAACGTTATTTTCATTAAATTATATTTTTTTTGGATTAAATATTACGACAATTATTGGCAATAATGCAGATATGTCAGTTCGAAAACTGATTCGCATCAGTTCAAATCGAGCCGTTCAGTATTCCTTATCTGTATTTTCCTTTTGCAACGCCCCCTTATCAGTGCCAAAGCGGCATCACTTTACCTCAATTCCGGTGGCTAAAGGAGAGATGATGCGATAAAACTCAAAATTAAAGCCACTTTATGACTAGCAGATTTTTGGCGGTTTGTTTTTTGGCAAAGCCTTACTGGTGATGGCTCTAATTTGCCGTTTCGATTAGTAAAAAGACATCGTTCAAATCACTGCCATAGTCACAAACATCATACTATGGCCACATACATCTGCTATGGGCACAACTACTGAACCAGGCTACACAGGTGATACAGTAATGAGAATGAGAGTGAGATTAGTCTTAGTCCCTAAACCATAATCCTAAAGCAGACAGCAATTTGAATGTGTTTTTCTGGCACATCACTATTGTAATTTTAGGGCAAGACCGAATGATCAGTAACTGTCCGAAATACTCACAAAAAGTATATTTTAAGTAGCTGTCTCCAAGCTTTGATAATCGACCTCTTCTTGTGTCAGCTTCAAACTTCTTTCTTATTGTCTTAATAATACTGGGATATTAATAGTTTCATATTAGTTCAGTAATAGTAGTTTTGATTTTATTAGTAAATATTAGGTAAGTATAACATTTTATTACTACTTACTATGGCACTTAGTTATGGCTATGGCACTTAGTTATGGCTTTTGTAATGTTTCTCTTTCATAGTTAATTGATGTTTGATATGATGTTAATTATTGTTTGATTATTGTTATTATAATTCTACACCATTCATGTACCTGCACCTACCAACATATGTATATCTTCTGAATGTAGATTTAAATAACCTTATATAAAGATTATTATCACCAGTATCGTAACTAGTTAAAATCAAATAGATTTATTTGAACAGCTTACAAAATAAATTAAAACTATTAAAATGTATGAAAGGTTGAGGGTGGCTTCTAACGCAAATTACCTATTTTATTTTGGCTGTTTCCTGTATGCGTAAGTAATCATTAACTTCAAACAACCAATGCAAAATGGTGTGTGCCATATTAGCTCCGGTCGGTAAAGGTAAACTGGTAAATAACCAAAAAACCTGGTAAATAAAAAAATAACAGAAAATTTTTGCGAAAATTAATTTCATTGAACGTTTAACAGATGCGTTGCTCGAGGGGTCATTAATTATTGAAAATATGCGTCATTTTTGTGCTTTTATGCGAAATAACCTTTCGCTTTCTTAATAACGTTTCAAAACTCTCACTGTGACAGTTGCCTCATTTTATGATTTTGCGTAAATCTCTTTCTACCAGAAAATTGCTTTTACATTTTGTGTTTTACTTTTTCATTTAATTAACGTGGTTTATTGATATCTTAGCCTTTGAATATAAAGAAAATTTTTACACACACACACTATGGTAAATAATATAATATGCCAGTGCTGAATGTATGTTTAATAACGAATTAATAAAAGGTAAATTTATACTTAATAAAAATACTGAGATGATAACCACACTGGTTGCAGCATGAAACGGCTGGCTGGTCCGCAGCAATACCACCCTCTCACCGCAGATCAACCCAATATATCGGGATTTCTACTGTTACGTTTCGTTCTGGGCAAGCCAAATCCCTAGCCCAGCTCCCTATTCTCTATCTCCTTTATTAACACGGGACCATAGCGAAAAGTAGTAACGGAGAGATGGGGACAAGATGGTGAATACTTAGTTCCAAAATGTTCCTCTCCCTCTCTCTCTCAGTATGCCCAGCAACGAGCAAGTTTACCTCGTTTGCCTCACTGGCGTTTACGGTGGGGCACTTCCTACCAGGATAGCCTTATAAAATAAAAATAACGTACGTACGTATTACCATGTTTTCAAGCGTCTCTTTGGTTCGCAGTAAACAAAGTACTTACGTTCGAGATAAGAGTGAGTAGTTCTGAGCTTAATCCTTAGGAGTTTTTAAATGCTATCCAGATAACATCATTGCTAACACGCCAAATGAGTTTTGAGCAGACAGCGGGAATGATGTCAATGTATACAGTCACAAGCCGGGTCGCAGCAGACGCGACAACTGAGACATTTTTTTTGTAGAAAGTGCTCTTTTCGCCATCCGCAAGATTAGATTTAAGGGGATAAATCTCTCCTCCCACTACTCGTGTCGCGCGCTTTGTGTGAAGGCTTTATGCCGGATTATTTATACAGAACATTTCGCCTGCCGCCTGACATACTAAATAACGCCATCCTTTAATCTAGCGACGTTCAAGCATTCGATATTCACCTTTCAACTAGAATCGCCACTCACACTCAACGGCCGAAATAAAGCGAAAAAATAACATGCTAAAAGCTTCCTTTCAGCGACTCCTAAAGAGTTTAGGTTAAAAGCTTACTTCACACAGTATTCATTACCAAAATGATTCGTCGGAGCGATGCAAGAACGGCGCTCGACGATTGCAGAGCTGTGAGTATAAACACAAAATTACGTTCAGAACGGCACGTAAGAAGCGAGCAATTCCTGATGTACCATGAAGTTAGATTGGAAAACTTCTCATGCTGCATCGTGCTATTGCTCTGTGCCTGTGCCCACTCCATCTCTCATATTACCGAAACTAGTGAGCAATACCTACCCACTTGACACAACCAAACATTATTCTCTACAAATATTTCTAAGAATGATTACCTTGTTCTCTTTGCATTTTGCATTTAAATAGCGTGTATTTATTATAGCTACTCGTTTTAGGATTCCGTTACAACCGTATCTTTCTAAATCTTTTAAAATAAAATAAAAGAATATTAAAAATATATTTTTCCTTTCTTTCCTCGCAAAGAAGTGTAAAGATAAGATCAAGTTATTTTAAAATGGCACCATTTGACTCAGTCTTCTAAAATTACCAAAGAGAAGGCACCATTAGGCAGACGGTCAAACAAACAGATAGAGTTGCTTTTGTGCTAGCGACGGGGACGGGACTCCAAGATTTTCATTTGAAAGTCATGTAGAAAATATTATGATCCGGCCGTGCTAATTTTTTTCCTAGGTAATATTGCTTCTAGACGTTTGTCGTAAACAGAGGCTTTGTTGCAGCCACGATACCACATTTCTGCGAGATTAAATTTGTAATACGTCTTCCGTTTGGCTCAGTTCCGTATTCAGTGCGCCTACTACAGGAATTTGCGTAAACGTTAGCAGATATCGAATTATTTCGAAAACCCACTATCCACCCGGTACTAATATTGCGAATCCTACAACTAAAATTACATCCAAGTTTGTAGCAAATTGCTGCAATAGTCGTTACTTCTATTCTAGATTAAACACATCAGCAACCACAAAACCTTTATAGCAGAACCATTTTAACGAACATTCGTTTCTTGAATGCTTTTTCATTGACTCACGTTCGGTCCATAAAAATATAAACTTTACACATTGTATCAATACGGACAAAATTATATTTCAACACGTACCGATAATACATTTTAACGTAACAAACATTATTTTATATCGAGAACTATTTGATCAAGGTTTATGTTATTGAAACCGATACGATTATTCGAAGAGGAACCAATTAAATTGTAATAGAGACTAAATAATACAAATAAGACTGTTTTAGCATTCATAGTAATTGAAATGCCACGATATTAACTTCAATCACGAACAATCATTGTAAGCGACCAAACAATTCATAGTAATGTTGCGCCGAAAATAAAATTGAATAACGCACCCAGAAGGTATCGTAGAAACTGTCGACTGTTTAATAAAGACACAAATTTAATAACGTGAATGCTTGAAATATTCCACTCATTAATTTGCATTTTGGCGAGATTTTATCCACGTTTCTTTAATTGTTATTAATAGTCGTACGTAGTAGGGGTCTTGGGGAAAATGGGATCTTTTTCAGAATGGCTTATTTGTCAATGTCAGACCGGCAGTGACGCCTGCATCTGTTTCTGATAGCCCCGTTGTTTTGTTTTATTGGTTAGGCACGTTCTTTGTGACTGACGTATGTATGTACGACATAATTATATACGTAAGTCGAGCTTCGGAGTAGTTATCGAACGGTTTTTGTCCAAACTCAACACGATCCGAAGTAGAGCATCATCGATAGCGATCACACTCTAGTAGTGGCTAAGATACGGCTCAAAGTTGCTGTAGCTTGGACTACAAGTGCGACCAACAAGATGGGAAAACGATTTGAGGTCAACAAACTGCGGAACCCAGACGTAGGCGACGCCTTTAGGCTAGAGTTACGAAATAACTTCTCCGTTTTTGAAGCGGACTCGCGCTTTTGTCAACACGGAGTGGAATCGCATCAAAATGGCCTACGTAGAGACCTGCTCCGTCGTTCTTGGACACAAATTACATACACGCGAAGACTGGATGTTACAGAGAACCTGGAACCTCATTGCAGAAAGACGCGAGCTCCATCTTCAACTTCTGGCAACCAGCGACGAGACAGTGCGCGAAAACCTCAGGTTGCAATACAGACAGATCCGCAGGAGCATCTACCGCAGTGCTCGGCACGACCGTCGAGTATGGGTGGATGGTATTGCGGATCACGCCCAACGCGCTGCCGACACCGGTAATCTCCGGGAAATGTACAAGGTAACGAATACATTGAGCGGAAATTGCATACAGAGGAAAAAGAAGCCCTTGAAGGACAAAAGAGGCCAGCCGATCGTGACGTCGGAGGGACAGCTCCAACGCTGGCGGGAGCTCTTTGAAGAAATCTTCTGCGTTCTGAACGATCCTGTCACTCTGACCACACCCGAAAGTCTGCCAACACGAAGCCTCGACATTGATGTTTCTCCACCTACTGAAGAGGAAGTAATAAAAGCCATCCGATTGCTCAAGAATGGCAATGCTCCTGGAATCAACCTCATCACGGCAGAGATGCTTAAAGCGGACGTTCCTGCCGCCGCGAACGCGCTGATACCCCTATTGCGGAACATCTGGTAAACCGAGGAGTTACCCGACGACTGGAATAAAGCCTCTTAATCACTGTGCCTAAGAAAGGAGACATTAGCGAATGCGGCAACTGGAAAGGCATTACCTTGCTCTCGATCCCGTCTAAGGTGCTATGCAAAATTATCCTAGACAGGTTACCGGGGGCCGTTGAACCTCTTCTTCGCAAAGAGCAGGCTAGTTTCCGACCCAACAGATCGTGCACGGACCAGATCAATACCTTGCACATCCTCGAACAGGTATCAGAATGGCAGAGGGAAATTTATTTGACCTTCGTGAACTTTGAGAAAGCCTTCGATATGCTGAGGTGGACTTGTCTGGGACCAGCTACGTGAGCTTGGTGTCCCCGAGAAGATTACGAACTTGATTAAGGCTATCTACGGGAAGTACTCTTGTAGAGTGACTCACGACAGCCTCGTTTCGGAAGACATACGAGTCCACGCGGGTGTGCGCCAAGGGTGTCTTCTTTCACCTCTCCTCTTCCTTGTCGTCCTCGATGGCGTCATGCAAAAAGCTACTCACAGAAAGCGCCGCGGCATAGAGTGGGGACTGCCCAGCGTCTTGGAAAACCTGGACTATGCCGATGACCTATGTCTGCTGAATCACACACGCGTCGACATGCAAGCCAAACTGGACGACCTACGACGAGAAGCAATGGAGAGGGGACTGAAAATCAACACCAAGAAGACACATGAAATGAGGTGCGGCGCAACAAGCTCTTTGCCCTTGCTCATAGGAACAGAGGTTGTGGAAAGGGTCCAGAAATTCAAATATCTCGGCAGCGTAGAGTCAGAAACTGGAGGAAGCGAGGAGGACATCACCTCTAGAATCGCCAATGCGAGAGCAACTTTCGCGCGGCTGCGTCCTGTATGGCAATCGCGGAAATTTACTAGGAGAGTTATGCTCAAGATATTCCGGTCCAACGTGAAAACCGTGTTGCTGTACGGATGCGAGACGTGGAAGGTCACAAAAGACATCTCGCTTCGTCTTCAGGTCGTCGTCAACCGCTGCCTTCGCCGTATTCTCGGTGTTTACTGGCCCGAGAAAATGTCTAACGTGCTCTACGTTAGACATTTTCTATGGGAACGCTGCGGTGAGACTCCGATCAACCACCAGATAAAACGCCGCAAGTGGAAGTGGATCGGCCACACGCTCCGAAGGGATTTTGAACATATACCAAGGCAAGCCTTAGAGTGGAATCCCCAAGGAAAGCGAAAACGTGGCCGCCCCAAACAGACTTGGCGGCATTCAATCATCGCAGAAGCGCAAAACATAGGCAAGACCTGGAGTCAAATAAAGCGAGAAGCACAAGACCGAACGGAATGGCGGAGCACTGTGGATGCCCTCTGCCCCATCTAGGGGACATATGACCTTAAGTCAAGTAAGTCAGGTTTGTGTAATAAAGGCTTGCTTCTGTATTCGTATTAATAAAATTCTACTATTAGTTAATACGATTAGTACGATACTAACTTTTTAGACCTTATTATACATACCTGCGATGTATGTATAATAAGGTCTAAAAAGGTCAGTTTGCTTAACGATAGCATCTCTGTGACGTTTACAGCTAAAGCACACACTCAACTCCAAGCATATGTTACCGGTGATTTGGTCGCTTTTAGACGCTCGAAGCTACTATCTAGAGCTGACATACAAGTTGCTTTTTTGCAAGCGTTTTGGACAACTGATGTCAATACCGCTCTTAAAGCTCTCGAACTAGCAGCAGAGGTAAGCCACCACAAGGTGGACTGACGATGTCGTTGAGATCGCAAGAAGCAGTTGGATGCTGGCGGCTCTAGATCGGTCGATGTGAAGAGCCTTTGGGAAAGCCTATACTCGTATTCAGCAATGAGCATTTTTCGGCTGAGATGATGCGCTTGATGATGATAGTAAATATTTTCAACCGGTCGCGGTGCTTAGACATATTTGTGTATGTTTTGTAGACTATATAAGTATACAGTCATGATGGCTTGAATATTAAATGAAAAACTACCTCGAGGCCAAATACCTTCCTGTTTTCTCTCGGATAACTTGGCTACATGTGTCGTATCACGGAAAGGTTGACCAGTCTTTCACAACGTCATATTATTATTTTCTAGTTCTTTTCTCCTTCTCATTCTCTTACTCCGTCCTCTAGAGGAAATACAAAGAAACGGGACCGTTATTATTATAGAGAAGAACAACGGACACAAAGTACATTAGGACTCGAAACAATAGCAGTATTTGTGGATTGCCTCGTATTGGGATCGAACCCACAATATTCGACGCAATTCTAAACGTCGAAGTAATCGCTTAAACCACAACTAAAGTCAAACTTTTAGGTAGCGTAATAAAACAAATATGTTGCGAGCTGTATTGTATGGCATATCAAATACAAGAGATTATTACATTGTACGGATCTCAAATATATTTTTAGAAAAGCTCTACAATAGATTCGATACTACTTTTAAAGCTATTCAAGATAGTGACGAAAATCTACCAATCCTCCTCCACTTATCTCGGAAACTAGATGCAATAGTTTTCAAAAATATTCAAAGTACTTAAATATTCTGAAAACCCTATCAGAAATCTTCGGAGCCCGCGCCGCATGAATATAATTCGCACTTGTCCAGATTTGATGTTAAGATTGCTTCACTAGAAATGAGTCTTAGGCTTATAACAATGGATAAACAAATGGATATAACAATCACACATAGTATTGTCTAGTGCCGGTACAGAATGAACCTACGACCACCTAGCACATTGAAAGGCTATTTCATTCACTGCGTCGTTCATACACGGTGCTTTAAACTTACCACTACCGAACAATATAGTTCGTAAAATACAATATTCAAAATGTAGGACGATAAATAGGCTATTATTTTCAATAGCCATGTGCAATTGTGCACATACTGCACAGCCAAACGAGCTCGTATACCAATTCCTACGTGACTCTACTTAAAAGCCCCGAAAGGATGTTTAATAACGTATCCACAGTATAAACATTTCAAAAATCCTACGTACGCGATTGAAATACCTTTTGATGTATGGTGCTCGCATGTATCAAATTTATTCCACTGCGTGATACCTAGAGCATTCTGAATATGTTTATATTAAATAAACAAAGTTGTTCAAATACATATGTTCATTTAATTACATGAAAAGTGCGCAGGTATGTTTCGGCGAGGCAATTTACGTACTTGAAGAACGCTGTGATAGGCGTGTTTTATCCGCTCCATTTTGCACGTCCCCACTGACGTTATTTGTTCCGAGCCTGATCTGAATCTCAGCGGGTAGCGTCCGCGTAATACGGCCTTTTCACAATTTTAATATTTTATTTCTATGGCTGACGTCATTTATGTGTAGTCCTGTTTGTCTGACGCAGCTTAATAGCAATGATTGTTAGCGTGTCAACCTGATAGCGATTCTTTAATTTTATTTGAAAGGAAATGTTTATTTTGCTCCAAATCTTTACACGATTTATTTTCATTTTACTGTGGTTAGGGAGGCTTACCTCAAGGAGATAGAAATCATTGGATAACATTTAGCTTGTATGTTCAACTAATTAATCAAGTTTATAACTTGTCAGTTGTATGGCTGCTGGCAAATAATGAGACGCTAGAAATCAAACTGCTTTATACGGATTCTATCACGTTTAGTTTAGGTTTCACTGCTTTTATTCTTCGTGTTCATTGAGAAAACCGAATGTCATCTTTGTTTTAGACTTTGTCATAGCTGTCAGTATTGTAAATAGTATGTACTTTCTGATATTTTCATATTTTAGTATAAATGAATCTCTGTTACAATGAAAGGTCTAAAGGTATACGATTTAAAATACAGTTTCCAACTACATTTTACGTTACCCATCCATCTTTATAATCTAAAAGCAGATAAAGCAGTTTTAAATCAGCACACAGCATGATTGATTTGTTACCACGTTCAAATTCGCTATTCTTTACTACGCAGAGATAAATTTTCGATTCCAAATGCCCGGTGAATAGAATCAAGAAAAATAAAAGTTGGAAAAGGAATTGACAGGTGCACGTTCGTCCGGCGGCGTTCGTACGCAGCGACGAACTCACACAATTTATTTTACTTTGTGTGTCAGCCGACTCTGCGACTTTTACCTATATTTATCATACTCGCACCGAGATCAAACAAAAACACAGTATCAAGGGTTTATCATTCCACTTTCGTTGTATGCCGCCATGTCAGAGTACCGGGATATTGGAATCATAAAAGAGACGTGTCACATGTGATTGACCTGACTTCAATGCACTTCTTGACGCGACAAATAAACGCGTAAACACAACAATCACACACGCACACGTACTCACTACACATGTATGTATAATCATGGTGTGTGTAAATATTCACTGCAGAGTTATAGAAGTAATCCAACTTTTATGGGTAAGTGAAAATTCCTTCCTTGTTTGCATTATGAAAAATATTTGGATTTGTATTGTTGTCACCAACAATCCGCGAAAAATATGAAGAAAACGTTACCGTGATTAAAATAGAAGCAGCTGGCAAAATAATTATGAGATACCTGTAGCCGTCGGCCCATTGTTAGTGGATCAAATTCGTATGCAAATAGGTAAATTACCATCCTCTAATTATTTTTAGTTGCTAATGTACATTATGCAAGTATCTGAACTGGAAAATGAAGCTGTGAAAATATTTTCCAGAAACAAAAGTGATAACCGTGACACTGGCGGGCCAAGCTAGACAGAAATTATTAAATTTTGTATGAAAGTGCCTCTACGAACGGTTCTGATGTGATTTCAATATGCGAATGAGGTATATATAGAGAATTTTGATATAAAATACATAGAATCTAGGTTCCTGCGAGTTCGTGACTAGAAGACGGTATTGCATTCATCAGGTGCCATTTGTAACTCCCTTACCTACCATGTGTTACAAGACATACAAATTTCTAATATTTACTTATTTTCTTCATCTGTAGAAAAAACTTATAGTTAAAAATATTTTGATTCTAATACTAAAAAATTAGTGTGTTTTCCAAAACGCTAAATTGATTTACTGTTTGAAAACTTTACTAAACACAAATTTTCAATAAGCTTAAATAATTTTAAGGTTGAGATAGTGTTTGGAATGTGAAATATTTAATTAACTTTATATTTCAAGCGACTAGTTCTTAACAAACAAATAAAATTACACAATATTAAGAGCGAAAACGGCACGAATAGTATTATGGTTTAAGTGGTTGTCTGAGCACTGCTTGTGTGTCAGGTGTCAAGGGTTCGATTTCTACATAGGTACCCTTGAGTCACAGGAATTTCTTTGTTCAAGAGCTGTCGTTTCGAGCTAAAATATGTTTTCTGCTAACAACTAAGTCATTCTGAGTGATATAATCACGCTAGTTAATTAGTCTACGGTTAGCCACTTGTCATCGCGAAGTTTGTCGATCTATCATCGCCTTTATCACTACATAGTATAAAACAAAGTCTGTATTCTGTCTCTCTGTCCCTATGTATGTTTAAATCTTAAAAACTACGCAACGGATTTTAATGCGGGTTTTTTAATTGATAGTATGGTTCAAGAGGAAGGTTTATATGTATAATTGACGCGGGCGACGCCGCTGGCGACGTCTAGTTTCATATAAAGAACAGAAAAGTATTTTGTAACACGACAAATACTCAAATAACCGAGCTCATGGTCATCAAATGGGTAATAAAAGTTTGAGCGCAAATAAAAGTCACAATCAGAATTTAATAAGACAAAATTAAATAGATATTTGCATCATTATTCGTGTTATAAAAACAAGAAAGTTTTACATGGGTGAGCTCATTGAGACCCTTGTGGGGCACAGTTCAAGTAGAAATGAGAGGCGGAACAATAAAATGCGGATTTTTAAGGCAGTACGGGAACAAATTGCGACTGCGAACATTCGCAGCCAGCCAGGAGATGAGCTTTCGCCCATACCACGGTACACAAACACTCTTATACACTCACTACAAATTGAAAACATTTTCTACTACAATTTATTATTTTCCTTTTGTTATAGAGCCACATTGCTCAACTAGAAAAAGGGCAGGAAATTACCTAAATAAACAAATTCTCAACAAGTTCTTCAAAGCTTTCTCCTATAAAGCTCTCAAACTTAATCTTTTACAATAATTTAATAACCGTTTTTCACTCTAAAAGTTAAGTTGTAACAAATGTCATCTGAGCGAGTATTTCTCGGAGAAACTTGGAACACAAGTGACATGTCGAGGGGAATACAATACGAATATAAAAAGTCGATAGTAGAGGCCGGGCCGGTTCATCCCCCCGCGAAGATTTGTTGGTGAGATTTAATTTGAGATACGGTCGCGACCACACGCCAGCGTCGCCAACTTTTAACCTAACTATACACAAAATTTGCTGCCATTGTATTACTTTAATACTGCTCTCGGCACATTTCGCAGTCTCACGTTTACATGATATATTAAAACAAAAACTTGTGGAGTTCTTCTTTAGAAAACAATGCAAATATTTTTACTTTGTTCTGTACCGTGCATTATAATTAATAAGATTATTTGTTTACTTATATTTGAGTTCGAATAAACAAAGCCAGCATAAGTATTAATACTAAGTTTTGCTATATCGTTATTGTATATTCCGGCAAAGCGATATTATGCCACGCGGATACAACAATAGAGGTGACAAATTAACAACTTGGCGAGTGTCCCATACAAAGTTGCTTAGTTATATGAACACTTGTTACAGAGTCAGATTTCGTCGCGGAGTTTAGGAATTATGCAATGAGTGCGAGCTAGAAGTGGTTCGATAACGTTTGCAGCTAGAAAACGCGCGACTGGTGTGGCATGTATCATTCATAAGGAAATGCGGCGTCTAGCGTACACCGCGAATATTTCACAGTCGGTTTATCGAAAGAGCAGAGGCGCGTTTAAAGCCTCATAGAGTACGGGCACAGGTGGCTCGAATATCCTCACCAATAGTATGGAGACGTGATCGGAAAACCAAATTGCAATTGGCAACTCGCGACTTCCTCTTCAAATAATGAAATTTGAAGTTTATTGTACCGATCGAAGTCTTCCCTGTTCCACTGCTCCAATAAATTAGGACGTAGGTAAGTCGGCACGCGAAGAGAATTTAGGTGAAGTTGCCGCGAATCTGTTTCAGTGATTGGCTTAACTCCGGAATTTTAATTTGTATAAAGCTCGGTGATACCGTTACGGTGTTTCCAACCACCGATACATATACTTGCGCCTCCATTGTGACACGTCACGAATAGTAATTATACTAAGCAGTAACAGTCACGAACTAATTTAACCAAACACTGAATAAATTTACTCGTACCTTCTCCCCTTGTAATATTGTGGAAAAGGAATATTTTGTCATCATTAACAAACAATTTTCAACAACTCAAATAGTTAAAAGTTTTAATGATAATACGAAGTACTTTCGATACTATACTTGCTACCAATTCATTTCATAACATAATTTTCAAATAAGGTAGGTATATAAATAGAGGTGTAGGTACTTGTTAATGCTTCGCCGTATACAATAACACAACGTTACAATTTCACAGTAAGGAGTTTCTCTCAAGGTATTTTTCAGATACCCTATATATTCTGGCTTGTATTTCATATTCGTATCTTTTATATTATCAAATTCCTTGCTCATTGCAACGGTTCCTTTGCGCTCTCTATCTATCTGAGGACACCTACATTCGTTATAAATTTTAACTCCAGGCTCCTGCAGGGATTTTTCTTTACAAGAATCTTTCCGACAATCAACGTTGGTACGCTTTGAATGAAACAGCAAAAATTGATTATATTTTTTGTCGTGAATCTAGTACTTACTAGAGAACTGTGCTCAGTACTCAGCGTTCAGTGAGGCGGCATAATAACGAAGTCCCTATCGATAATATGGTGAGTGTACTGTACAGATACAACGTTTTCATCCTACAACAGATACAGATTCATTCAGTCAAAGGCCATTATTTTGTACTCAACTGTCTGGTGCATTAGCGCCGCTGCTTTTATTCACTATTTATGTTCTACCTTCCTTAACATCGGTACTTCTGGAACAATTACTACCGAAACAAAAGATAACACAACAAAAGTTTGCCGCGCGGTGGCTTCACAAGAACATACTTTAAAATTATAGCATTCCCGATACACCATCCTGTGTTAAAGCTAGCTTTTGAAGCTATAAAAGTTAACAGCCGTCGTTTTTACGAAATTATGGCACCTAAATCTAACGAAGTTGTATTACTTTAATAGCGACGTCGAATACGTGGGACTGTATTTTACTGTACTATGTAATTCACTGAGTTTAAATAAAGATTGGCAAAGCAGGAAGGCCACCATTAACTGATGCTGTAAAGGACCCTAACTTCTACACTACGGACTAAACTTTCCATTTTAGTTTAACATAAACAGAACCAGAATACGAATGGGAATATAAATAAATAAGAAGTCGTTTGCACGTCTTAAATATATTGTTACCGCATTTTCTAGCTCACCCGTACAATTTTCTAAGCTGCTATTTTATTACCCAACTACTTTTTATTCCTTCACGATCTACTGCTATTTTATCCCATTCGAATAACAGAAACCCACATGAGATAAAAACATATCTAGCATTAAAATTATTAGCGAAGGTTACATACAGTAGTTATAATAACTCAAGTGAATAACTATATCCCGGCTTCCAGTTCGCAACACACCAACTCTCTCGCTAGCAATAAACGCCCCGAGAAATATTTTCACATCGTTGTGGAAGTTAAAATGAAAGGAAGTACACCCTGTAGAGCAATAGCGGACCCCTACACCGGTGACGGATAATGCTGAATATTTCGACGAGTTACATAATTTTATTCATGAGACGAATGCGGCCGATTGCGTATCAAACAGTTTCATAATAGATACACACGATTCGCGTTGATCAAAACTTTCTCAATTGCAATTCTCACATGCTATTGTTCCGTTCATATTTGACAATCGGGTTATGATAATAACATCTACATCGGTACGCGAAGGCGGTATTCGTATTCGATTTTTTTGTTCTAGTTCGTAGTTTCATAATACGAATTTCTAGGTAATTCACTGGTTATATTTTAGAGATAGCGCTTTGATGAATATGTAATTATCCATCAGGCAGTCTGAAATACTGTCACTTATTATATAACGACGTTAAAGGCTTATTTTCGCGTTCAGCAAACCCTCGTTCAAGTTTTATGTAGATGAATATAGTTTTAACATGTTTATAATATATAAACAGCTTAACATGTTTATGGTGGAACACGGAACATCACTCCACAGATGTAATTAGTGGTTTGATATACCTCGTATTATTTCCGTGAATAGATTCAGCACCTGATGACCCAATAATATTTATATGAAAGAAAAACCATAAAATACGGATCAGTCTTATACTCGATTTGTTAGTAATGTCACCGACATTGGAGAGAAGAATAATAAATTTTGATTACTTTCTCACGTCCGCAATCGTTATTCGATTTCACAATTTTTCACCGCACCCCTTACGTGAGTCATGATTAAAATGGAAAACGTCATTACTTTCAATCATGTATTTTCTTCGCCGCGTTTTCAATAGCGATTAGAGGCTATCTACAGTTCATTGAAGAGGTTTTTTACTTATTGAATAGATGATGCCCATCGATTTGTAGGTGTAATTAAATGTTAGAAGCACTTTTAAAACGGTTTGTATATGAATAATAACCGCTCATCCGTGTGGTGACGGATTAAGAATACGGAATGTCACCACCCCATATCATCCCATTGGTGTCGTAAGAGCCGACAGAGGGAGCATATTATGCAGAGAACAGCACTTTAAGAGAAGGAAAACTTGATACAAACCCTATACCAACCCGTTTGGCCAACGTGGCATAGTAGGCCAATTCCTTCTTTCAAAGGAGAGGCCTAGTCCTGCAATGGACTGATAAAGGCTGATGATGAATAACCGCTCGAAAACAATGCATAATTTTATAAAACTTGCCGTAGTTTAACACTTTTACATCATAATAAACCACATTATTAGCTAGATAAATAGCGTGTTCCTACACACAAGTGTGTACCTATCTATCTTCTACACATATATATGTATGTAATCGTACAAGTAGTAGTCAATAGGTATGAGGAACAAATTTCCTCCGTACGTTGTTTACTAGTTGTTACCAAGTAATAAACAAGTTTGTTTGATAGCAGATCAGAAACTACGGGAAAGAAGCGAGTTTGGACTGTGGGTTACGTGACTTAATAAATCTGAGTCCCGACTTCGACCCACCCTTAGCTACTGAGTTACTGAATTACGTATCGACACCTCCGTCTCGAACATTCAAACTGTTAACACACCAGACACTTATCTGAAATCAAAACTTAAAACAGATTAACTTTTGTAAAGCACAGACTACCTTCGTTAAAGTTTGAGCACTTTCTAAATTAGGAGCTGCGCCAAATTGCTTTGCACTTTCGATTGCATTCGATTATTTGAACGTAAACAGAGGGCACAAGAAAAATAGAGATTATTTACTCGTACGTCGGTACCTCCTTATGAGATTTTGCCGCAGGCGTAACTGGCATAGAATTCGTGAAACAAAAAAGTTATTTTTATTCCCCCGAGGGTTCTACTTTCAACCGAAATGTATGTGACAAATAGATATATTGACGCGATACCTTGTGTGATATCTCCTCCTTATAATATGACACAAAAGTGAAATATACAGCGTCCTACGTTTATTCCAGTTCATAATGAACAATGAACTAATTGAAATTGGAGAAACTGCGATCGTGTACGTGTTTCTTTTTCAAAATCAATTTTGGTACAAATTGGGAGTGGGCTGGAATATGTTATTTGTATAATGTAATAAACTACATTATTAGCCGCCTGCATAATTCACACATGTATAGTTATAAAATTAATACGAATGGGATAATGTACCGAATGATAGTGTGCTCCATATTGCGTGAATCATTCATATTGTTTTAAAAGCTGCTCCCCGGACAAAGACTTAATTTCTCATTCAAACCATTTTGGAATTTGTAAAAACACGAAACATTTACAACCGACATGATTTATGGTTTTTGTTGAAATCAAGATGCTTGAATAAATTCCTTCTCATCATTTTTAATTTAGTATGAACCGTTGTCGAGTCGTCGGAGGCACTCGCTCGCTAAATACCTACTCAATTATACGTACGTATAATTGAGTAGGTATTTAGCGTTTGTGACAAACGTTTCAGATGAATACGTATCGGTTTTATTATTCCGTTCGTTTATTTTATATTGTGACTGGCTGGGTGGAATAAGTTGACTGAAGTAAGAACGTGGGAATCTGTGCAGTTGTGGTTTCCAATATGGTCTCTGAGTGGTCCTGTAGACAATTTTACTATCAGCATGTAGTACGAGTGACAATGCGGATGGTGTACGCTATTCAGCGCATTTTATGTTACGCAGAACTTACCATTACTAAACACTAGTTTTCATTACATATACCTATTCGGCAAATATTTAAAAAATAAAATGTAAAATATACTTTCTACTTTGGCTTTTATAATTTCAATAAAAGTTACTGTATTGCAGTCATACAAATAACCTACCTCCAATTGATAAATTGGTTACTGTACCCAATGAACCATTTATCATTTCGGTAATAAAACTCACGAACAAGTAAGTTAAAGTTAAGATTATTAAATCTCAAACGACGATGCTGAACGAACAGACAAAATGTAAATAAACTCTTAAATTAAATATTTCCGTTAAAATGTTAAACTAATCCGGAGTTGAGACCATCCATACAAAATGAGTGGCGGAGTGGGTTGGTCCACTTAATCACAAAGTTGGTTCACCTGAGGCGAGCTAACTCACCGCGCACCTTTATTTACTTTTAATCTTAAATTAAGTCTGAAACAATTCTGCTAGGGTACGTCGCAAATAAGCTGATTAACCGAAGGTTATGTACGGGAAACAAAATGTACGTACAGCCGCAATGTTAGGGAATCGTAGCGCCCAAATTCGTGTAATTACTTTCTAAAAACAAAGACCTAGTTATTAATGTAATAACTGTAACGTTATTTTCATAAAATTATAATATGTATTCATTGATAATACTTAAGATTAAATATTACGACAATTAATGTAAAAAATACGCAGATGTCAGTTTGAAAACAGATTCGCGTCAGTGCAAATCGAGCCGTTCCGTAATCCTTGTATGCATTTTCCTTTTGTAACACTTATCAGTGCCGAAACTGCATCACTTCACCTCAATTTGACGTCACGACTAAGGAGAGGCGATACGATATTACTCAAAAGTAAAGGTGCTTTATGAATAGCAGATTTTTGGTAGTTTCAGTTTCGGTAAAGTCCTACTGGTGATGGCTCTAATGTGTCGTTTCGATTAATGAAAAGGTCAGCGTTCAAATCACTGCCAAACCCACTAATATCAATCCTACGGTCACATACATCTTCTATGGTTACTGCTACTGAACCAGGCTGCACAGGTGATAGAGTAATGAGAATGAGAGTGAGATTAGTCTTAGTCCCTAAACCATAACCCTAAAGCAGACAGCTATTTGAATATGTTTTGCTGGCGCATCACTATTGTAATTTTAAGGCAAGACCGAATGATCAGTAACTGCCCGAAATACTCACAAAAAGTATATTTTAAGTAGCTGTCTCCAAACTTCGATACTCGACCTCTTCTTCTGTTAGCTTCAAACTTCTTTCTTATTGTCTTAGATATTATATTGTGGTTCAGTAAAAGTAGTTTTGCTTTTATTAGTAAACATTATAACATTTTATTACTGCTTACTAACATATTTCTTTTGTAATGTTTCTTGGCTTTTGTAATGTTTCTCTTTCATACTTGATTGATATTTGATATCAATCAATTATGAAAGAGAAACATATCATTATTTATACTAACAATAATCAAACTCTAATTAACATTAATTCGTGTTTGATTATTGTTATTATAATTCTACACCATTCACGTACCTGTACCTACGTATGTATATCTTCTGAATGTAGATTTAAATAACCTTATATAAAGATTATGATTAACAGCATCGTAACTATTTAAAATCAAATAGGTTGCTTATATGGACAGCTTAAAAAATCAATAAAAACTATTAAAATGTAAAGGTGGCTTCTAAAGCAAATTATTTTATTTTGGCTGTTTCCTGTATGCGTAAGTAATCATTAAGGCGCTACCTCGAAAATGTATTCCCTTTTTGATTACAGATTTTGAAGCAGTGAGACACACCAGCAAAGTGAAAATTTTATATAATATTTATCAGGTCTTTATCTAGGGACTGCTCGAACAGATACACGGTTAGAAGATTTTCGCTCAATAGAATTTTTATTTGAAAACATGCTTTCTCTAAAAAATTTTTAAGGATATTTAAAAAAATACTTAACTTTTCGCCTTGAAATTGCTACTCACCGAAAGAAAAGCTAGTTTAGTAGGGACTGGTCGAACGATTTTTTTCTAAAACGATTATTACTTGAGTTATGAATGAAATAAGATTTCAGACAGTTTCGTGATGGCATACGATGTCAAAAACCGTGCGACATTCAACTTTATAGCTAACACTTAGCGATGACCTCTGCACGTTCAACCCTTCTTTTTTTTTGGTTTATTCCCATCTTCCCCCGCATGTCTCCCCCCGAACGGGGGAAAATGGGAATTTTTGTGTCATCTTCCCCCGAATTTGTAATCGGGGGAAGATGGGAAGTTGCATTCCCATCTTCCCCCGCATGCCTGACACCGAACGAGGGAAAATGGGAATGCGTGTTTCATCTTCCCCCGATGACAAGATCGGGGGAAGATGGGAAGTTCTATTCCCAACTTCCCCCGCATGTCTGCTCCCGAAATAAGGAAAATGGAAATGTTTGTGTCATTTTCTCCCGAACTTGTAATAATTTTAATTAATTTGTACCCAAAATACGTTTAATAATTAATTTTGTTCACCAACGTATGGCTCGAATAAAATAAACATGGTTTTTACAGGCACTAATAAAACAAAGCTTCATTGGTACTATACAGTCATATTTATGAGTAAATATGAAAGTACTGTTTGTTGATCGTCAATCGAGGGACGAAAATAATTTTTATTTGTTCTCCAAATATTTTTAATAATTATTTTTGTTATTTTACCCCACTGTTATTTTTTTTACAGGAGTTAATAAAACAACGTTTGATTACCAACATTTTTATAAAAAGGAAATAGTACAGCATTTTCCGTTTGAACATCAGTCATACTATAACAATTCCTCTTATTTAAAATTATTAATCCAAAAATCAAATATTGACAACAATATTGTTCTTTATAAAATCAGTCTTATTAGGAAACACTTTGAAAAACCGTACTCTTTTTGTATTTAAATATTTATTCTTACTGTAAAATATTGTCAATACCTACTGACAATATTTTACATTTCAATCTGTCTTACCGTTTTAACAATTAATATTAAAAATTAACAGATGGGTATAACTATCACTACACATTCAAATCTAAATGTCAATATTCATTATAAAATCAGTCTTAGAACTAGTAAAAAATGTTTTAGTTTTTTAATTATTTACATCTGAAGAAAAGCCTCTCAATTTTTTTTTTCAAAAATATCAAAATTACAATGACTAGGTATTTACACTTTTTTCAAATAAACAACGTTATAATATTATCACAGCATGCAAAATCAAAGATAAGTCACGTAAACTAAAAAGTTTGCTGTCTACAATAGTAGCAACAATAGTAAATATACATTTCAATCGCACCAACCACTCTTAAATTTCAAGTCTTGACAATAAATTTAACATTCTACAGTATAAAAACATTCTTAAAATCTAACATTTTAAACTTGTAATTATACATTTAACAATGTTATCACAGCATGCAAAATCACAGAATAGACACTTGAATTTAAAATAAATAAGTTTTGAAGGTTCAAAATAATATCAACGAAAGTACTGTGTGTTGGTCAATTATTTCGTTAATATTAACGAAATCATGGACCGAGAAATAGTACTTTTTACAATTAGCCACTTTCTGGAAGAGATGAAGTAATTGTTAATAATATTATTATCAATTACCTCATCTTTTCAAGAAAGTGGCAGATTGTTATTGTAGTAGGTATGAGGAATTGTTATAGTAGTAGGTATGACTGATTTTCAAACGGAAAATGCTGTACTATTTCCTTTTTATAAAAATGTTGGTAATCAAACGTTGTTTTATTAACATTGTAAAAAAATAACAGTGGGGTGAAATAACAAAAATAATTATTAAAAATATTTCGAGAACAAATAAAAATTATTTTCGTCCCTCGATTGACGATCAACAAACAGTACTTTCATATTTACTCATAAATATGACTGTATAGTACCAATGAAGCTTTGTTTTATTAGTTCCTGTAAAAACCATGTTTATTTTATTCGAGCCATACATTGGTGAACAAAATTAATTATTAAACGTATTTCGGGGACAAATGAAATTACAAGTTCGGGAGAAGATGACACAAACATTTCCATTTTCCTTATTTCGGGAGCAGACATGCGGGGGAAGTTGGGAATAAAACTTCCCATCTTCCCCCGATCTTGTCATCGGGGGAAGATGAAACACGCATTCCCATTTTCCCTCGTTCGGTGTCAGGCATGCGGGGGAAGATGGGAATGCAACTTCCCATCTTCCCCCGATTACAAATTCGGGGGAAGATGACACAAAAATTCCCATTTTCCCCCGTTCGGGGGGAGACATGCGGGGGAAGATGGGAATAAACCGTTTTTTTGATCTTCGAGGTAGCCTCTAAACTTCAAACGACCAATGCAAAGGTGTGTGCCTTATTAGCTCCGGTCGGTAAATGTAAACTGGTAAATAACCAAAAAACCTGGTAGATAACCAAAAAACCTGGAAAATAAAAAAATAACAGAAAATTGTTGCGAAAATTAATTTCATCGAAATAATTCGATATCTGCTAACGTTTACGCAAATTCCTGTAGTAGGCGCACTGAATACGGAACTGACCCAAACGGAAGACGTATTACGAATTTAATCTCGCAGAAATGTGGTATCGTGCCTGCAACAAAGCCTCTGTTTACGACAAACGTCTAGAAGCAATATTACCTAGGGAAAAAATTTAGCACGGCCGGATTATAATATTTTCTACATGACTTTCAAATGAAAATCTTGGAGTCCCGTCCCCGTCGCTAGCACAAAAGCAACTCTATCTGTTTGTTTGACCGTCTGCCTAATGGTGCCTTCTCTTTGGTAATTTTAGAAGACTGAGTCAAATTGTGCGATTTTAAAATAACTTGATCTTATCTTTACACTTCTTTGCGAGGAAAGAAAGGAAAAATATATTTTTAATATTCTTTTATTTTATTTTAAAAGATTTTGACAGATACGGTTGTAACGGAATCCTAAAACGAGTAGCTATAATAAATACACGCTATTTAAATGCAAAATGCAAAGAGAACAAGGTAATCATTCTTAGAAATATTTGTAGAGAATAATGTTTGGTTGTGACAAGTGGGTAGGTATTGCTCACTAGTTACGGTAATATGAGAGATGGAGTGGAACAGGCACAGAGCAATAGCACGTTGCAGCATGAAAAGTTTTCCAATCTAACTTCATGGTACATTGCTCGCTTTTTACGTGCCGTTCTGAACGTAATTTTGTGTTTATACTCGCAGCCTTGCAATAGGCGAGCGCCGACGAATCATTTCGGTAATGAATACTGTTTGAAGTAAGCTTTTAACCTAAACTTTTTAGGAGTCGCTGAAAGGAAACTTTTAGCATGTTATTTTTTCGGTTTATTTCGGCCGTTGAGTGTGAGTGGCGATTCTAGTTAAAAGGTGAATATCGAATGCTTGAACGTCGCTAGATTAAAGGATGGCGTGTTTTAGTATGTCAGGCGGCAGGCGAAATGTTCTGTATAAATAATCCGGAATAAAGCCTTCACACAAAACGCGCGACACGAGTGGGGGGAGGAGAGATTTATCCCCTTGAATCTAATCTTGCGGATGGCGAAAAGAGCACTTTCTACAAAAAAAAACGTCTCAGCTGTCGCGTCTGCCGCGACCCGGCTTGCGACTGTATACATTGACACAATTCCCGCCGTCTGCTCAGAACTCATTTGGCGTGTTAGCAATGATGTTATCTGGATAGCATTTAAAAACTCCGAAGGATTAAGCTCAGAACTACTCACTCTTATCTCGAACGTAAGTACTTTGTTTACTGCGAACCAAAGAGACGCTTGAAAACATGTTAATACGTACGAACAGAACGAATTTACAATAAAAACATAGTTCTTTTGGTATAACTTCCCGGCTGCTGGTAATATTTGAATGAGCACCGTGAATACCGTGAGTCTTTGACGGTGGAATTAATTTGTTTATTATTTTTATTTTATAAGGCTATCCTGGTAGGAAGTGCCTCACCGTAAACGCCAGTGAGGCATACAAGTTAAACTTGCACGTTGCTGGGCATACTGAGAGAGAGAGAGGGAACATTTTGGAACTACCCATGATTTTTCCGTTACTGCTTTTCGCTATGGTCCCATGTTAATAAAGAAGATAGAGAATAGGGAACTGGGCCAGGCATCCGGCTTGCCCAGAATGAAACGTAACAGTAGAAATCCTGATATTATATTGCGTTGATCTGCGGTGAGAGGGTGGTATTGCTTCGCAGCAATACCACCCCCTCACCGTAACACGTCTCACTGCCGCTGGACTGTAGCTGGTCCGCACCAGCTAGCCATTTTATGCAACAACCAGTGAGGTTATCGTCTCAGTATTTCTGTTAAGTTTAACTTTACCTTTTATTAGTTCGTTATTAAACATACTTCAGCACTGGAATATGATATTATTTACTATGGTGCGTTAATTAAATGAAAAGGTAAACAAAAACGTTAAAGCTACATTTTCTGCTAGACAGAGAATTACGCGAAAACATGAAATGAGGCAACTGTCACAGTGAGAGTTTTGAAACGTTATCAAGAAAGCGAAACGTTATTTCGCATAAAAGCACAAAAGACGCATATTTTCAATAATTAATGATCCCTCGAGCAACGCATCTGTTAAACGTTCAATGAAATTAATTTTCGCAACAATTTTCTGTTATTTTTTTATTTACCAGGTTTTCTGGTTATCTACCAGGTTTTTTGGTTATTTACCAGTTTACATTTACCGACCGGAGCTAATAAGGCACACACCTTTGCATTGGTCGTTTGAAGTTTAGAGGCTACCTCGAAGATCAAAAAAACGGTTTATTCTCATCTTCCCCCGATTACAAATTCGGGGGAAGATGACACAAAAATTCCCATTTTCCCCCGTTCGAGGGGAGACATGAAAAAAAAAACAAAATCGAGGCAGAAAATAATCTTTCGTCTCACTGTTTGCAATATTTTGATCGTAAGCTGTCATATTTTTTTTGATAATATTGTAGGAAATCTAATGAACTAAAGAATTACCCTATTTATTTTCATATTATACGTGTATATTTTGTAAAATTAAATAAAATCTGCCAAACGTCTATGATTTTGACGCTCGGTAGATCCCATCAATATCAAACGCTTCAGTAATTTAAACCTTATTAGCATAAGCGGTGTACTGAGTGTCAGTTGCTAGTTTACGCCCCGCCCAGACCTCATCATTCGGCTATGAGCCCTGTGAGAGATAGGTCATGTCGCTTGCGTCTCCGCTGCACGAAATTTTACGTAAACCTGTTTGTTATTATAATACGCCGATTTGAATTCGTAATTTCATGTTTTATGTTATATGACTGAATACTTTGAATCAAATAGGCTTTTCATGTAACTATGGGCACATATAATCTTAATATATAAAATCCTTGCGTTACTGACTGACTGACAGACACGCTACAGCCGAAACTATTGGGCGCAGGAAGCTCAAATTTGGCATGTATGTTCCTTGGGGACCGTAGGGGTGCACTAAGAAGGGATTTCCCGAAATTTCCACGGGGTCGGCCAAAACGGGTAAATTTAAAAAAAATGCAGGCGTAGCTGCTGGCGTCCTCTAGTTAGGACCTAAGTTTATACTCTTGTTGCGTTTAATGTGTTATTGTTTCTGTGCTTATAAATATATAATTAGAAGAATAAAATATGGACAATTAGAGAAATGAAGTTCTACGAAGGATTTGTACAAGAAAGCGTCGTAATAAAATAGAAATTCATCCATGGCCAAGTGATTATGAAATATGTAATATTTTTACACAAATTATTTTCATAAGTCTTTTATGACTATAACTGTGTTACTGATATATTATCGATTATGCATAATATAATTATATAAATTATTCTCACATTACATAGCTACCACAGTTTTCAATTTTTGAAAGAGTAATAACATAAAATCGAATCATTTTATGTACCTTTATTTCAAATTCATTAGCTTGTCAGAGCGCCTGGAGCGCTAAGATGCCGCCACGGCGAACAATAATGATGACAGCGCTAATATGGCGCTCCGCAATCCGCACACAAGCGGTAACGAATGTTGTATTATTGTGTTTTGAACATAAACCTATTTAGGTACATCGGGTAAAACTTTGATTATTCATAAACTATTAGGTATGTCTCAGTACATCTAATATCTTTTTAATTTCTAAAATCAATCATTTGTAAGTAAGAAGATGACTTCTCTGTTTGCTATAACACAAGATATAGTATTTTTTTAATAATAAAGTACGTAACTAAATATCATTATTGTAATTACAGTGAAGTTAAAGATAACAGTTCTGCAACGTCTTACACACATTTGACGTCAGTCATTCCTAACACGATCTGTTCAAGAGCTAGCCAAGAAATGCCAAACAATTTTGACTCAAATTTCGTAGTGATAAGCAAAAATTACAAGAGGGATAGCAGTGACTGGTTCGAATTGCGTAAGAATATGTTGACAGATTGAAATTTTGTATAGTGGTAAAAAGAAGAGATAACAGCAGTAAAGCCAACTTAGTAAAAAGTATTTTGTACAAATAAAATATTTGCAATGTAAAATCGCGCATGCGCATGGAATCTAAAATGAACAACTGGCTTTGCAATAACTGGCGAAGCAAGAAAATGTAACAATCGAGCCTTGTGGATTATTCGATTATTGGTGCCACGCCAGATGGATTAATAGGTCCAAACACGATTGTGGAAATTTAATGGAGAATAGTATAAGAGCAAATAAAATACAAATATGGAAACATGATAAAAAAGTGAACTGACTAGTCTAAACAAATATTGTAATTGTTATTACCAAATTAATTCAGGGGCAACGCCACGTTACACGCAAACAAAAGTGTTTATTTGCTGTGTGGAGTGGCGAAAGTATACCACTAAAAATAGAAATTATAGAAAGAGATGATGTTTTCTGGGAGAAGCTTGTGGCGTTTTATTTGAATTGGCAGTTGCCTGAAATTGTTGATTCTCGTCAAGCTCAAGGGATGGCATTGCGAGATTACGGAGAGGAAAATGTTTCATCAGTGCTTGAAATTTCTACAATACCAAGCCGTAAAAGGAAAGTAAATGAAACTGTGCCTCGTGAACAACAGCAAATAATAAGTCTTATCACCTCACACACTGCCTTTAACATTCGATGAGAATAAAGAAAACCTGCCGGGTTGTAGCAGACAGCTAACTTTTGATGAGCTGTAAACTCTGTATTTCGTTAATAAATTATAAATGTATATAAATAAATATCTTTTAATATTTATTTTCTTTGAAACAACACATATTTGAAGCGAAAGAATTTTTTTATATTTTTCCATACAAACATGTATGACGAGAGCTAACGAAAAAGCAGTAACTCAAATTCTAATTCTATAATTTTCTAAGGTTCATATATTTTTGATGTTTCATCTATTTTGAAAAATAATAATGGGTTGGGTTTCGAAACGATTCGCCTGAATTTGAGGGTATTGGTAGTGTAGGGGGCTTAAGGTAGTTCGTTTTAATCCCCTAAAAGTAATTTTGGCTGCCGTTGTTGCGTCTAAATATTTTTAAACAATTTCCAAAATTTCATAAATACTTCGGCAATTATGCAAAACGGAACATAGTTTTTATACTTTAGTACAGTTTTACAAATGTAATTTTTAGGTTTTATGTGAAAAACGTGAAACGAAACGCAAAACTGCCATCTTGGAATGATCATATTGACAGCTAATGTCAAATTTGTGCGTCATTGCTTTCGAGTGCCTTGGGTTAGGTGCGACTGTAATAAGTAAATAAATAGGTTATGTTAGGTTCTCTTTTGACCCTTAATCCGAAAATAGGAGCCCTTCGCAGGGCTCCGATAACCTTAGTTTATTAAACTAGTGTGATGAATGTGGAAGTTGGCAGTGCCATACACACCGATGATTGGAGATTTTTTTTTTCAGAGGAAACCAAGTATTTCCGGCAAGTGAAAATGGTGAGCGGGGTTTCAAGACCTCCCGTGCTCCCTCTCCAATCACTCACAACCCCTAAAAACGGCGACGTATTTCGAAACCTTTGCCATAATAATTATACCTATAATAACAATAAACATCCATAAATAAATAAAAGAAATCAACTTTTACTAAACTTCAATTATCTCGTAACTCGCTTTAGTTGAGATACGGCGTTTGCGCTTAGTAGAGCAGTAATGTGTTTTTTAGGGTACCGTAGCCAAAATTGTAAAAACGGAACCCTTATAGATTAGCAATGTCTGTCTGTCTGTCCGCCCGTATGTCACAGCCAATTTATTGCAAAACAGATTTGAAAACTGGCAGGAATGGAATCAGATGTAGGTACTCTATGAACTGCTTCACTATTTTTATACAAAAACAAAACAAACATAATAATGGCCTCTCCATACATGGAACTGACTTAATTATTTTTATCATCTTACGGCACGTAGGTATTTACCTACTTTCGTCAACATTTAATACCTATAACGTCTAATGTAAACCAGTTTTGCTCATGGCTGCACTGAGAACAAAAATTGCGCTATGCCTATATTGTACAAACAGATTGATGTATGTAATATAAATATTAATATCAGTATCTCAATTCAATATGCTAAAACGTTTTGCTTGCGATTTTGAAATATTGGAATACGGATGTCGCCAGAATACGACCGCACGCGACGAGAATGAAGGGGGGCGCCCCGCAGTAGACGGAGCTAAGCTCCCTTCACCTCCCCTGCTTCACCCCCTCATTTACCAAAACAGTCGCTTAGGACAGCGCCTTAACGTTTTTGTTTACCTTTTCATTTAATTAACGCACCATAGTAAATAATATCATATTCCAGTGCAGAAGTATGTTTAATAACGAACTAATAAAAGGTAAAGTTAAACTTAACAGAAATACTGAGACGATAACCTCACTGGTTGTAGCATAAAACGGCTAGCTGGTGCGGACCAGCTACAGTCCAGCGGCAGTGAGACGTGTTACGGTGAGAGGGTGGTATTGCTGCGAAGCAATACCACCCTCTCACCGCAGATCAACGCAATATAATATCGGGATTTCTACTGTTACGTTTCATTCTGGGCAAGCCGGATGCCTGGCCCAGTTCCCTATTCTCTATCTTCTTTATTAACACGGGACCATAGCGAAAAGTAGTAACGGAAAAATCATGGGTAGTTCCAAAATGTTCCCTCTCTCTCTCTCAGTATGCCCAGCAACGTGCAAGTTTAACTCGTATGCCTCACTGGCGTTTACGGTGAGGCACTTCCTACCAGGATAGCCTTATAAAATAAAAATAATAAACAAATTAATTCCACCGTCAAAGACTCACGGTATTCACGATGCTCATTCAAATATTACCAGCAGCCGGGAAGTTATACCAAAAGAACTATGTTTTTATTGTAAATTCGTTCTGTTCGTACGTATTAACATGTTTTCAAGCGTCTCTTTGGTTCGCAGTAAACAAAGTACTTACGTTCGAGATAAGAGTGAGTAGTTCTGAGCTTAATCCTTCGGAGTTTTTAAATGCTATCCAGATAATATCATTGCTAACACGCCAAATGAGTTCTGAGCAGACGGCGGGAATTGTGTCAATATATACAGTCACAAGCCGGGTCGCGGCAGACGCGACAGCTGAGACGTCATCCGCAAGATTAGATTCAAGGGGATAAATCTCTCCTCCCCCCACTCGTGTCGCGCGTTTTGTGTGAAGGCTTTATTCCGGATTATTTATACAGAACATTTCGCCTACCGCCTGACATACTAAAACACGCCATCCTTTAATCTAGCGACGTTCAAGCATTCGATATTCACCTTTTAACTAGAATCGCCACTCACACTCAACGGCCGAAATAAACCGAAAAAATAACAT
Source organism: Euclidia mi (assembly GCA_944739405.2). NCBI lineage: Eukaryota > Metazoa > Arthropoda > Insecta > Lepidoptera > Erebidae > Euclidia > Euclidia mi. The sequence continues at coordinate 89,735,058 of OX123183.2, read as the reverse complement.
GCTAAAAGTTTCCTTTCAGCGACTCCTAAAGAGTTTAGCTTAAAAGCTTACTTCACACAGTATTCATTACCGAAATGATTCGTCGGCGCTCGCCTATTGCAGAGCTGCGAGTATAAACACAAAATTACGTTCAGAACGGCACGTAAAAAGCGAGCAATGTACCATGAAGTTAGATTGGAAAACTTTTCATGCTGCAACGTGCTATTGCTCTGTGCCTGTTCCACTCCATCTCTCATATTACCGTAACTAGTGAGCAATACCTACCCACTTGTCACAACCAAACATTATTCTCTACAAATATTTCTAAAAATGATTACCTTGTTCTCTTTGCATTTTGCATTTAAATAGCTTGTATTTATTATAGCTACTCGTTTTAGGATTCCGTTACAACCGTATCTTTCTAAATCTTTTAAAATAAAATAAAAGAATATTAAAAATATATTTTTCCTTTCTTTCCTCGCAAAGAAGTGTAAAGAAAAGATCAAGTTATTTTAAAATGGCACCATTTGACTCAGTCTTCTAAAATTACCAAAGAGAAGGCACCATTAGGCAGACGGTCAAACAAACAGATAGAGTTGCTTTTGTGCTAGCGACGGGGACGGGACTCCAAGATTTTCATTTGAAAGTCATGTAGAAAATATTATAATCCGGCCGTGCTAAATTTTTTCCCTAGGTAATATTGCTTCTAGACGTTTGTCGTAAACAGAGGCTTTGTTGCAGGCACGATACCACATTTCTGCGAGATTAAATTCGTAATACGTCTTCCGTTTGGCTCAGTTCCGTATTCAGTGCGCCTACTACAGGAATTTGCGTAAACGTTAGCAGATATCGAATTATTTCGATAACCCACTATCCGCCCGATACTAATATTGCGAATCCTACAACTAAAATTACATCCAAGTTTTGTAGCAAATTGCTGCAATAGTCGTTACTTCAATTCTAGATTAAACACATTAGCAGCCACAATACCTTTATAGCAGAACCATTTTAACGAACATTCGTGTCTTGAATGCCTTTTTCATTGCCTCACGTTCGGTCCATAAAAATGTAAAACTTTACACATTGTATCAATACGGACAAAATTATATTTCAACACGTACCGATAATACATTTTAACGTAACAAACATTATTTTATATCGAAAACTATTTGATCAAGGTTTATGTTATTGAAACCGATACGATTATTCGAAGAGGAACCAATTAAATTGTAATAGAGACTAAATAATACAAATAAGACTGTTTTAGCATTCATAGAAGTTGAAGTGCCACGATATTAACTTCAATCACGAACAATCATTGTAAGCGACCAAACAATTCATAGTAATGTTGCACCGAAAATAAAATTGAATAACGCACCCAGAAGGTATCGTAGAAACTGTCGACTGTTTAATAAAGACACAAATTTAATAACGTGAATGCTTGAAATATTCCACTCATTAATTTGCATTTCGGCGAGATTTTATCCACGTTTCTTTAATTGTTATTAATAGTCGTACGTAGTAGGGGTCTCGGGGAAAATGGGATCTTTTTCAGAATGGCTTATTTGTCGATGTCAGACCGGTAGTGACGCCTGCGTCTGTTTCTGATAGCTTCGTTGTTTCGTTTTATTGGTTAAGCACGTTCTTTGTGACTGACGTATGTATGTACGACATAGTTATATACGTAAGCCGAGCTTCGGAGTAGTTATCGAACGGTCTTTGTCCAACGTCAACACGATCCGAAGTAGAACATCATTCAAATACGTATTTAGTATAATTCTATTTTTACTTGCCGTATGTTATAATTAGTGCCTACTTCAAAAATAATAAGTACACTATTAAAAATCTATACTGTTGCTAAATAATTTACATTTAATTAATAGATGTCTTACCAGGGTATACAGGAATCGCTCTATCAACCGATATACAAAAATAGACAGATTGGATTAGGGTTCTACAGGTAGAACGTATCGACGTTCTTAGCTCGGGGCAAAATTGAGACGTTTGGATAGCGAACGGCTGATATTGTGGACAAGAATTTGAGCAGAACGGTCCGGCGTCTTCAAACATATCGGTTACAGTGTACGCTCGGCACCATGCCTATTAGACCAAAACTTATAACGCAAATATGCGGCAACGCTTCAATCTATCATCTACTAGTAAATACCCAACGTATAGCTTATAAATCTTGTGCCTTCATTGTATGTGAATAACAACACAATCAGGCAATAAATTTAGAAAGTTCGTTGTCAACATTCATCTCATTTCATATCTGCATGTTGTCCGTACACAGAGCCGTCAGCTATTTGTCATTTTATTAGTCGCGCGCTCCGCAATATTCTGCAAAATAACAGTGTAGTCAGTACGGCGAGATTGCTTCCCAGTTTACTGCCTCGACTTGAGACAGGGAAGTGAGAAAAAGTTGTAAATTTGGTCCGAATTGGACGTTTATACAACTCGACTGACCTCAAATGCCTTAACCGCTTTCGTTCCGACTAGGAAAAATTTACCTCGCCTGTTTAAGTTTTAACAACATTCCACCGTACTAAGAAAGAAATAGCAGTAGTAAAACTAGATTGTGTTGTAAATATGTAATACCAAATAAGTTTCTCGTCATAGTATTTGTATGAACCAACCGTGCATTGTGTCCTAGTGCCGAGAAAATCGATCACGTCAAGTGATGTTTCTCTAACACTACACCAACTTCGCACTATGTGGAGAGACAACAAAGACCAAGCTGCCTTCAAAACGTTTATAGGTTGCGTTCTAGTTCTACATTGAATATTCAAAATGTGCCGTTTCAAAGAGCATTATCTACTACTCGGGAACTTGCAAGCGGTAACTAGTTTTTCTTGTGACTGACATTCGATCTGAACATTCAATTAAACCTTCTCTCAGTTCTAAAACCTCTTGGTGGCTTACAAAAACTTTAAGTAGGTATCTAGTCTGCCGTCTGAAGTTACTTTGTTACGTTGATTTTTAGGCTTCTCTTTAATAAAATCATTGTGACTATAAAATCATGTTTGAAAGAGTTAAAAAGTTTTTATTGATTAGAAAATACGAAATCAAATTTCCTTTAGAAGTTACGAACAATCGCCTTTCCTTCGTTAACGCTCTGATTTATACGAAACTCTGAAGCTATTTCAAGGCCGCTAAGTATTGTTGAGTAAACACGTACAAGCGACGTGCAATGGACTTAACATACTCTAATCAAATAAATAATTTACGAACTACATTTTATAGTCTCTAAGTTTTATAACTGTCTCTTGTCCTGTCTATACTAGAAAAGTTTATACCAGTGCTTGAATATGTTTTCGTGATTGACAAGATGAAAATTATTTACTCGTGTAGCGCAATTTTAGTCCAATACTGAATTCATTCGCGTCTCTTGCTTGCCAACAAATTTTGTGGTCTCATAAAGTGTGAAAGAAAATTCATGCTGCTTTCTTGGATGAAGTGATGGCACGGCCATTATTCAGTTTCCCTTGTTTTGTATTCTACAGACGATCTACTGAATTCGTGATAGCAATTGCACAAATTGTTTATGAAAATAAAGCACCACCTTTAACATTTGACTGCTTCTGCAAATGTTACCGTTAGGTAATGTTTCACCTGTAGAGATTAACGCAAAGCTAGCGAAGTTAGAAAATACGATTTTATATTTATTTTTGTCTAATACAATGTAAAGAATAGTATAAAACATTATGGTCTGATTTGTCTCCATGAATACCTAAACTTTTCAAAATAAGCCTTATTTATTTGAAGCTGGCACAAAAATGGGTACATAGGTACAATACATTTTCTACAAGAATAACTATTACAGTTGTGCCTGAAATACAGGTATTCATGGTTACTGCTTAGTTGTTTTTGTCCTAATTTGTCCCTAAATGACAAAGACAAAGAGTCTTAGAATGAATATACAATATATTTTAAACAGTATTCTAAAATTATACATATTATGTTGAATAACTAATATTAAATAAAGATATTATTTATACATATTTAGTGAAAATAGCCTGTAATTAAAACTTTTGTTGACATTCTATACAACCCACCCCAACTTAAGGTAGATGTTACGCGCGTGTAACCTCGTATATGTTAACTTAGACTGGCTATAAATACTGTTACAATAAAAATATATATATCACATTTGAATTTGGATTCTGTCATTTTTATACAATTGTTTATTGTGTTTTCTCGTTTTGGCGCCAATACATTGTACAATATTTTGCGATATTAAAAAGGAGTGGGTCGCTGTGATTGCATTACACAAAGTAGGTATGGACCCAAAAGCAATTTTTAAAACTCTCCATACACTTGGTATTAGTCAAATGTTTGTGTACCGGGATATTAATAGGTACAATGAGACCTCCTCTGTTTGTGACAGAAGAAGACCTGGCCGTCCACGTAGTGTTCGTACGAAAAAGGTGGTCAAAGCAGTAAGGGAAAGAATTCGAAGAAATCCTGTCCGAAAGCAAAAGATTTTATCTTGGAAGATGAAGATAGCACCTAGAAACATGTCGCGTATTTAAAAATATGACTTAGGACTTACAGCCCATAAGAACTAGTCATTTCTTAACTGATAATTTAAAAAAGAATAAAGAGGTAAAATCGATACAACTACTGAAGTGGTACGCAAAGGGAGGTCGCAGAAAATTTTTGTTTACGGTTGAAATTTTTTTACAATTGAGCAACTGAGCCATATTTTTGTGAAAAATGTATCAAAACATCGGCTCAAGTGTATCAAAATACCATTCTTGAGAAATTAGTTAAGCCCCTTAACACCATGTTCAATCGTGTTAAGATGGCTTTATTATGTTCGGTTTAATATTGTTAACATATTTTAAATGTAATAAAATAAATGCTCTGTAGAATGAAAATTACCTTAAAAATCTGTCTGTATGTTTTTAAGTATAGTTTTTTTATAAAACCTTTCGTACCAGCCATAAATTTTACTTGGATTAAAAAATAGTCCGTTTCTATAAATGTCCGTTCCTCTGGTTCACAGTACATGCGTATATAAAATACATAATGCTCAGTATGAAGCTCACTCACAAAAAACAGAGAGCACAGCGCCTGTAGCTACAATTTTTCATATTTTACTTGCTTCCTCGGTTTTATATTTCTTTTCATTCATTTTCTATGTTTCAAACAAAATCCAATTCATACACTTACTCCACATTCTATTTCATTGTTTACTAAAAAAGAGTTAAATAGAGTTGTGCACATGTATATAAAACACAATGTGGCTTTCAAAAGCATTATACCAAAGCGAGCAAAAGCAGTTTGACAATAGGAGCAAAGGAATTCATATTTGCTACTGTTCCCTCTCACGGGCACGTAATTTAAATGAACTTTGGTCAACAACAATGACACTAGAGACTTTTTTTCTATGAACAATACATTTTACCGGTAGAATTAAAAACTGCGGACAAAAGAGTACAAATTCATAATGCAGCCGCAGCCGGCCGGCGACTACGAGCAGCCCCACCGACTCGTATTTACCTCACTGTATATCACTCACTCGCTCCTCAAATAAACCGAAGTACATCTTATGAAATTGCTGATCCGCACCGCACGAACCTAATCTATTGAGTACTTTACGCGAACATTGTAACAGTCAATGTCCATCACATTTGCGCCACTTAACGATATTGGTCCCGCCTAAATAAAATTGAATCGAAATATCTAAGAATACCACCCGTCTCTTGCTTATATATGAGTACATTTTTCATCATATAAATATTACTATAATTTGAGAATCTTTCTTTATTACAATAGACAAGACGTTAATAGGCTTTCAAAAGAAACAAACGTTCAAGCTTGTGCAATAAAAACAATATGAAATAACAAGGAACGTCCACAAAGCGATTGGTTCTGTAGACAGACGAGCCGACGACAGCCCCTTATCAGATGAAACATGTTTTGTCTTGAGGAAAATACATAAGTCAGCCAAATGCTTCGGCCCGGACAGCTTAAAGCTGGAGAACTGTTGAGGAATACGAAATGTCTGTGATCCAATAAAAATGCACGCAAAACGCTATTTAATGTAAACACTGTCCAAAATATAGCGCCGTTATAAAATATATTCTTAGGAAATACTCCTACCCACCAAAACCAGTCGAGTAAAAGGGAATAAAACAGAGCGGTCACAACGTCTCGGGTTCTCATGAAACAGTGCTCCCATAGCTACTTTGACTCTGCTTCGACACACCCCAACCCACTATTGGTTGCGGCGTTAAACTATACACCATCTAGGATTTCTAAGATTAGGAGACCTAGGCACGTATTAGACGAACCTGACGATAACACTACACTTGCTCAAGTCAGAGCACACACGGCTCGCGAAGCCATACAACTTCGACCGCGGTTCCGTACTCGCCGACGAGGCCGGAATACGCGACGCGCTAACGTTAATACCGCGGGACACCTTAGTCCCGCATTGCCGGCAGCGCCCCAAGCCGAGGTCCGTGGGAGTCCACCCTTGGGGAGTCAAAACGCTGTCTAGTATACTTTACCGGGTTGGGAGCCTTCTGCGCTCACCCATAGTCCGCGTAAAATTGTCAAGGCCATCAGCGGCCAACAACTAGTCCACACACACAAAAAAAAAAAACGTCTCGGGTTCATTCCGTGTTTGGTTGTCGTACTCGACGGACGTTACTGTAGTGCTTAGTTATTGTTATAGTTCTCTTAGTTGCGGTATTTTCAGTTCGGTGTATATCTATCGTTGTTATTCACTACTTGTGTAAAGTAAAATAATTTGTAACGAATAAAACTTCCTAGTTTGATCAACGTCTTGTTTTTTTTTTAAATCTAACCACATCTGATCCCTAAGAATATAGTAATTTCAGAAGGCAGCCGTAAAAACGAGAGTTTCATTCGGACAATATTATTCTTGTAGGTTACGTTGCCTACACAATTGCGGTTTCTCTTTTCTACCTACTTGTATGGAAAGACTAGATAATTGTGTCCCACGTACTGGCCTGATATTTTTCGTCATAATTAGAAGAGTTAAAACATTCAACAAAAAACGATACAGTTCTTTTTGTTTCTTTGCGCCAGTAAAATCATCTTTTCATGAGTGCCTCGAACGAAATACGAGCTCCTTTGAAGTCTAACTCTGGACATCATCAGAATCAGAATCAGTCGATAAGTGCAATTAATATTTCTGTACAGTTGGTGAGAGGCTTGCCACACAGATTCTCGCAGATATTGGTGAAACTCACGAATCGATACTCCTTAAACAAAATATGGGTGAACCAGCTAGCACATCATTCTTTATGCAACCAACAGATCCTTGTAAAGTGGACACAATATTGGCTAACATAAACAGTCACTCCGCAGCTGGCCCAGACAACTTTACGCCGAGAATAATAAAAGAAATACGTCGCGAAATAACGGTCCCACTTACCCACATTATAAATCTCAGCCTAAGTTCTGGTACCTTTCCTGATATATGGAAAGAAGCCCGCGTCACACCCGTACATAAGGATGGTTTTAAACAAAATCCGGTAAATTATAGGCCTATATCTTTGAATATTTGCGAAGGTTTTAGAAAAAAATGTTAATAAACGTCTAATCTTGAGACAAACAAGCTGATCTCTGACAAACAATTTGGATTCAGATCAGCAAAATCTACTGAGGATGCGGTAAATGTTGTGGCAAATCGGGTGACACTGCATCTGGATAGCAACGAGTGTTGCTTAGGTGTGTTTTTAGATTTAGCAAAAGCATTCGACACCGTTGCTATCCCCATACTTCTTAAAAAACTGGAATTCATTGGCATAAGGGGATTACCGCTAAAATGGTTTATGACTTACTTAAATAATAGATGTCAGTATGTGAAAGTAGGGGACTATGTTAGCTCAAAACAATATAATACTTTTGGTGTCCCACAGGGAAGCGTACTTGGCCCGACTCTGTTTATTATCTACATGAACGATATTTTTGATTACGTACCTCAAAATGCAGACATAATTTGCTATGCTGATGATACTGTCGTCATACCAAATAGAACCAAATATTAGATAGTAACCTACGTAATTATTGAAATCATGTTTAAAACTATTATTAAATGTAATTTACTACACTATCGAATAATTGGGAAGTGTTGGGTGCTAGTTTATAATTATACTAGCGACCCGGCCCGGCTTCGCACGGGGGCAATGTTTATAGGAACGGGTAATTTACGACATCACATTCGAAACCTCTTAAACTGTTAGTGTGTCTCATGCATGTATTATAGATATAAACCTTCCTCTTGAATCATTCTATCTATTAAAAAAACTGCATTAAAATCCGTTGCGTAGTTTTAAAGATTAAAGCATACATAGGGACAGACAGACAGAAGAGATACTTTGTTTTATACTAAGTGGTAGCGCCATCTACCTTCTATAACTAATCGCATCAACATGAATCGTTCCACGCTTGTCTAGTGCGAGCGATATCATATTTCCGTCCCTCTCTTTCCCTCTCCCTGGAAGAGGCACTGCCTTCGCCCGATTCGTCGACGCGATCGTGGACGCGAGTGACAGTCGAGAACATTCCTCTCGCTAAGAACGCCGTCTCGATACCGCTCCGCGCCGCACCGTTGTATGTGATTTACCGCTTCCACCAAGGAAAACCCGCTCGTGAGTGAAGTGAAAACAAGCAGCTGCATCACGAAACCACCAGGAGACTGCCCTACGGAAACGAAGAAGGTTGTATAAGGTAGGTGCCCTCCATCCTTGAAATATCCTATACCCACTCAATCTCCTCTTCCCTTATTCCTTTCTAGGCGACCCAGAACTCGCCCTAATACAGTCCATTCCATTAATCCTTCCCAAGTCGCCAAGAACCCTACGGTTTCGGTGTAAAGCCGAGCCATTTTTTTTTATCCATACGAGTCGGATTCATTTACGTTTTATACGTTATACCGCTATACCTAGGCAGGTATAGCACCTAGCTATACTCCTAATATATTCACATAACCGTCACATGGTTATTTCCGCCCGCATTAGTAGGTAAACTTTTATGTAGCTACCTACTTATTAAATTATTATTTCTGCAACTATCATAGTTGTCTTATAAATCTCATATTTCAATCAACTTTAATTCCTCGGCTCTAGGGTGTTGCCTACTTAGCCTACTTAGGTAAAATAATAGATACATTAGATATTCTTATTTTGTTTCGTTGTAAACAATTCCACCGCAGAATGAAATATTTAATTTATATTAGTGTAGGTACGCGATATACACATGTCTTGTGGTTCTAAGCAGTCTAGGAGGAGCCCAAAGGCTAAATGTTAACAGGCCGTCAGTTGAATGTGGGCTGTGTCGAGACGTCCGAATGTACTGAATATAACACACAGCATTTATAAAGGGTATGAATACAGCGCACTATTTCCTTTTAAGATTATCGGGTATATAGTTGTCCTTGCCTGGGATTCCAGTCCCGCCTGAGTCTCCTAGCCATGGGTACCTGTAAAGAATATCAAAGTTAATTTATGTGCAAATCGTAGAGAAACAACCATAACTGTTACATCGCTTCGCACTGTATCACTGTATGGACAACGACAAATCTCGACTTTGCATAAATATTTCCAAGCAACTATCACTTCATAAACTTACTAATACTCTCCTAATATAATAATTTTACACCAGGGTAAGTTATAAACATTTTGGAGCTCCGTCCTGTTCAAGAGCTTTGGCGCTTTAGATATAGAAATTTAGCAGTCTTAAAATATATTTTTATTTTTGTAATATCAATTAAACACCTTATCAATAAGCATTTTTCTATCAAATATAAATTTTCAGCTCAAAAAACAATATACCAAATAGAACCAAATATTAGATAGTAACCTACGTAATTATTGAAATCATGTTTAAAACTATTATTAAATGTAATTTACTACACTATCGAATAATTGGGAAGTGTTGGGTGCTAGTTTATAATTATACTAGCGACCCGGCCCGGCTTCGCACGGGGGCAATGTTTATAGGAACGGGTAATTTACGACATCACATTCGAAACCTCTTAAACTGATAGTGTGTCTCATGCATGTATTATAGATATAAACCTTCCTCTTGAATCATTCTATCTATTAAAAAAACTGCATTAAAATCCGTTGCGTAGTTTTAAAGATTAAAGCATACATAGGGACAGACAGACAGAAGAGATACTTTGTTTTATACTAAGTGGTAGCGCCATCTACCTTCTATAACTAATCGCATCAACATGAATCGTTCCACGCTTGTCTAGTGCGAGCGATATCATATTTCCGTCCCTCTCTTTCCCTCTCCCTGGAAGAGGCACTGCCTTCGCCCGATTCGTCGACGCGATCGTGGACGCGAGTGACAGTCGAGAACATTCCTCTCGCTAAGAACGCCGTCTCGATACCGCTCCGCGCCGCACCGTTGTATGTGATTTACCGCTTCCACCAAGGAAAACCCGCTCGTGAGTGAAGTGAAAACAAGCAGCTGCATCACGAAACCACCAGGAGACTGCCCTACGGAAACGAAGAAGGTTGTATAAGGTAGGTGCCCTCCATCCTTGAAATATCCTATACCCACTCAATCTCCTCTTCCCTTATTCCTTTCTAGGCGACCCAGAACTCGCCCTAATACAGTCCATTCCATTAATCCTTCCCAAGTCGCCAAGAACCCTACGGTTTCGGTGTAAAGCCGAGCCATTTTTTTTTATCCATACGAGTCGGATTCATTTACGTTTTATACGTTATACCGCTATACCTAGGCAGGTATAGCACCTAGCTATACTCCTAATATATTCACATAACCGTCACATGGTTATTTCCGCCCGCATTAGTAGGTAAACTTTTATGTAGCTACCTACTTATTAAATTATTATTTCTGCAACTATCATAGTTGTCTTATAAATCTCATATTTCAATCAACTTTAATTCCTCGGCTCTAAGGTGTTGCCTACTTAGCCTACTTAGGTAAAATAATAGATACATTAGATATTCTTATTTTGTTTCGTTCTCATTAGCTTATACTTACGTAAGCATGTCACAACAAAAGAAGTCACGCGTGTCGGAAGACAAAGAGATGACAATCTTAGAAGCGAAACGCAATATTTTATTTGAGCGCATTCAAAACATCTATGAAAGATCATAAACCGCATCGATGTCTGACAGTAATAGCGAAGCATTTCTCAGTTATTGTATAACAGTAGATAGTATTCGAACAGATTTTCATAAGTTGTTAGACGATTATAACGCAAGATTACTTTCTATCAATCCTGATGAAAAACCGAACTATCAGGCGTATACCTCATTCGAAGATCTTTATTGTATTATTAAGCGTATACAATCGCAATTGGAGGGTAAATGTTCAGCAGAGCCCGTTGCCCGCAAACCGAGATTACCGCCAATCGAGATTATGTCGTTTGACGGAGATATACGAAATTGGCCGTTATTCTATGCGAGTTTTAAGTCTACAGTGCACGATAATGGTTCTCTGACAGATGCTGACAGGTTGTACTATTTAATAGGTAAACTGTCACCGAAGGCCCAGTCCGTATTTGCAGGTGTCACACCCAGTGCTGAGAATTATCAGGTCATATTTCAGTCACTACTTGACAGATATCAAGACACGTGCGTCCTAGCGTCTACGTACTTTGACCAAGCTTTAAATCTCAAACTGTCCGGCAACGCGTCTGTCTCGAATTTCCAGCTGTTTATTGATAACTTCGTAACCGCGGTTAATTCTCTTAGGAATTTAAAATTAGAAGATCTTTCCGACTTTATGTTGCTTCAACTCGCTTTAAAAAAGTTTGACACTGATACAATTCGCGCATTCGGGATGACGGAACGCAATAATAAAATACCTACACTAGATAGTTTTATTTCGTTCATAAAAGATCAGTGTCGAATATTTCATAATACGCAGTCGGGTTCACCTGGCCCGTCTAACACTAACAGCAACAAACAAAGGTTGAATAAATCGCGAAATAGTAATAATAACTCGGTCCCTAATCCACAATCTTACGTGACATGTTCGGAATCTAATAGTAATAATTCACAGAAGTGTCTGTGCAGTAATATAGTGCACGACCATTACTATAAGTGTCCCACCTTTAATGATTTAAATCCAATTGCTCGTTTTAAAAGCGTAAAAGATAACAAAGCTTGCATTAATTGCTTAAGCATAAAACATAAAACGAGTAATTGTTCCAGTAGAACGAGATGTCGCTCGTGTAAACAAAAACATCATACACTGTTACATTATGATAAAAATAACCGGTTGTCAAGTCAAGCCGCTAACCTTGACACACTTACGAGTACGTCGCAAGTGCAGAACACGGTAGCTGCGCCTTCCGCGTCTGAGGGCGAAGAAGTATCGTTGTGTATGACATCCATTGCGCGGGCGACGCGCACGCGAGGACGGCACTCGCGCATCTATAATGATCCGCGCAGGGCCAAAACGCAGTGTACGGCGTCTAAGACTGTTCTGTTAGCGACAGCGCAAGTTATCGTATATGATGTTAATGGGTCGCCGCACATGGTACGTTGTCTGCTAGATAGCGCATCTCAGACCAATCTAATAACATCGGAATGCTTCAAACGCCTCGGATTATGGAATAACTTTAAAAGTACTAACTCAACCGTCAAAGGGATAGGCGGATCAGAAAAGCATTGCAAAGGTTCCGTAGATATTAAAATACATTCGCGTTTTGATAGGGACATTAATTTTAACATTTCTTCGCTTATCGTGGAGCGTATCACGGACGCATTACCGAACGCTAATGTAGACGTAGCATCACTCACTCATCTCGAATCATTGCCGCTAGCCGACGCGGAGTTTGCGAATCCGGCAGGCATTGATCTTTTGATCGGAGCTTCGATATTTCCGCACTTGCTATTAACTAACATAGTTCGTAGTGAGCGATATGATTTACCGCCCGCTATTGAGACGGTACTTGGGTATGTGATTATGGGTACCGTACCTACGTTACATACTTCTCATTGTATTACGTCTTGTTGTTGTTCTGCTCTTCAAGAGATTAAGGTGGGTGCTAAAACTGTGTGTAAGATAAAGCACTAATTAGCTATGCTATGCTATGCTATGCTACGCCATGCTATGCTACGCTATGCTACGTTATGCTACGCTACGCTACACTATACTATACTACACATCCGCTTTGTATATAGCTGACATTGCCTGTAATGTCATACCCGCTCCGCTAGCAATTTCGCTTTGTGAAGAGCTTATTCAGCTTTTCAAGCGAGGCCAGTTTGATCTTGTCAAATGGACAAGCAACTCTAAGGAGGTTCTCGCACGCATACCAGATTCTCATAAAGCTTCTCCAGACATTGAGTTTGAGAAGTCTGTACCGCATAAGGTTCTCGGTTTACGCTGGGACAAATCCTGCGATAGTTTTCGGTTTGACGTCTCACCACCAGATGATAAGTGCACCAAACGCACTATGCTGTCCACAGTGGCTCGACTATGGGACATAATGGGTTTTGTGGCTCCCACAATTTTGTACGCCAAGCTCTTAATCAAAGAGCTTTGGCTATCAAAGTGTGAGTGGGATGAAACACCCCCTGACCATATTGTCGCCGCATGGGGCCAGTTTGTGTTGAGCTTAGCGCTCAATCAAATTACTATTCCGCGTCATCTTGGGTTGGTAGATGGATGTCCCGTCAACTTAATAGGTTTCGCTGACGCCAGCGAGCGTGCTTACGGCGGAGTCGTATATCTGCAAGTCCGCATTGGTTCTAACTACTCGGTGCAGTTAGTTTGTGCCAAGTCTAAGGTCTCGCCTGTTAAAACCGTTTCAGTTGCGAGACTGGAGTTGTGCGCGGCCCTTCTGCTGTCTCAGTTGCTCCGTAAGGTTCAAGACACAGTTTTGCCCCACTACCCCATTAATAAATTATACGCATTTTCCGACTCCAAAGTAGTGCTCGCTTGGATTCATTCTTCTCCTCATCGCTGGCAGACTTTTGTCGCCAACCGCGTTAGTAAATTGATTGAACTTGTTCCCGCTACTTGTTTCAATCACGTCGCGAGTTATCGTACTCGTCTTCAGGAAGAACTCTCCATAGATCATATTGACTGGAAGTTTATTCTACCAGCATCACCATATTTCGGTGGATGTTGGGCAAGCATGGTCAAAATAATTAAAACGCATCTCTTCAAAGTTATAGGTCAACAGATCCTCTCTTACGAAGAGTCTTTAACTGTCCTTGCACAAGTCGAGGCACTGATCAACTCGCGTCCGCTTCCAACTCAGTGAGATCTAGCCTGAAGTTGGACTTACCTCTTAGTTTAAGTATTTAGTAAGTAGTTTTCGCTATTATTGCGTTTGTAGCTTTCGCTAAAGTTAATTTAGATTAATTTTATTGTCATATCGCTGTCTTAGCCTATTGATGGGTTATGCGGTAGTACACCCAACATAGCTAAGTTCAATTCAATTTTTTTAAAGGCAACCCTTTAGGGCCGGGGGGATATGGTAGCGCCATCTACCTTCCTATATATAACTAATCGCATCAACATGAATCGTTCCACGCTTGTCTAGTGCGAGCGATATCATATTTCCGTCCCTCTCTTTCCCTCTCCCTGGAAGAGGCACTGCCTTCGCCCGATTCGTCGACGCGATCGTGGACGCGAGTGACAGTCGAGAACATTCCTCTCGCTAAGAACGCCGTCTCGATACCGCTCCGCGCCGCACCGCTGTATGTGATTTACCGCTTCCACCAAGGAAAACCCGCTCGTGAGTGAAGTGAAAACAAGCAGCTGCATCACGAAACCACCAGGAGACTGCCCTACGGAAACGAAGAAGGTTGTATAAGGTAGGTGCCCTCCATCCTTGAAATATCCTATACCCACTCAATCTCCTCTTCCCTTATTCCTTTCTAGGCGACCCAGAACTCGCCCTAATACAGTCCATTCCATTAATCCTTCCCAAGTCGCCAAGAACCCTACGGTTTCGGTGTAAAGCCGAACCACTAAGTAGTGAACGAAGTCTGACATTCCATTAGCCACCCCGTGTTGATTATTATTGCTCAAAGTTCATTTATGTTGGGCGAAACTTTTAAGTTTAGCTATATTATCTGGTATTCGTGATACCAACAAAGTATCGCTGTGATATTATATGTTATTTTTATTTTGTGCTCTGTTTTATTTTTCTTGGGCCTTAATATAGGTAAATATTTTTGTTATCGTCCGCAGATGAAATAATAAACAAGCAGTTGATAACCTATAGAAAGAACTTCTTGATAACACACCCAAACCGTTGACTATTGTGAGATAATTAGACCTATGTAGTAGATGGGCTCCTATCAGCAGCGAGAGCTTAGCTAAAATAACTGAGTATTTTAGAGATATCTATGCTAATATAATAAAACCGAAGAGTTTGTTTGTTTATTTGATTAAATAAATTAGCACTCGAGTTCGTTTTGAATAATACTATGTTACCTATATATATTTTTTATGTTGGGTAGCCCATTTATCGAATTACGCTATGAGGCACGGGTGCTGAGCAGTAGCCCTAATTAAAGCAATGTAACCACGGGTTCAGCTCGTTTAGTAAATAATATGTCTGTTGCCATTCTACTTAAAAAGTTAGCCGACATGGTGCATCGTAAAAGTGAAATAAAAGTAGTCAGCAAAAACGTACCGTGGCTTTACCGCCCGGACATAGTAACTAAACAATACTTTTTTTCTATCACATTAATACAAAGACGCTTATTTTTCATTTTACGATGTATAAACTCTAAAGGGTAGTTTATAATTTCCCTAATACCAGCTTAATATTACGAATATTAAATATGAGCTTGTTACCGGCACCGAAAAACCCTAATATGTGTTAAAAAAAAACTATATAATATTAATCAAATCTCTTGTTTCTATTTCTACAAACAAGATAACAAGGCGTTAGAACATAACATAGAGTCATACAGTCAAAACTATAGCGAACGGTTGTAGATTGCAATAGCAGGAGATCCTGAACAGTGGTGCTGACTTTGCGGACGAGTTAGTAGTGCAGCGCAAAGAACATAAACCACGCGTCTTAAAACACAGTATAATGCGAATAGAGTTTCTTAAGCGAAACAATAGGAGGTTGTTTCGTTTAAGAAACTGCATACGCGTTAGATTATCCAACTGAGATATACCTAAAACTAGAGGTACTTCCTTGTTGCTCTCTCTCCTCTCTCTCTCTTCCTTGTTGAACTCGTGGTCATGAACTGCTAACTAATAGATTGTAAATTGCTGCAGGTTTATATACATAGGTACCATTACTTTTCAGAACACACTCGTTCCGAAAAGTATCAATTTCTGTAAATACTTTGGTGCAGTCAGTCAAATCTTTTTTTTTCGAATAATTTAAATTCATATGTCCAGTCGAGTACAATAGCGGAAGATTCCTGTGATTTTAATGAAGAGACCAATGACTCAGCCACATTTGAACAATATATGAACATCCAGCAAGAAGAAGAGGAAGAAGAAGAAATCGAAGAAGACATGACTGTTGAAGTAGACTTTCAAGAGTATGAATCTGATTAAAATATCTAAAGAAATCAAAACAATAGTTAACCCAGTAATCAATAGCAATATCAATAATCAATATCAATAATAAGGTAATATCTAGAACTTGACGGGTATTGTTCTCTTAAATTATCCTAAAATTGTCATGACAGTTAGTGGAGTAGGCCTACAGGGGATAACATGGTAAAAAAAACGCGCCGAGTACACTACCTCACAGGTTGCGTGGAAATGTGTGCATATGTGACTCTTAGAATAGCAATATCTCAAGAATGGTAACTCTTAGGAAAAAATCATTGATACCATTTTGTAGGGATTTTTAGATCTACAACTTTGGTTCAGGTTTTATTTTGATAAAACTTACCGTTTTCGAGAAAAATCCAAAAAACCTCAAATTTTGACGTTTGACCCCTTGGTTCTACCAATTGCATTGCGGACGTGGCAGTAAATGTAAATGTAGATTCATCTAGTAATTCAACTTTAATTTTTGACGTTCATAAGCGTCACTTTGTGACCTAAATGAATAAGTGATTTTGACTTTGACTTTAACCTAATTTTCCTGTTTGAAACTTTTACTCAAAATTATCGAAATATGGTTTCCAATTCCAACAGATAAAATAATAAAGTATACAGCGTCAATAAAGAAACCTCGTGCTTTATTGAATGGTAAAGAAATAACTAAAAGGACAGGTGGCGATAATGCCGGACCCATGAATATGAAGAACCAAAGATATGAAATCTCTTTTTGATTTCTATATGGACTGGTGAAAGTTCAGGAATGTCATTATTACAGAGTTGAGAACTAAGTGGAATATTATTTTCAGAGTAAGTTGAAATTCGGTCGATTGCTACTGCCAGAGGCTATACTTATGACAATACCATAATGCAACCTCTAATAATAAGTATAACCTCTTAAGTCTCTGAAGTGATAAGTGGATTACTATCACAGTTCATTCCTATGAATCACACTTCTATTCATCAAGAAATACAATGTTACCAAGGTACTTGACACTACATTTTATTTTTTGTTAAAAACAAATTACGATTAGAATCATTAGGTATAATCATTATCTCAATAGTATCCCCGTTTGCTTCCACTTTGCTTTTGATTGCTCGGGGTCCGCTTTTAGTCTGCCCTCCGCAACCCAAATAAGTAACAATATTTCATGATTACCATGGATATTTGCTATATATTTGGGTCATGGCTCAGAATACTTGAGTGTACTGACTTCATACTTTTTTTCCTTCGACTTCTCATCCATAACCTAACGAACCACGAGGTTGGTTACCATCTACGTATTATCATGATCGTGTAGATATAACTATATATTTACCTCAGCTCCTTCATTTAGAGAGATTGCCATGATATGAATCGAGTAATTTTGAATTCCAAAGGTTATGTTAACAGTTATACTCACTGGTTAGGACATTCAGTGCAAGTCTCCATGTATCTCGTGTCAGTGAAGTTGTTGTCAGGTGACTTGAAGGAGAGAGCGCACTTGTTGGGAATATTGCACGGCGCCGGCGGCAGGTCCTTGTTGTCACAGCGCCACGCCTCATAGTTTTTCAGAGCCTTCACCGAGCGAGGGTCGGTTATCCAGGTTAAGGATTGTGTCACGGTGACGAACCATACGTCTTTCCTGGAAATGAAATAAATACAGATTATTAAAATTAATAACTTTGCGGAAAACCGTGGGAGAGGCCTATGTCCAGCAGTGGACGTCTCTAAGCTGAAATTATGGTGATAAAAATTAATATACATTGGCGTCAATAGCATAAAGGACAACTAGTTCGGTAACAGCTATCTACGTCGCCTCCCCAGACCGCCAACATAAATAAATTTATACTCTGAAATTATTCTACTGTTTACGTATTTCCTCACTGTTTATTTTGGTTTTACATTTAGACCAAAAGTCATACTATTACTGGCGCGAAACACCTCGTTACGCAGTAAATCTGAGTAATTCTGGATACTTTCGTTTAAATACGAAAACTGTAAAACCGCTAAGAGTCTGGCAATTGTTGTCTAATTGAGCTATAGAATTTAACTAGCATTAATTTAGCTATATACCTTTTTGCGACAGTAGATACTTTAATCATGCAAGTAATTGTAACTTCCCTAATTAATTACGTTGCGTGTGTATTAAAGAGACGAGCAGCGAAGGTTTACTATGATTCTTCGCCATATGCCATATCTCCCTGA
Organism: Euclidia mi; assembly: GCA_944739405.2. NCBI lineage: Eukaryota > Metazoa > Arthropoda > Insecta > Lepidoptera > Erebidae > Euclidia > Euclidia mi. The sequence goes on along the minus strand of OX123183.2, from coordinate 89,716,388 downwards.
TTACCTCTCTCCTCTCTGATTACGATTCCCTGCCTTCGTTTTATCTCATGCTTATAAGTTTTACACTGCCACTGGTAAGCAAACATTTAGTCTTGAACAACCAGTCTTACAATGTGAGTTTACTATAGATTCCGCTTTTTTATTTTATCGTATCTATGCAAAGTGAAACAAAGGAATGATGGTATTCAAAATACTTTGCAAATATCCTTTTGCAATTCTTCCTTTCACATATAGGTACATTGAAGCCAGTATAAAAAACACTAATAATACTTTCTAACTTTAATTCCTTATGTACATTACGATTTCTTTACCACATTACGTGGTAAGCATCCAAACCATTAATTTTGCAATAATTTGTATTAGTTATAATTGCAGATAAACGAAACTGTATTATAAAGTGGCTGGCAGCAGCTGGACACAAATAGCCGAAAATAGAGCTCAGTGGCTCGAGCTATTCGAGAGGCCTAAATCCAGCAGCGGACTACGGCAGGCTGATGATAATGAACATAATAAAAAAACGTAAGAACTGTACGTATATTCAATATCTGATTTATAACTCATTCGTTCGCAGTTTCATTGAGTTAAACACACAACACTACACATTAATATTAGGGGATAAAGTATGTAATTGCTTTATTTTAATCAAAATAGTTACCATTATTATCTATACATTGCTGCCATCTAATAGGAAGGTCATTTATGCCTTTGCGATAGAACTCTGAAGATCTAGACTGTACAAACTGTGTGAAAGCATTTTATACTGCCTCCTGGGAAGAAAACTTCTTGTCACGTAGATAATTGTCCAAATCACGAAAAAAATTGTAGTCCGTTGGAGCAAGATCTGGCTAGTAAAGAGGATGACGAATGGTTTCTAACTGCAGTTCCTGAAGGGTCAAAACGGTTTCTCATGCTGTATGAGGTCTCGCATTGTCATGGAGCAATAATGGTGAAGATCGATTCATGACTCGGGGCTGTTTTACTGCTAGTTTTGCCAACATTGTTCGGAGTTCGGTACAATAGAAATCTGCCGTTATTGCTTGACCAGATTGGAGAAAACTATAGTGAATAACACCATGCTGAGACCACCAAACAGTTACCATTACCTTTTCATTGATAAGCTTTGCTTTAGGACACTGTTGTGGCGTTTGACCTGGGGTCAACCATTGCATTTTTCTTTTACGGTTATCATGAAGAATCCATTTTTCATCACATGTCACAATTCGATCTAGTATTCCTTCATTTCTGTACCGATTCAGCAAGGCAACACAAGTTTCAACACGCGTTTCTTTCTGCAAATCAGTCAAATCATGAGGCACCAATCATGCCGCTAATTTCTGAGTAGTTTGACCAGGATCGGCTGCCACTATCTCTCTTAATTCATCGTTATTCACCTGTGTGGGCGGTCTTCCTCGTGGCTCGTTCTTCAAGTCGAATTTTCCATCGCGAAAGCTTTTAAACCAAAATCGCTCGGTGCGTTCATAAGCAGACCTCTCTTCAAACGCAACATTAATATTGTGGGCTGTTTCTGCCGCGTTACTTCCGCGTCGGCACTCGTATTCAAAAATCATTCGAATTTTCGCAGTACCTATCCATATTTCTTGTTGAATAACAAAAACAAATGAAAGTCGATATTTAAATGTTACACATTTTTAAAAGAAGAACATCATAGAAACCATGTGAAAAAATTTTTATTCAAAAACCTCAAACCATGAAGATTCTATGTCAATTCAAAGTAAGTACCTATTACAATAAAACGGCAATTTCATACTTTAACCCCATTATTAACTATGCAACATAGCGACTGCCGTCAAACCAATCAATGTCCACAGACTCCTTGTAATGGCTGTCAAAGCTCTTCATGACAGCTGGGACCGACGCACGACAGCTTAACTTGACATCTTGTCGTGCTTTCCATGTAACGTACCGGTACACTGCCCGGATCGAACCGGACCATGTATACGTTGAACTAGCGTTGTTCATTAAATAAATATGCTCTGCTCTGTACAGATATTTAACACGTATTTTTCCCGTTTTTTTTAGTAAAGCTTTGTCGATTGGGACATTACAGAACAGCTCATAAAAGCAATACCAACCCAAAACTGCTGATAGTTAATTACCGTAACGCTCTCGATTATTCCATTACAAATAATGAATATTTTTCACTGAAAGTATTATAATACGCCGATACTAACCAGTAACGGTACCCGAACCACATCAAGCCAATTATTAAACTCTCAGTGGAATCATGTATAATTACCGTACCCGCAGGAAATAATATAATTAACCCGTACACTTGTGGAATCCATCAAAGAGGATTTCGATGGGGAAGCGAAGCTTATTGCGCAGAATACCGATAACGGTATTTAAAGCTCACTGTTCGAATATTTCACTACTTATCACACGAAATATTAATAGAATAGACTATTTAATTGAGGTTAAAGTCTGTTTTCACGCGGTTGTGAGCTTTTCATGACAATTACTTTAGAAATATTGGATATTACTTGTTGTGAGTGAATGTAGGTACGTTTATTAGCTGAGATACAAACGCTTCTTTTGATTCCAAATCCGGCCCTAAGAAGTTGATGTTGCCACTACAAGAGTTTTCAAGGTCTTATCTGTGATCAACAGACACATATAAAAAGGCTACTGACCACTCTGTACTTGTACGAACAGCCTGAGATCAGTGGTGTGCTATTGGAGAGTCGTAAATAAAGCAGTGAAGTGGAGAGTCGTATTGCAAGCTGATGATGATGAATTGACAGCCTTAAGGGAATGCTCACTCCATGTTTATGGTGCGCTAGATACACAGTGTAATAAAGCCGTAATGTAAAATTGGATCATACTCACTGGCCATGACCCATCTCAAGAACTTGTGCAGTCCTTGCTCGAGCTCCTTGATCTGGAACCAGTTTGTGTGGAAAGGCATCATGTATGGCGCGCGGTTCTGCTCATAGTAGCGACTGAAGTCCTCTTGCAGCCATTCTAAGACCTGTGAAAAACGAAATATTGTATTAAATTAGTAGCAATACCATACTGAACATCTAACAGACTGGAGATAAAATAGATTCAGATTTCATTTAAGTAAAGCAACAACCAGCAATACCATACTCAACATCTAACAGACTGGAGATAAAATAGATACAGATTTCATTTAAGTAAAGCAACAACCAGCAATACCATATTGAACATCTAACAGACCGGAGATAAAATAATTTAAAGAAAAACAAAAAACCCGACTGCATAAAAACTAAAAAGAAAGAAACAAGCCCAGTAGTTTAGAATTCTGTTAACTAATATGCAGAACAGAACAACTCACAGTCGGGGCACATTCAAATCTTTCCAAGGGGCCCCGACTGTGGGTCATTCTGTTCTGCATATTACTTAACAGAATTCTAAACTACTGGCCTTGTTTCTTTCTTTTTAGTTTTTATGCAGTCGGGTTTTTTGTTTTTCTTTAAATTATTTTTTTTATTTTATACTTTTTAGTTGCAATTCATTGACTTCGTTTTAAGATGGTAAACTTTGCAATCAAGTGTTTGTATATCGTTTATACTTGAAATAAAAACTTAAATCAATAAGTAAGAAAATTAGCGAGATTTTTTTTTGTTAAACAACTTTACATCGTTATATCTCCTAAACTATTATTTTAAATGAAAATGGTAAAAGAAACCTAAATATGATTTTAAAATACCTATTCAACGACACCCCACATGACATAGTTCATCGACATATTTTTTTTTCATTTTGACAATATGGCGTCTGGTTGACGCTGTGGTGAATTTTGATAACTGTCATGTCTTAAGTGACACTCGCAAGGTTAAGACGAATCGATTGACGTAAGAATCATCAAAATCGGCCTACGCATTTGGTCTCTGGAACGCCACATAGAAACAAACATACATACATACATACATACATAGACTGATAAACACATTACCCTCCTTTGCGTCGCGCAGTCGGGTAAATAGATTCAGATTTCATTTAAGTAAAGCAACAAACAGCAATACCATACTGAACATCTAACAGACTGCAGATAAAATAGATACAGATTTCATTTAAGTAAAGCAACAACGTTGTGAAAAGACCAACAGATTGGCATTCAGAGTATCTCGAACTCGGGGCGTAGCTCGCACCACTGAAACATTTCTTCAAAATGTTCCCAAAAAGACTTGGGAAGTCTGCCTACCCGCACTTGGCAAGCGTGATGGACTATATAACATAGCCCTTTTCACAGCGAGAAGAGGCCCGTTCCAGTTGCAGTGGGATGATGATGAGCACTTACATAAAGTTTGGTGCTAATCTCAGAGATCAAGCAAATTATCAGAACTGAGCTGCACTTATAGGTAATATAGCAAATATATTTGTATGGAATATCGATCACAGTTTTCGAAAAATCTATTAATTATATTCTCAAAGCACTGCTCCTTAACACCCCCGTGAGCAAACAACCTAAAGTCACGAGCATCTACTGCATAAAAAAGGGGTCTAACAAATCTCTTCCTAGTCGTCAATTTCCATTAGCAATTTTTATCAGCAAGGCAGCCAACTTACTAATAGATAAGAAAAATAAACACCTACCATTTTCTCTTATTATTAAATGTGTAAATTCTATGATTGTGAAAATAAGTGAGAAATTATTAGTACTTATGATTTCTCACTAAGCATGACTATCAGGTACCTACCTACTGTACGTTTTAGGCTTAACAGTGACTCAATTCCTAGTACCGCAGTACATAGAAATAAGCGTGTTAAAACTGTACGTTTAAGTTATAAAACAACATTACAAACAACTTCATCAAAGCATTCATACTGTCTGCTTATCATAACTTATAAACTATCATGTATCATATCACTATCATCACATAACTATCATCACATAACTATCATGTATCATAACTTGTGCAAACCGCAAACTGACCAACTAGATAATAACTAAATATGAGCTTGTACAAACACAGTTGCGTACAAATAGTATATTATAAAGTTTTTATACCTGTTTAGCAGGCTTTAGTTATGCTATTAAACTGTGAGACAAAATAACAAGCTACTCGTACGTGCGTATATGAAATTATTCTCTCAGCCGCCTTCCGTTCCACTTCTCGATACAATCACAAACAGAGGCTTACCTACATTGTTTAAATTTATTTATATTTTATACTGAAAGTCGCTTTATAACGGTGATTTAAAATTATGCAGTTTCTTCATAATTACCCAATAAAATAATTATGAGATGTGCCTCAAACATTACGTGTGGTATGCATAAGATTTAATTATGTAATGTTTTATATAAGTAATGTTTACTTTCAATTTTATTCATCGGTGCATCTTTACCTTTATCTTTCCCTCACGAATGGAAAAACATTAATAGGTAATCTGTTTAGAAAGTAAGCGGAAAATTGCTCTCAGTTTATAAATAGATTGAAAATCACGGTACGACAGCTCGACTTAACGGCACTTGACGGTTACGACGCACAAACATAATGTACCCAACCCACTTGCTTACTAATATCACCCGTTTGAAGCAATACTGATAATTGTCCTTTCCAAGAGATCAAGGTTAAAGTACCTACTTGTCCACGAATGAATTTATTTTTAACTTCTTGAACCTTGTCATTTACTTATCCAAAATAGACGGACGATTAGTTTAATAAAATATCCAACTCTATATTTAAAGAGCAATGGTTTGTTCGATAATTAAGTTTCTAGTTGATCATCTCAAATAACGTTTTCTTCTAAAGTTCTAAACTACAAATGGCTGACAAAGCGATAAAGTTAAAATATTATATCGTTTGTACCAGTAGGTCTATCTACTCATAGATCCGCATGATATAAACTTAACCAGTTTTATACTGAAATCTGTAACAAAAACTGATCACTATAGTAACGTAATGGATGTAAGCCTCAGGCTTGGAAAGGAAACCGTAGACTTAAAACCTTCTTTATGAATAAGTATCGTGGTTGGTATTCAAAGGTTTACTGAGAAAGAATGCCTTGGGCATTGAGTTCACCTTTGAACATTTTATTGTTTTGTGCCAGGAAAAAGGTTTAAATAGAAGTATGAATAAAGAAGTGAAAAAATATATAATAACATCACATTTTAAGTAACATTACATATTACATGAATCAATCCAAAAAAATATGACACAACTTGACCATTTAAAGTAACCCACACTTACTAGTAGTTGTTACATGTTAATCGGCTAAGTACCTAATAATAATGCCGCCCATTTATCAAAACCACTAATTGATAACGTTTATCTTAAAGTTTTTATTTGTTCGTTTGAATATTATATCGCCTATGTAATCTGCCATTTTACGAATGCGATTAGGTACTAATACGTGACAGTGTACGTGTATGTGCTATATCGACTCTTGCGCAAGATTTCATACATTATTAGTTAACTAATGTATACCAATAGTTAAAACGCATTTTTCGGCGACTAATGACAAAGGAGTTCTGGGCACTACATAAGATAATATGACTAATAAGTCTTATATAATAGCGCTTATAGCACGACGGAGATGGACGACGTAAAGGAACGTTTGCGGAGACCACCAGTCGAATGGATGACGGCTTGTTGCGCTTCAGACAATACGTTAAACAGTCGGTCTCGATTCTTGTCTCAGAATTAGAATCGTTAGACCATATCGAAAACCTTTGGTTTTTCTATAAACTCCGATACCAGAGTTGACCTCATACTCACAAGAAATAGAAAGAAATAATATATTTGGCTACATCTTCTATAATATTATGGTAATTTTCTAATCCCGAAAAACTATTAGGTAACTTTTCGATATACTTTCCCATAATTTTATCTACAAATACAACATCCAAAATCCATTGTACAAAAACAATAATCAGTTTGAGGTAATGCGCGAAGATCAGATTAGCAAATTGGCGGCAGCACGCGCTCGTAATTAGCATATTGTTTTTCCCACAGGTATCGCATAACTCGGTTAAGAACTCGTCACTTACCGTTTTACTGTGTACTGAAATAGTCGACAATGCTACATAATAATTCTTCAAAAGATCTATCATCTATTGGAAAGAACATATAAAATGAATTTTTGCACAGTGTTCAGTAATAGGTAGTTAGTTGGATTCCTGAGGAAGGTTTAAGTATCACGCGGGCGCAGGCATGGACAAAGTCTAGTTATTTATGTAAATTAGTATAAAAACACAGGCAGTGTAAAAAGCTACACCAATTTCGAGCAGCGAAAGCGAATCAAGTGTTTATTTTTAACAACTATCATAATATTGAATGTTATATTTTCCACTAGATGTAAATTTAAGCAAATCTATGAAAACACAAAGAAAAGCCTTTTAAAATACATACGATTAAAGCTTGTGAATTTAGTAGTAAAAGCATGTAATATCTCTTTTATGCAAAATAATCAATCAATATTACTACTAGCTGCTGTCGTCAATTGCCAATGTAACGTTCTCCGTCTAATTAGTACTTAATATTAAAAGACATCAAATTAGCTCTTTATAAATATAAATGCTATGTTGTTTTGTGAATTAGATAGTTTACAGTCTATTTTATTATTTTAGACAAGAAGTAAACTAGCCAGGTACCTTGTTGTTCTTACGAGCAATTGCGCGAAGGCAGAATATTATCTTAAGAATACGAAGCTCTAAGATGCTCTACAGAGTGATGTATGGTACAAAGATGATATAGCTAAAAGGAGGATAAACACCGTGATGACGACTAATAAAGACAAATGGAAGAAGAACACATATGGCGTTCACTTAGAGTTGTCTTTCTCGACATAAGCAGACGTGGGTAAAAAGCAATTAAATCATGACAATATCATGATAATAGTTGTATAAACTAAGATGGTATAATATAAACTAGCAGTACAGCCAGCTTCGTACGTGTGGAATTATATAGCCTATATTTTTGAAACTAAAAAGTTGCTTCGCGTTACATTTAAGTCCATTATTAATTCTACAAGAGTAGACTAAATTTTAATGGCAACATTTACAAAATTGTCGAGCTATTTTTAGCACAATATGATTAACTAATTGTATTATAAGTAATGCGTTACCTATTTATGGGTTAAATGTTAATAAATTGTTCACAGCTGTTTTAACGATAATTATAAAATGTTACCTTCATCACACTACCATCTATTAAGAGCAATTTTTTTAGTTCTATCATTTATTAATATTAGAAAGGTTATGTAACCACGACTGCGTATTACCCTAACGTATGATCTTAAGTTATCAGTGCCTCTACCAAGAGTTTACCCACCGCACGTATGTACATATTACGACGATTCGAATGGTGTTCTATGCACTGGTTGGCTCGTGGCGAGTTCTCCGACGATATGACCATACAACTGGCAATAAGATTGGCGAATGTCTTTCGATTGCGTAGGCAAAACTCATAGTAGAGACACTGGGTCCCTGATGTTGTTAGATTAATACTGTTCCAGCCGACCCTTCATCTTTCTCAAACCAGGCTTCGAAGTTGGAACTGTTTATAACCCGGCGAGGATGTGGAGGGGTCATTTTGACCCTGTCAATTTTTAATCGTGTGTTGTTTTTTATTCTGCGATCGAAGAGTTTTGAACGTCACAATAGCTAATCGATTTTAAACTTTCGCGATTTGTATACATCATACAAAATAAATTAGCGGGTCTTAATCGCGTACAACTAACTTATATAAGGTATAAATACCTATTTGGTTCCGACGTTTCGCTCGTCTTGCACCGAGCGTGGTCGCGGAGAGACTAAGGTATTTATACCTTATATAAGTTAGTTGTACGCGATTAAGACCTGCTAATTTATTTTGTATGATGTCACAATAGCTGTTGCTAAAGGACCGGCGGGCGCGCCCCGCGCCCCTGTTCAGGCGGCCGCCGCTTGTGACGGGAGCAACAAGTGCGTGCAGTCAGAAAGGATAAATATGACCCCGCGACAACCGCGATGTAACATTTTTATGTAAGGTTTCAATTATATTTTTTACTTAATATTATTATAATTTTAGTTTTTTTCCTACACAAAGAAGCTGGCCAGCAGCTTGAGGATGAGCGCATACGTCTTGTTTTAATGCAGTCTGACAGTGAAGACGACTTGTTATCCGACGGTAGCGAAAAGGAAGATCATTTGACAGACACGCAAGAGAATCAGAGAATTCATCGGAGAACCTGAACAAGAAGCAACTGTTAGGGTTCCAAGTGTACGAAAAAGGTGCGAAGTATGTCCTTATGCCCGCCATCGCAAACAACCAATGTTTGTGAAGATTGCCATAAGTATATTTGTCCAGAACACACTACCTATTTCATTCTGCCAGGATTGTGCTGCAATCACAGACAATAATGATTTGTAGTTCATAATTGATGATAAGACTGTAAGTGCAACTAATTGTTTTCTATGTATGTACCAAATTAAAAGTTAATCGTCAAGAAGTTAGTTACTTTTTGTAGTTTTTAGTGTAAGTTAAGAAAGTCTATGCAAAAGTTGATTATTTTTTTAGTATTTTGCTAACAGTGATTTAATTATAATATTTTGTACTCTTTTCTGCGTTTTATTTCGATAGAACCGTAAAAATAACATGTAATATAAATAATATTGATTAATATTTGGTACATTAATATAAATTTATATATTTTAAACCCAATTATATACAGGGTCAATAAGACCCTCCACAACCTCCACGTTACTATTTTCACCAAGTCCTCGCCGGGATAAGAGAGGTAACTAGTTACTTTCAACTAAATATACTTTCAAACAAGGGCAGACCAACAGACTGCTACGTAGAGCTTCTCGGATTCAAGCCAACCCAGCGACGCCGTGCGCCACTGACTTTTCGAATTTACTTTCGTATGTGTAATTATTGCTTGCAACGCTGTGAAGGAAAACATCGTGGGAAAACCTGCATGTCTGAGAGATCTCAATAATGGTCACGAAATATATGTGAAGCCTGCCAACTCGCACTTGGCCAGCTGGGTGGACAACCTAACCTAGAGGAAAGAGTGCGTATCCAGCAGTAGAACAGTTTATAGGTAGGACTGCTTTTATAATTACATACCTGCGTAGTACTACTAGTACTATACGTTTTTCTGCATGATACGCAATATATAAACATAGGCTAACCAAATATAATATATAGTATTACTACGTGATTGATACACAGGCATACGCACGAAAAATCTCGATTCTCGTCCGTCTTCGTTTCAATCTGTGCTTTTGCTATGGCAGCTCTGGGACTAGGCATGATTTAGCCGTGCGTATGTACGCATACATCTACATTACATGCCTATCAAATTGATACACATACAGCACCGAAATGTGACCAGACTTACGTATCACACTTATATTAAAAGTAGTGAGAGGCATGTGTAGAGGTAAAAGCTAATAAATTGAAAACGATGTTATATTTTCTCATGAATATCTAAAATGTTATCCTTTTATGTATTTATGGCGCATGCTCACTATAGGCAAACTTAGACTATTTCAGTTCAATTGTTTCAGATCGGATGTTGATGGTTAAACAATTAAGAAACAACGTACCGTCTGCGCCTGCTTAAAAAGGTGTAATGTGAAGAAAATCGAGATGTAAAGACAGCTTGACCGGCTTACCGATAGGTCAACCAGAACAACAATTCGAGAGCAAATACCTAATAGTTGGCAAACATTCACGCAAATCAGCATCATATCTTGTTTCGACCGTCAAGACTCTTTTTCGATTCAGGGGAGTTATTCAGTATTCACAAATTATCCCGGCGGGTTCGTGACAAAGTGTGCTAACCACAACTGGCGTTGCGTTAATACTGAAGTTCGAGGACTCCGCGACGGATTTAGTGAATAGATTCCGAACGACTTTATGGGTGTTTCAAAGACCTCCTGCGCTAGTTCCAAACTTAAACCACAGAGCGGTAGACGGAATGGTTTGAAATAGAATTTCCACAGCGAGGACAAATAAAATAAGTCACAAATAATATATTGCATATATAGTGCAGCACACACTGGTCGAAGTAGGGGCAGTGGCCACTCTCGTACGTCTCTATGTAATGCGCGTTGAACGGCACCTCCCACAGACCTGCGAATACACTCTTATATACACACGTCTGTTTCACGTGGAGTGAATGAGTGAAGAAAGAATGACGCACCAAATATATGAGGCTAACGTGTATGGGCAAGCCGGTCGCGGCCGACCTCGTAGGACATTCGTCGACCAAATTGGTGACGTTCTGAAAAACGGGAAGGTCCTAAGCACCCGGAACCGGCGAGCATGTATGAACAGAGTAATGAATGTAGAGGAAGCGCGTGAGGTTTGTAAGGATAGATGCAAGTGGCGTTCCGTTGTCTCTGCCTACCCCGACGGGAAAAAGGCGTAAGTTTATGTATGTATGTATGTCTGTTTCATGCAAATACTACCCGCATCATTCTGTTTCACGCTTGCGGTTACTTATTTATTTTTAATTGAAATAAAGGACAGCGTAATGGACAAACATCTGCTTTTATATATTCATAACATAAATATAACATATATTACAATAAAAGAAAACATTGAACACAATCAAATTTGATTTCGGCTAAATCCTTTGAGATGCCTCGACAATGCCTTGGTGTCGCATATGAGATTAATGTTGTCACAGCTTGTTTAAAATTATACTCGTGTTCGTCAAAATCTCATAAGTATTCCAGAACATATTGAATGCTCTAAGGCAGTCTAAGGGTAACTAGATTCAGACGCATTTAAGCATTAATATGGATCTATAAAATGTTCTCTTGGTAAGAGAACTACGTAGTTCGATGTCGACTATGTATTCCGTTTGTCGACAGCAAATTCCCACTGACCTGGGAAGGACTTGGTGGGACAAGTGCCCGACTTGCACTCGTGCGCGATCTTGTAGTCGAGCGTGTACGGCCACACAGGAATCGGCAACGGCGGCACGCCCACCGAACTGTCGTAGATGTAGCCGAAGTCCTCCATCACCTGTGGATTACCATACACAGTCAATTCACCAATGTATTGCGTCATAATAATTTGAAATGTTTAGAGTGTAATTATTTTTAATGGTGTTAAAACTTCGGGTCACCGTGCATCCGTGATCCCACTTTTAACAGTCCCGAAATGCTCAAAGCTGTGGTATAAAACACGGTAAATATTTGTATACTATTTTTGTATTTGGGCTTAAAAATAAACATCACTGAAAATTTTTACATTCGTTGCTCTACTAAAAACTCAAACTAAAAACAAATAATGTATCATATGTAAATATGCAATGAAATTCAACGCTATTTTTAACTGCATTAAAAATACTGTAAAAAAATAGCGTTAAGTTTAAATAATGAATTGAGATTAAATTAATGAAATGTTTTAATTATAAGTTTAAATAATGATTATTAAGACTGAGGACTTTAAGCTGATGGCGTGTGAAACTAAATCATTCTTGGAAGCGCAACTTTAAAATCTTATAATTTTTCACTCGTATAGATAGCGTTATCTTCTTCATTAAAAGTACTCGCGTAATTTTTTACGTATTTCCAATTTTTCTATAATTTTTCTTGGCTAATTAAATAATTAGCATTCGCCGCTTTGCTTGATAAACAATTAATCGGAAAACAGATGTGTTGTATAGAATTAGTAAAATAAATATAAATAAACAACAGTGTCATGTAAAAATTATAGATACATCAAAAGCATTTTTTCCTAGCGTATCAATTACATGCGTATGTTTTTTTAATATCTGCATATAAATGTTGACCAATCGCGAACGCCTGTGATGTCATGTTAACGCCTATAGCCAGTACGTGGTATTTCGTGTAAAAGAACTCAGAGTCCGGTCCTGTCCGATCAACATTTCAAACAAGAGTTTACGTCTCGATCCAATTCCTCCACGGTCAAATATTTTTCATTGAAAAATATTGGAGTGAACATGGACTGACAAGATTAATAAAAATATATAGATATTTGTTTCTTGTTAACAATATTTTGCCAAGGTTCGTGCTCCATTCGATTGTTGATGTTACTACTATTTACGTTAGTATAATTGCTATCATATGAAGGTATAGGCAGCTACAGAGCTCTGGAGCGCTTAGTACAAAAAGCAGCATGCTGACATGTTTTTATGCGGCCAATGATTCATTGCTGCAAATGACAAGGTCACAATTATTAACCAATCGTAATCTGATACACATATGCATAACTCGCAGCGACCAATAACTTCCGCGCCTGACATATTTACACTTTACAGGTTAGTGCTAAATATTTGCTCCACGATCTTCATGGAGTAAAGCTTTATGTGTATGATTAAATGAGATCTGAATTAACAGCATTCGTTGCAAATCTTGGTGTTTAAACAAAACTGGAAATATTATATCCCATTTATTAGTAAATTGTACCGAATCTGTCTATTAAAATGGTCATAATTATTCATTCAAATTTATAATGATAGGGCAATATTTTTTTAATTGGTCACGTTTTAATTAAAAGCATCTATACATTGAGGTCAATTAATCTGAGGGACCCTTTACGAATTAATTGACCACGCAGATTGTACCATTCACGAAGTAATTATTAAACCTACATCACCAATATTTTTACCATTCACGAAGTTATTATTAAACCTACATCACCAATATTTGTCCTTAGCTGTTATAATGGCAATACAGCCAACGGACAGCATTGAAGTCTCGCGTCCCAATTATTTGAATATAGTATGTACTTACATGAACATAATGCCAGTCATTGTGCAGAGGGTTAACCTCAGTTATTGTGATAACTGATCTATTATTGTAATATTATTTATAGTGATTAAGGGCCATTTAAATCTGATGGTATTTTCTCCTTGGTATAACCGAAATCGAGAAGGTTCCCATTTTTTAAGTTTCCGTAGCCTGATGGAGTAAAACGGTACTCGTATAGATTCGTCATTCCATCCGTATGACACAGACACTTTATCTCATATCTAACCTCTTCACTTTATTTACAAAAAATAAATGTAATACAATTCTGCGAGGGTCATTGACATGTCTGTAGAAATAAAAACAAAAGCGACTTCAATATTGCGTTTGCAAGAATAATTAAAAAACCTTTGGGTAGTATGATGAGATCTTGTTCATTTATTGATGAACATTTACTTGCGGCTTTTGTATCCTGATCATGCCTTGATGGCTAAGATTCAAAATATATCTACAAATGTCGTTTGTGCCTAAGTAGCTAAGTAAAATTTAATGTAGAGCCACACACTTGAGAAACACCACTGCCGTTCCGCGCCAAAAAACTTAAACTAAAATCATCAATTTCTAAGTTGCATATATAGATGGGCTTCAAAAACGTTTTCAGTTATTTATTAATTTTGATCTATGGATATATATAATACCCATACATATAATAAAATAAAAAATCTTAAATATAGTAACAACAACATCATGATTCTTTCCCAATGCAATTCGGGTAAGGCTCGTTTATCCTAATTCGACTTAATTATGTAAATAATAATATCTACTAGATTGGAAATCCTTGAAACGTAACTATACCTACTTACTGAGTAAATAGGTATTTCCTAAAATTAATATATCATAAACTTTCAAAATTTTCTCAATGAGTTTACCACGATTTACATTGCTCATATTACTAAAACAACGGTTGGATTTAATTAATGAAAGTATATTTGACACGAAGCAAACAGGTTAATGTAATCGTTCTATCAGCCTTCAGCTGCATTCTGTATATTGTTCATTGAAATACATTTCAAAATGTAAACATCAAGCCTGATGCTATAATAAAGTAGGTAGGTATACTTATAGTAGCTAGTTAGATACACAATATTGATCAACATTAATTATTAAACTGAATGTTAGTTTAAAAGGCAATTCACGCGCAGTTCATGCTTCATTAGGTGCGATACTAAAAGACAAATTTGATTGCTTTTTGTTATTGCTTTGAGAAGGTTAGTAAATTGTGAAAATAAGCACAGGTTTACCAATATTATTTATGAAATGAATCATAAGTTGACAGCCTCGTATTGTTTAGTAACATGTTGCCAGCAAGCCTATCTGTTAAATAAAATAGCGAAGGTCCTTTCCCTCAAACAACTTTTACGACTTACAAGATGATAAGCGCTGGATGGCCTTCCATGCAGAGCTTTCCGTCTAGATTAGTGCGGAAGCAATTATTTTTTATTTATTTTGTCGTATGTTTACATTTGGGAGTTGCATGCCGTTTTATATCGAGCACGTTTACTTTTGCTCGCCACGTATTATTCTTGTAATTTAATCGTGCATCGCAAACAGTCATCTCACAACAAATCCACATACAGAGTGTAAATTCAGTTCAATCAGTTTTATTTAGATACGTATACGATCGGTGCCTATCAAAACGCAGCACACATACACAGCGTACCGTTCTGCTTGTTTGACAACTGACGTACATCCCCCGTGACTCCACAGCGTACACATAGCAAAAAAATCTTTACGTATTTCACTTTGCATTGCGTCGGAGTGACGGCGGTAATTGTCAGGTAACGAAGAGCCGCTGAAATATTAATGAACAACCAAACCCTATATTTTATTGACTGACTGATCAAATATAGTCATAATAATGTTGCTGTGTTTATGTTCTATTTGGTATAATTAAGAACAAAGTAGTCCACGATATTTATAACACACATGGTCATCTGGGAGCCTAGTCACTAGTAGATCGGACTTCTTGGTTCGTGGAAAGGAACATTTTCTCATATATTTTATAAAGCGTCCCTTGTGGTTAGTAAAGGTCAGTAGAGGCCGCAAGGGCGCTTTTAGGAAATGTATGGAAGAATGTTCCTATCGACTACTAAGACTAGGCCCACTGATCGCAAATACTGGGGAAATAAATAGGGTTGCATGGGAATCGAACCCGCTGAATAGAGACGTTCGTTAATTAGACCAAAAGTCAGTCATCAGACCGGAAATCGTAGCACAGTGTAATCACTTATAAAGTCTACATTTTACTTACCACAAATCTCAAACATGAATATGTCTAAAGGGATGTATTAGAAGCAAGTCCCGTCATCCAAACACAAGTAACAAAGCGATAGACTCTATATAGAGGAGTTATGTTAAATATACCTTATAAATATAAATGTACCCGTATACAAAATAACGTTGGTTTAAGTAAATAGTATTAAATTGTATTATTGCTTTCAGACATAAATTGCTTACAGAAAAATCTATATAGCGGCGAAAGCCCCCTTATTAAATAATAAACCTGTGGATATTAGATATAAGGCCAATACGTCAAAAAAACAATCTTGATCGTCAAGAAACTCGACGTAATTAGGTAGGTGGCACAGCCGTACAACATTCAAGACTCAATACACGTATTCCACCGCACGTCATTCTCATAAACGTGTCACTTATCAAAGTCAATTTCTTTCAATGTATTTTATTTTATTTTCAGACTCAACAAGCAAAAGCTGGAGCCGCGGCCTAAATTATTTATAGCTACAATATTGCACAATTGGTATCAAATCGTCACTTCAACTTTCGATAAAATTTGTTGACATTTTGTTTATTCAGTGTCATATTTTATTCCGTACCCACAGGAGCCCGCCTACACAGTCGATATAAAAGTACCCTATATTTTTTCGTCTTGTAAAGTTCCTCCATAAAAAGTTTGATTGCCTTCAAAAAAATAGAGATGTGACAATGTACTTTATAAATAAACAAACTAACTTTCGTGAGTTCACACTTCTAAGTGTGAAATGTTAGTGGAGATCTATTTATCACACAAATATCGCAAAAATTACGTGGTTATGAAGAAATATGAGTAAATTTAGGCAAAAGATGAAGTTTATTCTTGGAAAACAAGATCATAATGTACCTATTACTTACATTTTTTTAAGTATGCCATAGTTTGAGGGCTTACCTTAAACTGTGTATTTCTTCCTGGCTTCAAGAAGGGAGCCCTGGCGCCGACGATTTCTGAGCGAGAGACATTGGCGAATTTGGAGAGAATCTCCCTCATGCCGATCATTTCACCGGCGCATTCTTCATAGCCCTTGTCTTGGAGACCTTGCTGCTGCGATACTGTGCCTGTCGCTATCTGTGAAATCATTGCGATATTAAAAAATGAATGCCAAAATGAATCTTCATTCCTCGGTACTCTACTCCCAAGGAATGTTTATGTCGATAAAGTTCACCTACTGCCCATGCAGTCTGAAGTATTTTGTATCACCATTACGTAACAAACATTTACACATTTTACACAGCTCAAAATGTTCATTCACCGTGTACAAACCGTAACGCTTATTAGACTTGGCGTGTCTTACTTCCAATAAAACGAAATGCCGGTAACACATATTATATGCTTGAACTTTAAATTGGGAAGTTGCATTGTTGTTGGCACTTGCTGAATGCGCCTAGGTCCATTACGAAAAACATAGTAAATTATAGTCAATTTTAATCATAAGACGGACAATAATCATGTGTCTAAAGTGATGAATAAATAAACCTTTAACAAATAGGCAATTTAATCGAACAAACTATAAACATCTTAGGTATTATAGTAAGTTCAGTAGGTATTCACGGAATTAGGATTTGAACTCACCATCTTTTGATGGCCAGTCAATCTCATTGTAATGGATTGGCTACGATTATTCGAACAAACGTTTATTTGATGATTTACAAGGATTGATCGCTAAAAGCATGAACTTACTCAAGCGGTACGTAACTAATTCGTGGTTAAATGCTCGTGACCGATACATAGATAATACTTTTTCAATGGTATTATTTCCGTGAAATGTGAAATGAATTATGCATGGAGCGGATTTATTACTGAACTCTATAACAAGCCTTATATAATTGATTTTTGTTAGGTACTTTATTCAAATTCGCATGCTAGTAAGCGCATCGATCGGCGTGAACATCTTTGCGGTCCATATACAGCAATGGCCGTCATTTGCAAAGATGATACGGAGGTTTATCATACTATCGTATGTTAAAGGTTTCCAAGACAATAGGAGCCTTGAAAAGTACGTTTCGATAGAGAGCTTTACCGGGAAAGTTTCTACTTTCACAAAACATAATCGGCGATAAAAGGGAGCAGGTACTTACCTATTTCACTATGACTTGGTAGTACTGTTATACATAAAATTTAAGCTATTGTGTTATTTGCAGTGATTGAGAGTACAGAACCAAGCGGTCCCGATAGTCATGAAGATCTTTGACAGCCCATATGGGCAGTACACTACCCATGAATATACTGGCACCAGTATAAGCTATAGAATATCGCTATCCTTATGGACTGCCAAGGACAGACGAGAGTCGCTCTGCGGAAAAACTAATATTCTATCATGTCTAATCTATAAGCCAGAATTGCTAGTTAATTGGCTAATCTGCTAGAGAAAACAATGAGAACAACTGGTATAATTTTAATATGTTTGTAATAAGATAGTAAAAGCTTGCACTTGCACGTAGTTGCTACAAAGAAGAAAGTTAATGTTACCTTAGACTATTTAGTATCCTTACTTTTAGAATGTTACACATCATAGGTTAGTCATGACACGTGAACTTTGACGTTACAAGCTGTGAAGTTATTTATTGCATTTGAAAATATCAGCGCACGAATTTTAAAGTTCTTTGACATTTCCAATTGATTGCATCGATTTATAGTAGAAAATAATGAAATTTTATGTGCAATAAAATACAGCATAATTTGGTCAAAACTAGTAGCAGTAGAATGCCGCGACGTTGACAGGTAATCGGCAAATTCATATAACATGCCTGTCAAAGGATTTAATCACGACAACCTCATTTATTTGATTAGTTAGTTTTACACGAAATACTTTTACAAAATTAATCACCTTAATTACAAGCAGATGAACTAGAAATACCTCCTCAGCTAAATGAAGTTCTTACAATATCAACCCCGAGGAAAAATACTTGCAGAAAATTAAAGATTCATAAGAAAAAATCTTATGAATAGAAGTAATGAGACATTTCAAATTACCTGTACTCGTGCGAAAGGAAAAACGTGCCTCTTATAGGGCAGCCGTTGGGGTTCTTAATTTTCCCATTGAACACTTTCTTGTAGTGTTCGAAATTGTTCAAGTTCACAGCTCCGTCGAATGTCAGTATTATCATCTGGGGCGTCTGTGAAAAAAAAGTACATGGTCCCGTTTCTTTATTTGAGTTTTTTGCAGCGACTTCAGAATGTTGACGGAATCGAGACCGAGTTTTTAAAATTGATTGAACATAGCTGTAGACATAAAGTTCTTAAAGGTAGTGTTAAAAACGATAAAAATCTGTAGTATATAATGTTATAAAACTGAGATTGTTTGTTTGCTAGAACGCGCTATTCTCAGTAACTAGTGGTTCTATTTGAATCGTTATTTTTGTTTTGGATAGCCCCGAGGAGGGCCATAGGCTATAATAATATACCTAACATCACGCTATGAGCCACTGCGATAGCCTAGTGGAGAGACCGACGGACTGCTACGCAGGGTTTCGAATCCACGGCACGCACCAAAGACTTTTCGAAGTTAAGTGCGTATTAAGTTGTTAATGACCGCTTGCTAAACGTTGGAGGGAAACATCGCGAGGAAACGTGATTGTCTGAGAGTTCTCCATAATGTTCTCAAAAGACATGTAAAATCTGCCAAACCGCACTCGGCCAGCGTGGTGGACTATGGCCTTACCCTTCTCATAGTGAGAAGAGGCCCGTGGCCAGCAGTGGGCTGTGGGACAGTTTATATACAGGGCCGATGATTGCTATTCTTAGAGCCCACAAGAGTTACTTCCTCTACATCTACTTGCCTAGATAATATATTTACAGATATCATAGTAAGAGACAAGCAAATTATTAGACAGTTAGACTCAGACCATTGTGGACAGCAGATCTTCTTTAATGATAACAGTAAGAATGTTTCTAGGCAAAATATAGTTGTAATACCAAAAACTGCAACTCGTTTTGCTAGGTTTCAAAGTAAACTAATGACTAGCTGGTCACTGTTAGATGATGAAGGTGACCCTAATTTGTTATATAATAGCTTTTTCAAAGCGTTTTGTACAGACTTTAATTCGGTTTTCACACCTAGAACGATTACAGTTGGAGGTAATGCAACCTTCTGTGAATGGGCAACAACTGGGCTTCACAAAAGTAGAAAGAGATTGTATGAGCTATATGACGAGAGAAACTTTAATTTAAGTGAACAATTTCAGGATTATGTTAGAAACTATGCTAGGATATTTCGGAAACTTTGCAAGAAAGCTAAGTCTCTTTACCTGAGTTCAAGGATTAGGAGTAGTGACGATAAAATGAAAATGACATGGAATATAATAAACAGCGAGACTGGGGAAGTTAAAATTAAAAGTTCAAAATTTAGTTTGAACATTGATAACGACACTATTACATCAGACTCAAAAGTTGCATCGGCGTTTGAAAGTTTTTTTACTGATATCCCCGTTATTACTACTAGATCTTTGGACTCATCAACCAATGCAGCGGAATCTCTTTTAAAAGAAAACATGAGTACAACCTATAGTAATTTCTCATTTCTATATATAAATTCAAATGATGTTATAAAAGCTTTTAATACTATAAATTTAAAGAAGACTGCAGACTTGTGGGGAAATTCCGTTACTATTACCAAGTCCATTATTGCTTTAGCTGCTAACAGATTAGCTTTAATATTTAATAAGTGTATTGACTGTGGTGTATTTCCTGATCTTATGAAAGATAGCAAGGTAATACCTTTGTACAAAGCAGGTAGCACATCAGACCCCACCAACTATAGGCCAATTTCTGTGCTGCCCACATTTAGCTAAATTTTCGAGAAATTGATACTAGACCAACTGCAAAGTTATTTTAATAACAACGAGCTTCTAAACTCTAAACAATTTGGTTTTACAAAGGGGCGCTCCACGACCGATGCCGGTGTTGAGCTTGTAAAACATATCTTTGATGCCTGGGAGGATTCACATGATGCTTTAGGTGTCTTCTGTGATTTGTCCAAGGCCTTTGATTGTGTAGAACATGATACATTGATCAGGAAATTACATCACTATGGTTTAAGTAGTTCTGCTCTGCATCTTCTTACTTCATATTTGAGTAATAGGATTCAGAGAGTTGATGTCAACGGGACGCGTTCGCATGGATCTGTAGTCAAAATGGGCGTCCCACAGGGTTCAATCCTCGGTCCTTTTTTATTTTTAGTTTATATTAATGACTTACCACACCTCGTCAATGACAAGCACGGGATAGTACTGTTTGCTGATGATACCTCACTTTTATTTAAATTAAAACGACAGCAAATTGATATAGACGATGTAAACATTGCTATCTCAAAGGTGGTTCGCTGGTTTGAGGTTAACAACCTGCTTTTAAATAGACTAAAAACTAAATGTATTCGATTTTTTATGCCTAACGTCAAACAAGTGAACACCTCAGTAAAGGTTAAGGATGATGTGTTGGATCTTGTGGATAACACCAAATTTTTAGGCATTACACTAGATTCTAAGCTGCAATGGGGACCACATATTAGTAAATTGTCGAATAGACTCAGCTCTGCAGCATACGCAGTCAGGAAAATTCGCCAGTTAACTGACATTGACACTGCCAGGCTTGTATATCATAGCTATTTTCATAGTATAATGTCATACGGTATTCTCCTGTGGGGAAATGCTGCCGACATTCAGACCATCTTTGTTCTGCAGAAAAGAGCTATTCGAGCAATTTATAATTTGGATTATGGGGCTTCGTTAAGGAATAAATTCAAGGAAATAAACATTTTAACAGTTGCAAGCCAGTACATTTATTCCAACCTAATATATTTATTCCAAAACAAGGCCTCATACTCAAAGAAAAGTGATATCCACAATTTGAATACTAGAAATAAGAGTAAGCTAGTAGTGCCGGCTACCCGGCTAGAGAAAATAAAAAAATCTTTTCAAGGCCAATGTGCGCGCTTTTACAATAAAGTGCCAAGCAATATTCAAAATTTAAGTTATAATAAATTCAAAAACATTATAAAACGTAAACTTTGTCAAAAAGGGTACTATTCAGTGCTAGATTATATTGAAGATAAAAATGCTTGGGATTAATTTGCTCGGTCCCACAGGCTACTTATGTTTGATTAGTGTTAAGTTTCATGTGAGTGTGAGTTATTGTGTCTATATTATGCTAGTAAGTACTTTTATATTATTATTAAAAAAGCCTTATTAATTGACAACAACATTATAGACACACCAGCTCATATACTTATGAAAAATTCAATGTAGTTACTAAGTTTTTAAATTGTATAGAATCATGACGTAGAAAAGAGTGGCCCGGAGTTTCTTGCCTGATTCTTCTCACGAGGCTCTACTTTCTGAACAGGCATTTTTTTTCAATGCTCAACTATGTTAATATGCATTTAAAGTTACTTTTTATTTTTTTTATTTGTATGACTTTCTGACGTGTCCAAAAAATTTAAACATTTTTATGGAAATAAACATATTTGAGTTTGAGTTTGAGTTTGCTATGAGCCACCATTGCGGAGCAGTGGCCCTAAATAAGGATATAACCAAGGGCTTAGCTAGTACGAGGTATGCTTGGTGGCAACTTTGCATCGTGTCTTCTATGATGTAAGTTACTTACTGCCTCGTGTTTAGTTGTTGCTGCGTGATTGCGTATTAAATTTGATTTGCCGCAACTAACACGCTATCTAATACAAAATTTGATTACAAGGATGCACTGGCAGGACCGGAGATAAACAAATTAAAAAAATATATTCTTTAGATTTACTATATTTAATTTGTATGGTCATGTGTTGCCTGTGTCACTTATCGGATAAAATAAACGTTGAAGTCATTTTTCTATGCAATTAATCAAAATATAGTAGGTAATTCCTTTAGCTATTCGGCGTATAAACATTAAACACTCAAATTTTTGTGTCAAGCTTTTTTAAAGAACATTAAAGTTAGAAGACATCACAGTGCATACACATACTGTATTTATGCTAAATACAAATCGTGTCTGTAGGTAAAACGAATGGACGTTCCATTGCTGCAAACAAATTTATGCTCGTATAAACAAGCTCTTTGGTATTTAAATCGTACCTATCATAGGCCTTGAAGAAGGACATAAGCTACTATCAGAGGGTCTCTAAACCCGCCTAAATTATAAGATGGGTCTCTAAGCTTCCAAAACGCAGTGCACACTAGTAGCAGTATAAAGACATACAGTAGTTTGACGCCTTTGACTCGTAGAAAAAGCCGACAACGTCTAGACAAGGGTAAGGAGGCTAGGCGCTAGGGCTGCCACATGTAAAAAATACCTACTTATTCAAACACCGTCTATTTATTTTAGAAAAATATTACAATTGCTACGCTACATGAATATTATAGTGTAAATCACTTATCTATACATATAAATACATCTATACACATAAATAAAATTAGAGTGTTTGTTTGTAATATTAAAATAACCACTTTTTACTAAATGTATATGGATGTATACGCGGTACATATACCGAAATGAAATTTTTTACCATTTTTGTCTGTCTGTTTGTTTTCACTAATCTCTGGAAAGCTAGGACCGATTTTGACGAGACGTTGACTGGCGGATAGCTGATGTACCAAGGAGTAACTTAGGCTACAAATTAACTGTAACTTAGGCTACGAAGTAGTTCCCTCAGGACGCGGGTGAAACCGTGGGAAACAGCTAGTTTATTATATTACAATAATTATTATAAAACAGTTTGCATTTTTCGTGCGGTGACAGATTTGCATACAAAGTGTCAGTCAGCACCTATTTCATCCCGCAGGTGTCGTGGAAGGCGGTTAAGAATATAAAGCATTTTTCAGATATCGTTAACGTACAAACCATGTTAAAATAAAGCGATTGACATAGCGGTGGTTTAATGGACGGGTAACCATGGGATCAGCTTGCAGAGCCTATGTTATCGATATGAAGAATTTTGCAGATTTTTTTTCGTGCAAACTACGTTAAGGTAAAGCAATAGACATCACGGTCATTTTATGGATGGGTGACCGGGCTATGAGATTACGGAGAACATGTGTGGAGTTTATATGTAGTAGAGTATAGCATTGTACGTAAACAACATGTTGTTTACGTACAATGACTACTACTTTATTCTGCGCATATTTTCTTTCACGGCCCCCTTTTATAAACTCCACACATGTTCTCCGTAATCTCATAGCCCGGTCACCCATCCATAAAATGACCGTGATGTCTATTGCTTTACCTTAACGTAGTTTGCACGAAAAAAATCTGCAAAATTCTTCATATCGATAACATAGGCTCTGCAAGCTGATCCCATGGTTACCCGTCCATTAAACCACCGCTATGTCAATCGCTTTATTTTAACATGGTTTGTACGTTAACGATATCTGAAAAATGCTTTATATTCTTAACCGCCTTCCACGACACCTGCGGGATGAAATAGGTGCTGACTGACACTTTGTATGCAAATCTGTCACCGCACGAAAAATGCAAACTGTTTTATAATAATTATTGTAATATAATAAACTAGCTGTTTCCCACGGTTTCACCCGCGTCCTGAGGGAACTACTTCGTAGCCTAAGTTACAGTTAATTTGTAGCCTAAGTTACTCCTTGGTACATCAGCTATCCGCCAGTCAACGTCTCGTCAAAATCGGTCCTAGCTTTCCAGAGATTAGTGAAAACAAACAGACAGACAAAAATGGTAAAAAAATTCATTTCGGTATATGTACCGCGTATACATCCATATACATTTAGTAAAAAGTGGTTATTTTAATATTACAAACAAACACTCTAATTTTATTTATGTGTATAGATGTATTTATATGTATAGATAAGTGATTTACACTATAATATTCATGTAGCGTAGCAATTGTAATATTTTTCTAAAATAAATAGACGGTGTTTGAATAAGTACAAAGTACAAATCACAGAATAAAGTAGTAATCATCCAGACATGAGATATTGTAAAAAGTTTGTTGATTAGTAGGAAGAACGTGCACATTATTTTATGTGGTTATAGGTACATACATTTCAAAATAATATAAATAATTATAATTAATGAAATTTTCTTTTTTGTATTATAAGTAAATTGATGAAATCGCAGATTTTTTGAATCCTTATATATTTATATCTTTAAACAGCATAAAGAATTTCAATGTCTCACAGCACAAGTCATATGCACCATCCTGATTAATATTGATAAGCAAATAAATAAGTAACGAACAAAAAACAAGCACGTGCCAGCCCCCAAAAACATGTACCTAGTTACGAACTAAGGTGATATACGTAACTTGGTACCGCTCTTCCCGCGTCTCACCTGACCACCCGTCTTGCCCCCCGCTCGATTGACCCGTCTAGACGCGTTCGTCGAACGACTGTGCTAGTAGGGTGTGTTGCGGTGGTGATCACACGTAAGATAATTTGTATGCATGTCGGGACACCGAGTCGCTAATGGAACGGCTAATGATCGCTAATGCACGCCTTCTGAATGTTTAGTTTTGCGGCAATCATCATTAAACACGTTGGCTTTACCCCATCATGCGACAACTTAATCATGGGGGATATAATAAACGAACTGTTGCGTACGCCTGTATGGAATACATTTTATTTCATAGAACCAAACATAAAATACCTATCCATATCTGTATCCCTGACATAAAAAAATATTGCAACTTTCAACGCAACTGGACCAACCTCAGTAACTAAAAGGTCTGGTTTAATGATTACTATGATGAACATTTATCAAATTTGACTTTAACGTGCAAGATTAAATTAGAAGTAATATATTAAAAATCATCGTCCGTGTGGTGACGGATTAAGAATACGGAATTTCACCACCCTATATCATCCCATGGGTGTTGTAAGAGCCGACAGAGGGAGCATATTATGCAGAGAACAACACTGTAAGAGAAGGAAACCTTGATACAAACCCTATACCAACCGGTTTGGCCAGCGTGGTATAGTAGGCCAATTCCTCCTGAAAGGAGAGGCCTAGTTCAGCTGTGGACTGTTAAAGGCTGATGATGATATTAAAAATAAAGCAATTCATACGTCATATTCATTAGTGAAAATTACATAACGATTTTGGTATCTAGACAACAGCAAGAGAATTTTGAGAGTAAGTCCGATTACATTTTTCTATCTATGAAAGTAATAGTCATGTAGAGTTAGAATCAAATTAGTATCAAGTAAGCGCGATTCATGTAGAAAGTTTGCTTCAAGTGTTTTTATTAGGCTACATTGAGTCTCCGCTCTCCTACCTGAGACTAAAAAGGAGACGGTTTTCTTTTTTTACGTTTTTTCATCTTCGCTCTCCGTTTTGTTTTTTTAGAACATAACACTATTTCTTTAAATTTATGCTTCTTCACAAAACGTTGAGCCTTAGTTGCACGTTACGTTTGTGTACTAATATTTTAGATGTTTAGAAATGGGTAATAGAGCGATAAGCCTATCGGAAAACTAAATTTATTTTCCGTAAAATATAATTTATGGTAAGAGGGTAATGGAGCGATATGTCTATCGAAAAATTAAATGCATCTTCTGTTATAAAATTGTTACTAAATAGCTAACTTCTATTACTAAAATAATATACATTACAGTTGCTTAGACTTCTTAGCGTTATTTTCAAAATATTTACACAATTCCACCGTCGATAAATATACTTAGTTATTAGTGTCAGACTATTATAAACCAAGAAGAACTATTTATAAATGATAAAACATGTAATTACATTAGATACTACACGCAGTTATGGTATTGACTGTTGTTCAAACATGAACATGACATTCTTGGCATTCCAACACACATCCAACTTATCACCGAGGAAGATGCGTGATATTTTAAGATCATGTAATTTATCACGTACGGCGGTCGGCTCAGACATGCTGCATCGGCACAATACACCGACGGCACACAACTAAATACGTGTATATGTGTACATAGAATAAGTTTAGTATATAAGATTATAGTTTTAAGAAATATACCAGTCATTAGCTCACTCCCGGCTTTGACTCATACCCTACCCCTCACCTCTCACTGCGGCCAAGACACCCTTAGCCGTCACCATGATCGGTCTTGTGAGTCTGCTCGACCGGCAGTGAGAAAACCCTCTTCACTACACCCTAATCCTACCCACTTTCCGTCTGTCGCCTTAGGTCTCCCGGCGACAGATATCCCGGCCTAGGGATCCCAGGGACTGCTAGGGAACTAGGGATTAGGGTTGTATACGCGACAGTCTGTGTGACCACAGTGTACACGGCCTCGCTATACACTATACCTAACAGGGCTAGGGTAGACTAGGGAGTTAGGTTAGAGTTAGATCTAAAATAGGGATAGGTATATCATAAGATAGGTTAGGCTAGATATAGGAACCAGTAGGCTTAAATTAGGATAAGTCTAGGTTTAGGTACGTGCAAGCTTAGGGCTATACTTAAGAGCTATCGAAGGTTAGGCCCTAACTTGTACAACTGTCATATATGTTTAAATAAATTTACGATTTTCTGTGCTACTCTCTGTATTGTCTACTTATATACCTACTAATGCTACGTCAATATACAGGGTGTCACAAGACCCATCACCAAGCCGAAGTCTACTCGTTTTGCACATCATGCCAAGTCATACTACGCGAAAATAAAACCTGGGAAACAAAAAAAAATTTCAAGCTTAAAAAAATTTACAACTTTTATTACCAGCAATGTATAGCGTGCGTTTGCAGACATCGTACCTACGCCGGCCGTATCTACCTACACCGTGCGCCGCGGTGGCGGCAGTTTATTATCACGTGGTCGCGCGGCCGAGGCGAATGACCTCGCAGCTGATTGCTGGTACGTATACATTACGCGTCGGGAACTTTAAAGCCGTTTATTTTAGGGAAATATTGAAAATTTTGTTTATGTTTATTTGGCAGAAAGTGTACATTTATCATTCTAAACACGATTTTGGAATAATTCGAAAAAAAAATTCGTGACTTTGAGCCTCAATATCTCCTGAACCAGTAATTTCCCAGGTATGGTGCCGAAGTAAAAAATGATCGTAATAATTGGTACTATATGGGGTTTCAGTTTTCGTTAAGGGTCTTTTTACATCCTGTAGATATATGTACATTAAAAGTGATATTGCTGAAATAAATGGTGATGAATAAGCATTAAATAATATAACCACTTAACGATTGTAAAAAAAGTCTGGTTTATACCTTTCTCGCGAAACGATTGAAATAGGATACCTTGCTGCAAATTCCAATGAAGAAGTGAAGACAGCCTACTATGGCCCCCTCAGTGTGATCAACACGCTTGTAAGTAGTTTTATAGAAACGCAATTCCTATATCGTTTTCGATACAGTAAAAATATAAAATACAGTATAAACTATTTCGAATAGTGATATTCGAAATAGTTTATACTGTATTTTATATTTTCCACATAACTATAAAATATTCACTTCGCTAGTCAAACATTTCTTTATGTATAACTAGTCTAGCTATAGTACCCAATGTACCCACCCGTGTGTACATATCTCGATAGTTTCATTACCTCTTAACACTTAGCTTTACAGTACCATAGGTCTAACATTACCTGGCTTATGATGTAATTTCCTTTGAATCGTTAATCGCTGCTTAATAGCATATTATTGCTAATAATCTTATAAATGGAATATAACGTTATTACTTAATGCGAATTCATTAAAAACGACTCACCATTAACTTCAATATGGTGTTTACTCACTAAGTGCTTTACCAATTCAAATAGCTTTCAAAGTCACTTACGCCAACAAAGCTTATATGTATATAGCATGCTTAATACATGAAGCGTTTAACGTATATTACAATGAACTCATTATGCTACGTCATAACGTTCGTTATAACTACTAGTTACATGCTGGATCAGGTAGATACATTTAGTTCTGATTTCGGTAAAGGTGTCTAGCTGGGCTGGACCCAGGGCTACATGAAATTAAATTCTATACCCTTTACCGTTTTCTATACCCCTGACAATTAGTAATACATAATTTGAAGTTGGTATGTCAAGTAGTTAAAATACTAAGTTTATAGCGTAACAAAGACATTTTCATTCTATTTTTATTTATCGCACATTCCATTGATAAATTCTATACTTATTTTAACTTCTTTCTTAACACGACTATGTACCTAAACAATTCAGATATTTTACATATCGTAAAATCCCTTCTTTTATCTTATACTGTCACATGACCATGTAAATACAACACATTAATTATTTAGTGGAATATCTTTAAAAGGACTAACAATTTTAGATCTTTATTCCTTTTTAAAGCCATTTTTTTATTTTATTTATAAGATTAAATCCCATGTACTCATAAAATGTGTATATGTATACTCACGTCTTCTGGATCAAGACCGCCAGGGATAAGCGTGCCGTCCTTAGAGCAGAAGCAGTAAGGCAGCTGACACTGGGCGAGGTCGCACTTCGTCGCCAGGTCCAGTGGCGCCTCCGTGATGGGCGTGGGGGCTAGGGACAAATAACCAATAAGACATGCCTTTAAAAGTAATTTCAAATTATTTTAATTTCACTTCAACTGTACGCAAGGCAGAAAATGGGTTCAGTGGCGGGCGATTGGAAAGGTCTATACCCAGCAGTGGACTACAGCAGGCTGATGATGATGATGGTGACTTCTACTGTAATTGTAGTAGTGTAGCTAATATTCCGTCAAATATGGTGAGAGCAGCGGATCCCGAACTCCAAGGCGAACATTGGTTTAGACTAGCAGCGAACCCAGGGTGCGAAGGCGAAAATCATTGCAAGCGGGGTGACGCTGGGACGATGATTATGATATTGCTATTGCAATTATGTGTTGTATTTAGAAGCCAGAAATGCTCTATTTCAAATATACATATTTGATTTGGTCATACTGGGTAAGCATATTTATTACTCAGTTTTGAATAAATTTCTTATATAACGTTTATTAAGAAATGAAATGAAGTTATTAATATCATTTCGTTAAGTATTCAAAGCAAAACCTGATTTTCTAGAAGCTCTGAACGTATATTCTGTAAAAACATTCCAACATAATTGAATAACTTCTGAAAGTTCCAAAACAATCGAAAAAAGAGCTTGTTTTATCTCAAAAGACGTAGTTGTCAACGTCAAATAAATTGGCAGAGTTTTAAAAACAATATACTTACTGGTAGCGATGGGACCACATCTGGCCTCCGCTTTGAACGTACAAAACTTGCTAGTGTCGTCGAAGTATAATCCCGAAGGACATCTGTTTATATAGGGGTATCCATCGACGCACTGAAATAAACGATACAGTATATAGTAATAAGAAAATCTACCAGACCAACTCACAAACAAATCTTATCCCAAACTAAGCAGAGGTCGTACTATGATAACCAAATTTTTTTTATAGTGATAGGCGGCAAACGAGCAGACGGATCGCCTGATGGTAAGCAATTACCGCCGCCAATGGACACAAGCAGCACCACAGGAGTCACAAGTGCGTTGCCACCCTTTGGGGTTGGATAAAGGGATAGGATGAGGAGTGGGATGAGGGAGAAGGAATAGGGGAAAGGGCCTGCGGCAGTCTCATTCACCGATCGAAACGCAACAGTTGAGGTACTGTTACTTAACGTCGATTTTCTGTGAGACGGTAGTACCTTCTTCCCCGGTTGAGCCGGCCCATTCATACTGAAATCAGCAACGCTCTACTACTGAAAACTGATTAATATAATTATGTTATAGATAAATTATAATACCTAAACAAAGTAATCGTGCCAATTGCACAGAGACTTGTCCTGGGTGGGCAATTAGGAATCAAATACGCGAAGCTTTGGCTTAGCTGTTAAGGTAACCTAGTGTTTAGCCTGCAGCCCAGCCAGTACAGAATAGTGTACTAATTTAGAAGTAGCAACTGTTCTGACAAGGCACTTTATACAAATATTCAGCACAGCTGATATTGCAAAATTCTTAGCTACGCAGTGAGAATTTCGTTTTATATTCATTTCGTTCCTTTAAGAGATTTTCCTTTACGTTTAAGCTCAAAAATGAATACAATAAGAATTTTATTTGTAATTTTGCTGTATCAAATTTGTTAAACATAATGGAAATACGAAAGCAAAAGAGTCTTTGGAGTTAATGATGTGTATGTTGGTGTACGATTCTAGAAAAATAATATTCATATTTTCATAGACAGGATGGAAACGTAACATAAATAATTCAAGCAATGTATAATGTCCAAATTCAGAGCTATGAAAATTGTAGTATTCTATTTGAATATTTTATATCACCGTTTTTATGCCGATGATTCTAGTTATTACCAATATCGAATATCATTCTAAAGTTATATGTTTTGACGAAATGATCTATACCATTTTCAACCCCATAGCAAATAAATGGTAAGAGTATATTTTGTAGTTATTTATAAACCACTGCTGCAGGTACATTTTCAATAAATTGCAATACTTAGAACTTGGTAATGAAAAAATTAGTTAGCGGTAACAAAATTACTATTTTCCCGAAATTTACTAGTCAAAGTTAAATTTACTTACATGCATAATAACTTAATTATATTATTTTATTACTGCGCATTTTATGTAACAGCCTGTTTATATATACCTATACGAAAATAAACTTTATACATCAATTTTTTTGGTCACACTAGTAGGTACACTGTATTTCTAAGAAATTATGCTTGCTCAGTATTAGATTTTGAACCGGGTGCTCAGCTCGATGTAGCATATTTTGATTATCGGAAAGCTTTTGACATGGTGGACAATGATGTTTTGTTAACAAAGTTTGCGAAGATAGGATTTATTCCGGATTTACTTAAGTTTTTTGCTAGTTACCTAGGAAATCGACAGCAATTTGTAGAGTATGCTAGTTGTTATTCGAGACCGTATCGCACTTTAACAGGGGTGAGTCAGGGCAGTAACTTAGGACCCTTAGAGTTCATCATTATGATTAATGATCTCCCAGAAGTGATCGAAGATGTGGGTTGCCGTCTCTTTGCGGACGACCTAAAGCTGTTCCTCAAAATTAACAACATGACGGACCATAAAAGGCTGCAGCTAAATATAGATCATATGGCGAATTGGGGTTTAATTAATAAACTACATTTTAACATATCGAAGTGCAATGTGGTATCATTCACTCGCGCTTTACGGCCAATGCACTTTGAGTATCAGATCGAGGGTCAAACTATACCACATGTAGAATCAGTGAGGGATATCGGAGTTCTATTTACCAAGGAACTAATGTTTCGCACTCACATACAGCAAATCTGTGTAAAGTCTTTTAAAAACCTAGGCTTTATCATTCGAAAAACTCGGGACTTTAATAACACGTCAGCGGTAAAGTCTTTATATAATGCGCTAGTTAGAAGTAAGTTGGAAACGAGTGCTATCATCTGGAATCCGCATAAAACTAAAGATAGTCTCATGGTGGAGAAGATTCAGAATAAGTTTACCCGTTATCTATATATGAAAGAATATGGAGTCTACCCTTATTACCCTTTGATGTATCCTACTCTTTTTGTGATAGGAATGGTGAGGTACAATAAGTTGGAAGCTAGGAGAGACTTGGCACTAGCCAAATACATGTTTTTAGTGTTTCGCGGGAAATTAAATAATCCTCAAATACTAGAGACAATTAAATTAGTGGTTCCTAATACGAGGCTGCGGCAGGCACCGCGAGGAAAATTGTTCGATGTCCCAGTGGCTCGCACTAACTTGTTGAAATACTCACCAGTCGGGCGCGCACTTAATATTTTAAATAACGTCTCTCAGCGTATCGATATATCTAATTGTACATTGGCGGAATTCATAAGAGTAACTTTAATGTATTTGTCACGTATGTAGCTAGATTGTCGTATTGGGTAGATACCTGTAAAGGCAATTGTATGTTGATATATATAAATAAATAAAAAATCTTTATAAATAAAGAAACGACCACAATTTGATAGTAATACTACGTTTCAATCATTACAATCTACTGTCAAGTGGCCACATAATACCTGCTAGATATCACACAGACATTACCTACATAGTTACCGTTATGGGTAGCCATTTTTATTTTTTAATCCTTCCAATTTCGCGGACGTAACATAAACTCAACTGTAATCCCACGAGGGTTAGTCACGCGGGGTAGCGTTATTACATGCAACCGCATACGAAAAAAGGAATCCAACGTTTTATGCGAAAAATGTTCGGTGTTTGTCCATAAAAATATGAATACGGCTCTCATACCTACCTACTGCTTCGCAGGATATCAGAATAGTAATAGTCTAGTAACTGTCTATTCGTGTATAGGTTTGTGGACTAGGTACGTACGCAAAAAGTATGCGTAATGTTTATAAGCTACCTTGATCTTCACGGATGCTCTCAATACAGTAAGTTCGAACATTATCAAGATCAAAACCAATATAAAGTTCAGAAAACTCGAATATTTTTTTAATTAAAGCATTGTGAATCTTTTTATGAGTCCGTAGTGCGCAATTCTCATTAAGACTGTACAAGTTAACTGTATCATGTCCATTCAGTGCTTGCACGTGCGTATCAACAACGTTGACTCTGTTAGTGGAACTCCGACTTTATTTAACTACTTACTTAGGTATTTTCTTTATGATGTAATACACGTTTAGATGTAACAAATGTAAATAGCATTATTTCTATATCTATGTATTTCTCACAAATATTTAAATTCGTCTCTTCAAAAATGACAATGTCCGTTATTATATAATTGCTTGAATTATTTTCCTCTTTAAAAATCCACTCAACAACTACACAAAGAACAGCAGACGTTCTCCGCAATATTTTAAAGAATATATATTTAAGGAGGTAGGACGGCTGTTATACTTACTTCAACAAACAGGTATACTTTATTCGGGACTTATTAACATTCAACGAACAAAGGCAATAAAGACGCATGAATAACAAATAAGCCGTAGAAGTCCTGCTAGCACAATACAAATTACCGATATTTGTCGATTAATATTTACTACGCATACAAAGAAGTAAGGTCAAATTATATTTTTACGTTCGAAACTGAACACCACTACAACGTTAACGATACCGTCAACATTCTTGCTCCACAAGCTGCTTCGAAACCGGTCGATCGACATACGAAAATGTCAAATAAAAGTGCCAAAATATTATTTCTTCAATGGATATTTGAACGAGTTTATTTATGGCGTTATAAAAGCATGTTGTATTAGAATTGAATCACTGATACCAATTTGGTATATTACTACTGCTTAACACACAGCGCTACTAGATGTTACAACTTTTAACGGTACTAGATTTGCCATGTGCGCTTACGATCAAAGAATATTGCTTTTATTTGAAGCAGTATAACATGTTTGTTTGACTATTTTTGATATTACCAGTCTAGTCTAGGTTCAAGACATAACATTTTACGTAATCTATCATGCAATACTTAAGAAACGAAAGCTGGGTCATCACTGTAATTGTTTGTAGGTACAATAACAAAAGTAGCGGTTTCTTGGAATTCCTCCACGCAGAATTTGAATAACTAATCTGAATTGATGTAGCACATACGCCCAACGCCACAGACAGAATTCTACGTAAGTAGTATATACAACATAAAATTTCAAAGCGCTTGATGATGCATACAAAACACGTAAATGAACTTGACGGAAAAATGCGCATTGACATTCTTGCTTACTCAAGCAGCGGTAGCCGAG
This sequence comes from Euclidia mi, assembly GCA_944739405.2. NCBI lineage: Eukaryota > Metazoa > Arthropoda > Insecta > Lepidoptera > Erebidae > Euclidia > Euclidia mi. The sequence continues at coordinate 89,681,775 of OX123183.2, read as the reverse complement.
GGGAGAGACCGACAGACTGCTACGCAGAGGGTCTCGGGTTCGAATCCACGGCACGCACCAATGACTTTTCGAAGTTAATTAACAATTTAATACGCACTTAAGTGCGTATTAAATTGTTAATTATCGCTTGCTAAACGGTGAAGGAAAACATCGTGAGGAAACCTGCATGTCTGAGAGTACTCCATAATGTTCTCGAATGACATGTGAAGTCTGCCAAGCCGCACTTGGCCAGCGTGGTGGAATATGGCCTTAATTACCCTTCTCATAGTGAGACGAGGCCCGTGCCCAGCAGTGGGACAGTATAAAGGGCTGATGATAAACCACAGAACAGTTAAAAGGAGTAGAATGGCCTTGTGGGCGTGGCAGGCGCGCCATGCGTGTGAGCAAACGCTCATATTTCGACAAAATTAGATTTACCGGTCAACAATCGCGCTCATATTGCGACAGCGTACGAAGGTCCGCGAAAAAAAAAAGAATTATGCCATCTTGCGCTGTTGTAACGTGTAGAAAAAGAAGCCAGGCATGTAATGTGGCTCGAGAAGGGATGTCTTTTCACCGGTAAGTCCAAAAACCTTAAAATACAAATGATATTTGTAATAATTGTAGTTATTACAATAGTATTATGTAGTTTGTAGACAAAAATGATACCATCGCATTCAAATAAAAAAAATATAGATTGCTGGCAATACGTGGGTACCATCTAGTACTACGTAGGCGATAGCGCAATGTATTTCGTTCTGCGAACGTCGCGTGCGACTAGCCAATGAATACATCGCGTAGACCGGCCACTGCTACTCGAAGCGGCTGGTCGACGCGTGTGAGCGATTTAGTGACGTGCTTGTGCAGATCTACTAACGTGGACTATTGACAACATTACAATGAATTAATTGCTTTTGGTTTACATATTTTTGAATTTATCAACCGTTTCAACACATTCGAAAGATCGATGTGAATTTATGTTTTTACTTATTTTTATCTTTTTACAGCCTAGTGGAGAAATAGAAATGCGTAACCAACTTTTGTAAAGTAAGCCATCATCAGTCTTTAACAGTCCACTGCTGGACTAGGCCTCTCCTTTGAAAGGAGGGTTGGTACTGGGTTTGTATCAAGTTTTCCTTCTCTTACAGTGCTGTTCTCTGCATAATTATGCTCCCTCTGTCGGCTCTTACGACACCCATGGGATGATATGGGGTGGTGACATTCCGTATTCTTAATCCGTCACCACACGGACGAAAAATGTAAAGTAAGTATGTAAATTAAATTTAGATTGATATAAGGTGGTGTGTTTTTATGTTTGAGTTATTATAATATATGATACGCTTTATCCTCGTGCTATTATTATGGTTTTTGCATTTTACTTCAGGTAAAGCTTGGAATGCGTTATGGTCATCAGCATGTTTCAGATGACTTGCCTAGCATAAGTCAACATATTAATTATGCTATTTATTTTTCATGCAAGGATGTGTTTCTTTTAATATATTTAACTATTCTATTCTTACTAAGATGTTTATATAACAAACTCCTATCATAAATGTGAGGTATTGCGTAACACACTTACAGCAGGAATCGGATTTTGACTGTTCAATAAAATTTTCTTACGTTCAGCAAACCAAATTTTCTTACCAGGCCTCCTATAAAGTAGCCGAAACATCGGATTAAAATATATAATGTAGTTTCTAGATCATCCGGTTTTTAATAATATCATAATATTCTACCATATACGCACATCACCATCTTGTCCTAAATTAAGGAGAGCTTGTACTATGGGTACTAGACAATGGATAAACATACATATGTATTTACTTTTTTGTAAATACATTCATATTATACTTAGAAACACCCAGACTACGACAAACATCCATGTTCATGCACAAACATGTTTGACTTGAGCGGAAATCTCGTTTAATTTTGTGAATAACTATATAATATTTTTAGGATCATTTTGTTTATTTTGATTACATTATTTTCTGAAAATCCCCTTCTTTTATTTCTTAGTTTACAGGGTACCCAAAACATATTTTGTACAATAATAAATTGAAGAATCGATAACTTTTCATCTTAGTCAATCGCTAGTGTATATGAGAGATAAATTGCTTTTGCACAGCACAACGAGAGCAGCAGAGTGAGTTTGACGGCGCATGGTAAACAAACGCTATGTATGACAGGATAAAGTCTATAATTGACTTTTATGCACGTTCTGATTAAAAAAATGCGAGTGTGTGCGCGAATGCGTTTCTATTGACTTTACTAAAGTGTATGTGTAGTAGTAGCCGTGTGGTAGGGGCAAACTGGCGACACAGGTTTCCGATACATTTTCGTCTAGAGGGCATATCTACTATAATTAATATATCTATGTGATAAACCGAACGGGCATTAAGTTTGACACAACCTATTCTGCTAATATATTACAGGACTTAGCCTATGTATGCAGGCATTTACATAATATTGTCATTACGTTTATACGTTTTTCTTCTAAATGAACCCTTCCAATGAGGTCGATTTTACGATCGCATTTTGCCGTCAACTCCTTGAGCCTTAGAAACGAGACGGGGAAATCTTAATTTTACATTATGTTTATATAGGAAGCAGTTTATTTAATAGAAAGATGTGAAGGGTTGTTTCAACGTTACAAGGGTACGCGGAAGCTCAGTTATGCCAATTAAGGAGCCGATGTATTTTTTATAAATTTTACCTCAGGCAGGTATGCCGCCATTTTTATTCGAAGTCTCAAATTATGTTTATCAATTAATTAATTAATTTTAAAGTTACCTTAATGACTTATAAAGCATTACTTATTTATGCACGGATTGAAATAGTAGTTAATTTTAGACACAATAACATAAATTAATTTTCTTACTAAGCTGACACAAGTTCCCCACAAAATAATTATAGAATTACCTGATAAAATCGTCTACACGTATCTGGATCTGCAAAATTTCCATTTCCTTGTGTTCCTTCAGGACCTACAAAGTCTTCACCTTTATCTTTCTGTTGATAGCTTCCTGGAAAATAATAAACCCGTTTTAGTAATGTTACCAACCATCTAAGTAATCGTTACGTCACTATGCGTTAAGTATTTAAAGTTTAAGAATATATGTATATAATATCCGCAGACGGATATTTCCTTATTGGCGTCAGATATCAAGCTACTGCAAATCAAGCTCATCTTGGCATCGTTATTTAATTATGAAGCTAATCAGGCAATAGAGCGATTAAATTAACTAAGTTAATACATAGCGAATGATTGCTCCATTATCGTTCTATTAATAGGTATGAGCAAATGTACTTTCGACTACGATTTAGTATTATTATATGAAAGGTGAAAGTGGTTATACAACACATTTCGTAGTCCCGAATTGATCGCATACTATACAGATAGGGAAGTCACGATTTTGATATGCATTGAGTTATCCGAGATGCCTTATTAGACAAATTAATGAATTCCTCAACTAAAATATCGTTTTATCCATATATCTTTTTTGATTCCAGAAATAGATACAAAGCTTAAGTGATATATTATGTCTACACAGTAGTTGTTGTTTTGTTTTGTAGTAGCGCTCATAGCGAGACTTAGCTTGTCGTTCGTAACAGATCGGCAAAGTTAGGCAACGCTTGCACAGGTCGCCACTTGGACGGGTGACCGTGTGTGGCATTTACATCTTAGCGCTACCGTGCTTCGGAGGGCACGTAAAGCTTTCGGTCCCGGTTCTTGTCTTAGGATACGAGCCACGTCATTGGGCCACGTCGGGGACTTCGGGCGGTCTGAAAAACTCCGACTCTAGAGTTGGGCACACACTCACACGAAAAACAAAATCAAAACAAAAAAAGTAGTTCACAGTACCATCAAGAAAACAGGCATCCAGCACACGCATTTCAACATATTGTTAAAGATGTTACGTATTATATGTACCTATAGTGTGATTTTATTACTGCCTAACATAGGTTTAGCTTTCAATAGTACCTAGGAAACTATACCTATTGAATTGTTAGTCATTACTGCTTCTATGCAACTGCATTAAAAGTCACAGCATGAAATGTATAATTGATAAATTATACATACGTTGAAGTCTTCAACAATGTAAATGTTAATTTGTTGAACAACTAACACATAATCTATACGTATCAAACGTAACGGTGACAACCTTTCCATATATAAGGTTTACAACTACATCAATATAGTAGGTTTACAACTATTTATTCAAATATCCTCAGATAGACTATGTGTGCCTATGAACTGAAAACATACTATTATATAGTGCCTTTATTTCGTGGTAATCACCTAAATTTAATCAAAGAATTCCCTTTATGATGTTGAAAACATATAATCAGGACTGTCTACCAGTAAATTAACTCTTTTAGTTTAAATAAATACAGATATAATGCCGAGAGTCGACATTTGCACAATATAAAAGCTATTAGAAAAGTCTAACGCTGCACTGTCTAGACTTCTTGCCAAATTACGGCCACTTAGAAGACGTTGTCTAACATCTTAGTTCTTGGAACATCGCAAACTTATATAAGCATTAGAAAATATTTGTTTTATTCTACTTTCAATAAAATATTAATCATCCTAAATAAGAAACATATTTTATCATAATCTCCAAACACTAAATTATGAACAAAATATTCGTAGCGGACATTTATATTTGATTAATCCGATAATCTGAGCCTAAACTATAGGCGTATTAGGCTTAATTAGATGCTGTAATGAAAACCGTCGACCGCGTCGAAAACACAATAATGAAACGACAGTCCTTAAATTATTCACCAACATTTTTCTTACAAACAATTATGTGGGCACAATGAGTCTGAGAGTTTTTGAACAGTAAGTACGTTTTGAGTGGTTATCTCACAGTTTGTAAGCAAACAGACAAACACAGCGCATAGCTCATTCATTATTTACCTATTAGCTAACTGATTACTAAATTTAGTGGGGCTTTGGAGGCTTGTGAATAGATTCTGTCCGTTTTACAAGCCAATCAATTGTTTATTACCCAAACTACATAAACGTATGTTTAGAAACCTAAATTAATTGCTTACAACTATGTATTGTTTAAAGGTTGACAAGCCCTTAGTTATTTGTTAATAACAACTACTAATGTTTGTCTAGAGCCTTTGCCTGCCCATAATATTTTACATTATTTTATTAGTAGTGTGATTCATTGTCAGAGGTTGATTTGTAGCCGTAAATCAGTACAAATCGGTATCAGCCAACTGTGAAGGCAGTTGTCCGTGAGTACGCGGTAGGCAGACATCTCTGGTGCTGGGGTTTCATAGGAAACCATAAAGTCCAGAAGGGACTTGACGATCCTTGTGAGGATGCGCAGATAAATGGGTTTCGTAGGAAACCATAAAGTCCAGGAGGGACTTGGCGATCCTTGTGACGATGCGCAGATAAATGGGTTTCGTAGGAAACCATAAAGTCCAGGAGGACCTTGGCGATCCTTGTGAGGATGCGCAGATAAATGGGTGGGTGGTACTCAACCAGTCACTCGGTGACTGGTTGAGTACCTGGTTTAGTAACTGGAGGTTACTGAATGGTGGCAACCGAGTGGCTGGTTGAGTACCTGGTTTAGTAACTGGAGGTTACTGAATGGTTATGAATCACATATAGAGCTTTAGTTATTTGATTTGATTATAATGTGAGTCTATGGAAAGTGACTGTATTGTCAGTGATGCTCTGAATCCAGCTCCATTAGTAGTTAGGAAAGTAATGTAGAAGGTAATTTTGTTATAAATTTGATTGGAATCCTAACAGATTAACACACAGGGACGTGTGTCTTGTAGGATGGCCGTATCGGAATGGTCATGAGTACGGGACGTCAACTGACTACGAAACGGAAGTGTGAAGATGGCGCGCTTCGTCAGAGTCTAGTGTGACGTTCGCTACAGTTGAAGAGGGGGGTGACGGTTGACGTTGAACGGAGCAACACAACTATCACTTCTCTTGGAGACTCCGGGCGGACAACAAGTACCTAGAAACTGTCACTCGTTTCGTGTTCAGTAATCCAAAATAATTATAGTCAGTTTTGTAAATTTGATTTGGTGTAAACTTATAACGAACTGTGAAGCGTTAATAACGGCCAAAAATCAAGCAACCCGCCGACATATATATATGTTAAAGTAAATTTTCGCTTTTCAGTGTTACTCTCTGTATTGATGATAATATAATACAGTGAAGACACAGCCTACAATGGCTCTCCCAGTCTAATTAACACGCTTGTAAGTAGCTTAATAATTTACGCAACTAATATATCGTTTTCACTATTAGATGGAGTTAATCCTGTACTTCATATTCTCCGCACAACCATAAAGTAGTCACTACGCTAGTCAAATATGTCTTTATGTATAACTAGTCTACATATTGTACATGTGTCAATAGTTTCATAAGTTCTTTACGCCTAGCTTTACAGTATCTACCATTAGTCTAACTTTACCTAGCTTGAATGTTATTTCCTTCGAATCCTTAATCGCAGCTTAATAGCATATTATTGCTAATCCCTTAAATGGAATATAACGTTATTTATTAATACAAATTCATTAAAAACGACTCACCATTAACTTCACTATGGTTATTACCTACTAAGTGCTATACTAACTTAAATAGCTTTTAAAATCACTTACGACAACAAAACTAAATTACTATATTAAAATGAACTCATTATGCTACGTCATAACGTTCGTTATAACTACTATTTACATGGTGTATCAGGTAGATACATTTTAGTTCTAATTTCGGTAGGTGTCTAGCTGGGCTGGACCGGACCCAGGGCAACATGAAATGAAATTCTATACCCTATACCGTTTTCTGTACCTCTGACAATTATTAATGCATAATTTGAAGATGGTATGTCAAGTACTTAAAATACTAAGTTTATAGCGTAACAAAGACATTTTCATTCTATTTTAATTTATCGCACATTCCATCGATAAATTCTATACTTATTTTAACATCTTTCTTCACACGACTATGTACCTAAACAATTCAGATATTTTACATATAGAAAAATCCCTTATTTTATCTTGCATTGTCACATGACTATGTAAATACAACACATTAATCATTTAGTGGAATATCTATAAAAGGACTAAAGATTTAAAATCTTTATTCCTTTTAAAAGGCTATTTTTTTATTTTATTAATAAGGTCAAATTCCCATGATCTTTTAAGATGTGTATATACTACTCACGTCTTCTGGATCAAGACCGCCAGGGATACGCGTGCCGTCTTTAGAGCAGAAGTTTCTGGGTCTCCTCTGATGATTGAAATATTAGAATAAATAAATGACTGATTGATGAATGATTGAATATTAGAGCAAATAGTACCTATTTTTAATACAATGAATGATAGGGTAAATTGGGTGTTTCTGGATCTCCTCTGATCCAGAAACCACAATTTACACCTACTACAACTAACTTTATAAAAGTTTCTAAGTTCTTGTATTTTTACGAGATCCGAAATAACTTATAAAATATTGAGGACACCCGTCTCCGCAGCTGCGGCGTAACTTATATTCTCATGGGGATTAAATACTATGAAAGACACTACGCCCAAAACTTGTTTCTAACCTTTTAAAGATATGAATTTAGATTGCGTTCATAGGACAATTTTATTTCCCTGAAGATAAAACTTCAAACACATAAACAAGTCTATTAAAACTGCCTAAAATTAATTTAAATGTTTGTCAGCCAGTTTCATGCAACGAGAGTATGAGAAATCGTATTTGTTGCGGATAAAGAATGTTTTATATAAAAACTTGAAAATCGAGGGTATCCGAAAGGGTTGCCCAGAAAATCACGTTCGAAACATATATATATTTCCATCCCCATGTTGATATTGCGTCCTACATTGCGGTTTTTACCGCTGATGTTGCGTTCTGTAAACGGTCGAAAGATTGACCATCTCTCAAATTCAGCCAGGAGCCATCAAAAGATCAGTACAATGCATGGGTGAAATATTGGCATGGACGTAGTTTTGTAACGTGATTTTCGGCGTATTTTTTAGTTCCGCAGTGAGCCGCGCGAATTTTAGAGGCCGCCACTGAGAGATGTATATTAATGGCGTGTATTAATTATTTTGGTTTCATACATCACGTCGATAATGTTGCTTTCGTAATTCTTATTCAATATTATAAAAAGTTTTTATCGATTCTTATTAGCGATTTAATTGCGTTCAACAAAACGGCGGAAATGCGGAGATGGCTAGTGTGAGGGGGCGGAGTTAGCACGCGGGTTGCAACCTGTTAAGCCGTATACAGACTTTGCGAGACATGCGCTGCGCACGGCGCACAGCGCATGCCTCGCAAGGTGTGTACCTTTATATTCGTGGCGAGGCATGTGCTACGCACGTGCGAGGGCGAGCCAATGAATGTCGGCAAATGCTACAAGATCAAAGTGCCTCAGTGCGAGCATTATCATTTTGTGGACGGTGCCGCGCATGCAAGTTCGAGGTGTGCGCCGCGTACAATATCCACGTACGCCTCGACTGCGAGAATGAAACTGCGTTTGCTCGGGCCAAACAGCGCGCAGCGCATGCTCGGGCCGATCCAACCCACACAGCAGCAGTCAAGATGGCACCTTTGCATCGCGTGCGCGTATCCGCTGCTGCTTTTATAATATATTTTATTTTCTCGAGATTTTTCCTTCTATAAGATCCTAGAAGATATTTTTTTTCAGCTCAGCGACGGTTACATTACCTACTTCATTCGCAATTATATTTATATTACGCGACTAAAGCCAAATGAGACATTTAGCCTTTTCTTTTTAAGCATTTTTAATGTGCCACTTTTGAAGTTCGCATAACCCATCTACGGTTTTTTTTTTACGCTGTGCTGTGGCACACGCACACACGAAACCCCCCTCCCCTACCCCCGCTCACTCGCTGACGCCACCGCCGTGCTTTTGTTTTTGCGGGGGGTGAGGTCGAGTTACGCACTGTACTGCAACCTCGCCTTAATCAGTCACCACACGGACCATCCAACTACCAAACAAAAAACAAAAAATAGCAACTCATGTTACATAACTCACATCTTTATCACAAAAGTTAATCTATACTATAATAAAACTGTAGAGGTGAAAAAATCTGTACATTAAAGATATTTTGACGAAAATTAGCTAAAAATCTAGGAAAATGCTAAAAAGCAATACTTGATAATTTTTAGAATTTATGTCTATCTGTCTGTCCGACGTCTTTCCCTATGTTGCTAAAGATCTCTGAAATGGCGAAATTGATTTCAATAAAACTTACACTCATGTACAAAGAATACTCAAACCTATAAAATAGTATATAATAATAATAATAATAATAATAATAATAACTTTATTGATACTAAAAGCCTTTGTTGCATTAAGTTACATACATTTTTACATTAATTTATAAAGGTGGCACTAATGATACAAACCCTGTCTCCCGATATGTTACATCACAATCGGTTGAGTGGTTTTCGGTGTACAGCTTGACCTCGCCTTTGTACGTAGTCCCAAACAAAACAGGGATCATCCAAAACTGGTTATATATGTGGTGCCATCTATGATCATTATAGGTTTGTTAGTAGAAGTTAGTATAGTTAGTTTAAATAGGTACCTTCAAAGTGTTTTATGGCTATTTACCGACTGATAGATATCACTATTTTCAAATAATTTCCTAGCAAAATAAATGTTCCTTGCAAAAAAGGCAATAATTATGTGTCGGGTATCTTTCTGTTATTAAAAAAATAATAGAGTATAATATTCGGCACTTTCATAAACAAAAAGTATCTGTGTCAAAATTTATTACAATGTCCACTTAATTTAAACGGTCAATCTCATTTATTTCAAATTATTATGTTTATATAATAGTTATATAATCATTTCATTTTATTTTAAATGATAAAAACAATTACTATAGATCCTTTTTTCAATAAATTGTCGATTAGTCCATATTATTTTCTATCTCGGTCGGTTTGTATGTGTAAACATAGATGGCGTTTTCTGAATGGCGGTGTTAAGATTCTCCGTGGATTTATGAGGTTCTTGGTTAATTTTCTTTTCGTCGTATTGGTGTCTTAGTCGTTTCATTTGAATAATTAATGTGGATGTGTTTCTTTGATTTCTTTCGTTCGTTCGTGTTCTGTACTTATACAGGTGTCTCATTATTCTCAAATTCCAACACCTCACGTACGAGGGAATCCGTGGGTGGGAGACTGAGGCCTGAATTCAGATACCTCTTGAGTAACTCAACGGGGGCTATCTTACTTTCGGCAGGGCTAGATATTCGTAGCCCTGTGTGTATTTTCTAAATAAATCGCAGGGACAGACTTGAAACAGCTGGAATCGACCCCCGAACATGTTATTTTTTCACATGGTCAGTTAGGTATATATGGCATGTTCACAAGTAAGCGGGAAAAATAATTTACATGTTCTATATTATGAAGGTGGTAACATAGTTTGATAATGTTGTGTATAAAGAAAGTCTCTAATGATATCCCTACTATCCCTACTAATCTATACTAATATAATCTATACTAATATAATAAAGCGGAAGAGTTTGTTTGTTTGTTTGTTTATTTGTTTGTTTGTTTGTTTGAACGCGCTAATCTCAGGATCTACCAGTCGGATCTCAAAAATTCTTTTTGTATACGATAGCCCAATTATTCCGGAAGGCTATAGGCTATATAACATAACGCTTCGACCCTTTGGCGCCAGGCAAAAGGCTAAAAAGGCTAAAAGATAATGTCGGCTAATCTCAGGAACTAGCAGTCGGATTTTAAAAATTGTTATTGCCTATGATAGCCCAATTATTCTGAAAGGCTATGGGTTACATAAAATTACGCCACAAGGAATTGCGCCAATTTTAGGGGCCAGACAAAAATAATAAAATGGTCAAACGAGAAGGGGGAGGGTTGGGTCAAAAGCAAAGAAAGGCTAAACGAATAGGATACAATCTATATGGGTATCGTTTTCGAGATTTTCAGGATGCTGATTAATAATATGAAATTTATTTGGTGATCCAAGATGGCGGACGGGAAATCAAAGATGGTGGATGAGAAAATTTTAAAAAGCAATATGGGTATCGCCTTCGATATTTTAAGGGGTGGGGAATCGAAATACAACATCTATTTAGTGATCAAAGATGGCGGATGGGAAATCAAAGATGGCGGATGGTAAAATTTAAAAAAATCAATATTGGTATCGTCTGCGATGTTAAAAGGAATGGAGAATCCAAATACAACACCAGCTGTTTTGTGATTCAAGATGGTGGATGGGAAATCAAAGATGGCGGATGGGAAAAATTTAAAAAATCAATATGGGTATCGTCTCTGATGATTTAAGGGATGGAGAATCCAAATACAACATCTATTTCATGTTCAAAGATGGCGGATAGGAAATCAAAGATGGCGGACGGGATTTTTTTTAAATTCGATATGGGTATCGTCTCCGATATTTTAAGGAATGGGGAATTCAAAAACAGCATCTATTTCGTGATCAAAGATGGCGGATGGGATTTTTTTTAATCAATATGGGTATCGTCTCCGATGTTTAATTATTATTATCATTTATTTCAGAATATATATTCCATATAAAATTGTTAGTTAAAGGGATGGGGAATCTAAATACAACATCTGTTTCGTGATTCAAGATGGCTGATGGGAAATCAAAGATGGCGGACGGGAAAAATAAAAAAAATCAATATGGGTATCGTCTCTGATGATTTAAAGGATTGGGGAATCCAAATACAACATCTATTTCGTGATCAAAGATGGCGGATGTGAAATCAAAGATGGCGGACGGGATTTTTTTTAAAGTCGATATGGGTATCGTCTCCGATATTTTAAGGAATGGGGAATTCAAAAACAGCATCTATTTCGTGGTTAAAGATGGCGGATGGGATTTTTTTTTAATCAATATGGGTATCGTCTCCGATGTTTAAAGGGATGGGGAATCTAAATACAACATCTGTTTCGTGATTCAAGATGGCTGATGGGAAATCAAAGATGGCGGACGGGAAAAATAAAAAAAATCAATATGGTTATCGTCTCTGATGATTTAGGGGTAGGTGAATCCAAATACAACATCTATTTTGTGATCAAAGATGGCGGATAGGAAATGAAAGATGGCAGACGGGACTTTTTTTAAAGTCACTATGGGTATCGTCTCCGATATTTTAAGGAATGGGGAATTCAATATTATAATGACATATATAAAAATCTATATTGTTTTGTTCATCATTTATAGACTCTGAAATGTTAAGAGATTAAGCGCTAAGTCAATGGTAACTTTGGAAAAGGGGCTTGAAAAAAAGGGAATTAAATAAAAACTCTTAAAAAGGCGATATGGAGTTCGCTGGGTCAGCTAGTCTATAAATATAAAAGAAAGTCGTGTTAGTTACACTATTTATAACTCAAGAACGGCTGAACCGATTTGGCTGAAAGATGGTGGGTAGGTAGCTCAAAACCAGGAAAAGCACAAAGGATACAATAAAATGCAAAACAATAGTCTGGGAGGGATTTTGGAGAGGGTCGAAGTTTGTAGGGACAAACCTCCTACCTATTGACAGTAAGAACGCATGCGCTGTAATAATTGACTACTGCGCATGTGCTATCTGTCAGTACTGTCACATTATACATTGTCATATGGTGCACCATGGTGCACTGTCATTACATCGTTCGCTTACTTATATAAACTAATAGTTATTAAAAAGCCTTGGCCAATACCTACTACTATAAAGTATAAATGCGAAAATGTACTAATTTCACGCTAAACCGGCTGAACCAATATTTTCTACTCATAAATGCGAAAGTGTATATAGAGATATATCGGACTATGGCTTTGACATTTGACTGTATTTCGGTAGATAATGTCATGAATACTGGCCAAGTTTCTTCGTTCCCCATAGAGTGTCTGAACTCCTTACAATTATCAGGAGTATGGAGTACCTTCACGCAACTTGAGACTGATCGTTGGTGTTCCAGTCCTGATAATGCGGAATCTTAATGCACCAAAGCTTTGTAATGACAAACGGCTACGAGTAACACCTAGGAGGAAACATTATAAAAGCTATTCGCTATGAAGGCTACCGTAGTGGAGGTATCCACTTACATTAGCCATTATCTTCGACTAAATATTAATAGTATTTGTATAAACGATAAAGCTATACTTATTATTATTTGCGGTTTTTAAGATGTGTTCTATTTCAAAAACTGCTTATTTATTATAAATAAAAAAAATTCGTTGGAGGTTTTTATAACGATCTACAGCAAGTATTTTTTTAGATTTGTCCCTCTCTTACTTTAAAAGTTAGAGGGGTTAGTCACACACACCCATTTTACCACTTTGGAACCGTATTATCTTTCAAACGATTGACTTCGAGAAATAATGGTTTTAGGAACCTCAAAATAATTTTTAACAACCCATTTTCCACATCAGTTCCATGTATGTAAAGGCTTAATATTCAATATTTTTTATTTTCTATAACGTCGTAAAGCAGTTCACAGAATACACCTAACTACCAATTTTCAAATGTGTAAACTGAATAGTTTCGGCATAAAGTGGCTATGATATACGGATAGACTGACAGACATAGCGCGTCAATAAGGATTCCATTTGGATTCCATGTTTAGCCATTTTTGACTAGGGAACTCTAAAAATACTGTTTACAAAAATGTTTTAAATACTTCTTGCGGTTCTATTTCTTATTAGCTCCTATGAAAAGAATTAAAACGAAAATTACTATCGAACGATGAAGGAGTTTTGTGTTACCCCGAATTTAACGTGAGCGAAGTCGCGGGCAAAAGCTAGTAGTAATATAAAATTGTTTATTCTCGTTCATAAGTATGGATAATTAATTAAATTTTGTCGTGTACCTCGTTAGTGGATTACGATGATGAATGAGGTGGGTAATTTTACATCCTACTTCAATTAATCATCATCAGCCCCTAACAGTCCACTGCTGGACAAGGCCTCTCCTTTGAAAGGAGGAATTGGCCTACTATACCACGCTGGCCAAACGGGTTGGTATAGGGTTTGTATCAAGTTTTCCTTCTCTTACAGTGCTATTCTCTGCATAATATGCTCCCTCTATCGGCTCTTACGACACCCATGGGATGATATGGGGTGGTGACATTCCGTATTCTTAATCCGTCACCACACGGACAACATCCTACTTACTTACTTTATGAAGTTAGTCTGTAAACGTGGACTCCATATCGATGCCTTACGGCCAAAAGAGGCTAACCGCCACTTTACAAACTTTACAGGAGTGTAGTTTAAGAGCGTTAACGCCGATTTTGGCCTCTTGACACAAAATATGTACTTTTCAAAGCTTGCCATCTCAGTGAGAATATATCTTACGAATCTGTAAATTACATATTATTATAGGAAATATCTTCTTCTATAGGTTTGAGATAGGATTTTTTATATTATGAAAGTATTTGTGACATACGGCCATATAAACAAACAGAGATTTCGATTTTTCCCTGACAGAGCTAATTTTAAAGCTTTATATATTCGAAATCCCTTGTAAATTTCAGACACAAACTCGTTTATATGATTGTACATATCCTCAACAAAAAAAGCTAGTGAGGATTTATTTTTTATTTAGACCCAAACGTAAATGATCATACTATAATCAAAGTGAAATTTACGACAAAAAGCTACTGCTAAGATCGTTATTTTTACGATAATTCGTGCTTGTTTTTTTCAAAATTAAGAATTTATATATAGAAGAATATATTCTTTAACGAAAATCTTAAAAAAAAAATTTTATTTGGTTAAATTTTATTTAAGACATGCATTTTAAAATTACTCTAAAACTACTATAAAACTGCGCGCGTAAAACGTTGCAAATCAGTACGCCGCAAGGCCCTCCAAGGTGTGGACGTATCGCTCGGAGCTCCGCAATGACCTCTATTGAACTCAGGCGTTGGGTGCAGTTATAGTGCGACCGTGACATCTTGGTGTGATTTTGGCAAGTAAAATATATTATGTTATATTTTTTTATCATATTATTAATGATAATAATTTTCGAAAAAACATTTCTTTTTTTTTCAGATTCTGTTGCAATGGAATGAAATAAATAAATGCGGTTTGTTAATTGCCAAAGATTTCGTTTTCCTAGGGCCCTCACCCGACGTCGTGTTTGAGGGAGGTATTATTGAAATCAAGTGTCCAATTACAGCAGATGGTATAGACTAGGGCTTTCATCCCGGGAGTCTCGGTCTCGAAAATTTCGAGAATCTCGATGATTTTGTTGTGCATCCCAGCTATCGAGACTTTTGAGACTTGGGTTAAATAATAACCATTATTCAAACATTTTTGTTTAACTACTGTTTACGGATTTTATCGCAATAAATAATTTGATTGAGAGTACATTTAAACCTAATGACCTAGAAACTACATTATTTATTACTATCCGACGTTTCGATTTATTTACAAAAGTTTTAGTCACGGAAGACTGAGGTGATATTTCCTGTATTAAATTTATAAGTTATTTCAAAGAACCTGAACATTGTACAACTTTTGGTGTTACTATTTACGCAGAATGAAATCACTTCTGGTGTCTTAAACCTTCTTGGGTTTCATTAGCCTCACACACAGCAGACTTTGTCGAGCGTCTGCTCCGTGTGAACATATACAACAAGATGTTGATCTGTGAGGCTATTGAAATTAAAAAGTCAAAGGCGAGTCGGACTCGTCCTTGAAGGGTTCCGTAATAGAGGTATCCACTTAACATACCCATTATCTTCACCTAATCTAATATCACTAACACTTTTTCGCCATTAAACATAACTTTGTTTTCTATAGTGTTTGTATAAACGACAAAGTTATATATGCGGTTTTTGAATATGTGTTATATTTCAAAAGCTGACTCCATCTCGTACAAAAGAATTTTGTTGGAAGGTTTTATTACAACGTATATATCTTTTTCAGGTTCGTCTTTCTCTTACTTTAAAAGTTAGAGGGAGGGAGACACTCATTATCCTTTTTGAGCCGTTTATCTTTTAAAAGTTTGACTTTGAGAAACAATGGTATTAGAAACCTCAAATTATTTTTTAAACATGTATCTAAAGATACGCCGCATATACATGAAAGACGAAACAAATATAGTGAAACTTTTTTCGAAAGAGTCTCGAAAGTCTCCAGTCTTCCCGGAAATTTCGAGACCGGGCTGTCTCGACATTTTTGTCCCGGGACTCGAAAATGTATCGAGATTAGGGCTTTCGGCCCTAGTATAGATGCCGCTAACGATAAAAAATACGTATTGGAATTTTGATGGTTGGTACCATCGGCCGAAAACACAACTGGTTTTATCTGTTACCAGTTCAACTACACATTGCATACAAGCATCTGTGTCCATTGGTGGTCTGGACAGGAAAATAATTGCCATGAAAGTTGCAAAAGTTACTCGAGACGATGAATTTTGTGCAAATGAAATGGGGCGCCATTTCATTTGCCAACAGTTCAACCTACTATTTTATTACCAGAAGTGCCTATTACCTGAAATAGTTGACCCACGTTAAGTGTAGGTTGATGCCACTTAGAAGCACTACCTTCTAAGCTAACCCTTTTTGTACCTTACAATGAGAAATTTAATAAAAAAAATATAATTTATATGTTTTATTTTCTTAACGTACTAGAGTCACAGAATAGATACTACTTACGTACAAGCATCACTTCTCAAACCAATTTATTGAAATTGCGACTCTTGCTACTAAGCAACAAAGTGCAATTCAGCTCGCATAAACACTCAGTGCCTAACGCGATATTCACCTAACCGTTCCCCCTCTTTTCTAACATATAACGCTGTCGCTGTCTGGCGCGGAGTGACGCGCTAGCTGTCGCGCTAGGGTTGTCGACTTCCCGCTTCTACTAAAATATATATTCATCGTCTATCTACCTACTTGACCACGTACCTATTAATAAATAATTATCCTATAAGTATCCTATCCCACTATTTGAGCTCGTAGAACAAAAACCACAAAAATTCTGGTCACAGGTCACAATTTACATTTCCACTATACTAATTCTTAGTTATTTCCTAATCGCGTAGACCGATTTACATGATTCAAACAGATAAAATGGTTTTTGAACTAGATCTTTAATCTGACACCATAATCGTTGGGATATCTCAACAAACAAAAAATCTAATTTTCAAGTTGCTCTCGTAAAATAAATAAAATCAAATTTTCAAGTTGCTTTCGACGCGTCGTTAGTTGGCTGTCACCGCTTACGCGCAGAGCTTGCTAATAACATGAATTTTAATAGTGAACAACAAAAATGCCTCATCACAAGTCTGGTGCAAAGTATTGCTCATTTAACGGGAGCAACTTGCAAAATTTGATTTTATTTATTTTACGAGAGCAACTTGAAAATTTGATTTTTTGTTTGTTGAGATATACCAACGATTATGGTGGCATATTAAATATCTAGTTCAGAAACCATTTTATCTGTTTGAATCATGTAAATCGGTTTACGCGTTTAGGAAATAACTAAGAATTAGTATAGTGAAAATGTAAACGACCAGAATTTTTGTGGTTTTAGTTCTACGAGCTCAAATAGTGGGATAGGATACTTATAGGATAATTATATATTATTAGGTACGTGGTCAAGTAGGTAGATAGACGATGAATAAATATTATAGTAGCAGTGACAAGTCGACAACCCTAGCGCGACGCGTCGGACGCGGGCTTGGAAGCCGCGCGATAGTGTAGGCACTTATCGCTGTAGGTACGGCCGAGTGAAGGAGGCCTGCTAGAGTAACATTGAAAAGCTGGTTCTATTTTTACTAGCGCAAAATGTTGTTTTATTATTGTCTGTTCTGATATTAACTTGATAAGCACGCACAAAATTTATTACCTACTAGAGGACGCCAGCAGCTACGCCTGCATTTGTTTTAAATTTACCCGTTTTGGCTGATCCGTTGGGAATTTCGGGAAATCCCTTCTTAGTGCACCCCTACAGTCGCCAAGGAACATACATGCCAAATTTCAGCTTCCTGCACCCAATATTTTCGGCTGTAGCGTGTCTGTCAGTCAGTCAGTAACGCAAGGATTTTATATATTAAGATTACGGCACAATGGTAAGGAAAGCTCCTAAAAACGAATGTGATACAGGTAAAAATACTTTTCGTTAATAATAGTTTTCGGCTGTGCCCATGCAAATAATATCGATGTAAATATATATAATAATAATTTAATTTGATTAAATACATCCAACAGATGCCTACCCTACCTAACGTCGCGCGTCGCTTATGAGGTGAACGGATCAAAATGATTTAGCTTGACTATACTGCCAAGCAACACGCTGACTCTACGCACACAGCTGCGTGTGCGTCAGTGTTAGTGATAAAGCGCTGCATTTACCTAAACCTGGCGCCGCGGATTTGACGTTAACGCTCTGAAAAAAAATCATAGAAAATTTTCTGTACGTTCCAAAAGTTTCAAAATTTAACCATATAGTTTTTGATTAGGTCTCTACGAAATGACATTGTTAATTAAAACAAATCACACTCCTAACACTATTTACTGTCGCTTACCCTCAAATGGTCCTAATTATACTAACAGGAAAAAACGTCGTAAATAAAAACAACTCAATTAATGAGTTCCAACCCAAATGATTTAACTGCACCAGTTATTTTATTTCTTTTGAAGAAAAAGAGCATACCTGTGCTTTTTCTGTTCATCAAGTGGAGCCAATATGACATAACCGGCTATTGGTTAATGGCAGAAGAACAAGGAAATTGTAATAAGTTAATTATCTATAAAAAATACAATAAGCTCTTTTATACAACGCGAAAGCACTTGTGATTAATTCTTATAAAATAATACTTACATACATTAGACTTTTATAAGTTTTTAAACTGGGTAACCGACTAAGGTATAATATTAATAATCATTTATTTGTCAAACACAGGTAATATTACAATTTTCGGTCTTGTGTGTTTACAATTTCGAGTGCGCTTTGTTTTGCCTTAAAGACATACAAATCTTAATATATAAAATCCTTGCGTTACTGACTGACTGACAGACACGCTATAGCCGAAAATATTGGGCGCAGGAAGCTGAAATTTGGCATGTCTGTTCCTTGGGGACCGTAGGGGTGCACTAAGAAGGGATTTCCCGAAATTCCGACGAGATCGGCCAAAACGGGTAAATTAAAAAAAAATGCAGGCGTAGCTGCTGGCGTCCTCTAGTATATTATACAAGAATTGTCTTCGCTTCATTCACTTATAAGTTAACAATAATACAAAATTAAATAAAAAGAAAACATAATGTCATAATATTATAATAATAAACAAAGGAAGTAATAGTAAATAGTCAATGTTAAATGTTAAAATTAAGTTTAAAGTAGAAATTTAATAATTTTAATAAAGAAAGAATTTGCGATATAGATACCTAATATAGAAATAATGTATATGTCAAACAGTCAAAATAGTTACATTCAGGAATACGTCACCTCTATCAATAATTCATTAAATCTCTTTTTAAACAGTTTTAGTTGATGAATTCTTGATTGATTCGGGTACTTTATTATAAATTTGCGGTGGGAGACCAAAAAAACTTTACTGCATTAATGTTGTTTTGCATTTGATATTACTTAACTAGTTTTGATATTGAGCACGTATTGGACCCTTTCTGACATCAGACAATCTTGTAAATAAGTGTGGATTGCATTTTGCAAATAGTGCTGTTTCCAATATATACAGTGATGGTAATGTTAAAATTTTTAAGGATTTAAAATAAGGAACGCAGCTGTCAGTTACCTTGATACCACACATAGATCTTACACATCGTTTTTTAATCCTAAATACCAGCTCCCTATCAGTGGATTGCCCCCAAAACACAATGGCGTACCGTAAAACTGATTGTGCCAAGCCATTGTATGCTGTTATGAGAGCTTGACTGTTAACCCTTCGCGACAGTTGAAACACGCCGTACGCGGTTTTGCTCAGTCTTTTGCATAATGCTTCAACATGAGGCTTCCAATTTAATTGGTTATCCATTATTAATACCCAAGAATTTGCACATAGTTGTTGCCTCAATATTGACATCTTTATAGGAAATATTAGTGTTTGGTATTTCACAGCGCTGATGGAAATGCATAACTTTGGTCTTGCTTAAATTTATCACTAAATTATTATTTTGAAGCCACTCAATAATAGTATACAGGCACGCATTTATTTCTTTCTCGTAATCTACTTTATTTTCACACTTTATTATAGCTGTGCTATCGTCCGCAAAGAGTACCATTTTATGAGGTGTTATGGTATGAATTTAAAAAAAAATTGTACTCAATCGGTCTTTATTTTAGAAAATTAAACAAAACAATTGTTACTCGTTGTAAGTTAGTCTTGCATTATACATTCATGCTGACATTCTAGGTATGACAAAAAAATATAAACTTAAAATTTTCTCGTTTCTCGTTGGTCTCGCGGCATAAATGTGCGCATAATGTGTGGGATTGTGGAGGGAGGTCTCGGGTTCGATTCCCGGGTCGGGCAAAGTGTTATTGGGTTTTTCGATACGGCAATAGGCTTGCCCCGTATAACGTGGGACCTAAAAATTCATGGCGAAATGTGGGTGTTATATCACACCTCTGCCTACCCCTTCGGGGATACAGGCGTGAGTCTATAAAAAATAAATAAATAAAATAAAATTTCGTACCTAAGGGCCACTTTTAGGTATGACGATAGGCGTTTGGTCCTCGTCGTCCGTATGTCCGCGTCTACAGTTGCCGTAAATCGCCTCGCGACGTCCTTTGCCGGGGGAGTCCTCCACAGCAAAGAAACAACCCAAAACAACCATGTCCGGTGAAGACATGCGTCAGGCGGAAGGTGATGACTCATTGGCGGCTTCCAGCCACTCCACAAAGAGGGTTCTTACTATCGCTTTTGCCGTGTATCCATTCATTCGCACTCACCCATCCATTCACTCAAACGATAAAACAATGATGATGACACATGTTAAATCAGTCACGATTTGCGAAAGAGGGACCTATCTACTAACGTGCGCTAATATATGTGCAAAACAAACGTGCAGTTTTTATTCTCTTACTCTCATAGTCCCAATTCGACACAACAGAGTCATATCAGTAGCAGGATTAACTCTTGACTGTTACTGAGAATTCATCAAGAAATCCAATAATTCCTTGCTGGCCCAACCTGGGATTCGAACCATTGATTATGATCCTAAGCCAGGCCAGCCAACAAAAACTCTGTATTGTCTATTGTATAGTATAGTATTGTCTATAGTAATAATATACAATAGTATAGACTCTATACTATTGTATATTATCATGCCAAAGATACATTGCCAAAGTTATTATATCCAATTTGTATTGTAATCATTATGCTCAAATAAATTTATACTTTAGGATTTTATGCTTTAGGATTTTATGCTTAAGGATATTATGCTTAAAAAAGTTATGCTTTAGAACTTTATGCTTAATAAATTTATGCTTTAGAATATTATGCTTAATCATTATTATGGTTAGAGAAATTATGCTTAAAAATAGTATCTTCTTGGGTTTACGCGAATGTTACACATTGAAATTAAACTACAGTTTACGGATTTTATCGCGTTATATTGTCAAAGATCCCAGAAGAAAGAAAAACCAGCCACAGTAGAAAGACAACCTGCTGTCCTCCCATACATCAAGGGCGTGACCGACAAAATTGGCTACATCTTGAAGCGAGCTTCTATCAAAACTTACTACAAGCCGCCAACGAAGATCAGTCAATTATTACCATCTGTCAAGTGTCAGTTACCCTTGCAAGAGGCCGGGATTTACAAGATAGACTGTGAGTGTGGGCTCTCATACATTGGACAAACCAAGAGAAGCATAGGCATTCGACTCAAAGAACATATAGCTGACATAAAACATAACCGCTCAACAAAGTCTGCTGTGTGTGAACATGTGGAACAAGGACCCAACCACTACCTGCGATTTGATGAACCACAGATACTCGCAAAAGAACATCGATTTCTTCCAAGGATGATACGAGAGGCTATTGAAATTAAAAAGCACCCTAATTTCAATAGGGAAGATGGTTGGAATGTTCCTCCAGCTTGGGACCCTGTCATAAGGCTAATGAAACCCAAGAAGGACAAAGTCACCAGAAGACTTAAAGACACTGTGAGCTCATTCTGAGTAAATAGTAACACCAGTAGTTGAAAAATGTTCGGGTACTTTGAGATAACTTATACATTCAAGAAAAAGACAAATATCACCTCAGTCTGCCGTGAACATGAATTCTGTAAAGAATTCGAAACGTCGGCTAGTAATAAATTAAAAATATAGTTTCTAGATCTTTAGTTTCAAATGTAATAACTTAGTGAAACCAATACAACGCGATAAAATCCGTAAACTGTAGTTTAATTTCAATATGCTTAAAAAAATTATGAGTAAGCTGTTATGCGTAATTATATTATGCGAAAATATAATTATGCCAAACAAAATTATGCTAAGTTATATTAGGTCTTAAAATTTTAGGCAAATGGATAGGGAACCAAAATTTACTTTGTAAACGTACATTCACAAATACATTTTCGTATGTTTATTTTCAGATTAATAAATAATAATATATTTCGTAGAGGTAAGGGCCTCCGCAGACTAGCTTCTTTTGGCATCGGCGACCGGCGATTCAATCGCTTTTTAGCATCCAGAAGATGCCGATCGCGGCGACTTGTCACTTAAAATAATAACGTAGGGGTCGTCCATTAATAACGTGATTTTATGTCTTTCCAATTTTAAATTTACTCTGTGATGATGATGGGTAGGCTGGAGGCTCCTCATCCATACCACCTCTCCTCATTCTTTAATCAAAAGTTTTTTTTATACAAAGTAAATAAAATAATATTTTATCCAAAACAGACATTGCGAGCTACTGGTGTCAAAATTTAAGCTAAAATAAAAAAATATAACACTCATTATTCTCTTCATTTCTTATCTGACTTTAATTTGTTTGGGTTGGCGCTGTATGGACATACATTCTCTTCCATACTTCTCTGTCACCAGTCATCCGATCACTTCCCCCTTTTCTTACATATCTATTCTCACACAGTTATTCCATCTTTTATTTGGTCGCCCTCTGCCTTTTCCTCTCTACCCTCCTATTTATCACTTGTTTACCTAAATACATTATCATCCACTCTTCTCATAAGATGTTTCTAAAATGCTAATCTTTTCATCCATGGACGCTACTTGCAGACTACTTTGATATTTTCTCTATTTTGGCATTGTAAAAAAATATGAATATACATATCATGCATCATTACCTTTAAGAACGCTATTTTAGTAGTATACTGGCTCATTTACGTCTTAACTTGCAATAATTGCAATTCAATCTTGCAAAATATAATAATCTTGCAAAATATAAGCATATCAAACATAAAGAATTCCAGAAATGGATCAGAAAATTCAGAGACCGCTGCACCTACATAGAATCATAATGTCCAGACCAAACTGACGACATCCTTCTTTTTGAAGTGGGTTGATTAAAGCATCCTAAAGCATCCAAAGGCAACCAAAGATCTTAATACAGGTTTTTTCTGAATCCCTGCCAATCGAACGAACGATCGTTGTTTTATGATGCGTATAGGATAAAAATATCTGGCTCAAGAAAAACAAGGACACTTGATATCTGTCTACACTTATTTGTCCCTTCCACCTATCAAGACTCACGTGATTAAAGGACGACTCCTTACCATAGGTTGTCACTTATTTGTTAACCCTTAAATAACACCGTGGGGTAATAAAATTCTTCACGCCAGGGGCACAACTTGTATTTTTTCTTACGACGATTACGATTCATCTCCTAAATTTGTCAGTCACGTGGCCTAAAAAAAACTTCCATCTAGTCTGCTTAACTTTGTGAGAAAATTATCCCAGGGTGTCAGTTACGCATGCATTAATCTCTCATCAATTTAGTCAAATGTTTGATAAACTAAGTTTACAGAGCCCTGCGAAGCTCCTTATTTGGGTGGCAGCGTCACAAGAAAACCTAACATAACCTATTAAGTTTTCTGAGTGGATAAGTTTCCGGAGCGGACGAGACTTTTCATATTAAATGATATTTTGTAGAACGATCGTTAATTTGGTGTACAATTAGTAATTTAATGAAATAATGAAGTTTTTTTACGTGAAGCACTTTAGTGTTATTTAAAATTATTGATGCTTTATTGAAAATATCCCCATGTAAACTACAAAAATAATTTATTTTGTACACGACAACTTTTAATAGCCGTTTGGGGTAATTTTACCCCAAAGTTTTATTTATTATTCTGTAACCGAAAATAAGGATGTTATTGTTACGAGCTGGGGTTCGTGATAAATTATATACACTATGCCAGAAAAACTGCACTTTATTCACTAACATAATAACACTAGATACACACACTTATTTTCACACTTTTCCACTTCACTAAATAAACAGACTATTCACACCACTAGAACAACACTAAACACTTCCGACTTATTTCTCTTCGCTTCTTGTTGATCGCTTCGCTATTCAATTGTTACTGTGTCCGTTCCGTTCGGTCGCGCTCTATTTATACTGGCCGGATAACATCACTAGCGCATTCTAGATACTTCCACAAAACTGTCGAAATAATCTCGAACAGTCCATTACTCGATACAGCAACGCCATCTAGTACAGAGTAGCTGAATTACCTTTAAACCACCGATACATTCAATCTCTTCTAGTATTCATTCACCGATAGATGGCGTAACACTGCCCCCCTCTTAAACGTGTTCGTCTCGAACATCGTTGGACCCATGGTAACGAGCCAACCGGTCCACATGAACTATCTTCGGTGCACCTCGCGACCCCTTCTGGATTCGATAGGTGACGTCGTTCATCCTGGTAATTATGCGATATGGCCCGTCCCATCTGGCTTGTAACTTAGGCGATTTTCCTTTGCTTCGTACTGGGTTATGAAGCCACACCAATGATCCCTCATCGAAGCCTTTGTTGTTTGCTTTCCGGTCGTAGCGAGTCTTCATCTTTTCAGACATCTGTTGTCCTGACTCCCTGATGTGCTCGTATACGTCGTTCATCTTGTTGCGTAGCTCGGTCGCGTAATCCGTTATATTGCGTGGAGATTCTGGCGGAATACCGGTGATTAAGTCTGCTGGTAAACGTAATTCTCTGCCGAAATTGGCAAAAGCTGGTGTTACTCCTGTGGTTTCGTGGACCGCACTGCGATATGACAGAAGGAATGGTTGGATGTGCTTGTCCCAAGCTCTTTGTTTGCTCTCCACGACCTTCACCAGGTACCTTTCCAGTGATTGGTTAAATCGTTCAACCATGCCATCTGATTGCGGGTGATAAGCCGTGGTCCTGGTTTTATGTGCACCCATCACGCGACAAGTCTCCTTGAACACCTCGGATTCGAAGTTCCGGCCTTGATCGCTGTGGATTTCCAAGGGTACCCCGAATCGACAAAAGACTTCATGCACCAGCTTGTCGGCCACTGTGGTAGCTTCTTGATTTGGGATTGCAAACACTTCAGGCCACTTCGTGAAGTAATCCATCACAACCAAGAAGTATTTGTTTCCATCCTGGCTCTCGGGAAACGGCCCAGCGACATCCAAGGCTATGCGCTCCCATGGGGCTCCCACATTGTACACCTTTAATGCACCTCTGCTTCGAGTATTGACCCTTGACAGCCGCACAACTTGTGCATTTGCGGCACCAATCCTCGACGTCATCCCGACAGTGGAGCCAATAAAACCGCTCCCGGATCTTAGTAAGGGTCTTCTTAACTCCCATGTGACCTCCCGAAGCACCATTGTGATAGAGCTGCAAGACTTCCGGCACCTTAGTTTTGGGTACTATCATTTGCAAATGGCACTGGTTACCGCGAGCGTTTTCCCATTTGCGGCACAGAACTCCATCCTGGACGACCAAGCTTTCCCACTGTGCCCAATAACTCTTGGTGATAGGGCTCATTGCTGCGATATCACTCCATTTGGGCCTAGGAGCGCCTGATTTCTTCCATTCAAGAATCGGCTGTATATCCTTGTCATCTTGCTGAGCACTCTGCAAAGCTTCTCTCCATTCGTCGCTTAGATCCGTCTTTAACATCCTCACTAGCACTGCCTGCTTTGCTTCCTGTCGGCTACAGTGCTTGCACTGGTCGAGACACGGCCTACGCGATAGGGCATCTGCGTTACGTTGCTCTTGCCGCCAGACAGGTACGTCAGGTGACCCCTTTGGTGGAGACAGGGTACCAACGTGCCGCTTACGCTTTGGGCAGCTCAAGCGGATATGGCCTCTTTCCCCGCAGTTGTAGCACCGAGGTGAAGAAACAACTTCCCTGATACGGTAAGTTCGATCCTCGTGACGCGCTGCTTCCACCTCCAGAGCGTAGGCTAAGGCTGCCTTCAGGGACTTGAAGTGCCCAAGTCTTACCGCTGCTCTAACTTCCAGGTCCCGGATCCCATCCGTAAACGCTTGTACGAGGTTCCCGTCAATGAGCGCAGGCGACGACTGGTATGCCTTCCTTACCAGCCTTTCCACCTCTAGAGCCCACTGCTGCAGAGTTTCTCCGGTGCGTTGTGTCCTGTCCTTCAGCTGAGCACGATACACATGTTCGAGGTGCGCGTCTCCGTACCTCGCCTCCAGCGCCTCCAGAAGCATCTTGTAGGTGACGTCTTGTCCGAGTGCCTCCAACACTGTCAAGGCCCGGTCGCAAAGGCCCAAGGTTAGGGCGGTTAAGGCCTGCTCTTTGGTCCACCCATTCGATCGCATCACAGCCTCAAACTGGATCTTGTATGCAGACCATGATGACGAGCCATCAAATGATGGAACCTTAAACCAACGAGGCGAGGGCGCCACAGCTGCAGGTGTAACGTCGTTGGTCTCAAGCCCACGCAATTTCTTCTCCAATCTGGCAATACGGGTCTCGAGCTGGTCGTGTACACGCTTCTCAATGTCGCTGATACGGGCCTCGTGCTGCTGGAGCTCCTCCTTTACCACCTTCAGGTCCTTCCCTACTGCGGCGCTGAGGTCTTTCATCACCACCAGCTGTTCCTCCAAACGGCGGGCCTGCTCCTCCTTGTCGCGCTGTAGTTGTTCCTCCAGGCGGCGCGCGTGCTCATCTTGACGGCGAGCCTGCTCCTCCTTGTCGCGGTGTAGCTGTTCCTCCAGGCGGCGCGCATGCTCCTGCATGAACGTCATCAGAGCCGGGATGTCGGGCACCGCCACGGAGTGTGCGCTTGTAGGCTCCACTGCATCCGCGGATTCGCCTGGTCCACCAGACGATGGAGAAGGAACGTCTCCGAAGCGTCTCTGGTCCAGGTCTTGCTGGCGCTGGTTCCTGGTACGCACACCTTCAGTTTCTTCCTTCGGCATAACCGGCATAATTTATCCCTTTCTTCTGACACCAATTTGTTACGAGCTGGGGTTCGTGATAAATTATATACACTATGCCAGAAAAACTGCACTTTATTCACTAACACAATAACACTAGATACACACACTTATTTTCACACTTTTCCACTTCACTAAATAAACACACTATTCACACCACTAGAACAACACTAAACACTTCCGACTTATTTCTCTTCGCTTCTTGTTGATCGCTTCGCTATTCAATTGTTACTGTGTCCGTTCCGTTCGGTCGCGCTCTATTTATACTGGCCGGATAACATCACTAGCGCATTCTAGATACTTCCACAAAACTGTCGAAATAATCTCGAACAGTCCATTACTCGATACAGCAACGCCATCTAGTACAGAGTAGCTGAATTACCTTTAAACCACCGATACATTCAATCTCTTCTAGTACCCCCATTCACCGATAGATGGCGTAACATTATTATAGGGTTTGACTAGTGACTGGCTTAAACAGAATAATTAATGTCGATAAAATTATGACAGCGCTTATAATAAATATTTAAGTTTTTATTAAGGCAGTGCACTACCTAGGGCGATGTACTAGATTTTGACGAGGCGACCCTTATCATAGGTTATGATAAAGCTACACTACCTACTGCTTTCTTTATACCGATGAAAATATTAAGCAAGCTAAAGTCACTATTTTTTACCTATGTACATCTAAAAACCAGTTCTCGTATTACTTTCAGAGAGCATCATCTATCAATTCAAACGTTAATATTAATACGAAGAAATGAATGCAGTACTGTCCATGCCATCTATTGTTTAGAGCATAAAATGTAGAGTATAACTTGCCAGTTTTCGATAGTATAAGTCTATTAATAATAGAACATAATTTAACATCATTGTAACGAACATCATTTAATTATACTGGTATATTTGTGTTTTTTGATAGAAACCTATATTACTGATATTGTACAATTATTGTATTACAACGATGAAAAAATAAATCAATTTATCGATAGTCGACTCGGCCGATCACGAACAACACACTACAGCACTACGGTCGCCGCGTCCGAACGCAGAGAGTCGCTAAAACGCGATGCAGCATCGATACAGTTGCAAAATCGCCGGTCGCCGATGCTAAAAGAAGCTAGTCTGCGGAGGCTCTAAGTGCCAAACAAGATGCCTCTTGCGATCTTAGTCAGTGGCTGTACCATTAAAATTATATTATTTCTAAATTCTATTGCCTTAGTTGTAGTAACTGTTTGTTTTATTTATTTATAGTCTCACGCCTGTATCCCCGAAGGGGTAGGCAGAGGTGTAAACATTACACCCACATTTCGCCATGTTCTTTTTTTTATTTGGGTGTAGTAACTGTATCTATATTTATTTATTTAATTTTTTGTATCACTGTAAATTTCCAAATGAAAAACTTCGATCACAATGCTATGATATCTCTACTATTTACAATGCCAAAATTTGTAATTATAATTGTATGGAAGTTTATTTTTCCCGTATATAGGTAAGTCACTGACAAACAGAGTTTGATGAAAATTAGCAGCTTGTTCATGAAAATAGCATAATTTTGAGCAACCATTTGCCGCGATAACCGAAACACGGCGAAAAGCTAGTATCCAAATAATTACTAATAACTTATTCATTACTATTCTTTTATATGTTACGTTCGTAAAGTAAACATATCAAAGTTAGGCGCTAGTATTTTCCAGACTTTATAAGTCATAAAGCATGTTGTTCCACTTATTTGAGATGTCGAGAGAATGTTATGTTCCTCTAGCAAAAAATAATAGTTCGTCGATCAGACTGGATTATCTGAAATGGCGGGCCGCGTGCCGGAGATTCACGTAGACCCATAGAAATGTAGAATTTATTTTTATTTGTAATACGTACATATACCTATGTATGTGTAATACAAATATCAATAGGTTGATTGAGATTTTAAATTGATTTGTCATTGTCAGTTTTGTAGAGCTCTGTTAATTTAGTATTTCTTATGCTTAATACGATGTTGATATTTCATATATTAACGGTACGATGGGTTTGATGACTGGCTGTGGACCATAAGACAAACGTACGACAGCTGTTGCATCGCAGACTATCGCGAAGTCGTATAGTAAAGACGATGATGTTATAAAAATCGGCACTGACCATCATCAAACTACTTATGGCGATAGAATCAAAACAAATAAACACAATATGATAAATATTGTCATATTTACGTGATTTGTACACATGTAACAGGTTTCACACTAAAATAATCCGGGAAATCCGTCTACTTGCTTGGTTGTTTCAGCTTGGGTTACACCGAACGTATCCACGGCATGACTTTTACCTTTACTTTATTTTTTACGCTATTTAATTCTATATTAAAATTAGTAAGAAGCCACATCGCAAAGTTATATCATATTAATTTTAGACGTCCTTGCCGTAAACATTGCATATTGACATGATATCGAAACATTTCACAATACCAGGTCATATCATGTATCTGCTAAGTATGGTCTTACCGCAGGCGCTCTAGCAGGCAACGATAGGGCAAGGGCAATTTATTACAAGGAAAACCAAATTGTGACTTGTTAGTAGGCGTGCCGAGGTTTGAACTCTAGGAATCGGTAGTCGAATTATATCCTTTACCCAAATGAAGCAATGAAGTTTATTTCGATATTCTTGTTTTTATTAGGTAGAGGGTTATACTCAGTAAAATAATTTAGTAGACGTGACGGGTACTTTTTCTATTAGAGCAACATGACAATCAGCGAGTAAATATTTCGGTGATTCGTAAACAAAAACATGCTGTAGAGCGATGTTGTTAGATTGAAACAGTTCATAACTTGTATTGTTGTTTCAAACTCAAACTCAAATATGTATATTTCCATCATCTTTTTTAAATTTTTGGACACGTCAGAAAATCATACAAACGAAAATAAAATAGTAACTTTAAATGCATATTTACATAATTGAGCATTGAAAAGAAATGCCTGTTCAGAGAGTAGAGCCTTGTGAGAAGAATCAGGCAAGAAACTCTTGTTTACTTTCTAACGTTTGGTTAGAACAGCAAGCTGATTTCTATATAGTTTAATACATCTATGGGCCAACATTTAACAAATCATCCACTTTCAGAACTATGAATAATGACCGTTATTTTGAACCAAACCGCAACATACCGTCGATTGTTACCACATGTGTCGAGATGGCCACTTAGAATTAGAGAGCTCATTAAATGTTAGATATCTGTTTAATCCCAAAGTCGTATTTTAGATGGATATATCATTAACCAGCTGAAGCTGTAGGAAATTTTTATAACGTAGTGTAGTTCACACTTCGTTATAAAAATTACCTTGCATATATATATATATATATATATATATATATATATATACAGGGTGTCACGAGACCCATCACCAAGCCGAAGTCTACTCGTTTTGGATATCATGCCAAGTCATACCAAGCAAAAATAAAACCTGGGAAACGACTTTTTTTTAAGAATTCATTTTTTTTAAGCCGCTATAAAAAATGTGCGCGTGCAATTTTCGAAATACCTACTAATCCATGGGTGCATAGGACATCTGTAGAACAGGTTGGCGGAGTAAATGCTCCGATTTTGTAACTAATTACAAAAATTGCATAGTAACTTTGAGCCTCATTATCTCCTGAACCAGTAATTTCCCAGGTATGATGCCGAAGCAAAAAATGTTCGTAATGATTGGTACAATATGGGGTTTCAGTTTTCGTTAAGGGTCTTTTTACATCCTGTATATATATATACCTATTTTAATTCTAATAAGAGAAAATTCAAATATAGTTCCTATCTTCTGAAGTAGAATACTAATTACCTAACGAGCGTTAGTGCTGCGTATTTACAGAATATACAAGGCCAAAACGCAGCCATAGGGAACTGGTCGCGTACATATTGTAATGCTTTATTTAAATCTCTGATTACAATATATACACGAATTTTGCGTACTGCTCGTGTATAGTTCGTAACGTGAATACATGCTTCCTAGTCCCGGACTATACTACATTAGTTACACCTGCCTGACAAGACAAGAGATATAGTTTAGTGAAATAATGGGTGCATATATGAAATAATATTTGAACTTTATTAGTGAAGGATTAAATTGTATGTAATTCAAGTAACTAAATAAGTTATGTTAGGTTCTCTTTTGACCCTTAACCCAAACATAGGAGCCCTGCGTAGCAGGGCTCCGTCATCTTAGTTTATTAAAAACTATTTAATTGGACATAATGTCTACTTACCTACATATTATATTTGTGATATAATATAATATAATAAATGCCTTACAAAATCCAGAATAATCTTCAGATCTATACACGATTAGTCCGTATGCGTACTGGCACTGTATATTATGGTATAAGCAAGTCAGTTAGATCACTACGAAGTATACTCGAGTATTTGCGAACTAATCGTGTATAGATTGGGAGAACTCAGCAAAAAAGTTATTTCCAATCTATTACGCGATAAGTTTCACACCCCTGCGTTCTGGCCTTGTATATAATGTAAATATGCGTTAGTGCTAAGTGCAAAAGAAGTCGGTTAACAAATGTGAAATGGTTGGATTCCGAGACACTCGTTTACATAATTATGTCATAGAGAAGCATTCAACGATAATGTTACAAATCTGTAACCCTAAGGCTAAAATTGTAACAAAAGCTTAAACTGCGGTGTAATATCTTGCGCTTATATCCTTTTTGAGTATATTTAATAATCATGGGAGTCAAATATTTTCTATGTGTATTTATAAAGGATGCTCGCAGCTCCATCCGCACCTTTCATTTTAATTTAACCGTTTCTTCCTGATCCCGTGGGAATTTCTGTAAATCCCTCCTTAGCGCACCTCTACGCTCCTCAAGGAACATACATGTCAAATTTCAGCTTCATGCGCCCCTATAGTTTTGGCTGTGCGTTGTCTGTTAGTCAGTCAGTAACGCAAGAATGTTATATATACAGAAGACAGATTAAATATTCAATGATTTCTACGGACAAACCACAACAAACAACAACTTAACTATACAAATACCTCTCTATTTTCCATGTAACAATTAAATATGCAAATATTAACTGAAAGTTTATTTCACAGCATACGGCAACTTGGGCAGTGTGCTGACCGCCCAGGGCCGGACTGCGGAAGCGGCAGTCGCCTTCGAGAGGGCGCTAAAGTACCGCCCGAATATGGCAGACGTGCATTATAACTTGGGAGTAATTGTTTTAATTTAATGGCGTTTGCGATATTTTTAAATGTTTGGTTTACAAAATAATGTGGTACCGGTTGTCAAACTTTCGCTATTTGTATACATACCTGCTTATATTTACGTAACTCGTCTTTATCACATAACTGTTTGAAAATAAAGGTGAAATGCCTTAAGTACCAGCCGTGATCATGAGATGATAGATACATTCCGTGATCCACGTGGTGTAAACCTATGCCAAAACGTCGGGATAAATATAAAAAATAGCCTTTATTTTGAAATAATTGCGCATTATAAACCCACTATGTTTACCAGTTGAAAACAAGCCGTGATTTGGCTTTTCCCGTAGCCACACAGTTTAATGAATAAAATTATAGGATCTTTTTTTTAATTTTTTTTTATAGCATTAGGCGGCAAACGAGCAGACGGATCGCCTGGTGGTAAGCAATTACCGCCGCCCATGGACACAAGCAACACTACAGGAGTCACAAGTGCATTGCCGCCCCTTGGGGTCGGGAAAAGGGATAGGATGAGGAGTGGGATGAGGGAGAAGGAATAGGAGATAGGGCCTCCGGTACTCTCACTCACCGAATGAAACGCAACAGTTTAGGTACTGTTACTTTACATCGATTTTCTGTGAGAGGGTAGTACTTCCCCAGTCGAGCCGGCCCATTCATGCTGAAGTCAGCAAGGCTCTACTACCGTATAAAAAAAGTGTCCAAAATTCTTTTATTGAGATCCTATAATTATATTTGCCTATCACTTACGTTCCTAAATGAAACACACACACTCACCATACACACACTTACATTATACATTACACACATACATACAAGACTAATTAAGTACTTCAATCATACCTACATATTGTTGAAAAGTAATATTAAACCGAAAATCGTGCAAAGGTAAAACATTTTGAAGTATGTGGGAATTACTCTTGAAATTGCTCTTTTCCGCAAAAATAATAATAATATCTCCGTAGGCAAAAGTACAGATGAATATAAAAGAAAAAACAAAAGAGACACAGATTTGATGTGAGGCCCATGTTATTCTAATCGGTTAACTAATGTTTGCCATAATTTAAAATGCCATAATTTCATATGCCATACTGGTATTTGCCATAATTTCATTAGAAATAACGCTTCAGTTGTCATAATCGTGAAATGACATAAAATGACTTTCACTTATTCCATTGGTCATAATCGATCAAGTGTCATAATAATTTAAATCCATAAATGTATTTGCTATAATTTTCGTTTTTAATAATCTAAGAAAAAATACATAATATACTAAAGTTGAACAACTTCAGTTTATTAAACTAGTGTGAAGAATGTGGACTAAGTTGAAGGAGCCCTGCTTCGCAGGGCTCCTTTTTTTGGGTTAAGGGTCAAAAGAAAACCCTAACCTAACCTAACCTATCTGAGTCGTACTGCACTGAGTCGGGGTGTTAACGATAATAATTCAACTTCAGTTTATTAAACTAGTGTGAAGAATGTGGACTAAGTTGACGGAGCCGTGCTTCGCAAGGCTCCTATTTTTGGGTTAAGGGTCAAAAGAGAACCCTGACCTAACCTATTCGAGTCGGATTGCACTGGCACTGAGTCGGGGTGTTAAAGATAATTAATTTCGACCTAACAATATTATGTATTATTTTCATAATTATATAAATTTTTGATTATCTCAAGAGTCGATTATGAGATGTGTTACTTATGGAAACTAATTATTGTGATATATGTTGTTATAGAAAGTCATTTTATGGCAAATAAAAGTTATCACTGTTGAGTTGTTAAGGCAAACGTTATTAGTATAAATGATAATAGTGCAAATAAATATCTATGATCGGGGATGATTATGGCAAACAATATTAGTGCAAATGAATTTATGGAAAACGAGAGAATACTATTCTAATCTCGATAACAACAAAAGTTTAATAATACATTCAAAAGGTCTGAGAGTACCCTTAGCGGAGGGTGAAATAATATTCGCCATGTCTCTCCCAAGGGCCTAAAAAGGCAAAAGGTCCGATCCCTATTAAGGACATCGGGAAAAGAAAATATTATAAAATATTAAATGTCAGGCCACACCGCATTTGCTTCCTCGTGTTTCTGAAAACTGCCCTTGTTTGAAGTTTTCGGGGAAAACCAATAATGGAACTTTTTTCGATGGCACTGAATGCGGTTGTAGGGCTGACAGGGACATTAAGATTAAATTATACAATCAGTGTTCCTTTATTTAATGTACAAAAGAAGTTTATCAAATACCTTTTTGTAAAAGCGTATTAACGACATTCAATATTCCGTCGGACGACTATATATAAATCGTTATTTAGATATATAAATTTACCTTCGCGTAAGCCATTTATTTCCCTATCTTATATTAGAGACACGAAGACTGAGCGGGGCCTTTATAAAATTGATTAATAAGATACTTATATATTATTTTATATATTATTTGACAATGGCGCTTTAATGCCGACCTCCATAAGCATATGGAGGTCGGCATTAAAGCGCCATTGTCAAAGCTTTATAGGAAATCAGAATGTCTGGCAGGTCCCTGTCTAAATAAGTGGTTCTCGATCAATAGGCACAGAACGACGGGCCGTCCCATTAATTCACCAAGGATTCCACTTCTCGAATTAATCGGGTACGGTATTCTTGGTCCTGCCACCTAAGCGTTGGGTTTCCGAGCAGTTTCACAAATTAACGTCAAGCCACACGATCATATTACAATTACTGGGAGAGGTCAAAAGGACTGCACAGGCACTATACACTTGGTTTGATAAGATCTTTGCGGCGAGCGTTTTTCATCCGAAGCTGTTCTTTCAATCAGTTTATGTTAAATCTTTCCCTTCAGTAAAGATTTAAGGTAAATTTGGAGGTAATTTACTTGCCTTTCAAAGGTTTTCTTCAAAGTTTGTTTTGTTCTAATCCACAAATTTCATTCTGCACGAGTTTGTTTGTACGTGAAAGAATTAATATGTATCGCGCGTGGATGTATAAGGTTTATCTAGAGTTTTCTACTTGAGAATATAGAATATACAATGTTACATGAACACGCCATAAACCGTCCTATTTATGAGCAGGATCGATTCAATCTCGTCCCCTATGAAGATAATAGGTATTGTTTAGCTTTCCATTTTGGTACGTCAGCTTCTTAGCTTGTTTGAATAAAACCCTTTTAATATGTTCGTGTAATGGCTCCGGGACACAAGAGTATGTGTAATGACAAACTGAGCTAAATTATATCATCTATTATTAACATCTAACAATGCCTTTAGTAGGCTGTCTTGAGTCTACAGAGCGCTTTCTTTAGTCTAAACATAATAGTATACTCTTGAAACATTTTCAAAATTAAATGTCCATAGTATGCGTTTACCATATATTCTACCTTCACAGATAGCTGGGAGAATCAGACGCCAGAGCATTATAAACTGAGAGACGAAGACATCACTGAGTTCGTCAACATCGTGTTAGAGCGGACGCTACAGGCCGTCTAAAGTCGAAGCGGCTCTCTCGACATTTCAGTCACGTTGCACAACCTAGCGACTTTACGTCCCGCTATAGTAGTCCCTCCACTACGAGAGAGGCTCAGGACCTCGCTGACATCACTCACTGAACCACACAAAGTGACCGCCGCCATGTCTGCAGTAGCAGCCATCGCACGACCCATGCTCCGAGGCCCCGACGCTGACTACCCAGAAGGACCCACTCACGTCATACCGTTCCTAGAAGCAGTCTTGCCAGGCCTTTGTCAGGGCTGGACCCAAATGACATCAAAAAAACAATAGTTACTCTACATATCATCCTTATATTCAGCTGGATGGTACCATTCATAGACTGCAGTTCAGCCCATGAATACTGGGACGATCTTACTGAAGAAGAGTTATTGACGTGCGAATCTACAGCTCGGATCGAAGACTTCGTCCTGGTGTTTTTGGACAGACTATTCGTAATTATCGAATCTAGCGTGCTAGAACACGTGCGGCTGGATACTAAGGAGTCAGACTGTGTTCGTAGCAACACCTACGCTGTCATGGAGACGGCCATAGTCTCAGCTGCTACTGCTGTCCTGATGCAGTACTCGCCCAAGATATTCAACGAGGCGTTAAGGAAATTCAAATTGTTCGCCACAGAGTCGACGTTTGAGATGAATGTGTCTGGAAGTATGGTGGGAGTGCTACTACGTGTTTTCGCTCGCATTTATAGGTCAAGGGTCATAATAGTTGAAACTAGTTTGGAATGCATGAAGAGAAGATACTCATACAACGTTACTTTCTAGATAATACGATTTCTGAATAGCAGACTCACAATCAAAACGTGAATTTAATAGACTACCTGACCGTGAACTTATGTAGACTAACCGGGAATAATATACGGAAAGTCACCCGTGCGATACCAAACTAAGAAAAACAAAGCATCGCCGGAAACACGCAGCATCGGTCTGCCACACAGCAAACACAAATAAATGAGACTATTTGAACACATTAGTTTCATTAGGGATGTCTCTTATGAAAACAGAGTATGCTAGATCCAAACACCTCCATCTATCACTTTAACAAATGTTCCTCGGTCGCACTATCTGCTTACGAGCGGGTGCGAGTGCAAACTAGCTAGGTCGTTCAAGGTAGTAGAGCCTTGCTGATTTCAGCATGAATAGGCCGGCTCGACCGGGGTAGTACTACCCTCTCACAGAAAATCGACGTAAAGTAACAGTATCTAAACTGTTGCGTTTCGATCGGTGAGTGAGAGTGCCGGAGGCCCTATCCCCTATTCCTTCTCCCTCATCCCACTCCTCATCCTATCCTTTTTCCCAACCCCAAGGGGCAGCAACATACTGGTGACTCCTATGGTGTTGCTTGTGTCCATGGGCGGCGGTAAGTGCTTATCATCAGGCGATCCGTGTGCTCGTTTGCCACCTAATACCAATAATAAAAAAGAAAGCTAGTCTCATTTGACGACAACAATTGATCGTTGAGTGGGACGAGCCCTCAGGCGGTGTGTTACCATGTTTAAGTAGCTATCTGTATGTGACGATAGCTGAACATGCGTTCAGGCGTAAGCTGAATGGGCGAACATCGCACATCTCCTTATTCTATTAAGGTTATGTGATATTATCGCGTGCCCGATATCATCTTTAATATTGTACCAAGCTTCTCTTGTAATCGAAAGAACCTGAGTTCGTATACAAATGCAGTATTAGAAGCTCTATATAGAATAAATAAAGTCTCACCGACAAAAATAAGGATGAGGAAAAATTACCTGTACGATTAAATTGGTTCTTTGATTGAATATATGTGTATCGCCTAAGTCGAAAACAATAAAGAATACATACAATGTGTGCCGTTCGGTAGCTTTACGTGTTTATTGAAAATCAATACACTGATTTACGAGCCTCTGTTTTACTTATTAATAACTTATAACTTTAAATAAAATCGTAAGGTTCGATTAGACTATTACGTTGGTGTGGAGAATGAGGTCTGTAAATATTCTTCAGTGTGTAGTGCAATACCAACCATCTTTAGGCAATTAATTTAGATATAAAACATTCACATATTATTATGTACATCGGATTTAACAGCTAAATACACATATTCACATTAATAATATTAAATGTAACGAGATTCATAAAGCTCACTAAACTTTATAATCGAGTTTGAATAATCCTCAGGGTGGAGACGTGGAAACATTGCATTAATGTTCAGCTGACAGGTTGATATCCACAGCTCCGTCAACTAACTCGTTAGTCACCCTTAGTCGACTCTTTTACAGTAACGTAAGAATAGAATCCCTCATTACCGGGGAAACAATGAAATTCACAATGAGTGTTCTTCATAAAATAATTATTTCAAGAACGAGGAAAATGGGGGAGAACTTAAAACGTAAGCGTCATCTTTGTACGGTGAATTATTGCAGAAAGTCTGATATAATGGCCCCTGCGATTTGGCGCGAAGATTAGATTACACCAATTCTGGTGGTGAGAAATCATTTGGCCACATACCTGGTCGCTACAGAATTAACTTGGATACCAAATTACATACATACATACATAGTCTCACGCCTATAACCCCGAAGAGGTAGGCAGAGGTGTATTTCTACACCCACTTTTCGCCAGATATACTTTAGTCCCACGTAATAAGGGGCGAGCCTATTGCCGTACCGAGCACATTTCCAGACTCCGTGCTGCTATTGAGAATTTCGTGACAGAAAAACCCAATAACACTCCCCGACCCAGGAATCGAACCCGGGATCTCCCAATCCCACGCGCACATTTACGCCGCGAGACTGACGAGGCAGTCGTATAGGGTTTGATGTCGAGTTTTCCGTCTCTACGCAAAGATGGTATTTGCATCGTGTTATCCCTTAGTCGCCTCTTACGACACCCACGGGAAGATAGGGGGTGGTGACACTTGTATTCTATGCCGTCATCCACACGGCTTTGGTTTTGGTTCTGTTTACCAAATTGGTTCTGTTTAATTAATAGTTGAGCTGCGTCGTTGGTTAGTGTTTGGCTATCCGGCCTAGGGTCGGCGAACCACTATTTGTCAGTGTTTATATTTGGAGATTTTCACGAACAACCGTACAATGATTATGGTATGTTACTTTTATGATATCAGTATATCTACTTCCTATTATACCATTTAACTACCATTATCTTATTCTTGATGATGACGATGCAAAAGCAACCGCAGGTAGAAACTAATTTTACAACGGCAAAGTAAAACTAAATATTATGCGTTGTACCTAAAAGTATACAAATATTTAGGAAGTGTAAATCAGAATTGACAGCATAATTCCTACGTGATGTAATAATATTAAGTACCGGCTTACCTCTGCTTACAGAGAGCAGGAGAAAACGAGCAGTTAGCTGATTGATTAATAGTAAATTAAATCAGGAAGATGCTGCTGCAACTGAAAGCAGGAAATAATGGAGTTACACCACTCGCACTAGCGGTGGGCGCACACATGATACAGCTCGATAGGGTTGTTAAAAACTAGCGAAGTAAACTAAAACTCGTTTCTGTAGAATATGTATGAAATAACAAACCAAATAATATCAATAGCAGAAAAACAGTCAGTGCTAGTCTGATTCACCGAGAATGCCGTAAACATTTTGATGTCGGTATACAAGCATGTTATTAAGTAGCGCTCATAGCGAGAATTGGCTTGCCGTCACCGCTTGGATGGGTGACCGTATGTGGCATTTACATCTGAGCGCTACTGTGCTTCGGAGGGCACGTAAAGCTGTCGGTCCCGGTTCTTGTCTAAGGATGATGATCTTAAGGCTATGTCGGAGGCCTTCGGTCGGTCTGAAAACTCCGACACCAGAGTTGGCTACACACTCACACATAAAAAAAAACAAACAAGCATGTTTTTATCGAGAACAGCTAAAAAAATATCCCAAAATCGGTTCCTAAATCAAGATATATCACGAATCAAAGGACTTAAACTTGCAATTAAAAAAATATCCTTCTATGTATTCGATGTACGTTGCTGTCGAATTTTTTACTGCAAACATTAGTTTATTGTCTAAAATATTGTGGAATATAAGTGCCTTTTACGCAGTAAATTTATCTCAAAACTACCTATTTATGATATTTTTTTATTGTTCTTTGAGATTTTGCTTCTGGTCAACACTTTTTTACGAAATGTTATCAAACTATTCAATGAAATTATACTGATACATATCTCGATATCTAGAGTTTGCAAAAGTAAACAATGTATACTGTTCAATATTATTTGGTGTACAATAAAGAGTATATCTATCTACCTATCTAATGTTCACCATTAATAGCACCTAATTTCTAAATGGTAAAAATACAAAACCGTTTTCAAACACACCGATATTCCAAAAATAGTTAGAAATCCTTTCAGCAAACCAAATCGTAGAGCAAGTTAAACGCAAATAGAAGACGTAACAATTGCAATTTCCATGCATTCGCAATAAAAAATTTGGACGCAGCGGATATCCAACAACCCTGCAGTATATCAGTGTTGTACAAGCGAGGCGAGACACCGTCCCTATCGCGATAAGGCGTAGATTAAACTGCTGTTTACTCACACACACACACATATTTAACATTCCCGACATCTAGACTCGCGACAACGCTTGCTTGGTATTTGCATACTTGTTTGTGAGTCTATTTGGTCTAGATCTGAACCGTCCGGAACTAGCGACGAGTAATTGTTCAGTAAATGTTCGCCGCTTTTTCTAGTTTTACTTAATTTGGCGCAAATGTAATTGGATTGAGTTAGCATACCTAATATAGATCGTGATGCGTTATCTTGATTGTTTTGAATGTAGAGTTAGTAAGAGTTATTTGCGTGTGCCAAACTTTATCTTCGATTTAGACTGTAAAAGATGGAAACTTTAATATTCTTCGTGACCAGCTCGTTGATGCATTTCTGTATGGAGTGTCGTCGATGGGTATAAAAAAGTATTATAAAAATACATATATTTTTGTCTTACAGTGTACAAAAAAAAAACACTGGTAAAGTATTCAATAGCATCCAGCACATCGTTATTTATTTCTCGCTTGCAACAGTTTACTTTTCTTGAATCTAAAGTTATTTACGCGAAGAGACAACAAAGAATTAAACAGATGTTCAGATGAGATTTCTTATGTCTTTTAGTAATAAAGAAAAGGGTCTCGAGTAGTTAAACATTCAAGCACCCAAGGAGAAAGAAATCCAAAGACAATACATCATCACATTCACATATCATATAAAGTCACTGAAATTTGACATTCTTCACTATTTGCTCTGAATGTTCAACTTCTGTGTGTTCAATGTCATCGTTCCCAACTTGTGCTGCGGCCCATATAACACTTTGATATATACTTCAAACATAGCTACAATATCATTTCAGTTACATTTTCATTAAGATTCTTCCATCTTAATAATTAAAAACTTCTACAACCAAGATTTAATTAATAGTAAAATTTTAAGAGACAAAAAAGCGAAAACAGTTTAAGGAAAACTTACTTTTTCCTTTTCCCGACGTGAAACGCCGTGAGGAATGAGTGAACGGAAGTTTTGTAATTATTTTTGAACAAGAGTGGTTAATACTGTGATAATTACGTCCTTTTTTTTGTAAATTGGTAATTACAGAGGAGAATGGATCATTATTCACCAACTAATTGGAGTGTCTTTAACACAATGCGTCATAATAATATATTTAAATTTATGATATTCTGTCATATTGAAGTGTCTTAAATATAGTGCGTCATATTTTAATTCAGCATATTCGGTTTTAATTTAGAAGTGATATACCAGATCAACTTGACTGCACTTATATTGTAGTAGTTTAAGCAGCTGCCTCGCCCTTTAGTACCACGCCAAGGGCTGTGGGTCCGATGCCCAAACGAGACAACATATTCAGAAATTGATGTTTCTAGCTGCTTGAATGTTTTAAAGCGATGACATGACCTAGAATTGATTGCTAGCGCGGGAGTAGTTTTAAACAAAAATAAGTTTAAAGTTCAAAGGTTTAAAACTTATCTGCTTTTAAGAAAATGTTTAACAAATACATTTAGGTACCTACTTTTTTTTTGCCTTTAGCTTGGAATGATAGGGCACAATTAACCCCTCGTAATACATTAATTTACTTAGGTAATAATTTTGCCACTCGTTTTAGGCTAGTAGTGCAGTAGGCTAATTAAAAGGAACCCTAGCCGCCGTGTTCGTCCCCTCGCGTTTTCCTCGGCGTCCATAGGCTCTTAGGAGTTGATATTGGCATAGCTGTACATTTTGACCACGCCTACAAAGTTATGAAATAAATGAAAACATTTTTAAGATGTTCTTTGGGAACTGCATGGTATACATTTTTATTCATATATTAAATTGTGCGGGCGGCTCAAAATCGGTCTGTGTGGAAAACCTTGGGGGAGGCCTATGTCCAGCAGTGGACGTCTCTAGATGACATGATGATGATGACGATGATGATACATACATACATACATACATTGACTCACGCCTGTTTCCCCGAAGGGGTAGGCAGAGGCATATTAAACGATCGATGATGATGATTAAATTGTGTGGGTTATTATGACA
Organism: Euclidia mi; assembly: GCA_944739405.2. NCBI lineage: Eukaryota > Metazoa > Arthropoda > Insecta > Lepidoptera > Erebidae > Euclidia > Euclidia mi. The sequence continues at coordinate 89,639,182 of OX123183.2, read as the reverse complement.
GGCCTTTGCAAATACTGAATTTATACAGATCTGACTTCACAATAAGCAGAACGTGTATTATGGTAATCAGTTACCAGATAAACACAATTATATATTTACAAAAATACACTTTTTATAGATTAAATACACTCAGACTCAGACTCAGGACAACTATCGTGCTCAACTATGGTACAAGCTTATGTATAATATAAAACCTTGTACTGGATGGAAACCGAACCCCGATTTCGGGCTTGCCAGTCAGTGAAACTTACCACTAAACCGGGGCAGCTAACAGGCCGGGGTGATTCTAATATTATTTATAAGAGATTCAAGTAGAAAACTGTATAGCAGTTTGACGGAGACAGTAGATCATATCAGTCATTTCACCATACAGCCTGCCACAGTCCACTCCTGATCATAGGCTACTCAAAATTTTCGTCACTATACTATTGTTTAAGCAGCGATAGCCTAGTGGAGAGCCGACAGACTGCCACGCAGAGGGTCTCGGGTTCGAATCCACGGCGCGCACCGATCACTTTTCGAAGTTAAGTGCGTATTAATTGTTAATTATCGCTTGCTAAGCCGTGAAGGAAAACATCGTGAGGAAACCTGCATGTCTGAGAGTTCTCCATAATGTTCTCGAAAGACATGTGAAGTCTGCCAACCCGCACTTGGCCAGCGTGGTGGACTATGGCCTTACCCTTCTAATAGTGAGAAGAGGCCTGTGCCCAGCAGTGTGACAGTTTATATACAGGGCTGATGATGATGATACCATTGTGACTAAATAGGAGTATTTAGTCTATGGTTGGCATAAAATTTGATGTCGAGTTTTTATCTCTTCCCAAATACATTATTCGATTAGAATTGATTCGTGTCACCATATCGTATCTATCACTAGGAGCAATAGAACAAAATATTATCAATAGCCAAGTTCGCATAAGATTTACGCCCGGCCCAGTTTTGTAAGAATACCTACACATGTTTTGTTAAACATAAAAATATTATCCTTCCTTTTGGCTTCGCCGTAGTCGGGTAAAAAATACAGTGTATTGAAACTATGGATCTTTGTTCAAAACCCAAAGTTTGACTAGCCATGTATAAACTATAATCTTTTTTACCTTATTCCAGACATTATATCATAATATATTAACATGCTAAGTAGTAGAGCCATCTGTTCGATTTCACATACCTAATTAGCGGTACGGAGTTTTGAGCTTTTGTGGCTCTTAATAATACTGAATAAATTTACCCGAATTAAATTTTTAGGCGGTAGTAACTTGCCAGTAATTGCGCGTATTTCTTTAAAATATTTATATTCGATTACATAGATCTTTTGAATTAAATTTTGCCGTGTTTTTTTCTTTTTTGAAATGCCTGGTCATACCAGTACCCCGTTTTTAGCGAATGGTCGCTGGAGTGTCAGTTACTTAAATTGTAGACCTTTTTGGAACATAATAATTATGAATTGAATTTACATTGCGTAAAAGCTTTTACTTTCTAGTTACATTAGTGTCACTGAGATTAGGAAAGAAGGTTTATTTATTTAGAGTACACTCGAAAGGTCAAACCGCACATTTTATAATAAACTTACTAAATGTTGGCAGCCAATTCTATTAAGTTGTCTGATTTGAAATCTCTTTGAGAATTTTGAACAATCCTATTTTATAACGTCTTATAAGTAATAAAGACTTTGAAATAATTCTACTTAGAAACCACTTCGACCTAAGCCTTATAAAGGTTTCGTTACAATTCCATTTACGAATTAGTCAAAAAGTAGTCTATGTTATTGCTTATGTTAGTATTTACTTGAAACTTTGCCCGCATGAAATTGTGTGTACAAAACCACTACGACTTTGCATGACTTTATTAAGTCTCGTAAAATGTAGTTTGTTGACTAGATTTAATATTGTATGTCTGTAATTTTCTTATGATCAGATGCTTGGAAATATATCTGAACTAAACTAATTATATTTTTATTACATGTTTTCGTATGACTGTATAGCACAGAAAAAGCATTGTGAATACAATATTTCTTGCTTTTCAATTAAATTAGAATATAAAACTAAATTTGTTTCCATAAAGAATTTATAAATTACTATTTATGGATTTCCATTCAATAGGCCAAAATCGTAACAAAAGGTTGTCAGGTACGATAATCATCTATATTTCAGCCGTTTCAAATATTGTAGTACGAGATAATGAGACAAATTCTATTGAGTTGACATTTACATAATTACGCGGATATTATGCTAATGGGCACAATGTTACTGTCACACCCACCAGTTATTGGCTTATTTCAATCTAAACAAGGGGTCACAACGGGGTGGAAGACGGAGCGCGCTTTATGAACGTTGATGTAGATTAAAGTTCCTAGAAAAGGCCTGAAGTGTAGGAATTACTTAGAGTAAAGAAGTAATTTATTTTATTGCATGGGACAAAGACACTAATGGCTCAGGCCATGTTATCAGTAACAGGATGAGAAATTCATCGTCATCATCATCTCCGTAATTATTAGTGTCAATAAACACCTTCACTTTTTAAATATTAAGTACTTTTAACTTTATTTTATGTAGGTACCGTGTATGTAAAACAAATAACAAGTGATGTTGTCAATGTCACTGTCACAACCGTCACTCACTATAGAGTAACGTTCCGTCTCACGCTACACGGATTTGAATATGTGTGTTTTAGTCATAAATATTTTTTTAATTATACACTTTTGTCTCTGACATTATCTATGTTCATGCGCAACTAGCGGGTGGACAGTGTGATCAAAGCTTTACGCGATAATTAGAAAAATAATTATTTATATTTATATCATATATCTATTTTTAATATTTATTATATATATATATATATATATATATATATATATATATATATATATATATATATATTCAGATATTTATTAAATGTCAGATACAGACTCAAATAGTGGTGAAAGCTTTCATTCTGTTACAAGCCTAGATGTTAGCTTTGTAAGTGTCCCCTCCCTCGGAGACATTCTTCAGTCGCAGTTCTCAGACGTACCCAAGAACTTTAATGTAGCCCATATCAATGCACAGAGTATTCCAGCTCATTTTCCAAATAATTATGCTGGCTAATTTAGACTGCCAACACATACATGCCATCCTGGTATCAAACAAAGACAAAGACATTTATTGCTTAAACTGTGTTTACAATGTTGTTTAACAATAATTTTTGGTATCAACAGTCTACCCATTCGGGCGTTGCAAAAAGTATAACAAAATGAAAACTATCTATTTTTTAGCAAAATATTCATTTACAGAGTTAAATGCATTTTACATTAACCATTTTTTTAGTACCCTTTTAAATGAAATTGCATCCAGTTCTTTTATATCGACGGGCAAGTGGTTATATATTCTTATTGCCGAAATATATGTGCTTTTATAAAAAATCATATTGTGTATTCGTGGCAAGTCAAGATTGTGTTTATATTTACTACGTACATTTGGATTAGAATCGCACTTTCGATTAAAGAACTGCATGTTATTTTTAACAAAAATACATATCTCTAATGTATAAATACATGTGAGAGTAAGGAAACCCTTTTCTTTAAAAGTTAGGCGTAGTGAATCAGTATTGTACATATTACAGATTATACGTAAACGTCTTTTTTGTAAAATAAATGTAGATTGGATCTCACAAGAGTTTCCCCAGTAAGTAATTCCATAGGTCAGCAACGGATACACATAACCAAAATACAGATGTAGTTTCTACAAATATAGATAATACATATGTGTAACTTGAAATTTTCTTGTTTACTTTTGTTATGTGACTTTTCCAATTTAGATTGTGATCTATTGTAACACCAAGAAAATTTATTTGCTCCACCTCTTCAATATTTGTATTTGATACACATATATTAAGCGGTGATGGCTTATTTTTATAATTCCTAAATTGCAATTGTTTTGGAGAAGTTTACACTTAAGTTAATTGATTTTTACCAGTTTGTTACATTTTTAAGTGTATTATTTATTTCTATTTTATATTCAACGTCATTTAAACCATCATTACATATGAAAATTGTTGCATCATCTGCATACATAACACACAGATGATTAATGACATTAGGAAGCTCATTTATGTAAATTAAAAACAAAAGCGGACCTAATATACTCCCCTGTGGGACACCTAGAACTACTTTTTTAAATGTGGACTGTACATGGGCTATTGTTTTAATTGCTTTATCGAAACTTTCTATTTTAGTGGCCTGCATCCTGTTATTTAAATAGGATTGGATTAATTTTTGTCCTATACCCCTTATGCCTATATTGTCAAGTTGACTAAGCAGTATGTCATGTTTTACACAGTCGAATGCCTTTGACATGTCTAAGAAAAGGGCAGTACATTTATTTTTATTATTCATATTTTCCCATATGTTTTTAAAAAGTTTGAAAATTGCTTATGAAGTAGTTTTGTTTTTTTGAAAACCGAACTTATTGGGGTTTAGTACATTATTTTTATTCAGGAAGGATGTTAATCTTCTGTGTATAATTTTCTCGAATATTTTTGAAAAACTTGGTAGTACAATGGGTCGGTAGTTATTCATGTTATCTTCAGTGCCTTTTTTGAATAAGGGTTTAATTTTAGCCGTTTTTAAGTTATCAGGAAATACACCTGTTTCTAACATACGAATTATTATATGGACGAGGGCATCAGCAGTAAATGTAATGCTGTCTTTTACTATTAGTACTGGTATGTTATCGATTCCGCAACTAGTTTTACTTTTAAGGGATTTTGCAACATTTATTATTTCACATCTATCTGTGGGGTAAAGAAATATGGAATTAGATATTTTTTCTGAAATAAACTTTAGGTTTGATAGTTGACATGGATTGTTGTTTTGTGTAATATAGTGATTATTAAATGAGTTTACTATTTTTCTGGGTGAATTTATTCTATTGTTATTATGAATTATATAATCAATATAAGGTTTCAATGTGTTTGTGCATTGAGTTTGTTGCTTAATTAAGTTTCATGTTGCTTTTGTTATGTTGGCGCTATCTTGTATATATTTTTCATCTTTTTTGACGCTTTTATAACGCGTTTCATAATTCTACAATATTTATTGTATTCTATGGAACTCTTTATATAATAACTATTTTTGTGATTGATTTTCTTGATTTGTAAATACATCAATCTTTTATTTTTACTTGAGATGACAATACCCGGGGATTTGACAGAGTCATGGCTAAAACCATGTCTCCCTTCCACATCTTATTCACTGCCAGGTTTCCGGCTAATTAGGAATGACCGGGCATTCGGCATTGGCGGTGGTGTTGCCATATAGTTGCGACATCAAATTCCTTTTAAAATAGTCAGTATGTCTCCACAGCCGCCACTGTTGAATGCAGGCGAGCACCTATTCCTTGAAGTAGAACTTCACCACACTTAATTATTATTAGGCGTATTCTATTCTCCCTCAAATCGTGTTAACTATTTTTCATCATTTGAGCTTATCTTAGAAAATTTAACTCCTTCATATAGCCACACAATTATAATGGGCGACTTTAACACTTGTCTGCTCAAACAGGATTCTCGTGCTACCTTATTCCGGCACGCCATAGAGTCTTGCAATCTATCTATTTTAAACTTAACTCATCACTTCCCCAACTGCACCCCTTCTCTTCTCGATCTTATTCTGGTATCTTCCTCCAATCTGGTTCATAAGCATGGTCAATGCACAGCGGATGGGTTTTCCTATCATGACCTCATCTTCGTTTCTTATAAAATACGCACACCCAAAATTAAGCCCAAAATAGTCTTGCAGCGCAATTTTAGTGGCATGGATCATGAAAGACTGCGTAAGCATGCCTCTAATATAGACTGGAGCCCTCTGTATGACTCAAAGTGTGTCAATAGTAAGGTCCATGAACTCACCACTAAACTCATCAATTTATATGATGTGCATGCGCCAATACGTAGCATCAAATTAAAACACTTACCGGCACCTTGGCTAACAGACGATATCAGGAAAATCATGGCCAAAAAATCTGCTGCCAAAGCCAAGTTAAAGCACAGGCCTACTCCTCTAAACCATGAAAAGTACGTGGCAGCCAGAAATCTCCGCAACAAGATGTGTAGGAATGCGCAACGCCAATATATTCATAAATCCGTTGAAAACGGTGATCCAGCAAAGGTCTGGCAATTTCGTAAAAGTCTGGGAGTTGGGAAGACACGGCATCAATCTATTCCAAATAACATTAACCTTGATTCTCTTAATATATTATACATTTCTTTACTTCGTCCAAATTTGATGGAAATATGAAAAATGCCACGTTACAATATCTTTCATCTTTGCCAACTCCGGATTATTCTCCCTTTATCTTCTCGCAATTTACCGCATGTGATGTTAAGAAAAACGTACTGGCTGTTACGTCTAATGCAGTCGGTAGTGATAGTATTAGCCGTAAAATGATCCTTCCCATCCTTGAAGAAATCCTTCCAGTTTTATGTCACATCTTTAACCATTCCATCAACCGTGGCATTTTTCCATCCGATTGAAAAGATGCAACAATAATCCCTTTGCCCAAGAAACCTAAGCCCTGTTCCTTTTAAGATTACCGACCTATATCCCTACTTCCCTTCTTGTCGAAAGTCCTAGAACGCTTAGTCCACACACAACTTAGTTCCTTCCTACATACAAATTCCCTCCTAAACACATATCAGTCCGGTTTCCGCCCTGGTCACAGTACTACCACTGCACTAGTTCACGTAACTGATGACATTAGGCTAGGTATGGATAGTGGAAATCTAACGGTCTTGTCGTTACTTGATTTTAGTAACGCTTTCTACACCGTGGATTTTCACATCATACTTGGCATTCTACGCTCACTTAATGTATCTCCATCGGCAATTGACTGGTTTCATAGTTACCTGTTCGGTCGCCGGCAACGTATACGCATCGAAGACTCTTTTTCTACTTGGTCTCACACTAATGCCGGTGTACCACAGGGTGGCGCGCTTTCTCCTCTGCTCTTCGCAATATTTATGAATACTATCTCAAACCAATTACTTTCTTCTTACTACCTTTACGCAGGCGATTTACAAATCTATACGCAAGCTCCTTTAAATAAGCTGGCAGAAGCTTGTACTATTATTAAGGCGGACCTGGCCAGAATCTGCGACTGGACTAAGAAATACGGACTCATCATAAATGCTGACAAAACCCAGTTAATTATTATAGGCAGCCCCAAATTAGTCTCAAAAATCAGTTGGTCCGATCTGCACTAAGAAATACGGACTCATCATAAATGCTGACAAAACCCAGTTAATTATTATAGGCAGCCCCAAATTAGTCTCAAAAATCAGTTGGTCCGATCTGCCCTAAATTAGTTTCGATGGCAAAAATCTCGTTTTTAGTAAAACTGTGAAAAATTTGGGGATCTCCTTGGACGAAAGTATGTCATGGAAATCTCAAATGCAAGAAACGAGTCGCAAGCTTTTTGCATCCGCAGGTTCGTTGCGTAAGTTACGCAACTTTCTTCCAACTGCCACTAAAATCGCGCTCGCTCAATCCTTGCTTCTTTCCATAATTGACTATGCTGACGTCAGCTATCTTGACCCCACAGAGGAGCAGCTAGATAAACTTGAGCGTCTCCAAAACTTTTGCATTAGAATTATATTTGGACTGCGCAAATATGATCACGTCTCAGATTTTCGTAACAAACTCAAGTGGCTCCCAATTCGTCTTCGCAGGAATACTCACATTCTTACATTACTGTATAATGTTCTATTTAATCCTAGTACGCCCTCCTATCTCAAAGAACGTTTCAAGTTCCTTCATGACACACATATAAGGTCCTTGAGATCGTCTGAAGATCTGACGTTGGAGATGCCAAGATATTCCACAAATTATTTTGGCAAATCCTTTACCGTTCAGGCAGTGCGCCTGTGGAATGCTTTGCCATTACAAATTAGAAGAGCACCATCACTAAATATATTTAAAAATTCGTTAAAAAACACTACCTGGTTCAATTTCAATGTATCTATAATGTCTGTCATATTATTATATTATTATGTATATTGTACGAATGTATATAGGTATATATTTATTCTATGTATGTTTAAGTATTTTTATGGAATATGTAAATGTAAGTATGTATGTATTTTATTCAAATCTTCAATACTGATTATTCATAATATTAACTACACCATCGCCAGCATGTATAACAGCTTAACATCATTCCTGTCCATCCTAAGGTTGCCTGTAAGAGATCGCACTAAGCGATAAGGCCGCCCATTGTACATTACTTGTAGTTTTAAGCCACTTGTACTGTAAAAATGTATTTTGGTGTGCAATAAAGTGTATTATTATTATTATTATTATATATAAGCTGTACCACTATTGGGTACGGGCCTCTTCTCACTATTGGAAGTTTCAGGCTATAGTCTACCACGTGGACCATATATGGGTTGGCAGACTTTACATGTCTTCTAGAAATATCATGGAGTACTTTTAGACATGCTGAAAATTTTTGCTGGAGATCTGAACGATAATTTAGCATGCATATAGCTTCGTTAAGCAACGACAATCAAAAGTCAAATACGAACTTTACTTCGAGAGAAGTCAGATTTGAAACCATGACCCTCTGCGTAGCAATCAGAGGCCCAATTTTATTCTCCTAATTATAATTGTTCAAAATGTAGTTTCGATCTAATATCAGTGCCACAAATAGTATTCTCCTAAATTAAATGATATTTGAATGTTATTGGCATGTTATCGTTACTAGAAGTCAACTTAGACGATAATGACATTAAATTAGCAGAATACCGAGTCAAATCAAAATATAATCTCATTTCGTTCAAAATATAGTTTCAATCAATCAATATCCAATATATATATATATATATATATATATATATATATATTGTGTGCGTGTGTATGTCACCGAAATCATCCTAAACGACTGGACCGATTTTGATGATTTTTTTTGTGTGTGTTCAAGGGGACTTGAGAATGGTTTAGATTCACAAAAAAAAAATTGCAAACATTAAAAAAAAAAATGTCGGTACGAAGTTCGCCGGGTCAGCTAGTATCATAATATAAAATACGAGTTTTTGCCTTCTTTTGATCTCTACACTAGCCTATCGTTACTTAGGCCTTACAAATTTAGGCTACTTTCGACTCTAAGCAACTCTTATATTGCTGTGATACGGTACACGTGATTACTCATTATGCTAGTTTGCAAACTGAAAAGCTTTCATAGCAAGCAATCTTTATTCCTGAATGGCCACCCGATAAAATTAATCATCATGGTAAGACACAAACTATCTATTCAAACTGTGCAAACCAAAGAAGGATTTATTTAATGTTTGTTGTTTTATTTCAATACCTATTTACAATTCAGTAAAAGCGAAGTGTGCTTTACATTAATTTTAAACCTTAGACATTGATGTAACTCAATGATTAAGCAGAAATTATAATAAAGTGAAATTGGTTCTGTCGTATTTACACAACCGTGATCAACATTCGGCAAACTGGAATCTCAGTTCAAGGATTAATGGAAACAGACAAATTGCTTATTCAAATAAATCACGGTCAAAATATTTATTACTGCCTTTGTGTAACAACATTAGGAATTCCAGCCGTAAATTACAGGGACAATAAATATAGTGTTATAATGCGTAAGTTATAATTTAAGCGCGCCAGTAAACATTAATTCAATTCACAATTTGTCACCTCGGTTAAATCGCGGAAGGTGGGTATCGCGTGACCACGCGATGGTGCGTCGCACTCGGTCGCACATCCGACCTGTTTCGTGAGCATTCGCTGCATAAATTACATAAAATTTATCCAAGCAACGTTTGCGTCGTTGCTCAAACGTGCCAAACTAAACAAACATTCCGTCATCATAATTTATGCAACGTTAACATTAACAAACCGTATCTGTATTTAATTTATTGCACCTAGAGCTGCGTGTGACTGCGTCCGCGAACGTCATGCTCAACGCTTACAAATCGTTTGTTCACAGCCCTGAATACATAGCCTCATTAAAATTATTGCCGCATGAACATTTCAAACTTTAATTAACTGTTTTACAGAATATAGATAAACAGGTTATTGCTTATAAATTCATTTGTTACAATTTAAACTATGCTTGTTCTTGTAACGATGGATATTTATATAGGCAAATATTTAGGTATATTACGAGAGCCTGCTCTGAAAATTAGTATTTTGAAAAATGTGAACATCGCAAGTGATAAACGCTTACACGTCGTATAAGTACTTATACGCATGGCGCGTCAAGATTCCAAGATTTTCATTTTGGCTTTTAGAAAAATCATTGGTCTATAATTAAATTATTATGGTATGATGACTAGATTTATAAATTAAAACGTGGTGTAGTACCCAGACAATTTGAACCAAAAAAATACGGTTCTATAATGCATTAAATACAGCGTCTAAAGGTTATTACATATAATGTCCGTGTTTGTGATCAATATATGTAACATTGGCAATCTGCAATATTCTGAAATATACAATTTATTAGTCAATGGGCGCATGAGAATCTAGCTACAGGTGATTGATGTAGCTTTCCTGATATAAGTCTATAACGGAATGAAGCAGTTTATAATTATATTTCTATCGAAAGGAAAGCTATATTTCTTGAATTTTATAGCTGTTTATCTTTTGAGTTTAGCACTGTTTGATGAACTGATAATAAGTGCTAAGTTCCATCAAAGAATTGAGAATTTATCATCATTCCTTGTACTTTCTTAGTTTTCATTCCTATTCTTTGATTTCATCAACAGAATGTGAATGAAAACTCAGTTTGAAAATTATATAAATATTATAAACTTAGCCGAAAAAAAATATAATACACAACAGTACTGTTATAACAATAAAGAGTACAACACATCATCATCATCATCAGCCTTTAACAGTCCACTGCTGGACTAGCCCTCTCTTTTAAAAGGAGGAATTGGCCTACTATACCACGCTGGCCAAACGGGTTGGTATACGGTTTGTATCAAGATTTCCTTCTCTTACAGTGCTGTTCTCTGTATAATATGCTCCCTCTGTCGGCTCTTACGACACCCATGGGATGATATGGGGTGGTGACAATCTGTATTCTTAATCCGTCACCACACGGACTAGAGTACAACACATTTAGGTGTATTTAACCAGGTTTCTTTTAACATAGGCTCGTAATTGACGACTGGTTGGCACAGCGGGAGTGTAAGCGACTGCCACGCCGAAGGTCGCGATTCGATTCCCGCTCAAAGCAAACATTTGTGTGCGTGAATATGGATGTTTATCTTGGTCTTTCTATGTATGTATTTGCAAAAAAATTGTATATATGTATGTTTAACCATCGTCTAGTACCCATAGTACATGCTCTGCTTAGTTTGGGACTAGACAGCGTTGTGTGAATGTGGTAGAAGAAAACAATAAGAAAAAAAATTGTTGTCTACGAACCTATTTCCAGACCAATCCACCAATAGATTACTCATTAGTATGTGTCACGGATAATCTTAGCATCATTTATAGCAAGCGCTTATAGTTTGCGAGGACCTTACCTTTGTTAGATTTTTTTCATAGAGTTTTCAGAACAAGTCTAAAATAAATAGCAAAAAGAGGACCTAAATTCCAAATGTTTTTTTGCTATTTTTGTTTGTCGTATCGTGATATTATTATACTCATACAACATCGAAGTTATTTCACAGCCTTATCATTCAGCAAATTGTCATAATATGTAAAGATAGTGTCCTAATTATAGTACCATTTAAAATACTCATAACGATAATCTTAATATATATAATCCTTGCGTCTGACAAACACGCTACAGCTGAAACTATTGGGCGCAGGAAGCTGAAATTTGGCATGTATGTTCCTTGGGGACCGTAGGGGTGCACTAAGAAGGGATTTCCCGAAATTCCCACGGGATCGGCCAAAACGAGTAAATTTAAAAAAAATGCAGGCGTAGCTGCTGGCGTCCTCTAGTTGTTAATAAACACACTATTAAACAAAAATGTCAGTTGTATAAATGTAAATGGAAATCTACTCATTCAATTTACTTTAGCATGCCATCGTAGTTTCGTTGTCTTGGAATTTAATTTGATATGTTACGGGCACCGACAATAGCTAAAAATAAAGTTCGATAATTTAAATTATTGAAACATGGAATACCTTTTAACATTCGTGTAATATTGGTCTATTACAGTGATTAAATAATCTTAAATGACTTCTGTAAAACAGCGGTTATGTTTTGTTCCAAGTATTTAATAATACGGTAGCTACAATCTAGGTCTATGACATGCTGCCTATTAAAGTATTAGCGTCATTTTACTGAATCGATCAATAAATATATAGTTACCAATGCGGAATAACTACTTCGGCAGTTTTTCAACTGAATTTTATATAATATTCAATTAAATAGGTAGAATCTACGTATTTTATACTAGCAGCCCGCCGCGGCTTCGCACGGGTGGACATTTGTTTTTTAAATATCTTTCTATCTATCGCCACCATAGGTACCCCGGGCACATACCTGTTTTTTCGAAGTTATGTGTGTATTAAATGTTAATTATCGTTCGCTTAATAATGTGCCCGGTAGGTGTCAATAGCCTCGCCCCCAATTACATTGGGACCGAAACATAACTGGCAAACTGTGGGTGTGTAATACACCTCTGCCTACCACTTCAGGGTTAAAAGGCGTGAAGTTATGATTCTTTCTATCTATCTATATAGTCAAGCCTGTATCCCATTAGTGTAGGCAGAGACTATGGAACGCCACATGCTTCGGTTTCAACATGCCTCTTTCGCTTCCTCGACATTCATTAATGCATGCGCAACTATTATGGGTACCTACTTTTAACTTGGCCCTTTTTCGCCTTGGGCGTTCCCTGCCGACATGTACAAACCATTACTTATAATGTACTGTAAGGTGCCATTCACACAATCTCCTGCTTTCACTCTCCTTTCAACATATCCCTCACATTTCCCATCTCTCGTAAACAAAGTCCCGAAATACACAAACTCATTCACTTGTTCCACTTTTTCGTCTCCTATCAATATGTTACATTCAATTACACTATCTTCCCTCTCTATAACTTTAGTTTTGTCACTTCATACCTTTCTTTATCTACGCCTCATACATCATGGTGATCATCGGCTACAAATCCGACGCATATGATTAATTTACGTTATCATATGATGTATTTCATTATTACGCATTTTAAATAATCGATCGCATCAAGAAAGTCTCGTCCCGACGGAATATCAGTGTGCGAGCGGTGAATTTATTTTCTCATGCATTATTTTTATTTTTTAAGATATTCATTATAATGATATACTGTAAAAGACTATTTTTATGAGCATTAAATACACAACATATCTAGCGTATTTAATTGGATAAGAAGTAATACTGCATTGCTTAAAATAGCGTCCAAAGTAACTCATTATATTTTTCTATTTTTTTATTATTATTAATAAAAATGGTTATTGTGAATTTTTCTTAGGAGATAGACCTATGCTGTCGCGGACTTTTTTGTAGCTAATAATGAGTACTTTAATAATGTAGTACATTATTTTTCTGTATCATTAATAGTTTTAGCAGCGCACGTCATGAAAGACATTTTCTGGAAAATTTTCTTACGCCTTGGGTTACATTATTGATGTTTTTGTAAGGATCCCTATTATTTTCTAGAAATAAATATAGCCTATGTTACTCAGGGATACTGTCGTATTACAATAGTGAAAGAATTTTTTAAACCCATCCAGTACTTTTTTAGTTTATTCGTAACAAACATACAAAAATACAAAAATACAAATTGCAATGATGGGCTTGGTGTCGTAAATAAAAGATGTTATTAGGTTCGATGATTACAGTATAATGTCTCTCAAATAAGTATTACATTAGCTTATATAGTTGGGAAGGTGCATCGCACACTACACCTCCCCCGTTTATAAAAATAAAAAATATGTTTACATACATGTTTTTTATGTAATTTAAAATACAGTTTTCCAATAAAATCATGATAAAAGTATACCCATCTTTTTCATTATTTAATATAATCGCAAAAACAACACTAAAATATTCAATATATCTAATCCTAAAGCATTAATAAAATTTTATTGAAAATAACCACAAATAGAGAATTTTTGAAACTTTACCATATTGACATAAACTAAAATGAAATACTAATTCCATATTTATTTTGAAGTATAAAATAAACACATTCACTAAACTTAATTCGAGAAGAAATTCTAATAAAAGTTACCATAGGCATATTTTTTTTCTTAAAATAGATTATAGTAATACAATTTTAATAAAAAGAAATTAAATGGAACATTTTGGTCAATGAAATAATTGAAACAAACATAAAAAGAAATATGAATGACCAATACAAATTAAAACGAAAAGTTTATTATATAATAGATAAGTTAATTCTAATGCACTGTTGACAATACCTATTATTACAACAATAATAATACTTTATATTTATTTAACATGTTGATTGGCTAATTCTTTTTTTTTACCAATATATTATTTTATTTATAAATCATTTAACCATTTTATTATAAATCAGAACAATAAAAACATTTTACGAATAAAATATCATCTGAACCAAAAATACGTTATTCAATATTACTATTATACAAAAAAAAAACACAGGTATGTCTAATGTATAAAATCCTTGGTATACAATTATATTGTGACGTTAATTAGGAGAGGCTTAAGTCCTGCAGTGGACTGCTAACGGCCGTAGTAGAAGTAGTTTACAACACAAACATTTAAAAAAATCACAATTTGACACATTTTCTTTTCTCAAAAGTTCAGTAACAGTAAACACGAACACTGAAATATAAAATTGAATTGTATATTTTTTTTTTTATCTGAACGAACTATGAAAAAAATATCTTATTACATATTATTTTGTAACATTAGAGTATTGGTATTGCATAACATTTCATATTTAAATACAAACATCAGATTTTATTTATTTCAACAACTCTTTATTACTCATCAACATAATTTTATTTCCATTTATCACATACTTTTCACAACATCTCATAATTTTTTATTCTTTATCCATTTCAATACACAGTAAGGTACACATTTATTTTCTTATCATAATATCGGTCCGGCCGGACATTTTCATCATTTATTTATAATATTCATTTCTCATATTCATCATTTATTATCACAAGGGGCTCAATTTAAGGCTTCTTTGGCCTCCAACAATTTTCACAGAGGAATCTCGTTCGCACCATGATCAAACTGAAGGAATGGCACCCTTTTATTCACCTTATTAATTTGTGTACCTATATTTAAATACCACTTTCATAATAGCATTACATAACAAAACATTTATGCTTACTTCCAAAATGAATACTTCAGTACATACGAATCCAACATCGCTTTTGGGTGATCAGTCCAAATTGCTGTCGAAAACCTAGTTACTGAATATTCCCTTCAACGTCATACATTCCTATAGCAATCTAAACACTCATTTCAAATTACTCATTCCAATACCATGCTTCCAAATCACAGCGGTACCTAATTGCATACTAATGATTACAAAAAGATTTTTAATACCGTGCCTATATCCGACCAAATTTCCCTATTCCAAAACATAAAATAATATCCATAAATATCACAAGTATATAAGTATTGAAATATTATTCAAATCTTTTACACGAAAATGAACTCGTCTCAAATGTTACAATCGTTATAAATTACAAAATATGAAATTTTGTATAAGTAAATACTGTTACTATATTTAGCCACATGATTCAACATAATATTTCTATAGAAGACTAATGTTCACACAATCACATGCAGGTGGCAAAACTTTTAGACGAATGCATTCCTTAAGATATTGCATCATAGCATAGGTGTCCAGTTTACTAGGTGTCGTTTTTATTAGCGCGAACTAACACACTACTGGACTAATTATAACCTATGATTCGTTATCACCAATAAAATAAAAGCTTGAAAATTAAAATATTAATAGTAAAATATGAATATCTATCTTTGATTTACTAATGCTTTGATACATTTTATATAATAAATAAAATATATGTATTAACTAATTACGTTTGGAAGTTAAGTTTATCGAAAATAAATTGCAACAAAGATTTACAAAAAATGTTCATAAATTTAAATTATAACAATGTTACTTATGCAAGTTAAAAGAAATGAAGAAGCAAATCCGTGCGCAACATGTAGTGTTGCTAAGGTATCGTATATCGGCGCTTGCACATTGGACACCTTATGCGCAATAACTTAGGAATGCGTTCTTACATGGGACGATTACAATAATTTCTTTAACAACAAAGAATAAAAATCTGTAATTTGGCAACAATTTGGCAAATTTGTTGTGGGTTGAATTGCCAAACATATAATATTATTGTCAACAGGCATGTTTTTACTTTCATATTACTAATTACGAATACATAAAAGAGTATATGAAAAATAAAACTAACACAAAATGATCAATTGTTGTCCGCGCGGCAAAATTGAGAAAGAAAAAAAAAGAAAACCAAAACAAAAAAAAGAAATACAGTTCACCTTACAATGTTCACGTTCAGGCACTGTGAGAAAAGGACACCGTGTCGTGTCCACGCTTCACGTGGCGCCCTCCTAGGCATCGTCGTCGTGTGGCCTTCACGCGACCGAAACCCAGGGCTCCCGGCTGCATCATCCTCGTGCAACCTCGCAATCCAGCTTTCCGCAGTCTCAAGTCATATAATATCGTTCGCCAGAAAATCGCAACAGGCGCAACGGCTCGATACGCCATTTCATTTCATAATATCTTCGCCAAATATACGTCGATTCCACAAATAATATCAAAAACGTTTATCTTTAAAAAAAACCACTGGCTCAGTACTGCCAGAAGGCAGCACTGGCAGGGTCGCCATGCAATGATGGGCTTGGTGTCGTAAATAAAAGATGTTATTAGGTTCGATGATTACAGTATAATGTCTCTCAAATAAGTATTACATTAGCTTATATAGTTGGGAAGGTGCATCGCACACTACAAATCTTTCCTCTTTAAGGTCAACGCTCATTAGACTCGGCACCCACTCCGCACCGCCTCGCCTCGTGCGGTTAGTATTCTTTATATGGATTTGTATGGGTATGCGCTCACTACATCAACTTCGTAGCGTCACCGGATCGCCTCTGTCGTAAGACGTCCATGCGCGGACGGCGGCGGGTGGACCACCCGCCGCCGTCCGCGCGTGGACGGCTCGGTGACAACTCGCTGCTCGCATGCTTGCCGCGCGTTGACGGCTCGTCGCCAACGCGCGGGTCCGAAGCGGACCCCGCGCTGCCCGCGAATGATTCACGTCCGAGTGTTACCAGATACACGGTAAATACCGTAGATGCACGGTAATTTTGAGCAAGACACGGTCTATGGTAATAAGCTACTACCGTGTTCTTTTCTAAGGTATTTTTATTATTAATTACCGTGTAAATGATACTCTTACTTTTACTCAAAAATATATTATGTTCTTACGAGTAATCCTTTATTGGCAACACTGGCTGTCGCAGTTGGTGATGTCGGGGAAATCATTAACGATTTCATTACTTGGCAGGTAATATAATCCGGCAGAATTAAAAATATTTTTGGTAGTGTTTTTTATGAGCATACCTTATGTTAAAATTTGTAGTCATAGACGAAAGTTTAGTATCTAGTTGTGTGTGGTCATTGCATTACTTGAAAAAGTTAATTGATATAAAATAGAGTGCCAATTCAACGTTTGTAAAATTTGGCATTACGAAACACACGTGTAGACCTAGTGCCAATTGTTAACAGACTATTCGAAAATTCGTGGACCAAGGGACGTCCACTCGTTGACCGCGCGCGGTCCGCTGGTTGACCGCGCGGCGTTCACTCGTTGACGGCGCGCGGTCCGCTGGTTGACCGCGCGACGTCCACTCGTGGACGCCGTGCGGAGTGGGTGCCGGGTGGCTCTAATGAGCGTTGACCTTTATTATACTACTAGTATAGATGGGTAGTTGTATTTCAGAAACAATACGAATAGCCTATGAGTTTTATCAAATACAGTTTACTACGATTAAGTACTGACATTTTAATAGACTTTAAATTGAAAAAATAAATAAAACAGTAAAAATAACTAAAAAAACATATTGTTCTATTTTCAAACAATTTTCAATATGAAATGAAAATTGTGTACAGTTGGTAATTTTAACAGGGAACATGTTTATAAAGTGTTACTGGGTTTCTGCGAATTCTCAGTAGCAGCACGGAGTCTGGTGATATTCCCGGTAACGGCATTAGGCTCGCCTATTACGTGGGACCTAAAAATTCATGGTGAAATTTGGGTGCAATATTACACCTCTGCCTTCCCTTTTGGGGATACAGGCGTGAGTCTATAAATAAAATAAAATAAAAACATGTTTATAAAATATAACTTTTTTTCAAACTAAGTATTTAAGTGGTATCGGTTCGTGGTCGGGATAAAGGAATCGCCTTGACTGAGCTTTGCTCTTACTAAAGTAAGATGACTGTAGTATGTATAATGTTATATTTCTTTAGGAAAGTAAGTGCGGCGGAGGCTTAGCCTCTAACTGTCATTATAATATGTTTAGATGACTTGGTAGACATCATAAAAATATATATTAGACTATTCAGACTTCAGAGGTGTTGGTATTGGCCCTTAACCTTCAGATTTTTTCATATGCCTTCCATTTAATCCAAGATGCTATTATTTTTATTCCTATTCTTTTATTTATTCATTATTCATAGGATGTGGTGCAACCAAAATGTTCTATAATTCTATCGTAACTCAGCACAGCATGGCTATGCGCTTCTGTTACTGCTTACTTACAAGTGGATTCTCTGCGCACTTTTTAAATTTATGTAATAGAAGGAAATACTTCATGTCAAAAGTTCCAATCAGATATGATTATCTTTTGTTAAAGAGGCAATAGAAAGAAAGACAGAAAGGAAGAAGAAAAGCTTAGCTTTTACATCATGTAGATCATACACGCTACGGTCTACCGGAGAGGTTGACACATGGTACATGTTTGACCTACGCAGGTAAACCTGCACAGGTCAAACATGTATATGAAACTGCACAGGTGTATTCCCACACACGCTCCGTTATAACTGCGCAGGTATACCTGCACAGGTAAACCTCTCCGGTAAACCGTAGCATGTATGGCGGCCATTAGGCATAATTAGTGTTAATTCACAACTCTATCTATGTATGTTACATGAAATACAGCCAAGTGACAGGAAAACAGACATATCATCAGGGAAGCTTTAGTAAAAAGTTCCTTGCCAAAAAATGTGCTATCGATTCGCAATAGTGTCTCTGTTCCGAACATCTGTTCAAAAAGCACACCTGAGTCCTGACACAGAGTAACTACGTAATAACTGCTAAATATTGATGGTGTCTATTGATTTATGCGGCAATGTTCATGTGCAGGTGATTAAAAGAGCTATTGAATATCATGTGTGTATGTGTGCGCTTGTGTTGAATAAATGTTTTCTGAATATTGATCAGGTGGCACTGCTTTGCTTTATGGTTGGTGTTATGAATAAACTCTCCAAGTTTGTTCGTGTTTGTTTTGTGTTATAAAATGTTGAATGTTCACTGTGACGTGACAATATCATTATTGAGTATTGATATTGTTTTAGAAAATATTATTTATTGCTCGCTTAATAATGTGCCCGGTAGATGGCAATAGGCTCGCTCCCTATTACATCAGAAAAATAACTGGCGAAATGTGGGTGTGTAATACAACAACGTCTGCCAACCCCTTCGGGGGTAATGATATTAAGGTAAAGAGCTAGTCTGAATGCGATAATGACTATGAGACTGAATGCGGTGACGCGTTTACACGTTAATAGAGAATAATTTTGTCGCTAGATCTCGAGCGCGATTCAATGAAGTTAAAATAAGTCTTCTTTGTTGATTACTTAACCAAACTTGGCTAATTGATATAGTAGTACGGAAATTATTACCACTAAAACAATCACTATTATTTAGAAAATAAATCCTATTACGAATATCATCATAATTATTATTTATTTCGCATGAAACAAAAACAAAGATATAAAATACCAACAAATTGTCACCTAAAAAAAAGAACATTATCAACATTATCTTGAAAATGGCAAGTTCTTTTTTATAAAGTAGAACGTAGAAAAAATCTGTAACCGCCTTTTTACATTTTGGAACTGTAAAAAGGCCGTAATAAACGAAAGTTGTGCAGTTGGGTTGTCGCCGAGGCACGCGGCCTATTATTATACAGGAGGGGAAAAAACCTTTTCATCACACGCTCTGTTAAAAGCCGACTGTACCTGTTGCAAGTGTCACTAGGAAATACGATGAACTCACGCCTATACTGATATCGCAGAATATTGTAACCGAGGATATTAATACCTACTTAAGTTGTGTAAGTTGTTATATATATGTTTAAATTATTTGCAATGAGAGTTAGCTTAGCTAGGGCGTAGCTACTTATTATAGTGATTGGAAATAGTTTCATTAATCGATACCCAAAATTAAAACCAGGTTTCTGTAAAATTAAAGGAATTATATATTTTAATTTTCGTAAAACATTACATGACAAGTACACAATTGGTAGGTAATTAAAAAAAAAATTGCTTACTTAAAGAGTCATCCTAGAATTTTTTTGTCGCCTACTGCAAGTAAAAGTAACAAAAAGTTAATTAAGAGTAGGTGACTAGAATTCAGCGATATACCTACAGCCGTTTTATACCTACAGCCGCATTTTGTTTAGATAATTTGAAAGAAGAGAAGCTTAAGGTACCTAATATAAGCGCAAAAATGATAGTTAGAATAACCTATTTGTGACCATAAGCGATTGATACAAAAAATAAAGAGAAAAAGAGCATTAAAATTACTGTTAGCTAACAAAAAGAGTGATAGCTTACTTAATTTATATCACCAGCTAGAGTGTAAACCATTTAGCTGCGTTATGAATAGTAGTATCAAGACTTGCTGCAAAAAAAATAAGCGACCATTATTTTCTAACATCTACTTAAAGTTTTATATGTACCTTCTTTTATACATACACATACATACATATCGTCACGCCTTTTATCCCCGAAGGGATAGGCAGAGGTGTATTTCTACACCCACTTTTCGCCTGATATACATTAGTCCCACGTAATAAGGGGCGAGCCTATTTCCGTACCGGGCACATTTCCAGACTCCGTGCTGCTACTGAGAATCTCGTGACAGAAAAACCCAATAACACTGCCCGACCCAGGAATCGAACCCGGTACCTCCCGATCCCACGCGCACATTTATGCCGCGAGACCAACGAGGCAGTCGTATAGGGTTTTATTTCGAGTTTTCCGTCTCTACGCAAAGATGGTATTTGCATCGTGTTATCCCTTAGTCGCCTCTTACGACACCCACGGGAAGATAGGGGGTGGTGACACTTGTATTCTATGCCGTCAACCACCTTCTTTTATGATAATATTATAGTCACAAAGTTTTCATACAAAGCGCTTTTGGAACCATTTAGCTGCGTTACGAATTGTAGTACCAAGACTTGCTGCAAAAAAAATAAGCGACCATTATTTTCTAACATCTACTTAAAGTTTTATACGTACCTTCTTTTATAATAATATTATAGTCACAAAGTTTTCATACAAAGCGCTTTAAAATTCTTATAAAACACGAGAACTCGACTTAAGCTTATTAGACATTCCTCACAAACTTGAGAGTACGTTCCACGATAATCACATCATTCGCTTCCACATATTTAATAGGCTACATACTTTGGTACAAGCCTCCCCCGAATAAATTGCGCCCCTAAAGCTGTCCCGGGGCGTCCTGAATGTCAACACATTACTGAGTTTTGGTAAAGCTGCACCCGCACAAAAGCAAATTCATTCACAATACCAACGTTACAATAATTAGAAGGGAATTAGTAACAAATTATTGCTCGAGAAGAGGAGGTATAATAGCCCGACCGGTCTGGATGGTTCTCATTAGTGTATGTTGGTCCCACTTAGAAGCAGCCTCGTTGTGGGCATGCATTATTCATGCGGACAATATTGCACTGCCGCATATATCTATATGGCTTTTATAACGCTCTACAGTTATATCAGGTGATGTTTCATTAACGTTGACATTTTGCATTGTGCTCGTGTAATAATGCCGTCCAAGTGTTTGATCATAAACCACTTGCGTGGCAGCTTGTCAAAGACACGGTGGTCATTTGCATTACGTGTGTTTATGTTATATAGCTTTGAATGGACATTATGTATTTTAAACCTTTTATGAATAGCGAGAATCGTTCGCCGATTCCAATTAATGGGGATGCGTCTGCATTCGACATATTGTTACGTTCAGCGAAGTTAAGTTGAAAATTGCTTTCGTTGGTCCCAACCCATTCAATCCTACGTTATCATCGGCTTAATCAAAATACGGCGTACACAATCCGAATGCGCGCAATATTTAGCATCGTCGTGTGAAACAACGTTTGATGAGCTATTAATTTGGGAGCAGCCAAACGCTCATAACTAATTAGCACCAAATAGGAAACTAGTCAACGTAAAATTAACGTAGGAATATGAAAGCTGTGCAACTTCGGCGTACGTCGGGTGGTATTTCACACGTCATATGAATACGTCACAAAAGGTGACTCTGACGTGACTGTGAGAGATGAATAGAATGAATAGAGCGGATATGCGACAAATAATCACAGTTCTTTATAAGCTCTCTCGCAGTAGATACGCAGAACCGACTGTTACTGACAATGCCTTTTGTGCGCTTACTTCTAACAAGATGTCATAGTATAAAATACAATTTACGTTGTAGGCTTTTAATGATAGGGTCCTTATACAATATATGTAGCCATTTTTAGATTAGATGTACTCCTTACTTGCAAAAAACACGTAGGAAATCATTCCGTTATGGTTCTGGTCTTTTGGTGTCTCTTATCGCTATATGATTGCATATATACTGTCTTTTAAATGAAAGAACTTTTTTAATTACTCTAATAATTTCGAGTCATTCAAATACAACACTGTTAAAAACTTTTCCGCATTCATTACTAACAGCTTCTTCTCAAATTGGCTATAAAACGGCCGTTTGATTGAATACAGAAATTTGGAAACTAATTTGCATTTATAATCTCATAATATGTATATATATTTGTTTCAGGGGAATATTGCTACAAAACCAGAGACGCTACAGCGATGCTATCAAAAGTTTCGAGAGAGCAATTTACTTCAGACCTTCAATGGCTCGTAAGTACTTGAGATAAATTAATTATTAAAAACAAAGCCTCGTTGGTATTTCTTCATAGCTCTTACTAATAATTTGATTGTCCAATCAAATTATTTTGTGGAGGGTCGGCCGACTCTTTATTTTGTCCTAATTCTGCTTATTGTTTCGAAAATTAAAGGGTTTATAAAATTTCATTGTAAAGTAGAATACAAGAATAACTTCCAACAAAAGCATTTTGACAATAGAACTTGTAAACAACGGCCAGTATTTCATATACATAAAAAATATTTCAAACCGCTTTAGAAGTTCATAGTCGAGTTGTTCAGATAATGTGTATTGTAAACTAGTTGTGTGGTTGGAACTTAAAATACGAGTAATAAGTAAAGCAATATTAATACCTATATTAACAGAGCCGTCGGTGGTTAAAGTTGGGTTCTGTATTGATTGATTGAAGTTATTATGAGAAATATTTCGATATTGTTGTCACTAAACTTGTCAAAGACATCCAAATTTTTGTTTTAGTTGATTAGTAGTTTTGGTATCAAACTTTACCAATATAAATGTTTGTAGTGGCTTACGTGAATCTCGGGACGTCGTTGATGGCTGACGGGCGTCTGGCTGAGGCGGCAAGCGCGCTCCGAGCGGGCTCGCGAGCCGAGGGTGTGCGGGTCAGGGACCGGCGAGAACACGACGCTGCAAGAGTGTCCGCCCTCGTACAACTTGCAGCGCTACATTCTCAACGAGGCCACTGGGATAAAGCGCTGCCGGCGTACAAAGAAGCGCTGCAAATACTACTAGACACGAACACCCCCATCGTGCGATGGACGCGACATGTAAGCGAACATTATATTACAGCACGTCGCGTTTTAACAAGCGTTCGACATAGTTATGTTGTAAAGTAGGGACGCGCCGATGTATACTGTCACACAGCCTTAACTGGCTGCTATCCTAGCTTTATGCGCCGCCCTCATACAAAAAAACCTTGCTGAATCTTTGTGTTACTGTAACGAATTGAACTCTAAAATATACCTACCTATTTAGGATTTTACCTAAAAGAGCATGTATAATTATGCAAACATGATATATATTTCTAATAATATTTTATAAAACTTACTCATTTAAAAATGATATTTAAGTACCTTATTAAAGTAATCAATAGCAGGAAAATTAAAATATGAATAATTAAACCAATTACCTATAGCTAAACATTTCATAATACCTATAACTATTGTTTTGTTTCACAAAATATTTTCAAAGGAACGCTAGTCAAGAATGATTGTCGATCAATATAAAACTTATAGTAGTGTAGTTAAAGTTGTTTTAAACTATTTTAGGTCTTTTGCTACCTTATTATTATGGTGTTTTAACTTCATTTTCGAAGTGTTTGTAGTTAGTATAACTTAATATTGATTAAATTTATTATCATAGCGGTTGTTTGTTGAATTATTGTTATTATTTGTTCCATATCCATGGTGGTGTTTGTTCCAGAGTGTTCTATCGATGGTGGGTGAGATTTATGTTCAGCTACAACAATGGCCGCTCTGGCTGAACACAGTTTGTTGTCAGCGTTGGCGGGGTCGCCACACCACGCTGGCACGCATGTTACACTAGCCCAAATACTAGCTAGAAATGTAAGTTCAACTATTACTTCCCAGTAGTACTACTTAATATTTATTTTGATTTCAATCATATTACAGATGTATAGGCCATGATGCATTATATTAAACTAACCAACTAGAATAACTCTAAAATAGTAATAGGTAATTTGTTTAATTCTAAATATCTGGTTTATATTAATGGTGCCGTTGGTTTTATATATATGTTTTATTTATACTTAAAGACTATAGGTACATTAAAAGTGACAAAAGAACCACACAGCTACGTATAAATAATACAATCTTGTATCACACTGATACACTGAACAGGGCTTTCCTTAAATCATAAAATTGGACCATATGCGCAAAGCATAACATAACATAACTTCACGCCTTTTATCCCCGAAGGGGTAGGCAGAGGTGTATTACACACCCACATTTTGCCAGTTATGTTTAGGTCCCAATGTAATAGAGGGCGAGCCTATTGTCATCTACCGGGCACAATATAAAGCGAGCGATAATTACAATAACATTTTTAATACTAACAAATAACTTCGAAAAGTCAGAGGTGTGTGCCCGGGGTACCTGGGGATCGAACCCGAGACTGTCGTCTCGGCAGTCCGTTACGTACACCACTAGGTTATCGCCGCCTTGGGCAAAGCTAGAAACAATTATTAAATCGAAGCACATATTTCATACCATCGTCAATTTAAATCTTATACCATGAAGCAGTGTTCGATAGATCAATTATTATCTGAGAAGAATACTACCCCAGTACCATATTGCCGAATAGAAAAAAATTGACAGTACCATTAATAATATATTTTGTTCCAGGCCAGCAGGAGTATGGAAGCTGAGATGTGGTTCACAAAAGCTCTCACATTAGCGCCAAATGATCCGTCAGTAAGAGATCAGTTTGGTAAGAATTGTTACTGTAATATTTTTTTCACGATGACGTTGAGACTTTCTTTTAGTAACACAGGACAATAAAAAGCCGGGAGAGGACTATTTGTCTTTACACTCTTGTAGAATGTAGCCATAAATTACATTCGTGGACATTATATTCATGGAATGAACGGAAGGTTCCTTTCTTTATTCATAGAAATAAGTACAGTTTTTGTCACTGAATACGATTCTGGTTTTTATTGTTTGTATATCAGCTATTTAGCAATTTATATATTATAGCAGCATAAAACCTTATTACAAACAAGGACTTAATAGAAAAATAGAATTTGATTTGTATAACTTTAGACCTTGCTAGGTGGATAAAGTTTAGCAACTTTTACACAGGCTACCACTTGGATGAGGGACCGTTTGTTATGTCTTTTACATCATAGCGCTACCGTGCTTCAGAGGCCACTTGAACTCATAGGTTTAGATCTTCGGATGGACCACACTCACACGAAAATAAAGACAATTTTAGACCATCACACGTCATATTATATCGACGTAAAGAAACAATATTTATTGCGTTCATCCCCTTTTCCTTTTTCCTCATCTCGCTTTTCCTATTCAGTTTCCCATCCTTACGATGGGCAGCGGCTTGGTTGAGTTTGTCACACAGCCATGTGTATAAACCAGGGTTTATCACTTACTGGGTATGCCACTGGTTTGTCTGCCTAATGTTTTATAATAATGTCACATACGGTGCACTAATGTAATAGACACAATAACTATGAATAACTTTGCCTCCATCAGAATACATTATTCAATTAATAGTATGTTAACTGATGGCGCATAGAGCTTGCTTTGTGCTGCCTAATTACTTGCAGTTTACAGACGTCATCTCTATAGGGCAGTTAGATTACAGATAATATAAAGGGTACTCTGGTCTTCAAACTGTTTAGGTTGATGGTTTTTTTTATGAATGGTCTGGTGTATAAGTACCTATAAATACTGCCAATCTCTCCCGATGTGTATCGGTACTCATAAAGTCTCTTAAAGCCTTCAATATGGCACAAAGATTATTGTGAGTGAGGAGAGAACCGTGACCGACGGCTTTATAAACCATTCGAGGCACTGTAGTGCTCTAATGTGAAAAATGCCACAAGCGCGGTCACCTATCCATACGATGACCTGTGCAAGCGTTGTTTAACTTTACCGATCTGTTAGGCAAGTCAAGACAAGTATGAAAGGAAGGGTTGTATTTATACCAGGTATGTTCCTGAGGTCACAACGCAGGCTTCGAGAGTCAGCTGAGCAGTTAGTAACAGCAGCTCAGTTGTCACCGAGTGACGGCGCGCGAGCGGCGTAGGTGGCGCGGGCGCTAAGGGACGCGCGACGTTGCCGCTCCGCCGAAAGGTGGTATGCCCGCGCCGGCGTGCAGTTGAACCCAGATGTGAGTAAATGGAATTATTTTTCAACGTTGTAGTTTCTATTGATAATGAAATTCTTCAATACATCCTCATCGTCGTCTTAGCGTTTTCCGGTTGCATCCACCTTTCGCCTCTAAGCCCATTTGAAATTTCTCCAACCAAATTTTACAATTAGTTGACGAGAATGAATATTTCACCAATAAGCATGTTATTATTTCACTACCTACTATTTCTAGTTTTACGTGTCTGTGCTAAATCGTATGAGTTTTTAAAAATATAAGGCAAGATATATAATTATGAACTAATAATAATAATATATTCTTTATTGACGTAATCTTTCTGACGGACTGGTATGCAAGGCCTTGTCCTGTCAACGCCTCTAAATAAACTAATTTGTGTTAGGAGTGGGTCGAGGTCAATGCTCCAATGGGTGTACATCCTACGAAAGCAATCCCACTAACATTTCATACATAAAATAAATTGTAAGGGCACCTCGTCGACCTTCCACCGTAGGTGTCGCTATTTAAATTAAGTATAAATGTATCGTGATGTTTGAAATAGACAATGCCTACAACGAAACGCGAATGTTCAAAGTAGAACAAACTTTATGTTTATTTAGGTCGTATAATCACCTGAGACTTGCAGTAAGGTCAAGTCATGTAACATACCATGTATGTTACGGTAAATATTTTATGTAATAAGGCCAATTATGATACAACGGTAAATTAACACGATTGTTGTTTTATTCGTATTTCTAATTAGTATTGACAGGCTTGGAATAGTTTCAAGAACAATTGAAGGGCTATTTACAAAAACAGCACAAGTCTTTAGCAACCATTTTACAGGAAGTAATAAAAAACTTTCTCCAATCCATATTTTTCGTTTAATAAGTTAGAACTTTTGTGATTTATTCATGTTAATGTATTGAATTGAATATGTAACATTTTTTATTATTTATACCTACTGTTATGGAATAAAATGATAAAATGTAGGTTGTACTAGTGTTCTTTTTGTAAAAAAAAATGCATTTATGTTATTTTTGTAAAAGTAAAAGTTTTACAATGAAAGACATCTAATTAATCATAATTAAGTAGTTTATTGCCATACAAAACACATTGCAGCCATTATACAGTCTAATTAACTTATTCTATGTATAACATGTATGTATTTACAAAATAAAGTATATATGTATGTTTATCCATTGTCTAGTACCCATAGTACAAGCTCTGCTTAGTTTGGGACTAGATGGTGTTGTGTGAATGTGGTAGAATATTATTATTATTATTATGTCGTTTATTAAATATTCTTCTCACAGTCACATTTCACATACTTAATAAATTTCACACTAAGAACTAAATTAAATATACAAAATGGGACCACGGAGACCCACCGGCATCGGGCACAGGGATCAAGCTACCGGTGGTTAGGGCTCCAGAGAAAGGAACCTCCGTACGATACGTGTTGTGTCCAGCGATACTGCCTTCTGTATAGAGGACTTGATCCAGCCGTCTAACGAGAGCCTTTTGAGGTGGTGTTCGAGGCTCTTGGCAATAAGACCATTTACGGTCACGACTATCGGTACAATGATCGCCGAGTCAACATCCCACATGTCGACAATCTCGTGAGCCAGGTCCAAATACTTAATTTGTTTATCTTTTTCGCCTTTCACGAGATTCTCGTCATGGGGTATGGTGACGTCGATGATCATTGCAAGGCGCTCTAATCGGTCTATCGCCACTATGTCCGGCTTGTTAGCCACAATAGTTCTGTCAGTAATGATAGACCGATCCCAATACAGAGTAGCACGACCATTTTCAAGAACTGGGGCACATACCTGTAGTACGGTATTTCAGAGTCAACAAGTTGGTACTTTAAGGCAAGTTGCTGGTGGACAATCCTGGCTACTTGGTTGTGTCTATGCAAATATTCGCCGTTGGCAAGACGAGAACAACCGGATACTATATGTTTAAGCGATTCACCAGGCTGGTGACATGCCCGACATATGTCGACCGTCCCATCCCTTAGAATATACTTCCGGTAGTTGTTCGTCATGACAACTTCGTCCATAATCGCAAAGACAAAACCTTCTGTTTCGGCGAAAAGATCGCCAAAACGCAGCCAGGACACCTACGTCGGGCCCATGCAAGGCCCGGTAAAAACGTCCATGCAGCTCTTAACCTTTCCATACTTCCCTGCGCTCCTCTACACCAAGTACGGCAGATTTGCCCCAGTTCTCTTTAGCCAGACCCAGCGGGGTAAGCCCTCTGTCCACTGCGACCACATCTCGGTGCACACCCGCGTCGGTGTGGAGAAAGTATTCTCTGAGATTGCACACCTCGCGATTGTGGAGGGTCTTGGCACTCAAGAAGCCACGACCCCCACACATGCGCGGGATGTACAATCTCATCACCGACGAACGCGGGTGATGCATCCGGTATGTCGTGAGTAGACATCGAACTTTCCTATTCAAGGCGTCCAATTCTGTTTGAGTCCATCTGAGTATGCCGAAGGAGTACATTAAGACGGGCATGGCCCAACCGTTACAGGCACGCACCTTATTTCCGCCCGATAAAAAGCTTTTTAAGACTTTCTTCAGGCGGCCAAAGAAACGTGCCTGCAACGCCTGTTTCATGCCAGCGTCATCAATGCCTAATGCCTGCGACATACCCAGATATTTGTAGGTTTCCGTTGCAGAGAGAGATCTAAGTTGTGTGAAATCTGAGAGCTCTATACTATCAGATTCCACACTCCTGCCTCGCTTTACATGCATGACCGCACATTTATCCACACCGAACTCCATCTTAATTGAATTACTAAAGCTTTCAGTTATCTTTAGTAACTCGGTTAATTGGAGGCAAATAGTTTGAGGTCATCCATGAAAAGGAGCTGAGAAATAACTTGACCTCTAGTCTGCAACCGATAGCCTAGCCCTGAACTCTCGAGCAAAGTGCTCAGCGGGTTCAGTGCTAGGCATAGCGAAGCACCGTACTCCACTGCCCCATACATGCCCTCAAGAGGGCGCATAGAGTTGCATCTACTTTGTACAACTCCAGCACCCTCAAGAGCCACGTATGTGGCACAGAGTCATAGGCCTTCTTATAGTCTATCCAGCATGTCGCCAGATTCTTTCGACTACGGCGAACCTGTTGTCTAATGGCCATGTCGATAAGGAGTAGCTCCTTAGTACCATGTGCCCGGCTTCTACATCCATTTTGAGACTCAGATAAAATTTTATTATTGAATATATGTAATTCCAATTTTGTTCTCAAAATGGATGTAAAAACTTTATACACCGTCGGTAGGCAAGTAATCGGCCTATAGTTCGTAGGCTCCGTGGTACTACTAGATTTGTGGAGCAGGTGAGTAACGCCAGTTGTCATAAAACTTGGCAGCGATCTTGAATCCAGAGCTGACTGGAATTGGGATGCCAAGCGAGCATGTGCACTGCGTAGCCATTTTAACCAGAAATTGTGCAATCCGTCCGGTCCCGCCGATTTCCAATTGGCTAAAGGACGGACTGCACAATATACATCCATTATTATTATTTTATTATTCATTCTTCTCCTTCACTTACATCTTCATTATCAATATCAATATCTTCTCCTTCCTCTGCCACAATTTCACATATTTTATCATAAATAATCATCTTGTGGGGTCACTCAAAAAATGTTTCAATATCTGAATATCCTGAGCTTTATTAGGATTTAATGGAATTTGAGCCTTGTACAATGGACTAAAATTCAGTTCCAAAGGCTGTGGACGCTTTCTCCTATAACTGACGTTTGATTTTTCACATAAACTACTTAACTTCGTTCAGATATGTCGTTTTTGTATTTGTATTTGTACGCAGTTGTGTAGTTTTTGTAAAATATATGTTTTTTTACAGTGTGATTCTGAGCTCATTATGCTGTTTTTGTAAAATCGAATTAAACTGTCTAGTGTAACTTTTTCCATAGATCATATTGCCATCATTAATAAAATAAAAAGCCGGTCAAGTGCGAGTCGGACTCGCGCACCGAGGGTTCCGTACAAACCTGTAGGTATATAAGTAAAAGTTCACCAGTCATAGCTATGGTATTTTTATTGCCAAATGAAATCCATAACATTACAGTATGGAAAGCTGGAGGAGCATAAATTAAAGAAAAAGGGGTCTTTGTCGTTTGTAATCAGTCATCCCTTATTTTATATTAACATATATCGCTTATTTTATAATATAACTTAAATAGCTATACCAGCCTTGCAGCAGCCTTGCAAAAGTCTGCTGATGAATGATGGTAAGATTTTTTATCAAAGTTATTGATTTACAAAGTTTTTAGTGACTATTAGAAATCTGTTACAAAAATAATTATAAAGTACAGCATAATTAGCAAAAAGGTTTGAAGACTATGTAATTATTTGAAATCTCAATCTCAATCAGCCTATCGCAGTCCACTGCTAGACATAGGCCTCTTCCAACACGCACCACAGCACACGGTCCTCAGCCTTCCGCATCCTTTATCTGGGCTATAAGACGTTGCTTCGTACCAAATTTCAAGATTTTGAGTTTACGGGAAGTACCCTGTAGGTTTTGATTCCCTTGCGAGTAGTCGCGAGTTTGAGAATATGCTTATATTGCTCTTTCTTTTGATTGCGTTGACATAGAAGTTTGATTTTGTTGCAGCCTAACGGTGTTATATACTTGAGTATTTGATATGAATTTCAATTTAATACCTCCACTTGTTCAAGAGAAAGGGGTAGTAACTTCAAATTTATTAAAAATATTTTTCTTATATGATATAACTAAATATTTATGTGGCTGTGACCGTGGCTGTTTAACCTCTTCATGGACAGTTGTTTGCAAGATTTAAAACATAGTGACTGCGGATTAAGGATGAATGGGTTACTCGTCAAATGCCTCCTTTATGCTGATGATCAGGTTATATTTGCATCTTCAACGGAGGAATTGCAGGAGATGGTAACAATCATGCATCGTACGTTAGAGAGGAAAGGAATGAAAGTGAATGTAAGTAAAACGAAAGTTATGGTTTTTGAAAAGGAGGAATGCGTTACGGCTTGTAATGTTTTGATCGATGAACAGCGAGTGGAACAAGTGAATGAGTTTGTTTACTTAGGTACGTTGTTTACAAGAGATGGTAAGAATGAAGCAGATATTGAAAGGAGAGTTAATGCAGGTAATAGTGTGAATGGAGCTCTGAAGGCGTTTATGAACAGTCAAAACCTGTCCAAAAAGGCACGTTTGGCTGTACATAGAGGTGTGTTAGTGCCTACCCTTATGTATGGTAGTGAAAGTTGGGTATGGCAGAAGAGATTTGAAAGTAGAATAAATGCTGTAGAAATGAGAGCACTGAGAAGTATGTGTGGTGTGTCTTTGACCGACAGAGTAAAGAATTGTGTGATACGAGATTGGTGTGGGGTAAAAGAAGATGTAGTGACAAGCATTGAGAAAGGCATGTTAAGATGGTTTGGGCACATGGAGAGGATGGATGACGATAGACTGACAAAGAAGATATATAAGGCAAGTGTGAATGGGACAGGACAAAGGGGAAGACCTAGGCGAACGTTCTCTGACCAGATTGGAGACATCCTGAAAAAAGGACAAGTCAGAAGTACCCTTAACAGAAGAGCATGCATGAGAAACTTGATGGGAGTGAGTGAAGCAAGTGAGGTATGTCAGGATCGTTGCAAATGGCGTTCCGTAGTCTCTGCCTATCCCTCCGGGAAACAGGCGTGAGTCTATGTATGTATGTATGTAAATATTTATGGTTCTCGCAATTTCTCCTTTAAATGTGCTATAAGGCGTTGCTTCGTACCAAATTTCAAGATTCTGAGCTCACGGAAATTACCCTGTAGGTTTTGATTCACTTGCGAGTAGGCGCGAGTTTGAAAATATGCTTATATTGCTCTTTCTTTTGATTGCGTTGACATAGAAGCTTGAGTTTGTTGCAGCCTTACGGTGTTATATACCTCAGTATTTGATTGAATTTCAATTTAATACCTCCATGCGTTCAAGAGAAAGGGGTAGTAACTTTAAATTTATTAAAAATATTTTTTTATATGCTGTAACTAAACATTTACGGTTTTCGCAATTTTTCCTTCATATGTGATATAAGACGTTACTTCATACAAAATTTCAAGATTCTGAGTTCACGGGAAGTACCCTGTAGGTTTTGATTCCCTTGCAAGTAGGCGCGAGTTTGAAAATATGCTTATATTGCTCTTTCTTTTGATTGCGTTGACATAGAAGTTTGATTTCGTTGCAGCCTAACGGTGTTATATACTTGAGTATTTGATACGAATTTCATTTAAAAAAAAAAAACCTCCACGCGTTCAAGAAAAAGGGGTAGTAACTATAAATTTATTAAAAATATTTTTTTATATGATGTAACTAAAAATTTATGGATTTCGCAATTTTTCCTTTACATGTGCTATAAGGCGTTGCTTCGTACCAAATTTCAAGATTCTGAACTCACGGAAAGTACCCTGTAGGTTTTGATTCACTTTCGAGTAGGCGCGAGTTTGAAAATATGCTTATATTGCTCTTTCTTTTGATTGCGTTGACATATAAGCTTGATTTTTTTGCAGCCTAACGGTGTTATATATCTGAGTAATTGATATGAATTTCAATTTAATACCTCCACGCGTTCAAGAGAAAGGGGTAGTAACTTTAAATTTATTAAAAATATTTTTTTATATGCTGTAACTAAAAAATTACGGTTTTCGCAATTTTTCCTTCATATGTGATATAAGACGGTACTTTGTACCAAATTTCAAGATTCTGAGTTCACGGGAAGTACCCTGTAGGTTTGATTCACTTGCGAGTAGGCGCGAGTTTGAAAATATGCTTATATTGCTCTTTCTTTTGATTGCGTTGACATAGAAGCTTGATTTTGTTGCAGCCTTACGGTATTATATAACTGAGTATTTGATATGAATTTCAATTTAATACCACTACGCGTTCAAGAGAAAGGGGTAGTAACTTTAAATTAATTAAAAATATATTTTTATATGCTTTAACAAAAAATTGACGGTTTTCGCAATTTTTCCTTTATGAGTGATATAAGACGTTGCTTCGTACCAAATTTCAAGGTTCTGAGTTCACGGGAAGTACCCTGTAGGTTTTGATTCCAATGCGAGTTTGAAAATATGCTGCAATTTGCAGCATATACGGCTGTATCTTTTGATTGCGTTGGATTAGAAGTTTGATTTTTTTACAGCTTTATGGAACCGTAGATTCGAGTATTTAGTATAAATTTCAGTTTGATACCTTCACGCATTCCTGAGAAAAAGGGTCTTGACAGACGGACGGACAACAAAGTGATCCTATAAGGGTTCCGTTTTTTCCTTTTGAGGTACAGAACCCTAAAAACCTTAAAATTCTAAGTTATGTAGTTTTTGTAAGACACCCTTCAATTGTTTTAAGTTAGTAACACACAAAAGATTTACGGGAAGAAAACGTTTTGTGCAGTTTGATTTATAATGCTGATGAGAAGGGTGTGTCTGCACTTTTAAATTGATGATTCTTCATGTTTGGATTTTGGTAAGATAATCAACCACATAAACCAAAATCTTTAGAAATATTGTTTGTTACTACAAATCTATTTAATTCATGTAATTCACATACAGGAACGAGTTATTATATTATCAGTAGGGATGGCATGGCGTAATATACATCTAAATAATTTGCCTATTAATAGATTCAATAAATGAAATAATTTCTAAGCGAATACTTTTTGCATATTTCACAGAAACTCATTAATATAGTTAGAAACCTTTTTGTCAAATAACTACGCCGTAGGTACTTGTACTGCTTAAAAGAAGTATCTCAAATACTGTGTCTAATCATTCTTGAAACAGTTACTCCCAACCTTTGGTGGAGCCGGTGACCGTTGAACAATTTCTAAACGTATCGCTGAACAAAGGGCTCGGGTTCAATAGAAGTGAGCAATTGCGTCGCGCGTCTGTTTGTTTAAACATCTATGAGATGTGGTCAGACCAAGCTCAACCCGCCAGCGATTTTCTTTGTGACGTCCGTTTTGATCTTTGTACTCACGATTACATTTCGTTAAGATACGAACTATGGTCAGTTTGGTAAATATAATGATAGAGTTGAAGTTTGAAAACTCTTGTGCTACGTTTCTGTTTAAAAAAAATTGATTGATTTTATATTGATTACGTTGTTATAATTTACTGCGATTTTTCTTACCAAACTATGTTTCCTTTTTTCTATTGATGAGTATGTAAGGATGTAGAAATTTGTAATGCAAAGTGATATTAAACTTCTAAAAACAATATTGAAACGGGCAAAATAACATAATATCGTATAGATTTTCGTGTCTTTCGACAAGAAAATATTATGATATTTTCAAATGACTTAGAAAACACTTTTCACTTTAATGATATGTCACATAAGATTGATCCAGAATTTTATGAGAACATAGAAATATACTAATGGAGTTCCCAGGACACAACAGCAACTGCGCTTGTTTCAAGAATCAAAGTAAAAAAGAGAAGTGGTGCAGGGGAATAAACAAAATGAACGAAAGGTGAGCGTGTTTGTACCTTTTTGTTCGTTGTGTGTTGCCACCGCAGCGACCGACCACCTAGGCCTTACCGACGACAATATTTCTAAATTGTGAAAGATTTGACCTGACTACCCGTTATTTTCACCGTGTTATCCCATTATCGGACAACAATATTTTTATACAGAATTTATAACGTGCAGAATATAGCTTTTTGGAAGTTAAAAACGGTGAACTTAGCTCCTTCTAAGTTGGTACTTTTCTCTGATTGTTTTCATATAATTTAACGGTTTCGACCAACGGTCTTGAAGAACCTAATTTTCTTCTTCTTTTAACTTTCAATATAATTATGTGAACCTAGAAATTACAAAGTAATCAATTGACTTTTATAACTATTCCTTTGCACCTAAATTAATAAGTAGTTTGTTTTCAATCCTTTTCTACTTTCAATCTACGTAAATCGGAAAATCAATCTTACTTTAATATTCATAGCCATTCGTTTGTATATATTTAACAAGTAACTTTGGCTTAAAATTTGATGTCGTCAACTTTATTTATAGAGAACTTTATTTTAATTATAGAGCGGACGCACGCTAGTGTACAGTATTAAAGGATGAACCTTAGTCAAGAAAACACTTGATCCAGCTGTAGATTTACATACGTACTTATTAGTAGTTCAGTTGACATACAGTAAGGCACTAGACTATTTTTGTACTAGTTAATTCAGGTTTGTCCTCTGCGATGTCAACTACAGTATTTCCATAGTTTTATTTATTTATTTATAGTCTCACGCCTGTATCCCCGAAGGGTATAGGGAAATCGATAATAATAATTTGGAGATGTAGTAATGTGGAGTGTATAGAGTCTATACTATTCCACTGGTAGCTAAAACCTTCCACTGATCCTCTCATGCAGGAACTGAAAATTTGGTTGAGAATGTTTGGTGCTGCTTACAGCAGTTGCTATTTATAGCTACTTCAAAGGAATAGGATTAAAATGTCTCTTTTGTTGCAGGATGCCAAGTATCACTCCAATCTTGGGGCTATTCTACACCTGAACGGGAAGTATGCGGTGGCGGCGACTTCCTATCGCCGAGCGCTTCAACTTCAACCACTTCAACCAAACGACGAAATCACCATTACAAACCTAAAGAGAGTTCGAGCACTTATGAGCAAACAACGCAGAACATGACCTATCCACAGGCCTCATGTAAAACGATACATCAAATAGAAGAAATAGAATGTCAATTGCCAAAGAATATTGTTAGTAACAGATTCAATTAATTTTATGCGTTTGTATATAAGCGAGTTTATTGTATTTATTATTTTTATTTATGCCTTTGCTTGTATGTGGAGACCAATATGCGAATAGTCAATACCTGTGACCAAACACAAAGTCAGGTGAGTATTTAATTACATTTTTTAACCGAATTCATCAGCTTTGTATATTGGTGAAGATTTCCACATTCTTCAAACATGATAGTGAATAAGTATTAATATTACAACAGTATATCATTATCGTAAAAGCGACATAAGTACCTTGAATTATGTATTCAATTATATCCTTAATATAAATACCTATAAAATTATTAAAGGTTTTCAAGCACAACCGTGAATTCTAAATTGATATACTTTGTTTAAAATAGAAATATTATTTATGATAAGTCAAATCGATTATATCGGTTTAGTAACGTTTTGTTTAGTCTATTGTAAATGTTGACTATGGTCACACGATGAACTGTCAATCACTCACTCTGATTCATCGTCGGTTCCCCGTCCACGCCGTATCTTGTAATCTCGCGTGCTTTTGTGATATTAAAGTAAACTTAAAACCTCAGTGAATTGCCGCTAATTGATCTACCGGCATCGGTTAATTTGTGATAAAATTTGTATCATTTTGAACATTGTAAAACTTGTGTGAATCCGTGCACGTGTTGGTGCCCGAGGACTTCGTTGAAGAAAACCCTGATCATTGGACTGGTAACTATAACGATTTCGTCATTATTTTGGCCAAAATTATGAGTGTAATCTTATAGGTCCACTCAAGAACATCACCAGGAGATCTCAGGTAAGTTGAAATATAATCACTGTGCAGTCACAGTATAGTTTAGACGGTTTGCCTTGTCGTGGTCAGGTGAATGTAATACAAACTTCCACTGCGCACTCTGAACAATTTTCTACCTGCTCACGGCAACTCTAAACATTTTTGGTAGCAGAGCGTGGGTAATTGACTTAGCCGCTGTTGTATCTAGCTGTTGATTGTATCTAAACTCAGATTGGTATTGTATAAGCTGTATCTGAGCTATGACTCATTTGTTAACAGTGTTGTAGAGTTCTCAGGTCAGTTTTGTCTAAAATACATAATATTTATTTGTATTGGTTGACCTACATAACTTGAAACACATGTAATACATAACCTCAAATCAGTAATTGTTTGACTTGAATTGTTGAAATCTAGCTTAAATTTGTTGTTATTAGCATTAATAAGTCAGTTTGTTTAGATACATAACAGCTGTATGTATCAATTAATTTAGATAATTGGATACAGTGAGTTTGAAACATTATAACATTCAAACTTGACCTTGCTTTAGTGGATCACATTGATAAACCTTTGTTTGTTGTAATATACTGATAATATTGTTAGGTACCACATACTACTACTATTGTATATCTCAAATAACACAGCCAGTCTGTCTGTTGCAAGTAATTAATTAATTAATTTGAAGTTCAACTTATTAATTTGTTATGAGTTATATATAAATTGTCCATATGTCAATATATAGAAACGAGCAGATTTTGAGCTTGTTATTAATTTTGTTGGGCAGTAAATACCAGTCACTTGCTTGCACCAGCAGTAAACAGGCTAATACTTTGTTGGTTTCAAAGAATTAACAAATATTAAGTTTTGATTGTTAATATTATTTTTCACGCTTGTCCGGGCTCTTTTGAAATTTGATTATGTCAGCTATCAAGGACTTGCGTGCGGCTGCTGGTGCTTTTGCATAAGATTTGCGCTGGTTTGCCTTGGCCAGTGCCTTAGTGAACCAGCCTGATCGCCAGTAGGCCTTACTACAAAGGTACGAGCGGATCGATGATCGCCTGGCAAGTGTGGAACAGCAATTCCGCACTTTCAGCGCTTTCTGTCTCGAAGTGTCAGCTAATGAATTCACTGCTGACCAGCGAATAAGAGTCAGCGAAGACTATGCCCAGGTCTTAGACCTGTATGATGCTGTCTCCAATAGTGCGAGACAACTAGTTGCCGATAGGGAAGGGCAACCCGGCCTGAAGCAGGAGCTTCCTAGGTCAGCACCGGGGCTGGTGAGTAGGCTCCCTACTTTAGACCTCCCGCATTTTGATGGCTGCCTAGGAAGCTACCTGGGCTTCGTTAATTTATTTGATAGCCT
Organism: Euclidia mi; assembly: GCA_944739405.2. Classification (NCBI taxonomy): domain Eukaryota; kingdom Metazoa; phylum Arthropoda; class Insecta; order Lepidoptera; family Erebidae; genus Euclidia; species Euclidia mi. The sequence continues at coordinate 89,600,153 of OX123183.2, read as the reverse complement.
GGTCGATGACAGGGCTGACCTTCGCCCGGCACAAAAATTGGCATATTTGATGTCGGTTCTGGATGAGGAGGCCAAAGGCCTCATCCAGCATCTGCCCGTGTCTGACGAGGCGTACCAGACGGCTCGGGACTTAATTACCCGTAGGTACCACAACAAGCGTGGCCTCGCAGACACGCACATCGAGCAGATTTTGGGTTTGCCCACGCTGACCCGGGTCTTTGGGTTGCGCACCCAACTTTTGAACCCGCTTTTGGAGGCAATTAACGCACTTAAGTGCTTGGACCTGCCCTTGGACCAATGGTCCTACCTATTGGTGCACATCGTGCTCAAAAAGCTGCCTGCCGACCTGAGGTCACGTTTTGAACAGCGCTTTGGTGGGGATAGCGCGACCCATCTGCCCCCCTTTGCTGACTTGGAGAGGTTTCTCGAGGATGAGTGCCGGGTCCTGGATAACTCCGGTGGTGACACGCCGGCTAAGTCGCAGCCGCCCAAGGTCAAGGAGCAGGCTCGCGTTCAAACCCGAGCCAATGTTGACCGGCGCCCTCCTCGCTTTGCAGTCACGCAGAGCCCAGCGGAGTGCTCTTACTGCAAGGTCACGGGGCACAGAACGGCCAGTTGTAGGGCATTCTTGGACCTGCATGTCACGTCTCGTAGGCGCATCGCGAATGCCCGCCGCCTTTGCTTCTCTTGCTTGGGGTCCCACTACCAGCGAGACTGCCCAAACTCTCACCCCGTCCTCACTGTGGAGGACAGCATTTGGACATTCTCTGCATGAATGCTATCCCAGTATTTTCTACCCCCGTCCGTGCATCACTATCCAGGGTGGCCACTGAAAATCAGTGCTGGGAACTCTATAAATAGGGCACCCAGCAAATGCTGAGCTGGTGACCCATTTCGACAGAGCTATAAAAATCTAATAATGTGAAAAAAAAACAATGTAAACTATTTTTATTTCATTATAAATCTGTAGTTTTGTCGAAATAAACATTATTTTCTTTCTTTTCTTTTCTTTCTTTCTTTCTTTCGAATGCCAGAGACGTAGGCCGCTTGTCCAACCAGCCGACGCCGCGCACGGGCGGGTGCGTCATTATGACCCCCCACAGATGACGCGCAGATCGAGTCACCGTGCTTTTGAGGACTTCAAGCCGCACCCTCGTTTTGACTTGCCTAATCCTGACCAACGTTCGCCGCCCAGGCAACAATAGGTCATTGACTCCAGCCCTATAACGCCAACCTCCCCCATAATATAGAGACCGTTATCCTACTAACGGTTGCTGTTAGGGTCTGGAGACCCACGGGGACCTCTGTTGTTGTCCGTGCTATAATGGACACAGGTTCACAAGGTTGCATTGATTCCACTTATTTGGAAGGGCAGGTTAAATTAAATATGGGCTTTTTTCCGAATTGTATACGGGGAATAGGTGACGTAGCCTCTAATGTTGAAGGGCAAGTTAAGGTTTTGTTTGCCCCTGTTGAATCTTCACACCCGAGAATTAAAACCTCGGCTATTGTGCTGAAGAATATTTTGGATATGCATCCACAGAAACAGTTACCTGCTGCTGTGGTGAATTTGACATCGGGATTGGAACTGGCAGACCCCAAGTTTGACACACCGGGACAAATCGATTTGTTGATTGGCTCTGATGTCCTCGGTGGAATTTTGATTGGTGGGAAACGGGTCTTGGTGACAAATGGTTTGACTGCCATCCCGACCATATTTGGATTTGCTTTGATGGGACCTGTACCTAGGGACCCCCCTCCACCTGAACTTGATAATTTGTTGACTGTAGACTGCGCTTTCTCTGATGCAGAGAGCAGTCAGAGGTTTTGGGAGGTAGAGGAGCCCCCTCAAGCTGCCCGTTTGAATCCAGAACATGAGGAGTGCGAGCTGTTCTTCCAGAACAACACTGGTCGACTCCGTTCTGATCGGATCATTACGAAGCTACCTTTTCTGTCTGTTCGGCCTCTGCTTGGTGAGTCACGACCTTTAGCCGAAAAGAGATTGTTGGCATGGAGCATCGCATGGGTCGTGATCCGGAGCTCAGACAGAAGTACATTGAATTCATGAGAGAATATGAACAATTGGAACACATGTCTGTGTCAAATTTGGATTGGCGTTCGGTGGAGCATTACTTTCTCCCGCATCATGCGGTATTGAAGCCATCGACTGGCAAGCTGCGCTCAGTGTTTGAAGGCTTTGCGCAGACTTCTACGGGCGCATCCTTGAACCAGTGCTTGCATTCTGGTCCAAAGTTGGTCAAGGACCTTTGTGACGTCATCACCAGCTTCCGACGACATCAGGTTGTCTTTGTAGCCGATATAAAAATGATGTTCAGGCAGACGATTATCCACCCTGATGACCGTCGCTTCCAGCTAATCCTTTGGAGAGAGTCTCCTCGCGATCCCATGGTCGTCTACGAGCTCAATACAAATACGTACGGGTTAAGGTCAAGCCCCTACTTGGCAATACGTTCTCTTTGGGAGCTCGCAGACCGCGAGGGCCTACGTTTCCCACGAGCCTCCGCCATCTTGAAGGACGATATTTACGTGGATGACATTTGTTGACGCGCCTCACAGCGGACGAGGCGATCCTCCTGCGGGACGAATTGATAGGTATTTGGGCCTCCGCTGGTTATGAGTTGCGCAAATGGATTTCCAACTCACCAGCGCTTTTGGAGGGCTTGCCTGCTTGCTTGATCATCAGCAGGATCCACATTTGTTTGAGATTGTTGACAACCCCGCCGTGTTGGCACGGACTTCGCTGGTCCCTTTTTGGTGAAAACGTCGACACTTTGAAACAGCAAGACTGTTAAGGCCTACTTGTGTGTTTTTGTTTGTCTTTCCACAAAGGCCGTACACTTAGAACTGTTCTCCTCGCTTACGACCGAGGCGTTTGTAGCCACATTTGATTTGTATCCCGCAGAGGGCTGCCTTCCTTGATCCGTTTTGATTGCGGCACTAACTTCAAGCTTCAAACGACGTAGTTAATTTCCTTGAAACCAACAAGGCTGATATAGGCAATGGGCTTGCCCGACGTGGGATAAATTGGTTGTTTTCCCCACCGAATTGTCCACACTGGGGTGGTATTTTTGAGGCCGCTGTAAAATCGGCCAAAACACACTTGCGCAGGACAATTGGTGAATCTGTCCTTACATTTGAGGAACTCGCAACTGTGTTTTTTAAGATTGAGGCCGTTTTGAACTCTAGGCCATTATGCCCGATCTCCTCAGATCCGAATGATTTGGAGGCCCTTACGCCGGGCCATTTTTTGATTGGTCGCCCACTTGTCGCCTTGCCTGAGTACCCCTACATTGATACGAGACCTAATCGTCTCTCGCGTTCTGAATTGGTACGCCAGATTACTCAGAGCTTTTGGAAACGCTGGAATTTAGAATATTTGCACATACTCCAGCAACGCGTTAAGTGGACCGACAAGACCGATCCACCCAAGATTGGTGACCTCGTTTTGATCAAGGAGGCTAACCTTCCGCCCCTCAGATGGCGCAGGGGGCGCATTCTTCGTTTGGTAACTGGGGCTGATGGAGTTCCCCGATTTGCTGAGGTTTTGGTGCACGGTTCGATTCTGAGGAGAGCGGTGGCAACGTTGTCACGTCTAACAACTGATTAGCGGACCGGTAGGCCGGTCCGGGGCGGGTGGATGTTTGAAATAGAAATATTATTTATGATAAGTCAAATCGATTATATTGGTTTAGTAACGTTTTGTTTAGTCTATTGTTAATGTTAACTATGGTCACACTATGAACTGTCAATCACTCACTCTGATTCATCGTCGGTTTCCCGTCCACGCCGTATCTTGTAATCTCGCGTGCTTTTGTGATATTAAAGTAAACTTAAAACCCTAGTGAATTGCCGCTAATTGATCAGCCGGCATCGGTTTATTTGTGATAAAATTTGTATCATTTTGAACATTGTAAAACTTGTGTGAATCCGTGCACGTGTTGGTGCCCGAGGACTTCGTTGAAGAAAACCCTGATCATTGGACTGGTAACTATAACGATTTCGTCATTATTTTGGCCAAAATTATGAGTGTAATCTTATAGGTCCACTCAAGAACATCACCAGGAGATCTCAGCTAAGTTGAAATATAATCACTGTGCAGTCACAGTATAGTTTAGACTTTTAGCCTTGTCGTGGTCAGGTGGATGTAATACAAACTTCCACTGCGCACTCAGAACAATTTCCTATCTGCCCACGGCAACTCTAAACATACTTTAATTATGTTAAATGTCGTTATAAATTTAATGGCCTCATATTTTCTTATTGATTAAAGTAATCGTTTCTTTATATGAGACACTTGAACTTTTGTATGTATGTCACCTATAAATAAATGATAACCACAAGCGTTTTCATATATTATTATGTGACGTTATAATCGTCGCGTTGGCCGTGTGGTTGACGGCATAGAATACAAGTGTCACCACCCCCTATCTTCCCGTGGGTGTCGTAGGAGGCGACTAAGGGATAACACGATGCAAATACCATCTTTGCGTAGAGACGGAAAACTCGACATCAAACCCTATACGACTGCCTCGTTGGTCTCGCGGCATAAATGTGCGCGTGGGATCGGGAGGTCCCGGGTTCGATTCCTGGGTCGGGCAGTGTTATTGGGTTTTTCTGTCGCGAAATTCTCAGTAGCAGCACGGAGTCTGGAAATGTGCCCGGTACGGCAATAGGCTTGCCCCTTATTACGTGGGACTAAAGTATATCTGGCGAAAAGTGGGTGTAGAAATACACCTCTGCCTACCCCTTCAGGGATAAAAGGCGTGACGATATGTATGTGTGTGTATGTATGTATAATCGTCGCGCTGGCCCCTACCACTTCTCCTGCCTTATGCTTGTAATTCAGGGTAATATCTTTTTAATAAAACACGAAAATTATTTCCAATACTCGAGGTTCTCGGATTACATTGAGGGTTAAAACAACGTTATAGGAATAGTTAGAAATTATTGTATATGGATTTTTAAACTAAACGATTTTATACATGTGCAAATGTTAATCTAAGCTTTGACCCATTATTAAAAAATAATGGTTTCTATTGTCATTATTTCCGTCTTCTATTATATTTTAACTGTCTATTTCTTGTGAAAACCGGACCCAGAGATACATAAAATTGAAGCAAAAGGCTAGTGTATAAAAATGTATCATAGAAAATGTTATGTATAAAGCGTGTAGATAGATTTTGGAATTTTTGGTGAGCAAAGTTCGAAGTAAGTCGCAGCGCTGTACTAAATATCTGATGCTACCGAGCATACGCAAAGGTATGTTATTCGAGGAGATGGCGATATTACCTTCTAATTAGATTGCGGGTTTCATTCATCGACGGACCGATCGCCTGCCTCTCTGCACTTCAAACCCTTCTAATATTTATTACGAATATATTATGGCTGCTACACACAGTGCCGGCGGCATGCCGGGCGGCCTGGCCGCACGAATGAGCCGCCGGCATGGCCGCGCGGGCAGGCCGCCGGCCGACTGCGGGTTGCAACTTGCTACTTGTGTGTGTTCGTTCTATTAGGGTTGTCAACCATACTTTATAATAAAGTATCCTACTTTATTTTTGGCAATTATACTTTATACTTTTGTATACAAACAGTATACTAGTCGACGCCAGCGGCTTCGCACGCACATATTTTCGAATTTCCCGTTTTGCCCGATCCCGTGGGAATTTCGGGAAATCCCGTCTTAGTGCACACCTACGGTCGCCAAGGAACATACATGCTAAAATTCAGCTTCTTGCGCCGAGTAGTTTCGGCTGTAGCTTGTCTGTCAGTCAGTCAGTAACGCAAGGATTTTATATATTAAGATGATAATACTTTACTTCCAACCCTTACTGTGACGTGTAAAACCAAACACTAATTATGAAAACTTATCTATATAACGTTACACATAAGTAAGTGGATGACGGGAACTATTTAGGCTCAAAGAGGTCTAAAGGAAATTCACCACTGATGGTAAATATTTTTTACAGGAAAAGGCAATTGGCAATAGTGACGACCGGTTGGCGCCGCGGGAGTGTACGCGACTGCTACGCCAAAGGTCGCGGGTTCGATTCTCACTCAAGTCAAACATTTGTGTGCATGAACATGGATGTTTGTCTTGGTCTGGATGTTTTATGTATTATATGTATGTATTTACAAAAAAAAGTATATATTATGTTTATCCGTTATCTACAAGCTTCTGCTTAGTTTGGGACTAGATGGTGTTGTGTGAATGTAGTAGAATATTATTATTAATTGACAAGAGTATGAACTCACGCCTGTATTCCCAAAGGGGTGGGCAGAAGTGTAATATTACACCCACATTTCATGAATGTTTAGGTCCCACGTAATAGAGGGCGAGCCTATTGCCGTTACTGGGCACTTCACCAGACTCCGTGCTGCTACTGAGAATTCGGAAAAACCCAGTAACACTTGCCCAACCCGGGAATCGAACCCGGGACCTCCGATCAGCAATCGCATTCACTATCCACTGGACCATGGAGACAATTTATACTTAAAATCATATCTCCGTCTCCGTCCTCGCTACTTCAGAAGTTCAGAATTAAAGAGTTCAGTGATGAATACAAAGTAGCGAGAAGAAAGAAATAGAACGTCTATAATTAACGTAATTAAAAACTAATTGTTTATTTTTTAATTTTTATTGTCAAACAAGCTATGAAACATTTAAAGATCAACCCAACATTCTATACAACTGGAATGATGCCCGGCGGCTTTCTGCGGCCGATGCCGATGCCGGCGGCACAGCCGCCCGCCAAATGCCGGCGGCATGAGCCGCGCGACAAAAGCCGCCGGCACTGTTTGTAGCAGCCATTACACGACACCGGCCGTGGTTATGCCAATTATGAATACCTACGTTAAGTATCCCTCTATACACCGTGTACTGATTTATTCCCAGTGAAACTTCAAACGATTTTACGCAATGAGAATTGGTAGATATGTAATTAATAAATGTTAAATGCATAACTGATACGGGTGGTTCCAGGTAAATAAGTAATTATACGTGATTAAAGACTGTGTAGGTAGAATTCGAATGATAATAAATGTTATTATTTTAAAATAATTTTTAAAGAAAATTCACAGCTGAGCCTTTGGGTCATTTACAATTCAGAGAGCATGTAAAATGTATGAATACACTCGATGTGACAGTGAACAATTAAAAAAACAATTAGCGCCTGTCTATCACCAGATTAACGACTGGTGCTACTAGAAAATTATATTTATTTTTCTAAATCACTGTCAGTCTTTCCACTATAGCAAAATAGGTCGCTAAGATTATTCACGGCGCGCATTCTCAGCTGAATTGTCATGTAACATTCATAAGTTACTGACAGCTTGCATTTAGAACGTGTAATGGCGGCTCCACATTAGTGCCGTGAATTCACGCGCAAATTCACGCCGCGAATTCACGGCATAAGTTGTGTCGTCCACATTCATGGGATGTTCGCAGTCTTTCGTGAGACTCGCCGCGAAATGGACGTAGAAGCTGCTGCCGCAATAACTATGTTTGCTGTTCTTTCTTTCTTCTGTTTGGTGTGAGTGTGTGGCCTACTCTGGTGTCGGAGTTTTCAGTCCGCCCAAAGGCCTCCGAGTTGGCCTCCTAAGAAGCCTTGATCTGAGACAAGAACCGGGACCGACAGCTTAACGTGCCCACCGGAGCACGGTAACGCTCTGATATAAATGCCACATGTGGTCACTCATCCTAGTAGCAACCTGTGCAAACGTTGATTAACTTTGCCGATCTACTGCGAATGGCAAGCCAATTCCAATATGACCGCTACTATGTTTGCTGTGGCAACATATTACTATTTACAAGTACAAAACAAGAGACTTATTAGAAATAACTGGACAGCAAAGAGTATTTTTTCTTTTTTAATTCTTTTATTTCAATACCCATTTCAGAACTGATCCGCGTCCAGACATCTTAAGGACGCGTTTACGCTTGTATCAAAAAACCACATATTTCCGGTACATTTTACGACAATTTTAGAAAATAACTAATAAAACTAATGATTACGATAAATTGATTACTTTTTTATCTATAAATCAATTTGAAAATAAATAAAAAATATTTAATTAATATTAATGTAAAATCGATTCGAAACGGCCTCTTAAATCAAAAATAGGCATATACTGCTATTTTTGGGTACAATTTTCTCTCTATTTTTACATTTATTTAGATTTTCAAAGATAGAATAGGGTAGTAAATATAGTCAACTCAAAAACAATTTGATTATTTTTTTTCAAAATATTGTAAATTGACTCAAAAAAAGCAAAAAATCATCTTACATTTTTCTTCTATTTTGCTCGTATACGTGTGTCTTAATATGTGGCAATAAGGTTCGTTTTATTAAGCCACTTTCTTGATTTATATATCCAAATTCTGCAATGAGATCTCAGTCTGCGCTTGAGCGCCGTCGGGAGTGGACTCTATGTCGCTTGTCGCTGCAGCCCGAAGACGAAAAAAGCAATATACGAATACAAAATATTCGCTAAAATCAATTTGATACTTCTCGTATTCTGTGCGAATTACGTACAAGTAAATTTGTTTTGTATAAATGGAAGTATTGCTTTATTTTGGAAATATTACTTTATTTTCTCCGTTATGTTGAGTCAGGATATATTTTGGTATTTAGATATTATTTTGTTTCTTGCGTTGAAATCTGGTAAGATTATCTGGACTGATGGTATACCATCCCGTTCAAGTGTTGCGACTGGAACTCATAAAAGAGTAGACCTAGTTATGCCAGGTTGGGGCTCATTTTATTTGTTTTAGTGAGACCCTACCACTGGTACTAGTGAAGTAACCTTCCAAGGTTATTCGATGAGTCTTACTGGTACTCTTATGTGAGTAGAGCTAGGCATGCCGAGTTTGGGCTCATTTTGTTTGTACATAAAAGACCCTACCACTGGAACTTATGAAGTAACCTTCCAGGGTTATTCGATGACTCTTGCTGGTACTCATGTGTGAGTAGAGCTAGGCATGCCGAGTTTGGGCTCATTTTGTTTGTACATAAGAGACTCTACCACTGCATTATATGAAGTAACCTTCCAGGGTTATTCAATGACTCTTACTGGTACTCATATGTCAGTACAGCTAGGCATGCCGAGTTTGGGTTCATTTTGTTTGTACATAAGTGACCCTACCACTGGAACTTATGAAGTAACCTTCCAGGGTTATTCGATGACTCTTGCTGGTACTCATATGTGAGTAGAGTTAGGCATGCCGAGTTTGGGCTCATTTTGTTTGTACATAAGAGACTCTACCACTGGAACTTATGAAGTAACCTTCCAGGGTTATTCAATGACTCTTGCTAGTACTCATGTGTGAGTAAAGCTACTCATGCCGAGTTTGGGCTCATTTTGTTTGTACATAAGAGACCCTACCACTGCATTTTATGAAGTAACCTTCCAGGGTTATTCAATGACTCTTACTGGTACTCATATGTCAGTAGAAATAGGCATGACGAGTTTGGGTTCATTTTGTTTGTACATAAGTGACCCTACCACTGGAACTTATGAAGTAACCTTCCAGGGTTATTCGATGACTCTTGCTGGTACTCATATGTGAGTAGAGCTAGGCATGCCGAGTTTGGGCTCATTTTGTTTGTACATAAGTGACCCTACCACTGGAACTTATGAAGTAACCTTCCAGGGTTATTCGATGACTCTTGCTGGTACTCATATGTGAGTAGAGTTAGGCATGCCGAGTTTGGGCTCATTTTGTTTGTACATAAGAGACTCTACCACTGGAACTTATGAAGTAACCTTCCAGGGTTATTCAATGACTCTTGCTAGTACTCATGTGTGAGTAAAGCTACTCATGCCGAGTTTGGGCTCATTTTGTTTGTACATAAGAGACCCTACCACTGCATTTTATGAAGTAACCTTCCAGGGTTATTCAATGACTCTTACTGGTACTCATATGTCAGTAGAAATAGGCATGACGAGTTTGGGTTCATTTTGTTTGTACATAAGTGACCCTACCACTGGAACTTATGAAGTAACCTTCCAGGGTTATTCGATGACTCTTGCTGGTACTCATATGTGAGTAGAGCTAGGCATGCCGAGTTTGGGCTCATTTTGTTTGTACATAAGTGACCCTACCACTGGAACTTATGAAGTAACCTTCCAGGGTTATTCGATGACTCTTGCTGGTACTCATATGTGAGTAGAGCTAGGCATGCCGAGTTTGGGCTCATTTTGTTTGTACATAAGAGACCCTACCACTGGAACTTATGAAGTAACCTTCCATGGTCATTCAATGACTCTTGCTGGTACTCATGTGTGAGTAGAGCTAGGCATACCGAGTTTGGGCTCATTTTGTTTGTACATAAGAGACCCTACCACTGCATTTTATGATGTAACCTTCCAGGTTTATTCAATGACTCTTACTGGTACTCATATGTCAGTAGAGCTAGGCATGCCGAGTTTGGGTTCATTTTGTTTGTACATAAGAGACCCTACCACTGGAACTTATGAAGTAACCTTCCATGGTCATTCAATGACTCTTGCTGGTACTCATGTGTGAGTAGAGCTAGGCATACCGAGTTTGGGCTCATTTCGTTTGTACATAAAAGACCCTACCACTGCATTTTATGATGTAACCTTCCAGGGTTATTCAATGACTCTTTCTGGTACTCATATGTGAGTAGAGCTAGGCATGCCGAGTTTGGGCTCATTTCGTTTGTACATAAAAGACCCTACCACTGGAACTTATGAAGTAACCTTTCAGGTTTTTCAGGTTTATTCGAAGACTCTTAGTGGTACTCATATGTGAGTAGAGCTAGGTATGTTCCAGTGGTAGGGTCTCTGATGTTCATACAAAATGAGCCGAAACTCGGTATGCCTAGCTCTACTCACATATGAGTACCAGCAAGAGTGATCGAATAACCCTGGAAGGTTACTTCATAAGTTTCAGTGGTAGGGTCACTTATGTACCAACAAAATGAGCCCAAATTCGGCATGCCTAGCTCTACTCACATATGAGAACCAGCAAGAGTCATCGAATAACCCTGGAAGGTTACTTCATAAGTTTCAGTGGTTGGGTCTCTTATGTACAAACAAAATGAGCCCAAACTCGGCATGCCGAGCTCTACTCACATATAAGAACCAGCAATAGTCATCGAATAACCCTGGAAGGTTACTTCATAAGTTTCAGTGGTTGGGTCTCTTATGTACAAATAAAATGAGCCCAAACTCGGCATGCCTAGCTCTACTCACATATAAGAACCAGCAAAAGTCATCGAATAACCCTGGAAGGTTACTTCATAAGTTTCAGTGGTAGGGTATCTCATGTACAAACAAAATGAGCCCAAACTCGGCATGCCGAGCTCTACTCACATATGAGTACCAGCAAGTGTCATCTAATAATCCTGGAAGTTTACTTCATAAGTTTCAGTGGTAGGGTCTCTTATGTATAAACAAAATTAGCCCAAACTCGCCATGCCTAGCTCTACTCACATATGAGTACCAGCAAGAGTCATTGAATAACCCTGGAAGGTTACTTCATAAGTTGCAGTGGTTGGGTCTCTTATGTACAAACAAAATGAGCCCAAACTCGGCATGCCTAGCTCTACTCACATATAAGAACCAGCAAGAGTCATCGAATAACCCTGGAAGGTTACTTCATAAGTTCCAGTGGTAGGGTCTTTTATGTACAAACAAAATGAGCCCAAACTCGGCATGCCTAGCTCTACTCACATAAGAGTACCAGTAAGACTTATCGAATAACCTTGGAAGGTTACTTCACTAGTACCAGTGGTAGGGTCTCACTAAAACAAATAAAATGAGCCCCAACCTGGCATAACTAGGTCTACTCTTTTATGAGTTCCAGTCGCAACACTTGAATGGGATGGTATACCATCAGTCCACATAATCTTACCAGATTTCAACGCAAGAAACAAAATAATATCTAAATACCGAAATATATCCTGAATCAACATAATGGAAAAAATAAAGTAATAATGTCCATTTAGGTATATAAAAATAAGAAACTTATTTGTACGTAATTTGCACAGCCAGGCCTATAACACATAGATACATATCACAAAAAATTCTAAGACTCAAAGTTATTTAGTTGAACTACATTTCCGCAAATTACCGTACGTAGTACGTACTGTTGCCGCCGTGGCGCTGTAGTGACGCGATTTTGTACCTACTAATTTTGTAAACGCGTCCTTAACACTCTTTTTTGTCCTTATAATGCGGGTGTTTTGCATCTCACAGTACACTCTCCATGTGGTAATGTTCTAAAAAACGCATTTCAGTTTCATTGTCCCAAATGTTCATACGCAGCTCCATTTTATTAGCCCACTGCACACGTCCGTACGCCTCTGTAGTCCGGAGGAAACTGGCACGGGTCCGTGAATGTGGATATGTACGCGTGAATATTTATATGTACCTGGACGCCGAACTTCAACATGTCAAGCAAGGTCTGCAAGACGACAAGCTCCGACCGCCGCGCCAACGTCACAGTTCCCCGAAGAACAAGCCAGCCACAGTAGAGAGACAACCTGCTGTCCTCCCATACATCAAGGGCGTGACCGACAAGATTGGCTATATCTTGAAGCGAGCTTCGATCAAAACTTTCTACAAGCCGCCAACGAAGATAAGCCAATTATTACCATCTGTCAAGAGTCAGTTACCCTTACAAGAGGCCGGGGTTTATAAGATAGACTGTGAATGTGGGCTCTCATACATTGGACAAACCAAGAGAAGCATAGGCATTCGACTAAAGGATCATATAGCTGACATTTAACACAAACGCTCGACGAAGTCTGCTGTGTGTGAACATGTAGAACAAGAAACCAACCATTACTTGCGATTTGAAAAACCACAGATACTCGCAAAAGAATGTTCTTTTGCGAGTATCTGTAGTTTATCAAATTTTCGCTTTATTCCAAGAATGATACGTGAAGCTATTGAAATCAAAAAACATCCTAATTTCAATAGGGAAGATGGTTGGAATTGTTCCTCCAGCTTGGGACCCTGTTATCAGGCTAATGAAACCCAAGAAGGACAAAGTCACCAGAAGACATCAAGACACAGTGAGCACATTCTGAGTAGATAGTAACACCAATAGTTGAAAAATGTTCGGGTACTTTGAGATAACTTTGAAATTCAAGACAAAGACAAATATCACCTTAGTCTGCCGTGAACATGAATCCTGTAAAGAATTCGAAACGTCGGCTAGTAATAAATTAAAAATGTAGTTTCTAGATCTTTAGTTTCAAATGTAATAACTCAGTTAAACCAATACATCGCGATCAAATCCGTAAACTGTAGTTTAATTTCAATGTGTAACTTTGGCGTAAACCCAAGAAGACATGATGAGTAACATAGTAATTACTTCTTGACTACGCTAGTTGACCACGCTTTGTGTGTTCACAAAATATTGTTCCGTGTTTGTCTCTGCCCGTTATTTATGTTTGGAGTCTGCTGCGATACAGGTAATTTTCAAAGTGCGAACGATGTTTTTAGAAAAAATTAGTTCTCCTACTTATCTTAAAATGACCCCCTCCTTAGATTTCATCAAGTAAGGGACTGCGATCTGCTCTTCGTTTTCTGGCAATGTGATAACGCGTCACATTCATTCGTTGTCGAGGTCATAACGCACCCACCGACTATTCTGTATCGCCTCAAGTTGACTGTGTGAGAATGCCAATTGAAGGAACGCCGCAAATAGAAGGTAAGTATATTTCGGCGCCGTGGCACCATCATCAGGACACCCCCAGAGGATCCACAAATTAAACTACACAAATTTACTGAAAACTGCATTTAATCTTGAATTCTTCATTCATGATATAAAACTGCGATGAAAAGTGTCATGGCCGCCCGCCGTCGCATCAACTTTACATACTCAGTATCAAAACATTATACTTTTAATTACGTTAATTAAAGTATCGTATGTATGAACTTTCAATTAATCTTTATAATTAAGAAACAATATAGAATTCCAGTTACTTTAGCTAAAGCGTCGAAATACATCTTGATCAATTTAATTAGTTATTAAATTACCGAAATGTGTTGGCGGGCGACAAAGCTAAATCAAACTATTAAAGACGGTATCAACCAATACTGCGTTAAGAAATATATGTAAATACAGAAATGTAACACAATTTATATAATATTAATTACAAGCAAATGCAATTAATATTTTACTGGTTATTTACTTAACATTACATTAAAATAATATTAACTTCCGGGTTTAGGTATCGTTTAGTTATCATTTAGTCATCTAGATGGCTCTGCTCTACGTTTATGCCTCTACAATATAACAGACCATATCACTGCGCCCATATACAACGTGTAAATGAAATAACGCACATCCTCAGACACCCCAATTAGAATAACTTGTTACAATCATAATGCATGCATTGAATTTTGTTTTTTATTTGCGTAAATATTGTTTTTTGAAGAAAGTATAAACTCGATTAAAAGTAAAAAGCGTGGTCACTATAAATTTGCGCACGCACACATACACACGAAACGGTTGCTATGGTAAACAGACGACAGCGATCTGATAGGAACGAAATACGATACCATACGATATAAACAAAATGTTTCAAATTTAGTCTTTATACCACTCTCTGATAGCGTGGGGTTTACAAAAATGTTGTTTGAGTAATTTGTCAGCTACTGTTGATATTTCCAAAGATATGACTACCTATTTCTTTCCATCACACTTTTCGGCTTTGGAGTGGACAGTCGACTTTGTATAAAATTAGGTATTGTTTGTTAATAACATGCACACGATCCATTGTTTCATAATATTGTAAATTACTATTTAGTTACCTAGCATTATTGATAGATAAAGTAAAAGAATATCAATGAGAGAATAAAGCAAGATCGACGTGTTTAAAGTTGTAAATTAATAGTTACATTAATAGAATAATCAAATAACTTACAGGATAAAATCACATTATTTTCACTTCACTGTTCCCTCACGCATCACATCTTTTCACTGTTTCAAAAGCAGCTAATATGTATCAACTTAACTCCTAGGTTGTCTCCTCACAATAAACTAGTGATTTAATATTTTCCCACAGTGAAAAAGTCCGGGGGCGACAAGTTAACATCAAGATGATGCAGAACGTTCCACACCAGCACCGTCATGTTGATAATTACAATTTCTTTCACACAATTAAAATATTTTTTCGCAACTCTCGCTGACAGATTCCCGATGGATGACTAGAATGGATACTTGTCATAACTTGTCTAAGCGCATCGCCAGCGCTTGTCATTGGCCAGCGCGGGCGACACATTACGTCTCGCTCTTGCCGGTTGATTATTACGTAAGCGAAAGATAGATGATAGATATTTTGGTGGTAAATTGTGTGTTATTGTCTTTTGCCGCTATTGTGTTGTACTAATGTGTGCGTTCGAGTGACCCAACGTCGAACCATTAAACAAATGCATTTTAAAAGAAGGCGTTCTGCTTTGACTTAAGGTTTATTTTCGTATATTTCAACTTTTGAAATAAATGAGTAACTATAATTTACGTTATTTTTATTATTTTAGAACAAAAACTAAACAATATTAAAAATGACAGTAATGGATTCAGTAGCCGATTCTGAACAAACTACTTTCAGGAAGTGCATTTAAATTTGTTACATGTTGTATACATAACGTTCGTCGTGAGAAAAATTGTAGAAAATAAATATTTACGGCACAGTGTGACAAACCAAATTTAAATTTCCTCTCACCTCACTCAATTAAACGTCATCATCACGTCACCACTACAGAGACACTGATAGACAAGTAGACATATACACACAATTAAACGATTGCCATGTCACAATTGATTAGAGCAGTATTTTCCACTCTGAAAGCGATGGGTTCAAAACGTACACACGATTAATATTTATAGGGCTATATATTTGTCCGTGTGGTAACGGATTAAGAATACAAAATTTTACCCATTTTCGCTCCGTGGGTGTCGTAAGAGACGACTAAGGAAAATACACGAAACAAATCGTATATTTGCAAAGCGACGGAAAACCTGACATAAAATCCTGTACTAACCCGCCTGGCCAGCTTGGTATAGGCAGTAGGCCAAATCTGTTTACTGTCTCAAATTGCTACAGTGAAGCGAATTAGGAAAAGCTTAAATCTAGCAGTGGACTACGAAAGGCTGTAGAAATTTATTTGGACTACATACAAGGGCGCAAACGGCCATATTGTAACATCTGTGTTGGCTCAGCAATACTACAACTTACAGCTGATAAACGTAAAACTACTTTATACCACTCTACTGCCAAAAAGTGGGTAGGTACTTTCAACAATACATTGCTCTGAAAATAGACTAAACAGGAAATTACTACAAATGTTTCTTTGCTAAGTTGCTAGGCTGGAGATCGTGGGATCGAATCCCATTCAAGGGCCAAGTCCAAGTTAGCACACCTGTAGATAGCATTCAAGCCGTTCATCGATGGAAATATCTTTCCATTTTTTTTGCATGGCAACCCACTCGCCTGATGGTAAGCAATTACCAGCGCCCACGGACACCGCAACCCCAAAGAAGTCGCAAGTGGATTGCCGATCTGGAAGGGTAAAAGGAAGAGGAGAGAAAGCGGGATGCGGGAGAAAGAAAACTACTTTACGAAACACAGCAGTTTAGATAGATAGTTAAATAGATAGTAACTTTTTATTGTACATCAGAAAAAAAACAAAAATACATGGATCTAATGAAGACCTTAAGTCTAGTGGTACAAGGGCGGTCTTATCGCAAAATGCGATTTCTTCCAGACCACCAAAAATGGAATAATATACAACGATTTAGGGACTGAGAGAGTGGGTAAATTATGGTGTACTTTATGGAACAGTGTATTCATAGGAGCTCAACAAGACTAATAACAATACTATTTACTTACATACTAAAATTACTAAATACATAAATATATACATTATAAAATATATAAATAGATACCATAAATTATATACAATATTAGTGCAAGTTTAAAGGAGCACTCAAGGAATATCTGCCAAGTTGTGATTGGTGACGAGTTTCTTAAATACTGTTAAGGACTGAGCCTGTCGGATTGTCTCAGGCAACGAATTCCACAATCGTACAGCCTGTACAGTAAAAGATTTGTCGTAGAAAACCGTAGTGTGTATAGATGCTGTTACTTTACGTCGACATCCAACATTCGTTTTCTATAGGCATTTAGTAACGGTCACTAGTGGCTGTCAGCGGCGCTTTTAGGGAACGTGGATGATAACTGCCAATTGAATACGCACATAACTTCGAAATTAAAGTGGTGCACGTAGGCTTGAAATCTGAGACCCTCTGCGTAGCAGTCTATTCGTTTCTCTACTAGGGCTTTGTAGCGTGAACTAAGTATTGTTTATTCAATTATAGGAATAGCCGGCATAATCTAGAATAGGGTTTTGACTTGTATAAGTGTTGTAAACAGTCAACATTCACAAATAAATATGTCTTTGTGTCAAGTAATTGCTATATAAAGCAAAATTCAGTTGGAAAGAGGGTGCAAAGGTTTATACTATGCACCCTCTTTTCATCTGAATTTCTAAATCGCGTTGCACTTCAGCTCGTCAATTTGATAAAAATGAGACTTTAAAAAGGTTTACACAACACATTTGTTCAAACTCTGTTAACGACGTTAATTGTAAAATATTGGTTAGATACTATTAAACAGTGATAATTGCTACTGTAGTGTACTGAGCAGTTGCAAAGGCTAATAAATTAAACCGATTATATCGTTTCAATAGATAACGGAACAATGTGGTGGGATTACTATTTATTATTGACTGTTAATTGAAACTCAATAGGCTTTGTTATAAAACAAAGGGTAAATATTATTACATACGTACTTAGACCTGGAGTTTTATTCTTTCAGACCAATAACTTACCAACGTAAGAATGCCTTGCAAAAAATAAAGACAAGGCTAAAATAATATTCAGTTCACGCTTTTACAATAAAGATAATTATCTTATTTATATGGCTTTAAGTTACTAAGGTACATACATGTATAACTGTACTAATTACTCCTCCCTCGCTTTGTTCATGAGCATTCCTCGAGCGTACGCTAAGCGTCCGTTCAGCGTGCGCCCGGCGTTCACTTTGTACTACAGAGTAAACGCCGAGCGCACGCCGGGCGTACGCTCGAAGAACGCTGTCGCTTAATGAGAGGTCGGCCTAAGCATCTCAAATAAAATTGCGTGCAAAGTAAAGCCAGCGGAGCGGTAGCTTGACGTACTAACGACTAGAGTGCCAAGAGCAGACACTTGCTTTGTTTTGCGTGCTCTAGTACCTAATACATTATAGCTTATTGATTGAAGTCGACAAAATCACGGTAATGTTATCTATACAATGTTTGTTGTTAACTTCATACAAACGGTCAGAATGCGAGTCATACCTACAGACTTCAAGCTCGGCTAGCCATTATACTAATATCTCGATACTTTAAAGCTCTCAAAGTCCAACACGGCTAAAAATACGAGTTCTTAGCATGACGCGGTAACACGTCGCTTGCTAGTGCGGTTTGCGGTCGGCTCTCAACTCGTACCTTAAGCCAACACGACTGACGAGAGATTGGTCGTGGGGTCAACGGCTGAACGTACGATTCTAAGCACGTGAGACACAAACAGCCTGTTTACTACCACGGCACATCGAAATGCCTATTTTAAAATTTTATGGGTCTATTAATTGTACGAATAGATACAGACATGAGTTGACAGAAAAAAAATTAAGAACATTTTGCAGATAATCTTCCCGGAAAACCAACAACTACGATTATTCCCTAAGTTTATTTTAGAATTTCCTTCCCTAAGTTTAGTTTATTTCGTTTATACTCTAAATAGAAGAATGTAAAACACGTTGAATAAACCTTAGATACCTGTAAGATAAAAATATAGTCTGTTGAAAATACAAACGACACGTTCCTCTCAGTTTTTTGTGACTATACTGTTATACATTTGTTTTTCTGAATTTGCCACCATTAGTCACCATCAGCCCTGTATATAAATTATCCCACTGCTGGGCACAAGCCCCTTCTCATTAAAAGAAAGGTAAAACCATAGTCCACCACGCTGGCCAAAAGCGGGCTAGCAGATTTCACATGTCTTTTGAGAACATTATGGAAAACTCTCAGATATGCAGGTTTCCTCACGATTGTTTTATTAGCAAGCGATATTCAACAATTTAGCTGTCTCTACTAATAAATAATTATACCCTAGGGAACTTGCCAACATACAGGGTAATTTTTTATGTAGTTCGGATATTTTTTCTGTGGTTCTATATCAATAATAGAACACATTTCCATAAATAACTTTTTACTTTTTTATCCCACCAAATCCGAGTAAAAATATCCGAGAAACAAGGAAATCATAGACACAACGTTATTCATTGCAATAATACTATCAATATCAAACACGTGCGCGATGCGACATGGGTACGGGACGCGGGACGCAGGACGCATGGTGCGGGGCGGCGAATCCGCGTGCGCGTGCCGGCCCGGCCGCGCGCCAGTCAACTCGGGCGCATCGAGAAAGTGGCAAGTGTCGCACTTTCGCGCAAGCGCCGACGCTCTCGCCGCGCGCCGGTCGTAAGTCGTTAGAATGACGTCCTAACGATTTTCAAATCGCGAGTGCTACGAAATGGTACTAGTTTATTTACTCAGTGGTGAAAGCCTTCGTGCAGCTAGAACAATGTACGAACAAGAAAGTGTAGGTATCTCGTATGCGAGCTCAAGGAGTAAAGAACCCAGTATTTCCAAGTGAACGAACTATTTTAGCGGCCAACCAAAGGCTTTTGGTTCATGGCCAGTTCACAACCCCTAGCCATGCACTAGGGTATGGCAGACCTCGCCTGGCTACTGACGTCGAAGACTTGATCTTCGAATTCTTCGAAAGGGATCCAAAAGCCAGCACATACGATGCAGCACGTCGCTTCGGTGTAAGCCAGCCCGCAGTGTGGAGACTGCTAAACGCAGCCGGTCCCCATCCGTACGACAACAGCCGGTACAACATCTTCAGGACGTAGACCAAGTACCTAACACAACGAGTCTTGTGTGAATGACTTATTGATCATGCCGAAGCGAACATCCTATGGACTGATGAAGCACGGTAGGTACGTGAATAACAATAAGGTTGCCTGGAAGAAATCGCTTTTAGCGATAAGGCCGCCCATTGTGCATTGTATTTGTAAACTTCTTCTTGTTCTCTTTTAACTCTGTAATGTGACTTGTGGTGTACAATAAAGAATTATCTATCTATCTATCTAATAATTTTGAAGCTAGAACACAGTATCAGATCGCCTCGATCAGCCCGCGCGCTTTATTGTGTCGCGTGCGTTGACCTCACAGCTGATAAGCCATCGGGTGACCATGAACATCTGTTTCAAGTAGATATTCTTTAATAAGCGATAACTTTGTTATTTTTTGGTAAAAAAAAATACATGTTTATTAATTTTTGTAAATATATAACATACTAAAATATCCGAACTACATAAAATATTAACCTGTATATAATAGCAAACGGACACATGCAAGACCGGGACCCGAAGCAACTAATCGTGGACCACACATAGTTTTCTTCTGTGTCGGGATTGAACTCATACATAAGACAGAGAAATGTTAAGCGGCAAGGCTGACGCGAAGATCTCTTTTTTTTAATTATGATGGTTTATCATAATATTCACCAGTTGATGTAAGAATTGAACTGCCTAGTATACAGTTGTTACGTTTATTTATCCATAAGTTTAGCAACTTACCTATACCTATTGCTTATCTGTCAACAAATTTTAAGTAGCACCACGGAGAAAAGCGATTTGAAAAAAGACCTTATTACATTTAGCAGATTCAGTAGTGTCAGCAAAAGGGTAATACTCCTCTTAACATAATAATATATCCAATAGAGAATAAAAAAGCTTGTATCAAAAACATTTCAAATTGCCTAGATGCCACCAAACTAGAGATGGTGAATATAACTATCAACCATTAAAATTAACTGATAAAAAATTTCAACTATATGATATGATAAATAAAATCAACGCTATTGAATAAAAATATTATTACCTATTCATTCAACCGACGACGCGCGGCTCGGCCGTCGACGCGCCACGCGCCAACTCGGATGCGTTTCCAAGAAATAATGTCTAGGTAGTAGGTACATCAATTCATTACGATGAAATTTGCACTTAACTGTTATTGTTTTAAGATGCATGTTGCATTAACATAACCTATCCCATACATCCCTACGTTCGTAAGTACCTAGTCAACATTTGTTTTTGATAATAATGAATGTGATTGGTTGATTTTAAACACCTGAAGGATATTCGAATATTTTTAACATTAACATGGTGAGGTTTAGTGTTAGTTTTTTTTTGATAATAATGAATGTGATTGGTTGATTTTAAACACCTGAATGACATTCGAATATGTGTTTTATCATTAACTTGCTGAGGTTTAGTGTTACTTTAATATTTTATTCTGATGGAACGAAACAGTAATTTCATTCAATAATTTTGTAGAATATTGAGTGATTGAGTGAGATTAGTTGATGTCACGCGTTCTAAGTGCGAGTTACGAAATACTGATCTGTGTTGACTTTAGCTGACTAGCGTGTTATTGTTGTTTGTTAACGAATATTATAGGGAACTAAGTGTTCAATATTAAACACAAGTGTGTGTGAAGTGTGAACGTTTAGTGCAAGTAGGTAGTAACTTTAAACGGGTAAAATTTATACCTACCTACCTAGTGTCTAATAGTCTTTATGGACAAGCTCTGCAACGAGCGTTAAGTTTGTTGAGACTTAATAATACCAACATACCACAAAAATTACATTACATTAGCTAGACAGTCCTAAGCCTGTTAAAGTATGAAGGAAAGTATATTCATTGAATTAGTTGAAACTAACGCAGATCTAGCAATATCAACTTCGTTATGGCTTTGTGTTGTTAGAATAAAAATTAACTAATATTTTCAACCATTAAAATTAACAGTTAATTTTTTTTATCAAATAACTTTTAACAAATAAATAAATTCAACCACTTAGCCCATCTCTACACCAAACACGGATATCATTCGAGCGGTAGTATCGCTAGCACCCTCCTTACCGATACGTTATGGAGTTGATAGTCATTACTACGTCTAACCTAATTGTTATCGTACCAATAAAACTACTGATTCGATACTAAAAAGAAACATATTGCCATGTGGAAATATATCAACTTAAGGATATTGGTTACTTCGCCGCTCGTAAACGGTAGCTTAGTAACATCTTATTTCTGTCGTTTCATAAAGGAAGCTTTGCATTGTCATACATGCTATTCATAGTAATGCAATATTATTAATATAACATCTGTTGTATAGGAAAAAATACATACATACATACATACATATCGTCACGCCTTTTATCCCCGAAGGGGTAGGCAGAGGTGTATTTCTACACCCACTTTTCGCCAGATATACTTTAGTCCCACGTAATAAGGGGCGAGCCTATTGCCGTACCGGGCACATTTCCAGACTCCGTGCTGCTACTGAGAATTTCGTGTCAGAAAAACCCAATAACACTGCCCGACCCAGGAATCGAACCCGGGACCTCCCGATCCCACGCGCACATTTATGCCGCGAGACCAACGAGGCAGTCGTATAGAGTTTGATGTCGAGTTTTCCGTCTCTACGCAAAGATGGTATTTGCATCGTGTTATCCCTTAGTCGCCTCTTACGACACCCACGGGAAGATAGGGGGTGGTGACCACAGGTGGTGACACTTGTATTCTATGCCGTCAACCACACGACAGGAGAAAATAGTGCTTGGAAATATAAGCAACAAGCTTTTCCTTGTGGTTTTACCCGCATTCAATAATATATTGAGAGGTTTCGGCTGTGACCATATATTTATTGCTATCGTGGCCTTACAGTATTTTCGTAATAGTTGTTCAAATTATTAATTGAAACTGCTGATTTTAAATCTATTATGAAATGAAATTTATTTGCATAGAATACAGGTAGGTAGTACTAGGTATTCAGAGGTGGTTTAGAATCGATACCATGTTTTACCCACATTAAGCATGCAAATGTATATAATAAAAATAATCGAAAACGGAAATAAATTTTAAATTAAGAATCGACCAGCAATAAACATTGTGATGAATTAATTACATGTCACTTGATTGAGCTTTAGATATAAGTCATAATCAGTGATCGGATAATCGAATGCATATTCACCTAAAGTTAATTTTTGGCTAGGATATTATGGAAGCTTCTTAAAACATATTTTTTTTAAATATAAATCCCGGGATTCCAGAAAATTCGGGAATGTGAAACTACTCTGTAACATGGTGAGGAAACGATGTCTTTAACATGTGGTTTTTATTTAAAAAGAAACTGGTCTCCGGGATTACATAATTATTAATGTGTATTTACTTGAAGTTAATTTTATGCTCCCCATCAATTTATGAGTAAGTATGTTGAGTGTAAGAGGAATGGTAGGCAGTGGGTGCTGTTGTATCTAAGTTAATAATTATTAAGAGATTGAATGGTTTTTCTTTGTAATTCTTATTTATTATTCGTTTGAGATAAATGTTTTGAAAATTGGAGAAAATAAAGAGGATTTTATTATTTTTAGAGCTGTTTTTTGGTACAAAATTTAAAATAAGTAAATTTACCTACAACCGATTTGATTCTATAATAAAAAAACGAAATTTGTCGACTCCGTAATCCCGGGATTTTTCGATTCAAAAGTGCATTCCATAATAGCCAACACCTCAACTTTAGGTAAATATGCATCCGATTATCAGATCACTTGTCAGAATAATTAACATTGTATAAATATCTTCAAATTGGATTAAATTTCATAATTACAATATTAAAAATTAATTATATTTTACTTTAAATTGCATAAATTCCTTCAATGTCTAAAACACTTATCTACCATTTGCGTAATTGAATTTTAAAAGGTTTGCATGGTAGTTCCCTTATATTTATTGAATACTATAAGCTATCGCACGTGGCTTCGCCAGCGTGGATGTCGGTTATCGCGATAAGAATTATCCCATGAAAAACATTTATCTTTTTTTATCGAGAAATCCTAATTATTATATGTAGATATTATTTTATCGATTTGTAGCCGAGTGCTAGGAGCACGGCAATCGATATTTTTTAATTTGTTAAAGTTACGCAATAAAATAATGTTCTATATCTTCAAGTTTTATGAGTCAACAGAAAATGCTCATCAGACTGACCAATTATTGCAGAGAGAAAGTACTTATGTGTGTTATAGTCCAGTTGGGCAATTGTGGTTCCACATTTTCAGTTTCAGAACTTCAATTTTTATAAGACAACAGAAAATGCTCATCAGACTGAACAACTTTTGCTAAGACGTCAAGTCTGTATATGTAATAGTGTAGATGGGCTCTTAGTGTTCCACATCAGATGTTCGAGATCTTGGAATTTTAATCTTGCAACAGAAAATGCTCATCGGCCGTAAAGTTTTTTTACCAAGCCGCATTTTTTTAAGTCTTATAGTTTCGCTGGGTCGTTGTGGTCCTGCATCAGGTGTTCCACTTTCCAATATCAATTAAAGCCTATATTATGTTGCCCAGACTTAATAGCAATAGCTATAACAAAAAAAGTTTCATTCAAATCCGTCCAGCAACTTCCGAGATTAGCGTGTACAGACAGATAAATAGACAAACAGACAGATTTTTTTTTAGATTCTTGTTCCATTACTGATTCTTAGCCTAACTGAATATATTTTGTTTTGTAAATATATTCAAAGGACAGTTTTTTTTACTCTCTTATTTTATGTTTAACAACACATATGATAAACATTTATTTTATGAATAGAGTTTTACTATATGGGACCACTATTTTTGTAGGTTTGGTTTATATTTGGTGTAACTATCACTTAGCATTTAAAAAAGCCATTTTGTTTTCTTATAAATACAGACACTTCAAAAATATATACAGGTCAAAGTCGATAAATTAATATACCCTTTGGTTCAATTATTTATTCACACTGAAGTAATAAAAATAGAAATATGTATCTATAAAAAACATTTATATACTTAGACGCTAATTGTTTATTTTTCCTTTGTTCACGTCTCAACGAAGCAATTTTGTTATACTGAGGAGTTTCTAGAGTGACATAGACTACCTTTTACCACGTTAATCGTCATAAATGTAGTAATTTATATTAAGCGTACTCCTACAGAGTAATCTCATTCTATTAAAAAACATAGGACGTATACAAATGAAATCAAATTTATTCAAAATATAACTATCTTCTAACAGTCTGTTACTTGCAACACAGTCTTCTGAAGAATAAAACCAGACACTACTGCAGCTAATTACAATAGCTTTATACACTACGTCGCTGTCCGTTCCACTTTGTGATACGAAACTAATTAACATAAATATCTATTTTTTGCGCTTTGTGGGTTGCACACAATACGTATCCATCACTTGCCCATTCATGCGGACTAGTTACTTGTGCCACTTGAAATATAGGTGACCGCAGCTAGCTGTCATAGGAAATCTACAATATTAACAGCATTCAGTTCACATAGTAATCTAGTTAGAATTAAGATGCGACCGGTACTTAATTTTGCTATTCAAATGAGTGTCTAAACCTAAGCATGCATATGCAGAGCATTAATTACATCCAACACATTCAATTTCAGTAAGTAAATGTATATCCTAAAACAAAAACAGCCCAGTTTTTGTAAAACAAGATGATGTGGAAAGTGATTACATTTCTTGCGAGTTGTGTTGTCGACGATATTTTTTGCGATTCCCCAGTTTGGAACACGTGACTGGAAGTAAAGGCGCGCCAAATAAGGTGGAAAAAGACACTTAGCCCACACACTGGCGCTTTCGCAGTGTAAGATAAAGCTCCGCAGTAATTTCCCTCGAAGGCATTATTTTCCATGCTTCGCGCTCACCCCAACGCCATTACCATTCGCTTCATCTTCGGTTTCCTTTTGTATTTCGTATTGACACTTTGTATTTCGATTCGATATTGAGATATATTTTCTTTTTGATAAGATGACTGTTTTTAGGTCTCAAGTTATTAAGAAAATAACCTGTTATGGCGATACGTGAAAGAAGACATTGTAATTTGTATTCGCGTGGGTTGTCTTTTCAATGCCGTAGTTGTTATATATTGATTATAATGTACTAACATTCTTCAGATAGCATGAAGAGTATGAAAAACGGAATAAGGCATATTTTGATAACAGATTTTATGAGATTTTAAAGTAATGTTAATCGTGAAGGCTAGGTTTGGACAGATTTATATAGATAGGCATTTCTAGCTCCGAAATTTTGACTGGATTTCATTGGCTATGGTCACGGAATGACTTTTGTACAATATAATTCATTTTGTGGTAATCTACGAGGGATAAATATTTACCAATTGATGAGTTGCTGCTTCGTCTAACACTGAAAGTCATTCAAACGATTTTGAAAGTTAAAATGTATACTACTCGCAAACTAGCACGCTCTACAGGTTTTGATGCAGTTCGATATGACAATCCTTTTTCAAAAATTTGTCAGAGATTTTGACTTTGTCAAAGATATTGAAAATATTTTAATTGCCCAGCAATTAAAAAAACAAACACTATATTCTTTATCACTAAATTTTTATCGTTACAGAAATCGAGAAATAAAAACAGATAACTAGAAATTGTATTTCATGGAAAATACACTGCAAAACAATGCCAGTTATTTCATAACAAATACACAGAGTAAGTACTGTAGGACGACTCTAAAACTACATTGTTTCGTCAAAACAATACTCGCCGAGACCATGAAACGCGTATTCTCATAGCATTTGCAGCATACCTATCTGCGGTGAACGACTAACAATCGAATACAATATTATTTTTTTATGAAAAATATAAATAACTGGATTGTTTATAAACTAAAAATATGGCAACAGTTCTTGACTGTGTGTCCTTTATTAGAGCTGCACGTTTTATAACATAACGTAGATGTAAAACCGCTTAGAATGTAATAAAATAACAGCTATATTTTTAATACTTCAATTGTAGTAAACAAGATACAGGCTGTCTCATGATCAGTAGTAAACGAGCTTCAGTTCCTCGGGCTGTCAGGCATTGTTTATCCTAGGACAAAAGAGAAAGAAATTGTAAGCTTTCAAAGATATTTAGAAACGAAAGGAGATAAAAAGAGAGGCCTTGGTAACCGGACTTCTAGCCCATCAAATGAAGACAAAGTACTGTCTCTATACTTCAAACTTCAGTCAGAGGAGAACTGCTACAATCAAACGAGAACATTCGTATCATCGCAGATAGGACAAATATGAGTGTGTCCGTGACGAGACTGTTTCAGGATGGACCCATAAATCTCAAGAGCAAATTCAGACCTTTCATTAATTGTTATCAATTATCAGTTAAAATGTTTATTACAAATCAACGATTCACTACGAAAATGGTTTATCGGTTAAAGTAACAGACATATCAAAAGTGTGAATTAATTTATTTTCCATAGTAATTCTCATTTTACAGAAGATCACCAATACAGCCTCTTTGCTTAGAATATACTTTATCCCACAGTTCAGCAAGCATTACGTTCTTTACGGAGAACACAGAGGGAGACCAAGGATCTTCAAATAAAGGGAAAGGAAATATGCGAATACGGTTAGTATACAAAATTACAAAAAAATAAAGCCCGTCTTTTCTCTTACGGGTTCCATGGTTAAAAAATTTAGGAACCACTGTTATGAAATATTGTATGCAGTAAGAAAAGAACTCAAGGATGAAATCATCACATAATATCTTAGAGTCAGTATTTACCTCAGGGAATACCTACTTGTGATATATTTTTCATTTATTTTTTCTTTTTTTTTATTATATATATACGTATGAAATTGAACCAAAAAGCGTTACAAACTGACAAACATAATCACAGTAGTAACGTTAAATGAAATTCATATTGGCTATATTAACATAAATAATTAGTTTGCGTTTAGTATCTAGTGCACATGTATTTATCCCATAGTTTTATGTAGCACTCGGGATCGTTATGCATAATTCGCTTAAATAATTTAAATTACAACATAATAATAGGTTTGCATTATATATCATATTATTCGTCTAGAATATTAAACATCATGGTTAGGTAACATTACTACTGCTATGTAACCGAAACATTACATCGAAAAAAGTTAAATTCGCAAAGCTTAAAAAATCAATTGCAATGTTCCTAATTCTTAAGAAATATCGCAATAGGAATAAAGCTAATTCTATATGGTTCTTTACAAATACAAAAAGTGAATATAAATGAACATGAAGATCACCCAGTTTTGCAAATGTTACAGATAGCCAGAGTCACTTTCACACGAAAAATATAATCTAATATATAAAATTCTCGTGTCACAGTTTTCGTTCCCATACTCCTCCGAAACGGCTTGACCGATTTTGATGAAATTTTTTGTGCTTATCCGGTATCTATGAGAATCGGCCAACATCTATGTATTTTTCAAAAAAAAAAAATTTTGCAAAACAACGTTTGCCGGGTCAGCTAGTAGTGTTATAAATTTGTCATGTCCCTAGTTAAAGGTTAATACACACATAACTTCGAAAATTGATAGTTGTGTGCCCGGGGTAACTAAGGATCGAACCGAAGACCATCGTTTCTGCAGTCTGTTAAAAACACTACTGGGCTATCACCGCTTTTTTGTTCAAAGTAAAAGTCCAGAATGAAACAGATGATGCTGTAGAGCTTAGAACAATTGCGGAATTTTTTTGTCATTACTTCTAAGCCCTACAGCATCATCATTTCTTTCACTTATACACACACAGAATATATTATACAAGTACTAAAGTACAGAAGGATCACTTCTCAAACCAATTTATTGAAATTGCGACTCTTGCTACTAAGCAACAAAGTGCAATTCAGCTCGCATAAGCACTCAGTGCCGAACGCGATATTCACCTAACCGTTCCCGCTCTTTTCTAACACATAACGCTGTCGCTGTCTGACGCGGAGTGGCGCACTAGGGTTGTCGACTTGCCGCTGCTACTATAATATTTATTCATCGTCTATCTACCTACTTGACCACGTACCTAATAATAAATAATTATATATAAGTATCCTATACCACTATTTGAGCTCGTAGAACAAAAACCACAAAAATTCTGGTCGTTTACATTTTCACTATACTAATTCTTAGTTATTTTGAGTTGAGACGATTAAAAATAAAGCAACCATCTAAGACTCCTTGAGACCCCTGACTAGAAGCATAGCGTATTGGTTTACGTGCCCGCCTCGCAGTTTAGCTCTGCACCGAGTGTTGTTGGTTCAATCCCCAAATAGGACAAAACAATTGTGTTACCCAAGAATTGTTGTGTCGAGTCTGGGTCACGGTAATAATATCTAACAGTATTGTAACTCCACATAAACGCACGAAACTCGAGTTATACCTACGCGCCTCCTCGCCGGTACCCAATGGATACCCAGTCTAATAGACTGTGCCTAAAGTATGCACAGCCACGATCGTGCCGCAGCTCGCAGTGACGAACAGACGGTGACGATTTTTGTACCAGTGTTTTGTTATTCAAATAATTATTATGATGAAGATTAATAGATTATATTGTGCAGTTTTTGGTTGTTTCAATTCTTCGATAACTCACCCAACTATATTTTTTTTTAATTACCTGTAAACTCGGTAAGATAAGACTATTAAATTTTATAGGTACAATGTTTTTTTTGTTACAAATTACGAAGATTCCTGCTAGTTCTAGTATTATACTATTACCTACCTTATTTTAAATAATAACTACGCTTTTCACACCTACCTTCTTACACTGTAATTAACTTTAGCGTGATAAAGTGGTAATTTGATAAGCTTAATCTATTATTATGTTTATTATTTTTAAAACATATTGCGGTTATATTGTAAACTAGCAGGACACTTTTACCTGCGTGGACAATGTGACACCAACCACAATGAAAAAGATCGTACCTAACCATCGATATATAATACTACTAGGACAAGATGACGGGTCACGTACAAAATCTTAGCTAAAATCTGTCCGCGACCGTATTCCTACCAAACGGAGACAAATGTTTTAAAACAGTTTTAAGTTCAACCAAAATACAACCATAACACCGAGTAATAAAGTCATAAATCATAAGAAAATTATCTAATACTTACGACCAGTCGTGACAAAATACGTCATTTTCGTTTATTTTCTTATTTTTTCGAATTTTGAATTCGAATTTTACTACATGGTATGGGCTAAGACATATATGGACTCACGCAGAACACTAAAATAATTTATAATATGAATGAACGTAAAAGTTTACTAGTAACAAAATAATTTTTTTTAAAGGACAATTATTTATTCATCCTTTCTCGTAAGAAGCAATCAGTGCAGCTATGAACAATCCACAATAATTATAATATCGACTTCCTAATGAGCATCATTCTATATATATACACATATGACGTGTATGGCACAAAGCCTAGAACATTCTAAGCCTCCATGTCAGTCGTCATCACTCAATCAAACACACTGGACCTTTTTGATATTGATACAATAGACTATCAGCTTTGATTGATTATACTGCAACCATTGATATACGATAGCCATACCCATATGCAACAAATTTTCCACTTCAAAATATTCCTACTTATTAAGCAAAATTAAAAAATAAAAGCACTTTTATACGGTCTGTAGGTAACTATAGAATAATATACTGTAAAATAACCGAAATATCGCGTCAAAAAATATGAAATGTACGGAATACGAAAAAAAAAACATACGCTTCCATTTCGAGAATTTAGACTGCATAATGCCTTTTCCATAAGTGACGTTAGTAACACGTAAAAACGAATACAAAGAATATCCAGATCCACAAAAGTTACAGAGTGACAGACAGTCGAGTTGTTAAATATAATGTATAACAAGGATGTTAATTTCGTTACCTCTCAGTCGAGTATTCAAGTGGGTATAAAATATATACGGCGATAGCCCAGTGGTGTACGTAATGCTCGGGCCACACTACCGGGATATGCCAATAATTATTGCCATAATTTCAACAACGCCTAGGTGTAACCGCGATTTATGGCCATAATTTTACAATGCCAATCAATATGGCATATATAGGCAATAGCTCCGGCGGCGGTCTTTTTCGCACATCAAAGAAGATTACCGCAGTAATTATTGCGTTTGTGGCCACACTACCGTTTGTTCAGTGTGCAACACGAGTTCGACGACGACGCACGTATCTACCGATATGGAGTGGTCAAATGAAAAAAGCGCTCGAATTTTTGGAGTTATTGCAATCCGAACCGTCTCTCTGGGATACCCGACAGAAAGCTAAAAATTTAAAAGATTCATGTTAAAATAATTGGCACTCATAAAATACCAAACAGCTGCAGCTTCATCCGCCATCTTGAAAAATGATATTTTTACCGCCTAGTTTATTGGCATATCTCGGTAAACTCTAGTGTAACCACACGAATTCACACAGTAATTTAACGGTAATTTATTGCCATAATTATGGCGGTAACAGCCCGGTAGACGGTAAGGTAGTGTGGCCCGAGCATAACGGACTGCCGAGACGATGGTCTCGGGTTCGATCCCCAGTTACGGCAGTTACCCCGGGCAAACACCTCTGACTTTTCGAAGTAATATGTGTAGGTATTAAAAAATTTAATTATCGCTCGCTTAACAGTGTGCCCGGTAGATGGCAATAGGCTCGCCTCCTATTACATTGGGACCGAAACATAAAGCTGGGTCATTTTCACAAAAACTGTACACTGTTTCAAATATGTCGAAATTTATTTTTTTGTTTAGTTCGTTTGTTTTTCATTACATTCACAAGTGGTATTTCGTGCAATATATGAAAGTAATAAAATAATACCTTATTCTGAAGTATTTAATTAAAAATAGGCAATTTAATGCCCTTGGGAAACAAAAATTCTTCCATTCCGTAACTATAAGCTTTCGGTTATAGAAATAAAATAAAACACGCTTGGATTTAATCAACTGGTATTATTTATTAGTAATGGTTTGTACTTCAATATAAAATAAAGAAAAAATGAAAACATACATTTTTATCAATTTATTTTCCATTACGTTACTCTTTGGACGAAATTAGTTAAATTCTTTTTCGTAATTTACTCAATTAGGCAACAATATAAGAACTCTTTTTTAATTTATATTCATAAAATTATTACCAAGGAGCAAGTATACATGGAGGGAGCATTTCAAAACGAGTAGAAAACGTATATGCATCTCTTTTCTCTTTAATTACAAAACTGCATATGTTCGAGTATGATAGCCATAGAGCTTTTATACAGCCTTGAATGACATATGCCAAGAAAAATGTTATGTCATGTCGATGTTCGTCCAGCTGGAGTGAAAGCCGTGTCGAAATAAATTGCAATTTTAATTGCTACAAAATATTACGTACGTAGATATGACCACATTTAAACATTAAAAAATGACCATAGTTTGTAATGCCGTCAGATGTAAAAGCCAAATGGGACTATTGACCGAAAATGGTCAAAAAATATCTTACCACCGGTAAGTCATAATAAGTAAAATTGTAGATATCTGCCGTAATAATTATACAATGATATTTGTAAAGCTTATACTTAAAGATAAAGATAATGACCACCGTTGACACATATTTTTATTCCAATAGTCACAATGAAATAAATATAATAGAAATATTTCGATAAAAAATATGAGGATAGTGTTGTAATACAATTGTCAGTTAGAAAACCAGTTTCTGAAAGATTATAATTTGAATAATTGGTTATTAATTGTGATTTTTTGTAGATTTCCAAAGAATGAAGGTTTGATACTAAATTGGGTCCGAAATATGAGAAAGGGAGAATGTCAACAGTCTAATTCTTCTAAACTTTGTTCGCTTGATTTTGTGTCTGCTTGTTATTAAGGATTTCAAAAAAAAGTTTTGCATTCTTATGCTGTGCCTACTATTTTTACTAACCAAATATCTAATACTGAGGTTTGTACTTCTACTTTATTATTATTAACTTATATTTTTATCAATCAATATATACCAACATTGCAACTGTTAAAATTTTGCTATAGTAATCATATATACATATATGTAGGTATATCATAAACAGATTTGTGTTGTAATTTTCAGAAATGTCCGAAATAACGAAACCTTATTTTTAGAAGTGATAATAAAGCTTCAAGAGTGAACATGGCTTGCACTTCTGGAACTCAGGATGAAAAATTATTGTTCGTAAATGTTAACTGTTTCCACCCATGTACATCCCATTTTGGTAATACATATAGTATCAGACCTGCCGGGCAGTTATCTTTGTGGTATAAATAAATGATTTTGACTATTTAGACTTTTTTTTCAATTACTTTCTTAAATACTGTAAAAAGAGAGGTAATAATAAGATATGATTAATCATATCTTATTATTACCTCTCTTTTTACAGTATTTGTTTCTTTGTAGGCACCTAAGTACTATACTCTAAATAAAAGCTCGTAAAATAAAATACTACTGGTATATTACTTAATCAAATGCTTATCTTGTCTCTACATACCGAATTATATACCAATACCAATAAAAGATTAATGCATGAGAACATCACTATTGACAGTCATTTCTTCTTTTGAAAAAATTGCGACAAGAGTATTTCAAGAGGTAATAAATACAATACATCTGTCTCGGTCACACATATGAAATTTTATACAAGTAAAAAGAAATAACGATAGGTTTCTTGTTTATGCTTAAAGCTATCACTCCATGTATACTTGCTCCTTGATTATTACCATCTAAATTATCAAAATTTGATGACAATCAGATGGGATTTCGCTCTTAAAATTATATTTAAATCTAAATATATAATAGGACAAACACGGAATTGACTGTTCCAGTAGCGGAATGGAGTGAGTGACATGAATATAATGTACCATTTTCCTAAGAATTCCATTCCGAAACTTTTGGTTCCAATTCTACGTTACCTGCGTTTTGGTAACGGAACGGTGGTATCGGAAGTCTACCTTTAAACATTTTTGTTTAATTTATTTTTAACTAACACATCAGACCAACAAGCTTGGTATTAAATTGGGTTCATTGAAAGTTTATAAAGATTTCAAAATAATTTGCAAGAAATAAAATTGAAAAATTACTTTGAAATTGGTTGCGGTTGTGGAATATCAAAAACTGGCCGTTACTAAAGTGCGTGTTTCATCGTCCGCTGGTCGCCGTAAAAATGGACGAATCATTGTGGTAAAACCAATGACAGCCTTACAAATGTTACTAATCGACAAAAATATGTATAAGTGGTAGTTTTAATTGCGATCTTTCGTAAAAAATGGGGTTTCGGAAGGGAATTTTCCACCTTAGCTAATTTATGTCCTCACATAAATACAATTATTTAAATATTTTGTGTAATGTTACACTATTTCTGCAATTATAAAGAAAATCGTAAACAACTATACTTTCTGAAAAATCAATCATATTAGTATAAATAAGTCAACAAAATGTATAAAAGTTATGTTATTTTAGTGTAATTCTTAAAACTTCTCTAAAACTTCTACTAGTATTTTTGGAAATTACGGTATTATATGACTGTTTTTATGTAGCAATAACATATAATATTGTTAAAAACTAACCATAGATCCTCATTTTTAGTGTTGTTTTTCTTAAATGCGGAAATTATTCGTTAAATATTTATCAAAAGTTGTGGGACACCCCCAAAACCCGAATGTACACTTTTTGTGAAAATGACCCAACTGGCGAAGTGAGGGTGTGTAATAAACCTCTGCCTACCCCTTCAGGGGATAAAAGGCGTGAAGTTATGTATGTATGTGTGTATAAAATATATAATAACGGAAGTTATAAAACAGGCCTATTAAATTCCGAATTTAAATGAAGTTATTAATAGCGACCGTTTTTGTACAGAGCAGTTTTGTATAGTTATGCTCAATGGGCCAGTGAAATTTCGACAGCAGATAAGTATTACATTCTAGCGGACTTTTCGTTTTACTGTTTTTAAGGTGTATAATGTTCTATTTATCCTCCAATTTACCCTGAGGTTCAAACTTCATATTACAAGAATGACTGTGATTTCCATATAGGTATTAACCAATCGTAAAGAAAATATACATATATGACTTACCACTGGGTTTTCAATATCTCAAGACTACTACTCCTCCAAACAAATCTGAAGTCATAATCTTGAGTGCAGTGCATTTGCCGTCTTTAACCTTAATTTCTTATAAATATACCTACGTAACTAACCTGTACTGTGAATGCTGAGAGTCTACCTGCAGTAGTACATTTTTAATTAAAAAATAACAATTTGTGTTGTTGTTGTGTCCTATGAGTTTAGACTTCAGAGTAGGTAAGGTTTTATTAAATGAATTTCCAAAAACAAGTAAATCCTTGAGTTTAATGAAGCTAACAAGCTAAAAACTCTAAAGACCAAAATGTAATTTTCGTATATGACTCCCGTCAATTCAACAAAGCTGCACAAAAGGCAGCAGTATCAACGACGTGTATTAACGATTCCTATAAACACACTGCACTTTTAGCCTGATCGCTTACCTTCGACACGAAAAACGAGCCCCGGAGACTCAGGTCGATTTTAAAGAATGGAGAGTATTTATCAAAAATTTAAACGGTCTATTCAAGCTTATGTGAGCGTGCTCATTTCATAAAATTTTACGTTATTAATGGAGTTCGTGGCCGTAATATAAATGAGTCAGATACAATATTCTATTCTACTATATACACACTACACCAGCTAGTCCCAAACTAAGCAGGGATTGAAACTTTTAAACACTCGCGTTGCATGTTTAAGAATATATATACTATAGACGGGAATTAACGCGAACATGCAAATTAGGTATTTACATACCTTATTTTGCTTGACGTTTCGAGACGGTTGCACGTCCCGTGGTCGCAAGCTGACTGGTGTAGCGATGTCACGTCTCCGAGTGCGAGGTAGAAGATTCTATTTCTACCCCCGGGTCGTTGATATTCGAAGTACCGGCGCAAAACACACTAACCGTATCTGTATATTGAACATTCGCCGACTGCGCATTAAAGTGGGGTGTTGTTAGCCGAATCACAGGATTCCACGCCGATGACAATTTGAAGCCTTCTTCCCGATTGAAATTTTTATGTTTTCTGATTTCAATCGCTTCAGGCACAACTCTTGGGTATAAGTGGCGTTCCGTGGAGAGGACTTGGGGACGATGAAATTCAATCCAGTGATTGGTGCCCGATTGGAGTAAATATTCCGCAATCGCCGATTTGTTCGTTTGACGGTTCTTTACAGCTGCGATGTGCTCCTTTATACGTTCAGCGATAGTCCGCTTCGTTTGCCGTATGTAAGAGCTTCCGCAGCTGCAGTTGATTTTATAGACACCTGGGGTTTGTAGCGGTAGAACATCCTTTGGTGTGCCCACCATATTGTATACTTTGGCCCCTGGTGTAAATACGGTCGGAATGGAGTAGTTTTTTAACTTGTCTCCTATTTTATCCGTAACACCTCTAATGTAGGGCATGTAGGTCGGTTGTCTATTTACCGCCGGATGTTTATCGCGCTTGATAGGCCGCGTCATTCGTCGTTGTACCTGGTATCCGTTCTTCCTAAGTACCTCCTGAACATGGTCTAGCTCTAGCTTCAAATGCTCAGGGTCACAGAGGTCATGTGCTCTGTTTTTTAGTGACGTCACAACGGATTGCAGGTGTCGAGGGTGGTGATGCGACATGGCGTGCAGGTATCTTCTGTGTGCGTAGGCTTCCGGTATACGCAGTGTGTTAAGGACCCATCTGGTCTCACAGTCACTTTGACATCCAAGAATGACAACGATCTGTCAGTTTCCATTTCGTAGGTTAACCTCATTTTCGGATGAATGGAGTTAAGGTGTTGCACATATTGATCTACTTCCTGCTTACCTCCTTTTACGATACTAAAGATGTCGTCCACGTATCTTTTCCAAAGCCTGATGGTCTTGGACCCGATGCTATGCGCCTTTTCTTCAAAGTGTTCCATCCAGATATTAGCCATTACTGGGGCTACTGGAATCCCCATTGCGACACCATCGATCTGGAGGTAATATTGGCCTTGGAAGAGGAAGTAGTTGCCATCTAAGCAGTGTTTTAGTAGATCAATATAATTGTGAGGCATATCGTTGTCACTCAGTCTGTCCCTCACTACGTCCAGACATTCCCTTATCGAAACATTAGTAAAGAGCGACTCAACGTCAAAGCTTACCATTACATCTTCCGGTTCCAATCGGATACTTTGTACGATCTGGACGAAATGACGTGAGTTCTTTACGAAAGACCGTGTCATACCGACTAATGGCTGCAATACCGATGCAACGTGCTTCGCAAGGTCGTAAGTAGGCGAGGAAATCTGACTTACAATAGGCCGCAGTGGCACGTTGGGCTTATGTACCTTAGGCAAACCATATAGCCTAGGTGGTTGGTATGGCTTGGGACCATATAACTTGCTGTACTCGTCTTCCGTGAACAGGTCCTGGTGGTCTTGTATCAGTGTTCGTATTCTGCGCGTTACTCTGGCCGTGGGGATAACCCCACGGCCAGAGTAACGCGCAGCGCGCAAGGTGTATAAACCGGTCTCATATAAATGAGACCGGTTTATACACCTTGTTATCACATAACAACTCTCGTACCTTGTCCGTATAATCAGCCGTATTCATCACTACAGTGGCGTTTCCCTTGTCGGCCTTAAGCACTAAAATATCCTGGTTGTCCCGAATCCTTTTCAGTGCTTGACGCTCTTCTATAGTGACGTTGCTAGTGGGTATCTTTGACTTCCGTAATATCACCCCGACGTCCTGTCGTAGGGTATCGGCATCACCGGGCGGTACTTTATTACGGATAATCGTCTCCTCAACACTGCTGATTATATTTTCGTACGGTATTCGCGTAGGTGTTAATGCGAAGTTTAAACCTTTGGCCAAGATGTTAATCGCAGATTCATCTAAACTCGCGTTGGATAGATTAATTACGGTGTTACCGTCGGTTTAATAACTTCGAGAACTTTCGCTCGCTACATAGTTCGAATTTCCGACTTGCTTGTAAGAACGTTATCCGATCACATAAATCATAATCAACGCGAGATAGAAACTCACTACATTTCGTATGCACGGCATATAACTCACACTGTACACTATTCAGCTCACTATGTTTATTGCGTATTAACTGTCTCAGGAGACGTACACTCGCGTTATGTAGAATTTTACGGGAAAATGTGATATCACTACGTGGTTTTATACGCACACTCGTAGGTAATAAGTCCCAATCGCGACATTTTGTTAGAAATATCAACGATGTAAGTCAGATTTCCTCGCCTACTTACGACCTTGCGAAGCACGTTGCATCGGTATTGCAGCCATTAGTCGGTATGACACGGTCTTTCGTAAAGAATTCACGTCATTTCGTCCAGATCGTACAAAGTATCCGATTGGAACCGGAAGATGTAATGGTAAGCTTTGACGTTGAGTCGCTCTTTACTAATGTTTCAATAAGGGAATGTCTGGACGTAGTGAGGGACAGACTGAGTGACAACGATATGCCTCACAATTATATTGATCTACTAAAACACTGCTTAGATGGCAACTACTTCCCCTTCCAAGGCCAAAATTACCTCCAGATCGATGGTGTCGCAATGGGGAGTCCAGTAGCCCCAGTAATGGCTAATATCTGGATGGAACACTTTGAAGAATAGCATCGGGTCCAAGACCATCAGGCTTTGGAAAAGATACGTGGACGACATCTTTAGTATCGTAAAAGGAGGTAAGCAGGAAGTAGATCAATATGTGCAACACCTTAACTCCATTCATCCAAAAATGAGGTTCACCTACGAAATGGAAACTGACAGATCGTTGTCATTCTTGGATGTCAAAGTGACTGTGAGACCAGATGGGTCCTTAACACACTGCGTATACCGGAAGCCTACGCACACAGAAGACACCTGCACGCCATGTCGCATCACCACCCTCGACACCTGCAATCCGTTGTGACGTCACTAAAAAACAGAGCACATGACCTCTGTGACCCAGAGCATTTGAAGCTAGAGCTAGACCATGTTCAGGAGGTACTTAGGAAGAACGGATACCAGGTACAACGACGAATGACGCGGCCTATCAAGTGCGATAAACATCCGGCGGTAAATAGACAACCGACCTACATGCCCTACATTAGAGGTGTTACGGATAAATAGGAGACAAGTTAAAAAACTACTCCATTCCGACCGTATTTACACCAGGGGCCAAAGTATACAATATGGTGGGCACACCAAAGGATGTTCTACCGCTACAAACCCCAGGTGTCTATAAAATCAACTGCTTTTTTATTGTGTGTGTGGACTAGTTGTTGGCCGCTGATGGCCTTGACAACTTTACGCGGACTATGGGTGAGCGCAGAAGGCTCCCAACCCGTTAAAGTATACTAGACAGCGTTTTGACTCCCCAAGGGTGGACTCCCACGGACCTCGGCTTGGGGCGCTGCCGGCAATGCGGGACTAAGGTGTCCCGCGGTATTAACGTTAACGCGTCGCGTATTCCGTCCTCGTCGGCGAGTACGGAACCGCGGTCGAAGTTGTATGGCTGCGCGAGCCGTGTGTGCTCTGATTTGAGCAAGTGTAGTGTTATCGTCAGGTTCGTCTAATACGCGCCTAGGTCTCCTAATCTTAGAAATCCTAGATGGTGTATAGTTTAACGCCGCAACCAATAGTGGGTTGGGGTGTGTCGAAGCAGAGTCAAAGTAGCTACGGGAGCACTGTTTCATGAATTGCCTGATGGTCGGCAGTTGTAAGTCTACATGTAACTCCTCGTTACGTACGTACCACGGTGCGCCCGTAGCTCGCCGCATGAACTTATTCTGAAGTGTTTGTAGCCTATGGATCCTGTGTGGCCTAGTGTGTGCGAAAACTACACTAGCGTATGTCATTATAGGCCTAATACACGATGTGTATAACCTAATCTTGTTCTTAAGCGATAGTTTAGATTTAGGGTTGACTAAGCTATGTAAGCGCCCAAGCACAAAGGAGGCTCTATTGCGAGCCTTCGTAATGTGTGAGCGGAACGATAGTTGATCATCAAGAATCACACCTAGATATTTGGCTTCCCTAGTCCATTGAATAGGGGACCCAAACATCCTTATTTGTGGGGTCGCACCCGGAGGGTACAGGTGAGGGGCTCTCCGATGGAAAAGCACCGCCTGACTCTTCTCGGGATTGACCTCTATCCGCCATCTCCGGAACCACGCGCCTAGGGCGTTGGCTGCGGATTGGAGCTTCCTACTGACTGCGCCAGGGTCTGCGCCTGCGTAATAGATGGCTGTGTCGTCTGCAAAAAGTGCTGTCTGCACTAGCCGATGCATCGGTATATCAGCGGTAAACAATGAATACAAGAGAGGCGAGAGCACTGACCCCTGAGGGACACCGGCGCGGATGGCGTGACTCGAAGAGAGCGTGCCTTCAACGCGGTACCGAAAGCTTCTATCCGACAGATAGTCTCGTATGATGAGCACGAGCTTGTGAGGCACTCCCATAGTGAAAAGCTTGTAAATCAAGCCGTTGTGCCACACTTTGTCGAAAGCTTTCGCTACGTCGAAGAAAACAACGCCGGTGAATAAATTTCGCTGCAACCGCACGCTGATATACTCAACGATACGGTGAACCTGTTGTACGCACGAGTGGCGGGTTCGGAACCCAAACTGTTCGTGAGGGACCAAGAGCGATGCATCAGCGTATGCTTTCAGCCTAACATATAAAAGCCGCTCGTAAACTTTCCCTAAACCTTTAAGCAGACTGATAGGACGATAACTACTAGGCTCGGACCTAGGCTTGCCGGGTTTGTGGATTCCTATTACCACGGCTTCTTTCCACTGATGTGGAAATATGTTGTTGTTAATTGCGGCGTTATATATAGTAGTCAAAATGACTATGAAAGCTAAGGGGAACATTTTAATGACCCTGTTTGTTATGCCGTCCGAGCCGGGAGCTTTACGGGGGTGTAAACCCTTAATGATCATCCTAACCTCATCGGGGGTGGCTAGGGGTATGTGTTGCTCGTCATCGTCGTCTCCTATTACGTCATGTCTGTCTGTCAGGGGACGAGGTGGCGACGTGAGAGAGGCTCGACGCTCCACCTCGCTATCTACCTCTATTAGGTGGTCTGTGTCTATGTGTGACGTGCTCGGCGTACATTGTTGCTCCAGGCTGTCTGCCAGGCATTCTGTCTTGTCCCCGTCCTCGAAAGCCGGTGGACCATTAGGCCTGTTTAGAGGTGGTAAACAGGTCTTGGTGACATCTTTAGAGAGCGAACGAGATAGCTGCCAGAAGGCGAGGTGAGTGGGTTCTAGCTCGCTAAGTGTAGTTTCCCATCGAGAGTTACGCATCTCTTTAATACGCGACTTGACGTCACGCTGTAGAGAGCGCATAGTGAAACGATTGGACTCAGTCGGGTATCGGTCGTAGGCACGAATCGCTGCGTTCTTACGCCGCAACAAGTCACGTACATCAGCGGGCAGGCTCCATCGACGGTCGCCCGTCTCGGGTACCTGCCGTGAGCAATC
This sequence comes from Euclidia mi, assembly GCA_944739405.2. Lineage (NCBI taxonomy): Eukaryota > Metazoa > Arthropoda > Insecta > Lepidoptera > Erebidae > Euclidia > Euclidia mi. The sequence goes on along the minus strand of OX123183.2, from coordinate 89,558,579 downwards.
GTTAATTAACGATTGCACGTGACTCGTGAAGCTATCGACCGCTTGTAGTGTGTCATTGACCCCCATTTGATTGGCGCCTAGTGGTATCTGCTCTCTGAGCACTGGCGAGGACGACACGAGTTCTTTCCCGAGTCGTGCCCAGTCAGTGACCAGTTTAGTCGGCCTGTGCCCTGTGTCTATGGGCCCTATTCTCGGTGCAAAGTCTAACAGGACCGGTCTATGGTCGGAGTCTAACTCGTGTAACACTTCTACCGAACACAAGCGTAAACTTATGTTCTTTAAAAGGGCCACGTCTAGTATGTCAGGTCTGTGCGTCACGTTATCAGGATAATGTGTCGCCTCGAGCGGCGTTATAATGTCATAGTTAAGTGACTCAGAGAGTGACTCGAGTATCGTGCCGCGTGGGTTAGTCACTTGACACCCCCAGCGGGCGTTCTTGGCGTTCAGATCGCCCGCCACGATAACCGAGTCGCCTAGCCCCAGGAGGGCCTGAAGGTCTTTTTTCAGGAGCCTCTTAGGGTTGTGTGAAGTGCTAGACGATGGTGGGAGGTAAGCAGATACCAGGGTAATAGATGGGTGCCCTGTCATGGCGAGTTGACAGACCGAGGCCTCAATGTACTCCAAGGTTGGCGGATCCATAGGTATACAATGCAGAGACTTCTTAAAGTATATCAGAGTGCCCCCACCGGGCGAGTTCAGCCTATCATTACGCACTAAACAATAGTTTGCAATGTTAGGGTTTCTGTGTGCTGGCTTTAAGAAAGTCTCTTGCACGAGTAGTATATCTGTCTGATGGTCCCTAAGGATCGTGCCTATTTCATCGCGTTGCGATGCAATGCTATTAGCATTGAAAAACCCTACCTTGAGTGATCGTGGTTTGACTCTGCCTATAGTGTGCCTATCCATTACTAAAGCCCTAAAGTTTTCGAATGACTGAAATACGTACGCGTACCTGAAACGTATTTCTAACATGGCGTTTAAGTTGCCTTGAGCGCGCCTAAGCTCCGCCGCGATGGCGCTAATATCAGCGTTGCTCGCGAGCGCTGCGAATCTAGCTACCAGGCTGAAGTCGTCTTCAACCTGGGGGGAGTTGGGGCTGGCAACGAGTACCGGTACCGTCGCCGGGCGCGGGTTAGTGGTGGGCTGGGCCACCTTTAACGCGGGTGTAGGGGTTTGGATTGTAGCGGGCCTAGCTGTTTGCGCGAGGGGAGCATGCGGGCGAGATGGCAACGACGGGAACGCTAAAGGCGTGTTCCAAGCTGAAGGCTGAGCTGAAGGCTGAGACGGGCCAGAGGGCCGGGCGGGGGCTGGGGCCGTGGGCCCCGGGAGGACTTTGCGTGCGGGCGTTTGAGGCGCCTTCGCCGCGGGTCGAGTGGTACGCGGTGCCTTGGGACACCCGCGGTAGTTCGCGGGGTGACCCAGCTGCCCGCACAATACGCATGCGGGAGGGTCCTCGCAAAGCGCCTTGTCCCTGGGGCGCTTGCAGTCGGCGGTTGCGTGGTCCTCTAGGCACTTGACGCACCTAGGCCGCGCGAAACAATTACGCGCCGAGTGCCCATACAACTGGCATCGGTGGCACTGACTTATAGTGCTGTTGCGGCGGGGAGGCTCGACCTTAATGCCAGACAGGTGGCATATCGAGGTCAGCCTAAAGATGGCTTTCCCCGCCTCTGATTTGTCGAGCACGACGAGAACCATGTCGTATGGCTCACGCGTCCTCGCCTTTGTCATGCGGTGCACGTCGTGCACAGGCAGTTGCTCCTGGAGCAAGGAAGCCTTGACCTCTTCGGTCGTCAGCTCCTTCGGTACTCCCCTAATAACGGCTCGGAGGAGCCGCTCTTCGGGGAGGGTATAAGTGTGGAAGGAGATCTGCCTCTCCTTCAACACCCTGGTCAGCGCGCGGTGGTCCTGGGACGTGGCCACCTGTACCTTGATCCCCTGTTGGGTGGATCTGGCGCTGGTGTAGTTGACTTGGTGCTCATTGCACCAGGTGGACACTGCCAGCCACTTTGCCTTGTCCTGTATGAACAGGGGTGGAGGCATTGGGGGCTTTGTCGGGGGGGCCCCTGATGGGGGCTGGGGGGTCTTGGGTCGTGGTGTGGCTGGACGGCTGTGTCCTGGCCGCGAGCTTGATGGCGTAGGCGCCAAAGTCTTAGCCGTCTTGGCCGGCTTAGCCGCCTTGCTCGGCTTTGACTTGGCCGCTCGGCGGCGCTTTTTGCCCTCTACGAGGGTGAAGTCCTCTTCTGGGACTGAGGTTAGGTCTGACGAGTCTGTCGACTCGCTACCAGACTCCTCCTCTTCTTCCTCGTCCGAGCCACACACCGTCACGTCCATCTCGCTCTGAGCCCTAGACGGGCGGCTGGTGGTGGCTTCGGAGTCGGTAGCGCGCATACTCGGCAGCGGGCTGCGAGAGCGCGATCTAGCCGATGAAGTCGGCGAAGGCGGGCGGGCCGCGCTGATACGCGGCTGCGGTCCTACAGGCGCCTGAATGGCATCCCCAAAGATTTCCTTCAGACAGGAGAACGCCCTAGGGTTTGCAAGAATAGTCTCTAAACTTAACACTCCGGCCATCGTGACCGGAGTGTAAGTTTACTAACTTATTGACCTAAACTACAATATCTATATAGTCGCTAAGCGCACTATAATCCTAATAATAAATAAAGTGTCGGCTGACTTATTATAAGCGACACGCGTCGCGAGAACTATGCCTAACTTACAACGGAACAGACAAGTAATAACAATACCTACTATTATTAGCGCGGGTCGAACGCGCTAACTTCCTAACGGTCGCCGGTTTTGGCGCGAAACACACAACAGCGCGCTGTGAACGCGTTGTATACCTAACTTGTTTCCCTATCTGGTCTCGAGCGGGAATAGCCCGAGGTGTGGTTGTGAATGTCCCTCCCGACCCGGGGATGGTCAGGGGGGGATGTGTACTTAATTAGTGAGCCCTAAGCTTGTATTCCCTTCGCCAATCTTAATGTGCAAAAGGGTTCCTAACTGCCTTGGTGCCGGGGTGGTATGGGCCTGAGTAGGCCGGCACACCCAAACTGCACACCAAAGAATAGGATGAGGAAATAGGTAGGTGGGAAGGAGATGGTTGGGTTCGACTAGGAGACACCCCAAGGCCGAATGATCCAACCCCAGCCGACTTTTACGTAGCCCTGAAGGGGCTCCGCAGGTGTGTCGGGTCTACACCCACCCGGCTTCGTTAACACCGTTAGGTATCAACCGGGCGACCAGGCACAACACTGGTTTTATCCCTGAAGGGGCCAAGACTTTTGCTATAAATGTTTATAGAAACAGTAGGACTTTTGTTTGAATGTTCGTAGAAACACGATTTATAACGCCTGTTATGACAATTGCACTATCCTAAAAAGGACCGTGTGAATTGCCACAGCAATTGTTATTGAATACGAATAAACGTGTACACGTTTAACGTATGTAGGACGACAGCGGTAGCGAGCGAGCGTGAGCGCGAGTGCGTCTGCACGGAACGGATGCCAGAGCGGGCACCAATCACTGGATTGAATTTCATCGTCCCCAAGTCCTCTCCACGGAACGCCACTTTTACCCAAGAGTTGTGCGTGAAGCGATTGAAATCAGAAAACATAAAAATTTCAATCGGGAAGAGGGCTTCAAATTGTCATCGGCGTGGAATCCTACGATTCGGCTAACAACACCCCACTTTAATGCGCAGTCGGCGAATGTTCAATATACAGATACGGTTAGTGTGTTTTGCGCCGGTACTTCGAATATCAACGACCCGGGGGTAGAAATAGAATCTTCTACCTCGCACTCGGAGACGTGACATCGCTACACCAGTCAGCTTGCGACCACGGGACGTGCAACCGTCTCGAAACGTCAAGCAAAATAAGTTATGTAAATACCTAATTTGCATGTTCGCGTTAATTCCCGTCTGTATATATATATTCTTAAGCAGGGATTGTACTTTGGATACCGGGCAATGGATAATCGATAAAAATACTTTTATACGTTTTTTTTATAAATACGAACATATTATATATCATGTATATATATCGACACTTGAACACCTAGATTAAGACAAATATCTATGTTAACGCACACTAATGTTTGACTTTAAAAAAGCTTTAAAAATTGGAAGCGAACCCGCGACCTTCGGCATGGCAGTCGCTTACACTCCGCTACGCCTCCGGGTCGACAAAGAATCTTATTAGACAAATAATCTCAATTGTGTGGTTACAAGCAAATGTAAAATGTAACAAGTCATGCATGCTGATGGAAACGTCGGGCAAAAAATACCTAAAACATACTTTACAATAACTTTACTTCTTATTCGTAGCCTATATTATACGAAAGAGTTTATATCGAGCAGTGATCGAGCAGCTGAAACCATGGCGACGAGACTTCATTACCCGCCAGATAAGTAATGGCAACGTCAATAAGCCGTCCATGATTACCAACCTCACGACTCGTTTATCTACTCTATCATTGAGATGTTTTCCATCTTACGAGTTCGTAGCACAAACCGTAATGTTTTTCCTGTAAAGTTGGCACTAATGCTAAATGAACCGTAGGCGGGACGGGCGTAGTTATTTTTTTTTCGGTTTATTTTTTTGCGGTGTTGCTTTAAATTAAGAATTTCAACTTGACAGGAGAATATTTTAATGAGAATGAAAATCTCGGTTTAAAGAAATCCACTGCACTATCGTTACTGACAGATGAAGATTGGTACAACTCTGGCGTTCCTTATTTTAATTGTCTCTTTTATATTGCTTTGTTATGGCTTATTGTTTATTAATATCGTAAGCATGTTTTAGTGTCCTTTTTATGTTTGTACTTTCCTATGTGCACATTGCCTGAACTTGGTGGAAAATAACTTATTCAGACAATTAATGTCAATATTATTTCATAACAAGAAAGATGAAATTAATGTATCGATATTTTTATTTTATCGCGATGTTGTGAAGTCTCAAATGCATAAATTTATCGATTTCTGAAGTGATTGCGTATACCACGTGAGTTATAAATGAGTCACCTGACATAGGAAGTCACAATTCTGGCTATAATAAATAAAGATCTTTGAGTCAGTCGTTAAATATATCTTTGAAAATTCTGACAATCAAAGATGTCTAAACCATGATATTCGTCTAAGTTGTGTGGCGGCGGATAAGTTGGTTACATCAGGAGGCTAGAGTTCCAAAGCTGTTGTTGGATGGTAATTGTTGAATAAAATATTTACTTACTTTTATTCTACAGGAAAAAATTATTATTATATTTTTCGAATAAAATTTGGAGACACATCCAGGGCTGTTTATACTCTGCGATATTTTGAAGTCTAATTTAATTCGTATTTTGTAAAAACATGAGGGAAAATAGGATAAAGAATTAATTAAGATTTAATAAAAAAGAAATAATTTAAATTTAATTGAAAAATGTTTGTATACGTTAATGTAATGTCAAATGCAAAAGATCTGCATTCATGAATGTCATACACGATCAAAATAAAAATAATTGAAAATAGTGGGTGGTGAATAAAAATAATAAACTTCTTCATTGTTTTTTCGCCAGACTTCAAATTTAAATAAATTAATGTAGAATAACACCCTCCGCAAGTCACAATAAATCAGTCTACAGTGCTATTCTACATGTTTCCCTAACATAAGCAATTTAGAGGATTTATTTCATCACCATATTAATCGCTGCTGAGTCTAGCTACTCGCAAATTAAATCGTCAGCATTTGGACCGTTTTGGTCAATTTATTACTCAAGAAAAATATTAGTCAATATTAAAATGGGCCCATAATACAAAATTTATTTATGGCTATTAAACGTGAAGCTCGTGGCAAGGTTTCAGTCTTTTATTCACATAATAAGTACCTACCTGAAAAAAAATTGTATCGTATAATGTATATAAGTCCCCATAGACGTTTTCTTCTAAGATAATTCATTTAATTATTTAATGGAATCAAATATATAAAACTCTAATTGTAGTCATAGTACAGACTGATATAATGTAAACAAGTTTTTGACAACTACCTCTAGGTCGAGATGGTGATGAAACAATTTGTGATCTTTGTATGGAGATTACGGATAAATGCCTACTTACGTTGCAAATGTCATAAAACTGCAATCTATATTTCACAATAAATATTAGATGTCAAAGTCATCACCAACGCCGAAACGTGGTGGCAAATATAATATGGTACCAAGTCAAAATCTCCACCATTATTTCTAAATTGGGTATTTACGCGATTGAGATCTGTTAATTTAAAAAAAAAATTTTTAATAAAGTTTAAATCAATATTAAACGTTTATGTTTCACTAAAGTTGTATTTATGCCAAAAGAAGTGTGAAAGACATTGAGTTTGGTGTTTGAAAAGGATTGAAACCTCGCTGCCGACAGTTCTTGGCGGACAGATCAACTACCCAGTGTCAACGGACGGATTTCAAATCATCATCCTGAAACCCGGGGAGTATTTTACTTATTAACTTACACTCCTCATCACATATTTACTCGGCTCACATAACGTGAGCTTCGTCCATCACACACTGGCACAGTTTCTGTCTCCTTTTGCTTGACAAAAGTGGAAGCAAAATCGAGGACTGAACAAATGCCCCATACAAACACCCACTACACTAATCACACTTCACAATTATTATTTTAAGTGTATATACATCAATTTCCAGTTGATTTATTTGAATATAATTAGTACCTAGTATAATAATAGCTACAGCCTACAGCTATCTTACCTAGTGTACTTAAGATTGTCCAAGAAACTAAGATATTATAAGTAATATAGGTATCTAATAATCAAATTACCTTTCTAGTTCCTTTGTTATTCTTTTTCTGTTCAATTTGTATAACTTTTCTTATTATTTTTTTTTTGTAACATACCTACATCACTGTACTTTCTTAAAATATTTCTGTCTTTTAACTTTTTCTGAGTATTTGTTATATTTATATATTAACATCCCTTTCCCCATACCCTATAATATTTTTCAAATAATTCAGCTGTTTTATTTTTCTTCTTTTAAGGTAATTTGGGTACAAAATATGTCTACACACACTTTGATGACCCGTAAGGCTTTGGCAAAGGAAACGGAGCACAAGTTGAAGATTGCACTATTGGAACTCAAGAAATATAAGGAAGATCATAGTCAACTGTTGAAGGAACGAATTGACAGTGAAGAGGAAATTAAGTACGTTAATGACAAAGTCTCACAACTGAAAGCACAATTGACGGAACTCCACATAGAACATATGGACATTCTGGACCAGCGGGACAGACTGCAGGAAGAAGTCAGATCATATAGTAGCTGCGATGATACATATATGAGGCAGCTCAGTCGCATCATGGAGTTGGAAACAAGCTTGAGTGAAGCTCAATCCAAAATAACAACCTTGGAGAATTCCATTCAGTCACTAAGCAGCGCAGCAAACCAGGACCTGTTCTCTGAAGTCATTGGTGGAAAGGCAAATATTTTTAAATCTGTAAAATGTAATTGTAACTTTACATATAAGGTGTCAAATGGTAAATTTAGGAAATTGACAAAATTAAATAAATTAATAAAGCGACTTGAGTTAGGCTATAAGAGGTCAAAGAAAATTGTAGATTTAACACAAATTAACCATGATTTAGTTAAAGAGAGTGAGTTATTAGTTTCTAAGCTTAAGGATAGTAGTGAGCAATTAGCCTGTAGCCGATTACAATATGAACAACACACATGTGAGCTGCAAACACAAATCACATCATTAAATGCACAGCTCAACAAATTGATAATAGATCATCAAAGTGAAACACAGGAATATATATTGAAATATGATGAAATTAGCAGAGTTGGTAGAGAAAATCTAAAACAACTGCTCTCTATGACCAACAACGGTAACTGTTTAAATTGTTCAAATCATAAGTTAGAGGCTTCACCTAATTGTACAACCAAGTTAAGTGACTTTCAAGATAAATATCCTTCGAAAACATGTCATGGTTCTGACACATTGTTACATAATGAAAATAATAAGGTTTTAGATAACAATGTTTTAATTTTTTCTGACCAATTAGGAATTGGTATGGGTAGCCTGATTAATAGTTATACTGATCGGTCAATACAAAATATTTGTTCACCAGGACAAGGAATGTCTATGTTAATTAATAAATTAAAGTATGCTAGACTAAATAAACATTCTACAGTTATAATTTTATATGGGGATAGCCTACTAGTTACCAAGAAAGAAATATTAGCTTTATCAGATATTATGATAGAACAAAGTTCTAAAGTGGGGTGCAACTTTATTGTCTGTGCATTACCATATTCCAATAACTTATCTTATAAAGAAAATGACCAGATAGGTAAATTGAATCTATTATTATATAATAGCACTTGTAGTCATAGTGACCATATTTTATTTTTTGACTCTAATATTTTTATTAGTAATTTCTTTTTAACAAAAGATACTATGTATCTCTCTTTTATATATAGGCGACAACTTGCTAAATTATTAGCATTTAATTTACATAGTGAACGCAGTACTACTAGAGTACTTAGGAATTTGGTAGATAATAGTTATACCAATAGTAGTATTGACAAATCTATTAGTTTAAACTACTAGATGAGACAACAGATAGGCATTCATGTGTTTTAAACTTAGCTCATCAAAACATACAAGGCCTATCTGGCAAAGAATTAGAGATAGATTTATTTTTAAAGAAACATAAGTTGCATGTATTATGCATTACGGAACATTGGTTAAGAGGTGACCAATTAATATTCAATAATGAATTTTATACAGTGATTAGTGCATTCGTAAGAAAGAACGCTATTCGTGGTGGCTCTCTCATATATGTTTGTAATAGTATTAAATGTAAAGAACGAAAGGACATAGCCGAACTTTCTATCGAGCGCACCGCTGAGATATCTTGTGTTGAACTTGAGCAACACGTCATAGTCTGTGTATACCGACCACCACAAAGTGACTTTAGCCAATTTGAAAGCATCATGGAGGACGTCTTAAAACACTTAAGTTCCAGCAGGAAGTCAATAATCGTATGTGGTGATTTTAATGTTAACTTGTTAGAACAATCACCAACTTGTACTAGGTTAGTTAGTTTATTTATGTCATTTAATTTGAATGTTTTATTTTCTGAACCAACCAGAACTACCTCACATTCTTCTACATGCTTAGATAATATTTTTTGCAATTGTTTGTACTTAAGTAAAGCTGTTTTGAGTGACTTGACATCGGATCACTGTGGACAAAAGGTTGTAATTCCAACTAATACAACCCCTACAGTACAAAAAATCACATGTAGGCCTATGACCTCTGCTCGCCTTAATCGCTTTAGTGATGATGTTGCTGCTAAGATCGCCAGCATTGACTTAACTCACGATGATCCAGATGAATTATATAAGTGGTTATTTGATGTTATTAAAAATGAGTACAATAAAATTTTTAAGCAGAAGACATTTGCCAAGAGCTCTAAAGTTAAATTTTGTGATTGGGCAACAGTAGGAATATACAAAAGTAGATCTAGGTTGTATGATCTGTATGGTATGAAGCAATACAATTTTAATCCTTCATTTATTGAATATGTAAGAAATTACTCAAAAGTTTTTAAGAGAGCATGTGCTTCAGCTAAGTCTATATTTATAAGTAATAAAATTAAAGAATCCAAGAACAAAATTAAAACAACTTGGAACATTATTAACAGTGAGACTGGTCGAGCTAAGTTAGTAGATAATAGCTATGAATTAAAATGTAATGGAGAAATAGTTACAAAGAAAATTGATGTTGCTCAGGCTTTTAACAACTTCTTCATAAACATACCAGTGAAAACAACCAAGTGTTTAGACTCATGCCCAAGCAAAGCAGAGATGTTAGTTAGGGGCAATGTGAATGAGTGTGATGTGCTGTTTAATTTTAAATACATTGACACCAATGACATCCTCAAGACTTTCAAGACCATCAATATTAAGAAATCTATTGACTTATGGGGTATTTCAGTTAGTCTTGTTCGCCAAATCATTTTTAGCATAGCTCCATATTTAGCTGCAATATTTAATAGATGCGTGGATAAAGGGGTATTTCCTGATTTAATGAAACACAGCAAGGTGATACCACTTTTCAAAAAAGGATCCAAGAGCGACCCTAGTAACTTTCGGCCAATTTCTATCTTGCCTGCAATCAGTAAAATTTTTGAAAAGGTTATTTTGCATCAGTTAGAGAGCCACTTTCTCACAAATAATTTATTGCACAGTGAGCAGTATGGCTTCACTAAGGGTCGCTCCACCGTTGATGCCGGTGTAACTCTATTAAAACATATCTTTAACGCTTGGGAAAATTCGAAGGATGCCATTGGTGTTTTTTGCGACTTGTCAAAGGCTTTTGATTGTGTTGAACATGATACACTTTTACGTAAACTCAACCATTATGGTATTCGAGATTGCGCACTCAATCTTGTTGCCAGTTACCTTAGAGATAGAGTTCAGTATGTAGATGTTAGTGGAAGTAGGTCTCAAGGTTTGCCAGTGGGAATGGGCGTTCCACAGGGCTCTATTCTTGGTCCGTTTCTTTTTTTAATATATATTAATGACTTGCCATTCTTTGTTAAAAATCTATGTGATATTGTTCTTTTTGCTGACGATACTTCACTTATTTTTAAAGTTGACCGTAATACAAGTAACATTGACAGCGTAAATAATTCTCTTGCGCAAGTACTACGTTGGTTCACGACAAATAATTTGCTACTCAACTCTGGCAAAACAAAATGTGTGAAATTCACTTTGCCGAATGTCAAAAATGTTCTTACTAATATAATTTTAAATAACGAAACAATTAACCTAGTTGATTCAACTGTATTTTTAGGTTTAACTTTAGATTGTAAGCTTCAGTGGGGTGCCCAAATATCCTGTCTGGCAGTCAAACTTAGTTCTGCAGCATTTGCAGTTAGGAAAGTTCGCCAATTCACAGACGTAGATACTGCTAGACTAGTTTACTTTAGTTACTTTCACAGTGTAATGTCTTACGGGATACTATTATGGGGTACGGCGGCCGATATTCAGACAATTTTTGTTATTCAAAAGAGGGCCATACGTGCAATATATAAGTTAGGTGCTAGAGATTCTTTACGAGATAAATTTAAAGAAGTAGAAATATTTACAGTTGCATCGCAGTATATATTTGCTAATTTAATGTACGTTAAGAAAAACTTAACTCTTTACCGTAAAAATAGTGACGTGCACAAAGTGAACACAAGGAATAAGCATAAACTAGTGGGCACTAACTACCGTCTACATAAAGTTCATAACTCATTTGCGGGACTCGGTATACAATTCTTCAACAAATTACCTCTGGAAATAATGAATTTACCTCTGCACAAATTTAAAACCACTACTAGGAATTTTCTTTTAAAAAGGGGTTATTACACTATTAAAGAATTTCTAGATGACAAGACATCATGGGTCTAGTTGCTTTTTTTTTTAAATTCACATTATTGTTATTTTTATGACTGTGTAAAATACTCTCTTCTTAATTAGTAACATGTTAAGTGGAGGTGCCTCGTGAACACATGATTTTTGCAGGATTTGGATATTATTACGATTTGTTGAGTGTAGTTTATCATTATTTATTCCTGATCATATCGTTGTTCACTTGTCACCTTCACAAAATTCTTTCTGCATTTGCATTCCTTCACGCGGTCCACTGATTTATGTTCATAATAACGATCTGGAAAATGGAGGTAATTGGCGGTTATGGTTAGTATACCAATAGATTGTTTCTTACTGCCGGTTCGTATACCGTTATCGTCATGCTCACTAAAATGTCATTTCTTGTGGTGGCGTCGTGTGTCGGGTCATCCCTGTCCCTCTAATATGGCGAGAGGGATGATGGCTGGCACATGCGTCATACTCGTGAACGGGTGCTACTTGCGATGACTGGTCGATGACGGTCTTGCGGGCTGGTATTAGATTTTAATATTTAACTGCATCATTTCCATCATGGGTCTGATCACTTTCGCGGATTGCCTGCATTGTTAGGTATATATAATGTAAGTGGATGCTCCTGTTTCACCATGTCTATTCTGAGGAGACTAACCAAATGAACATCAAAAGTATTATGCTTGAGTATTATTAAGTACAGTAAATATATACAAGTGATATAGAAGGTGTAACAGTTGCAGCACCTTACAAAATGTAAATTATGTGTATTATGCAAAACCTGGCGAAGAAAAAGAGTGACCGTGAGTTTTATTGCCCGTTCTTTCTCATGGTTCTACCTATTGCTTTGCGAACGTGGCAGTAAATGTAAATGTAGAGTCTTTAAGTAATTATTTCATAAATTTATTATTTTGACGTTCATAAGCGTCACATTGTGACCCAAATGAATAAACGATTTTGAATTGAATTTGAATTTAATAGATAGGTATGTATGAGTAGGTGTACAAATAACGAAACTTATTAAGTACAAGTGCAGTATTGCCTTTTTCCGTTACCTCGTAAAATAATTATTGTTACCTCGTTAAATAATTATTCATTTTGCTATCTTATAAGTATTTGCACATGAATGCAATTGAGTGTACACTTTGCTGGGAATAAATAAAATTTAAGCACAACACAAAGGAAAGATCACACTTACACGTTACTACAGTGGAACTACCCTTGTACTATGTAACTATATTATATTCTTATATAATTTGTATGAGACATCAGCGCAATACTGTGAGGTAATAAAAGTATTCAGTCGTGTCACATCGCTTAATTCCGCTGCCGCGCAGTGCTGTCTTGCCCGTGTGGTGTGCAGGCGTTGAATAAGACAGCAAGATGGAGGTAGCCACAGATCCTCCACTGTAATTAACTTAGATTTACTTAGTGCTTGAGCTCATTAGCTTAGTCTCAATACGCTGCACTGTATAATAGTGTGTTCTGAATGTAATCTGTAACGACATCAAATGTACTATAATATAGTTGCCGATGATGTCTCGAGTTTGACTTGTTTATAAAATGAAGTACATGTAGAAGATAGAATATAAGTGGCAACTAAATAATTAAAAAAGGTTGCGAATCCAAAGTTGAGTGGTAAGCAAAAAAGTGGTGTACACTCAAGCACTATACTAAGTATATGTAATTGGTCTATGACTAAGTATTGTATAGTATATATTTAGGAAAAGTTTCTGTCACACTTATAAGACAATATTATTTAGTACATTCATGAAGCATTTACCTCAACAAACGACATGATTACATGTATAGTGATCTGCCCACACCAGATGTTGAATAACAAAAGGTTATTATTGAGTACGAGTACTAATTAATCGTATTAATATTAAAGATTTTGTGGCCAGAGGATGGAGTATGTCACATATTAGTCACAGTAAAAATAAGTAAAGAAAAGAGTGATACACCATCGCTGTTTCGATGAGGCAGTAACACACACGCTGATCATTCAGCAGGATATTCTCAAAATACTGTAGGTACATACTATAAACTAGTTTCCAGAATGTGCACAATAGGCAAACCGAACTCACAACCAAATATCTGAATAATATAGAAAATAATCCAGTTTTACAAAACATTTCCAGTAAATATTTAAATAGCAACAGATAATTATATTCATTCAACTGACTGGCAACTAATCCCTAAATACGTCTACACAGACGAGTCTACTATAAACGGATCAAATAATACCGCGAGTAAAGTTTAAATTGAAATTTATTTATCAATTTGTGGAGGGAAGGTCTTCTCCAATTAATGTTACACGGTAAATATGGAAGTTGAAGTTTCTGTGCAAGATACAAAGGTAGAGCTTCAATATGCAAGAAGTACATCAAAAAAACTGAATTTACAATCAAAAGAAACACGGGAGCTCGGCAGGGGCTCGATTGAACGGCGTGTCACTGTTCATAAATATTAATAGTCGAGGGAAAAACCCAGGGCTACTGCTCTCACTCCATGCATAATTTCACTTCTACGTCCGCTACAAATTTTAATTGCTCGAGTTGGTACATCGCAACTTTGTTCAATGTTACAGTGACGAATATACCACCCCCTTTGTTGTTTCAAATAAGCACAAAAAATTTTTGTGCTGCGTACAGCGCAGCGCTGTGCCGAGTGTTCTTCACTTTGGTTACGTTAGACTAAACTTTTGCAGCGCACGCCGTTTTAAGCTTTGCGACGTATTTAATTTGTTTTAGTTGAGAACTTATTGTGAACTTTTTTAATTTAGTGAGAGCCAATATAACTCTGCGTAATGTAAGTATGGAAAGCTTTGATTTTCATATTTTAGTACGCATGTTAATTGTTAAGATCGTTTGTTGTTTGTTTTTCGGTACGATTTTTATCATGTACTAGCTTTTGCCCGCGGCGTTAAATACGGGGTAATACATATCTACTTTCAGTCTCAAGTTGTGTGAAGACACTCCTGATTATTCTAAAGAGTCAGAAGCTCTATAGGGTAAAAAGTAACTCGGTCGGTATCTATGACAAATGTCAAAGCCATGTTTCAAAACGTGTTCAATATATATATCTATAAACACTTTCGCGTTTATAATTTTAGTAGGTAGAGAAAATCGTTTAAGATAAGATAAGATAAGCTTTATTTGCATAAACATATGTGTGTACATACAAAGAAAGTGCATACATACAAGATGACAAAATAAATTAAGTGCAGACATGTTTGTCACAGCATGACGAGCAAAAATAAATTGGTTACTTATAAAATTATACAAAAAAAAGATACATGTAACAATATATTAATTTTTTGTCCAAATTATTGTTTCAGCCGTTTGAGCGTAGTATATAATTATTAGTTTAGATATGCGAACCTAAAAGTACGGTGATAATATATTTATAGTCTAAGATGCGAACAATGTAATCACCGTGCACAATATGACAATACGTATGATGTGACAGTACTGACAGATAGCACATGCGCAACACTCAATTATTTGCGCATGCGTTCTTATTTCCAAGAGGAAAATTTCTGCCGTACTAACTTCTATCCTCCCTACTATCCCTCCCAGTTAAATTTTTGCAAATTATGGTAGCCTATGTCCGTCTCCATGGTCCAATATATCTCTATATTAAATTTCAACAAAATCGGTTCAGACGTTTTCGCGTGAAAACGGAACATACATACATACATACATACACACTTTCGAATTTATAATATTACTAGCTTTTGCCCGCCGCTTCGCGCGCATTAAATTCGGGGTAACACTAATCTACTTTCAGTCTTAAGTTGTGTGAAGACACTCCTGTTTATTCTAAAGACTTCAGAAACTCTATAGGGTACAAAGTAACTCGGTCAGTATCCATAACATTATCTACCGTTATCTACCGAACGGTACATATTAAAATCACTTGCATTCAGTCAAATGTCAAAGCCATGTTCTAATACATGTTCAATATACATATCTCTATAAACATTTTCGTATTTTCAATATTAGTAAGGAAAATCGTTTTAGCCGTTTAAGCTTATTATATAATTATTAGTTTATATATGCGAACAATGAAATCAACGTGCACAATATGACATTATGTATGACGTGACACTACTGACAGATATGCGATAGCACATGCGCAGCACTCAATTTTTAGCGCATGCGTTCTTACTTCCAAGAGGTAAATTTGTACCGTACAAACTTCTACCCTCCTTACAATCCCTCCTAGTTTAATTTTTGTAACTTATGGTAGCCTATGTCCGTCTCCATGGTCCAATATATCTCTATATTAAATTTCAACAAAATCGGTTCAGCCGTTTTAGCGTGAAAACGGAACATACATACATACATACACACTTTCGAATTTATTATATTAGTAGGGAAGTAGGGATACTATTTAGGTTGTAATTTTGTTTTGTTTCGTAAACTAGGTTCTTGTTACTTTATGCTTCAGTGACTCAGCATATTAATCCTCTAGAAGTAAACAACAGTAATACATCTATCCGTCGGTCTATCAATGTAATAACGAACTAATGAGCGTGCTTGACGTTGGTGTCAATATGTCTGCAGGTCCTCTCAATGTGATTTCGTATGAGGCTAGACTGTATCTAATTGACACATACGGTCTTACATACCCACAATTTCAAAAACAGTTAGTCCACATGTCTACCTAATGTATAGCTTTATGGACGTTGGCACATTTCTTTTAAATACACTCACTGGCTTCTTTGAATTAGAGATCATACGGGTGGCATTAAATTTAATATCTGTTTCAAAAGTTTGTCATCACAAATAAATGGTTTTGTAGTACAATAATTAGACTACTTTTAATGTTTTTATTTGTAGTTAGAATGCAAGTGGTTTAATTAGCAGTAAAAAGTGTCATTTTTATCGTTTATGTTTCAATTTATTCATTCAAAGCTGACATGTGGTATCATGTCAGTTTTGAATTAATCTTACGTTACTATGTTCCCAGTCTGAATATAAATAACGTAACAGCAAAACTTTGTCGTGAACCCATAATTAGATAGGTAAGTTAATTTTTGTATCAAATAAGTTACGTATAGGTATGAATTCGGCGAGGTCAGCCCTCAGACGCAAAAGCTCAAAGCTTATGAAAAGCTGTCACAAAAAGGCGGCTGCATCGCTGAGAATTCCCTTATGAGTATAACCAATCTAAGCTGTAATAATATTGAGAAAACATGTTTACTGTATAATAGATTAGTGTAGTTTAAGGGCTTTAACTTTAGTTATTAGTTAACTTATTACCATCATGCGAATGTTTCAATGAAAGTTTAAGCAGCAAGTCTAATTAGAGGGTAAAAGTTTAGATTAGGACATTTGTAATCAACACAAATGTCCATAAATTTTGATATTAAAATAAATAAAGCTATAAAAGTAAGAGTTTTATAGTATCTTATATTCCATATTAGATACCATAGAACTCTTGCATTCCGCGGTTTTACGCGGATACTTCAGCTTCTTGCTCCCGATAGTTTTGGCTGTGCTTTGTCTGTCAGTCAGTCAGTTAGTAACGAAATAATTTTATAAATGCATATAAAAAAGCTTAGAGGTATTAATATAATGGAAAAGATTTCGAATTTTGGCGGTGCAGCACAATGCATGGTAAATGGCGCGTTCTACTTTTCTACCGACAATGATGTATGTTAAAAAAAAATGTTATTCGACCAAAATTCTCTATTTTTATTTTTACTGTATTTTTATGGACCTTATATAAAATTACAATAACACCAAAACCCCGTTTTTATCGTTTTCGCTCTTAACAAAATCATTGTGACATAGTATTAAAACACACATTTTTTTAATACTTCGATGAATTGAACGTTTCTGAAACCTTCGATTACTGGAAAATAATTAAAAAAACATTTTATAAGGGAATATTTACGTTTTACTTTTTTATAAACCCAAAAATATTGCACTCCAATTGTCAGTAGAAAGAAGAACGCCCCATATGCATTGTGCTGCGCCGCAAAGTTAGAAACTGTAACGAAAATTAAATAAAAGTCATCGTAATTAAGGCGCTGTTATACATCAGAAGCCGTGAAACACCTAATTTTTTGTCACGCAACTAGCCATAATGGTAAATATTACAAACTAGCAAAAAATAGAGCTTAAAGTCAAAAATCTGAACTAAAGACTTTTGAAAGAATTTTTCATGTATGTCAAATAGAATCACGATAAAAAAATCACAAAAACGAGGCACAAAATAATCTTTCGTCTCACTGCTTGCAATATTTTGATCGTAAGCTGTCATATTTTATTTAATAACATTAAAGGAAACCTAATAAACTAAAGAATTACCCTGTTTATTTTCATATTATACGTGTATATTTTTTAAAATTTAATAAAATCTGCCAAACGTCTTATGGTTTTGACGCTCGGTAGTTCTCATCAATATCAAACGCTTGGGCAATTTAAACCTTATTAGCATAAGCGGTGTACTGAGTGCCAGTTGCTAGTTTACGCCCCGCCCAGACCTCATCATTCGGTTATGAGCCTTGTGAGAGATAGGTCATGTCGCTTGTGTCTCAACTGCACGAAATTTTACGTAAACCTGTTTGTTATTGTAATACGCCGATTTGAGTTCGTAATTTCATGTTTTATGTTATAGACTGAATACCTTGAATCAAATAGACTTTTCATGTGACTATGGACACATATAATTAGAATCTAAGTATATATTCTTGTTGCGTTTAATGTGTTATTGTTTCCGTGCTTATAATATATAATTAGAAGAATAAAAAATTAACAATTAGAGAAATAAAGTTCTACGAAGGATTTGTACAAGAAAACGTCGTAATAAAATAGAAAGTCATTCATGGTAGTATGAAAGTAGAGTATGAAATATGTAACATTTTTAAACAAATTATTTTCATAAGAGTCTTTTATGACTGACTATACAGCTGCCACAGTTTTCAATATTTGAAAGAGTAATAACATAAAATCGAATCATTTTATGTACCTATCATTGCAAATTCATTAGCTTGTCAGAGCGCCTGGAGCGCTTAGATGCCGCCACGGCAAACAATAAACAGCGCTAATATGGCGCTCCACAGTCCGCACACAAGCGGTAACGAATGTTGTATTATTGTGTTGTGAACATAAACCTATTAGGTACATCGGGTAAAACTTTGATTATTCATAAACTATTAGGTATGTCTCAGTACATCCAATATCTTTATAATTTCTAAAATCAATCATTTATAAGTAAGTAGGTGTCTTCTCTGTTTGCTATAAAGTACCTAACTAATTATCTTTATTGTAATTACAGGGAAGTTAAAGATAACAGTTCTGCAACGTCTTACACACATTTGACGGCAGTAAATCCTAACACGATTTGTTCAAGAGCTAGCCAAGAAATGCCAAACAATTTTTTTTAACAAATTTGACTCGACTCCCGAGTGATAAGCAAAAAATACAAGAGGGATAGCAGTGACTCGTTCGAATTGCGTAACAATATGTCTACAGCTTCAAATTTTGGTATATTGGTAAAAAGAAGAGATAACAGCAGTAAAGCCAACTTAGTTAAAAATATATTGTACAAATTAAATATTTGCAATGTAACAGCAGTTGCGCATGGAGTCTAAAATGAACAACTGGCTTTGCAACAACTGGCGGATCAAGAAATTGTAACAATCGAGCCTTGCGGATTATCCGTTTATTGGTGCCACGCCAGGTGGATTAATAGGTCCAAACACGATTGTGGAAATTTAATGTTTTATAGTTGCCTATAAGAATGGCCTGGAAAATAGTATAAGAGCAAATAAAATACAAATATGGAAACATGATAAAAAAAGTGAACTGACTAGTCTAAACAAATATTGTAATTGGTATTACCAAATTCAAGGGCAACGCCACGTTACACGCAAACAAAAATGTTTATTTCCTGTGTGGAGTGGCGAAAGTATACCACTAAAAATAGAAATTATAGAAATTCAAGCTCGAAGGATGGCATTGCGAGATCACGGAGAGGAAAATGTTTCATCAGTGCTTGAAGTTTCTTCGATACCAAGCCGTAAAAGGAAATTAAATAAAAATTTGCCTCGTGACAACAGCAAATAATAAGTATTGAACCCTCATCACCTCACACACTGCCTTTAACTTTCGATGAGAATAAAGAAAACCTGCCCGGTTCTAGCAGACAGCTAACGTATTTGATGAGCTGTAAACTCTGTATTTCGTTAGTAAATGATAAATAAATATCTTTTAATGTTTATTTTTCTTTGAAACAACACATATTTTAAGCGAAAGAAATTTTTTATATTTTTCCATACAAACCTGTATGAGGAGAGCTAACGAAAAAGCAGTAACTCAAATTTTAATTCTATAATTTTCTAAGCAACATAGCAGTATCTCATGAATAAGATATATCCACGTATATTTTTGATATTTCATCTATTGTGAAAAATAATATACCTATAATAACAATAAAACATCCATATATAAATAAAATAAATTAACTTTTACTAAACTTCAATTATCTCGTAACTCGCTTTAGTTGAGATACGCCTTTTGCGCTTAGTAGGGCAGTATTGTGGTTTTTAGGGTACCGTAGCCAAAAATTGTAAAAACGGAACCCTTATAGAATCACCATGTCCATCTGTATGTCCGCCCGTATGTCACTGCAAATTTATTGCAAAACAGATTTGAAATCTGGCAGGAATTGAATTAGATGTAGGTATTCTATGAACCACTTCACCATTTTTATACAAAAATAAAACAAAAATAATTAGGGCCTCTCCATACATGGAAGTGACTTAATTATTTTTATCATCTTACGGCACGTAGGTATTTACCTACTTTCGTCAACTTTTAATACCTATAACGTCTAATGTAAACCAGCTTTGCTTGTGGCTCCACTGAGAACATAAATTGCGCTACGCCTATATTGTTCAAACAAATTGATTTATGTAATATAAATTTTAATATCAGCATCTCAATTCAATATGCTAAAACGTTTTGCTTGCGAATTTGAAATATTGGAATACGGATGTCGCCAGAATACGGCCGCACATGACGAGAATGAAGGGGGGCGCCCCGCAGTAGGCGGAGCTAAGTGCCTTTCACCTCCTCTGCTTCACCCCCTCATTTACCAAAACATTCGCTTAGGACAGCGCCTTAATCAGAAACTACAAAACCCTTTACCAGGAGTACGGTTGGTTTAGACAGAAAACGGAATTACCGCGCTATGTGCTAAAATAAATAGCACGAATCCGAGTATTTAAGGTATATAGGAGTCTGTCCTATAATTCTGATTACATATTACGACGTTTTCATGTTCAAACCAGCAATTTCAATAACCTAAAATAGCGGACATAAAGACATTCAAAAACAGAAATACATATTTTGCGAATTTTAAAAACCGTTTGAAATAAGCTACGGGACGGCCAGTGTTAGTGCCTAACTAGTGTTTTCATGGCTCAAAATCCAGTTATCACGTTACCACGCAGGTTGAAAAAAACTCTATCGGTATTTAAATTAGGTTTCGATGCAGTATTCTAAAAATCTACGCGAGAACGCTTTATTCCACCGTACTGCAGTCTGTCACCGGAATTAATTTTAATCTGCTGCTACAATAGTGTTCTCCCTAAAAAAGCTTCGAAAGACTTTGAAGTAGCTCGGTTTTAGGTAAAAGTTTTCTCAGTACGTAGATATCTTACAAAGCCGCGCCGTGTTGGAACGCAAAACTCTGCAGAATTAAGGCACGTGTACATTGCGAAGAGACATTAGTTAGATTAAATAATTTATCTTGTTTGTATAAATATTATACACTTTGTTTTAGTGTAGCGTATATGATACATACAACTTAGTATGGATAGTATTTAGTCATGCCTTTAATGCTATAACAGCTACTTCATGTTATTACCCGTGCTACACATTGTTTCAAAGTCAGTAAATGTACACGCAATTGTTATGAATTCTATACAACATATTTTCATACAGATATGCAATTTAATTAACTAAGTAATGATACCTCTCTTAGTTAATTAATATCTGTTCACCATTACTGTCCATGTAAAAGCATGCTGATTTATCAAATTGATATAAATGTTATTTGTATACCTATTTAATTCTAACTTTGGGACACAATTTAACACAAACTTACTCGTAGTGTTTGACACTTAGAAAAATGCACTCACGAAATGACGTATTCGATATACGAATATTTAAAACGAAAACTTGAGCAACTATTTACGAATCTGTTTTCGTTGCTCATTTATAAACAACTGAAGGGGTTTGGGTAACATTGTATGGACCAATGGCGTCATTTTTTTTCCAGCGGCCACGAATCATTTTAATAATACTTCGTAGTACTACATTAAATATATACATAACTTCAATTATTTTTGTCCTAAGTAATATCGGAGCTGAGATTTTAGCATTTGAAGATTTTCAGAATGTCGTCAATATAAACTAATATAGAGTTGCGTTTAGTGTTTTACTTAAGATTATTTACGTTTTAAGATCGTTCACTGACATGACATCAGGACATAAACGAAATAATAAAACCATATGTTCATGCTTTAAAATATTATATAACACACTACACAGTTTGTTATCTTCGTACATTTCATTCTCAATATCATGTCTTATAATTGTATTTAAGAATTGCGCCGGTGGAGATAGGCTATTTTGATACCTGCCCCATCCCACGTACCATATAATTGACATTACATGGGAACAACAGCCCAAGGTCCGTTTTCCAACCACGCGTGAACAATAATGCCCTAACAGAGCATTTAACCCTTGCGCAGCTCTCTTGATGAGTATATACATAGTCGCGATTGGATTCTACCTCTAAGAAGCCACGGATCAATCCAACTGAAGTTCATCATCGTTTCTGAAAAATCAGTGATAGGTTCTTTGTATACTTCGTTCGTCGGAAGGGAGTGGCTTTGGCTGTCAGTATTGACATAGTCAACGCCTTCAACTCTCTTCCGTGGCTAGCAATTAGGAAGGCACTATTACATCACAACATGCCTCCATATCTGCGTAAAATCGTCGGGACGTATCTGTGCGACAGGTCTATTACGTATACTAGTATGGGTCGGGACGGCTTTGAACACTGGAGGGAGCTCACGTGTGGGGCTCCCTCAGTGCTAGGACCAGGACATACCAGGTACTAGGACCCCTGCTATGGAACTTCGCATACGATGCAGTTCCGAGGACCAGTCTGGCCCCCGGCGTGAGTATCGTCTGCTATGCGGACGACACTCTGGTGGTAGCAAGAGGGTAAGGCTTCCCTGAAGTAATTCAGCTCGCGGAATTGGGAGTGGCTTGTGTCGTCCGACAGATAAGCGGGGTGGGCCTACAGGTAGCGCCTCATAATACCGAGGCGCTGTGGTTCCACAGAAACGACAGAGTGTGGTTCCATCTAGCTCGCTTATTAGAGTGGATGGTGTGGAGGTCCGAGTAGACCCGTACATTAAGTACCTCGGGCTCACCCTCGAAAGCCGCTGGAGCTTCAAGGAGCTTTTCGAGCGTATGGTCCCTTGAGTTCGCGGATCAGCAGGAGCCCTTCAAAGGCTGCTTCTGAACGTCAGGGGTCCCTGAAAAGAAGTTTGCCGTCTCTACTGTGCGGTCGTACGATCCATGGCCTTTTACGGAGCGCCTATATGGGCCAGACGCCTAGCGGCCTCCTCACGCTGTAAAGCCAAGCTCAATAGCGTGCAACGGGTGGCGGCCATTCGGATCGTACGAGGATACCGCACAATTAGTACCTGATTTGAATCGGACGCGAAAGAACGACACAATATCCCCACTGTGCAGGCGACCTGGACTCTGCTCAGCATACGTTGGAGGATTGCCTGGCATGGGTGT
Organism: Euclidia mi; assembly: GCA_944739405.2. Classification (NCBI taxonomy): domain Eukaryota; kingdom Metazoa; phylum Arthropoda; class Insecta; order Lepidoptera; family Erebidae; genus Euclidia; species Euclidia mi. Next base: position 89,535,318 of record OX123183.2, on the reverse strand, counting down.
GAAGTTCTTGTCGACCAGATTGGACACGATCTGTCCCCGCTAGCAGTTGTTGCTGCCATGCTGGCGAGCGAGGAAGGCTGGCAAGCAGTGCCTCCTTTTGTCAAGCCGTTATGCTCCAAAAGGAGGCTGCAGAGCTGGATCGGTATCGGGAGAGGGCCGATCCTACCTGACGACAAGGACGGCTTCGCAGAAAGCCGCCAATGGGGCCGCGGGCCCCCAGAGCATGGGGAGCTCTGATCGTAGATTAGGATTCGTTGCTCCGGGAAGCCGCCAGTAAGGGCGAGGGAGTTTAGTAAGAGGGCGTTTAGCCTTCCCTAAGAACGGGTTCCATTGAACATGGCGCCATAGGTGGAAGACTAGACAGCTCCTGTGCCCAGTGTTCGTCCCTTAAGGCGTCTTTGGTTGGCAGTCGAGGTGGTTTTTAGTGGTAACACCACATACTCCGGCTCTCATTTCCCTAAGAGTCGGAGATCCGAAGGGATTTTTCACCTCGTAAAAAAAAACGTTGTATACTTGATCAGATACAAACCGTCGCTTCTTCTACGTACTTGTTCAAGTGCGTATAATACTTATATCATCGGAACTCACAGAAATGGGAAATTCATATAGGCCAGGCACTTCCGCATTCATTATTTCAAAATCAACCCTTCTTCTATTTGGATTATTCGCAATTACATATTCACCTAAATGGTTTTGACTGCTATAATTAGGTATACGAACGTAATTAAACTATTTAACGTAAAGTATTTAAAAGAATTAGGAATGATTTTTCTGTTATTATCAATGATTACGAAAGATAATCTAAAATAGTGCAATTAAGTGTGATAACTTATTCGATTTTACAAAGAAATGTAAAACCGAATATCTCAGATTCGATATGGTTTAGAGAAATGTAGCCATAGTCACTTTTGATCGTTTCATCCTGATGTTTCATAATATATAAATTTCATTGATGGCCGCAAAAGTTCAGAATGACGCCAACTTTACCCAAACCCTTTATAAATCTGTTTCATACTGGCATAATATTTGGAGCAATACTGCGGAGGGCAATAAATAATAACTACAGGTAAATAAATCGAATGGCAGTTGCAATGAAAAATAGACGCCTTGAAAGTAATATTTTGCCGGTGTTTCAGTTGCGAGGATGAAATTGGAACTCTTTTACATGGAAAAAAAGTTTGTGGAACCGTCTCAAGTTGTGTTTAAGTTTAATCGAACCAGAAATCTATCGGTTGTGTGGATTTCGACCGCTTAACTGTTTGGAAGTTCTTGATTTAAACAATGGGTAATTTTTCATTCGTTTAATAATATCGGTTTCTGTTACGGCTCTTTAGATTTATGGTATTAGAAGAGTAGATAACTTTGCTGGGTACGCATGAAGGTAGAATCCTGTAACTATCCAAAGTAATTAAGCTTAAAGTAAAGATTTTACGACATATTTATGAGGTAGTAGGAGGAGGGTTTTGGTTTGATGTTATAATACAAAATGAGTTTGTTGAATATAATTCTCTCTAATGTAAAAGTTGACTTTGTACACACCCAAAACTTTATACAACCTTGAAATTCACTCACACGTCATATTTCACGTATTACTGCTAAAGAGCTTTCGTACATAATTAATATAAGATATAAAACAAGTGACTCATACTAAAACAAACTGAAAACGTTTACTTAGGAAATTCATTTGATTAAAAGTGTACAAGTTTGTGTAATTTTCTAGCCACGTAGAGTTTTAGGTTTTCATAACTACTTGCAGTGTATGTGAGTAAATGCTCAGCTTTTGAATGCATTTCTCTTCTTGTTCTATCCTCCGAATGTTGAATGTTGAATCCCTCATTTCAACTCGGCAGCCTCGGGATCTTTTCATTTCCTAACTTTTGGAGCAATTACCAAAGTAGTTGTAAAGTTTCTCATCGGCCTCTCAAGATTTTCATTTGCAAGAATGAGTTTTGAAATTACAAACGAGCGGTTTTAAACCCCTGTAATATTTTTGCAGCTTTTTACAGATTACAAAATATCTTTTGAAAATGTATTGTCTTGATACTGGACAGACAATACCCTGTATCTTGGAAACTTCCTCTTCTATTAAAAGAAAAAGCCGTTTCATCCCGTAGTTTTAATTTTTGAGATGATATATCACAACAAAAACGGGTCAGTGAGTTATTTATAACACAATACGCTTAGAAAGTCAACATATCTTGAAACGCGCGGGGGAGTATCCGATTAACTTTACATGAAATATTGTAATGGAAGTTCATTGAAAGTTGCGAGTCTGTGTCAAATTGAGAATTCCTACAGGAATATTGGACAGGAAATATCATCATCATCGGCCCCTGCCCAAGACAAGTGTCCCACTGCTGGGCACGGGCCTCTTCTCACCATGAGAAGGGTAAGCCCATAGTCCACCACGCTGGCCAAGTGCGGGTTGACAGACTTCACATGTCTTTCGAGAACATTATGGAGAACTCTCAGACATGCAGATTTCCTCACGATGTTTTCCTTCACCGTTTAGCAAGCGATAATTAACAATTTAATACGCACATAATTTCGAAAAGTCATTGGTGCGCGCCGCGGATTCAAACCCGAGACCCTCAGCGTGGCAGTCCGTCGGTCTCTCCACTAGGCTATCGCCGCCGCCCGTACTGGAAATACAGGTAGGGTAAACAGTATAATGATTGGCACCCGAAGCGGTTTCTACTACTAAGTAACAAATTCTCAGGAAAATACAAATTCAATAATATTTTCTCTGGTTTTGTCGGAATTGTGTTTACATGGGCATTAATAAAAATAAAACATCGTATTTAATAAAGCCGTTTTATTAGCATAAAAATGTGCTCAAACTTATTTCTTAAGAAAAGTACAATCATTGGCACCCTGGTATAGTTATTGGCAGTACCCAAAAGGTACAATCATTGGCACTGTTGGCCTAAGGCCGTGATACCCAGATAATCTTAAGACTTGATATCCGGATCTTGATACATGTATTCTACGTATATTTATAAAGAAAGTTTATATGTAACCTTCTAATATTTCTGACATAAGTCTATATTTGAGAGAAGTTTAGTTCATTTACCACGTTTTATATTTTTCTTTCGGCATATTTTTCTAATGTAGCTCATATTGTCTCTTAGATACATTGTATCAAATAAGCCCTGTTTCAGTTTCTCACAAGCATTTTGTTCGTAATATTTTTGTCTATACCAAGTTCTTTGTTTTAAGCGATATCTGTCCTGATTTCTTGGTACTTTGTAGAGAAAGGTTGCTATCTCTATGTACGACCGTACCATAATAAGTTGGGTGTAAATGCGAAGAAATATACAATCTAGAGTTGTTTGTATGCGAATTTGACGGAAAACAAACAGAAATCTGGAAAAAATATGATTCTAAAATGTGCCAATGACTATGTTGTTGAACAATTTTTAAGTATAGTCATTGGCACTATCGAAAAAGACAATCCATCTATTTAATAGCGCAAAACGAACGTTTATTATTATTAAGCTTAAATGAAGATAACAGATACAAATAAATAGGTACTTTTGTGTAAAATTAATTAAAAATATATTTTTTCGCTTCGGATAGTAACTACCTAACCTAAACATTTCATAAATTTTTTAGGCAATTTTCCTAACATTTTTTTAAAATAGTTGTTAAAGTAAAATGGTTCATAGTTTAGATTTAAATATTTGTTTTGTGTATAAAATATGAATGTATATCTGTGACATAATAATCTAAGATTTTCCTAATATTCAGGATAATTCAGCAGAGTGCCAATCATTGTGGGGGTGCCAACATTACTATAGTTTACCCTACTTGATTTTATAAATAATGTACTACTCTACCTCAAGGCAAGTTGTACACTGAAAAGGAGTAGTACTGTTATTACAGAATAAGTCAGGTATGTACTTAATAGGTATTTAATCATTAGCTTTTGGTAATAGTTTGAAAAAATATATAATTCATACTTCTTTATTTGCACAAAATGTAGGTAAATTACAAGAGGTAAATTTGGTAACTAGCAGTGCCAGGTACATTCTGTCGTGTCAAGACATGCAAATATAGGTGGTATTAAATACATAAAAGTTATGATGATTTTATAATAATTTCAAACTTAGGTACAACAATAATTAAGTATGTGCGAATACAGGTGCTCAATATATATTGTTATAGAAAAACCAATTGTGAGCTGATATTTAACAGAGAGCCAGACAATACTAATAATTTAACTTTACGATACAATACTTGTATAATATTTTGTTCAATACACATTTAAATGTCAATACTAAATAAAAAATATCAAAACAGTATCAATTCAAAAAACATAAAAATATAGTTCAGATAGAATGTCAATGTTGTGTACAAAAAAAAAGAAACTATAGTTAAATGTCAAATATAATTATACAAATAGTTAAATGTCAAAAATGACAATTGGGTTCAATGTCAAATTATAATTTTATATTTTTAATAATTCTGATGCTGAGTAAAAACATTTATCAATGAGCCACATTTTCAGTTTTCTGTTAAACATATTTGGGGGTTGATTTTTTATGGTGTCAGGGATAGCATTGTAAATACGCCCACACGTAACATAACAACTTTTTAGGATCATTGTTGTTCTAGGTACATTTGATAAGACTATTCTATTTGGATTTCTAGTGTTTCTGGGAAACACGTCCTTAGCTGCTTTGCTTTATAATTGTTTGCATGCTGATCAGGCAGAATGAAGAATATCAAAATATCCCTGTACAACCTTGTTCAGAAAATAAAATGAATTTTGAATTTATATTTAGCTCAGGTGGTCAAGGAAAACATCGTGAGGAAACCTGCATGTCTGAGACTTCTGCATAAATTTCTTGAAAGACATGTGTAGTCTGCCAACGTGTACTTGGCCAGCGTGGTGGACTATAGCCTTACCCTTCTCATAGAGAGAAGAGGCTCGTGCTCAGCAGTGGGACAGTATAAAATTATTTAGGGCTGATGATTAGGCAATTACTTGGCATTCAAAATTATCATTTAGTTTGATACCGAAAAATTTCATTTTAACTAAAAGCAACAGTTAACTTACCAAAACGTGCAGCCTCTTAAAAAATATATCATTTTCCTCATTATTTTAAATGAAGAGATTAAATTCGATCGTAGATTTTATAAGAATCTTACGAGATTGTTCTTAATACCGGGCGTAGGTGGAAGATAGGCATTTGTTTTAAGAACTTTCTTTTACCCTTAGAGGGAATGCGGAAGAATACTTTATCGTCAAATTATGTTTAGGCTACATTTGACTTGAACCCGACGAGTTTCTAGAGAAATGTTGCTAACATTTTACATCAAAGAATTTGTTTGAAGAAAATTGTTGAAACTATTTCACTTCATTTGTATATGTTTAATTTATACGTAGAGTTTTGAATTTTTTGGAGTGTAAAAATGTTGATAAGAATACCTAAACCGATGAAAAAAGTACTTATATCTCTCCTTTATACTATGCAATTCTTAGTGCGTTAAGCAGGCATTGACTATTGACAATGGTCAAGTCATGATCATGGTTTTTAAATTACATTCCTTTATTATAAACTATTGGTATATCAATATACAACATGGAAGGCATTTTTAATTCCTTAACGGTTACAATCATGTAGTAGTCAGTGATATTTACTTGAAATAATCACCAACAAACATTGATATAATTAAGGCCTAGCCTTTGCATTATCATCAATCAACGTAAACGCTGTGTTTGCGTTGTCTTAGCATTGCGGCTTCTTAACCTAATCTATAATAAGCTGATTCCAATGTCTTCTAAAATCTGTTGACAATTTGCTAAATGCGAACGCATCAGGTGCAAACAACATTCTATTACATAACTACCATCAAATAGCTTGTGTCGTTAAGTAGCTAGTAAATCAATACATTTGTTAGAGGATTGACCAAATGAACGCGAATTTGGAATAGATCACGTTCCACAATCAAAACATAAAGTCGGTTTCAGATTATGATATTGCGTTGCGAGAGAAATTTACGCCAATAATATATAAATGAAGTCACCGCAGAATACCCGTAGTATTCTGCGGTGACTTCATTTAGACTTCAATGATTTTGAAGCTACGGATCATGGCTTGTGGTTGGACTTTATAAAACGTAAGCTATAAAGTTCAATATACAGCTAGGTGACCGTCTCAAACGTGCCACTAGAGATTTCACTTCTAGACAAAAGTCTTTTTTATGATTTGTTTTCGTTAATTGGTACTAAATTAATCTGCTGCTGAGTATAGTTGTTTCTTGATTGCAAGTCACTTAGTTCGATTTTCGGCTCTTTGAGCCACTATCAGCGATTTTGCGTACATCGTCACATCACCTAGGCCATTTCCATTGCTTTGTTTGCCAAGACACGGTCTCCACTCCATAACACGTCTACTCCAACGATTATGAACTGTAACTTAGGTAAACGTAATTGCACGTTGCTTTTATTTTCAGCAAATCGCTTTTATTATTTATTACTGCGGGACAAAACTTCCAAGCTGAAGTGTAACTTTCGTTAACCTATAAAATTGAAATTACAGATGGATATTGGTTTTATGAATGGTGATACAAAAAGGAACTCTTCAAACGCTAACAGTGAAGACTTGTTCATAAAATGATTGTTTAATACAAATTTTCCACTCCTAAAAGCATCTTAGCTTTAGAATGTTCGCGATAGAATCTCGGCATGACATGTTATCGACTGGCACGAGAAATTTTAATTAGAATGCCTTCTTTACCTCATTTCAAAACTATATTGTTATAGTTTTCTTGTTTGAAATAGCATTTTGGTTGACAGAATTGAAAGTGAAAGGGCGGGTCGGCCACATTACAAAGAGTCAGTGTTAATTTGAACCCCAGGCCGTGACGTGGCCATTTTGGTGATATTAATATTCAAGAGGGACGCCATTCTCTCATGGTTAGGAGCTTATTTAAAGATTTTAACCTATTTAATGAAATGAGTATTTAAAGAGGCGCCGACCCGATTTTGATTTTTATCGCAATATGTAGCCGGTGCTATTAGTATAATACTAAATTATTAATGTTCCTAAACATTTTTCTCCGTAAGTTCGTGGATGTTTCACGGAAATACTTTTAGAACATTTTTACAGGAAATCTCAATTTTTGGCAAACAATCTTGAAGTTTCCTAGCTTCCACTCTCGTTTGCTTCCTGGAATATTTGCTAAATAGAATATTAAATCCTAGATATGTTATGCAATTGGCTGCAACTTTGAAATCCTACACTGAACATAGAACTACTAACTCAACAGGCTATTAGATTTCGAACCGAAGTTTACATCTAGAGGAACTGCAAGGAGATATCATCTGTTCTCAACTATGTTATACTTACGCAGCATTGACAATTTCTTTTGTTTGATCAAAATAAGTTGATTCAGAATATTATTGTAGGCTGTCAATATTATGCCATCAAAACCTCTGATCTTGACACCGTAGCTAAGAATAAGGTTTCAGACGCTTATTTATATTGACATCATTTAGAACATATACTCAAATTGTAATATTTTTCGTAAGATTTAGGTTAGAGGCTAGCCTAACAAAATCTTTTACTATTATCGTCGGCCTGGCTTGTATTTAAAGTCAGCGACCATTGAGAACACAGCCTCATCAGAAGACAGCCTTTCACAGTACACGTCTAGCAGACTAAGGGTACAATAACATTCTGACTCAATAGGATGACTTGACTTAGCCTACTACACCGCGCTGGCCAGAGGGGCTTGGGTTTAATGTTAAGTCACTGAATGAAATGGGGTAGTTCTTTGTACCTATTCTTAATCCATCACTACTCAGAAGTCTGTTGCCAATTTATAAAACTCCAGCCTGTTAAAAAAGGCGACGTAAAACTTCGGGATACTTCGTATGATTACGAGTCATAAAATTTAATTATACTACGTAAAAATCAACTTCAGAGCTGACCTAAAAATGACCCGAAAGAAAATGCGGTACTTACTTAGCGGAACAGTCAATTAAGGATAAACGAGTTAGTTAATGTACGTAGCGGTCCGTCCAGACCGCCTACTTATCACTACTTAATGTACATTTGGTGTATTCAAAGTGGTGGGTACAACAGGCCAACCCATCATGTCCCATGGGTGCTGTGGGGGTTAACAGATTATGTCACGTGAATAAGTAGGGAACACTTTGCGGAAAATCTTTTGCCGATTACCATATATTGAAAGAATATTGATATTGTTATGATTGCGCTTGGTAGGTTACGATGTGGATACGCGTTATTCATGTAGTAGTTATTCGTGAGATATTTTTCCCAGATTGTCTTAGTTCGTTCACGGTACCCCTCAGTAACTTCAAATTAGAAAGAATACGAAAGAATACTTAATTTCTGTCACAGATCACTTGTGAGCATGACTTGACGTGCCGTTCGTAACAGATCACTAAAGTTAAATAACATTCATAAAGCTCATCACTTGAATGGGTAGCCGCTTGCTTGGCATTTACATCAGAGCAATACCGTTCTTCAGAGGCCATTCGCACCAGTTCTTGTCTGAAAACAAGAATCGGATGGGCCTTCGGACAGTCTAAGAACTCCTACAGCAGAGTTGGCCACACACTCAGACTAAAAATAAAGAAGAAAGATTTCTATTTATATTTAAGAAATCAAACAAATAGGTATACAGAACCATATTCTTAGCTAATCTCTGTTATATTATGTTTTTTACATAATCTTCATTTTTGTACATTGCTATGTTTCCATTTCTTGAGCGAAACCTATGACTTGACAACGACTGTAACAGAAACTCGTAAGCTTCAACAAGTACAAAGACCAACTAGGCTATAGAAGATACATCTAATAATTTAAGTGATCGCTAGGCTACGGTATTGACATGAATATCTATTGTCGCACTCCATTGAGGCGGAACTACAATAGCTAAACGTCGGAGCGTCGACTACCGGCCGAAGGTCGTCAGATTACTTGCTAGAACGTTCAACTGCCTGCCATATCCAGATCATGAAATATAGGCTTAGTCACAACTAACGCTTCGGCAGCGATAGCCTAGTGGAGATAACAACAGACTGACATGCGAATGGTATCGGGCACGAGTTCACGGCGCGCACCATTAACTTTTCAGAGTTACATGCGTATTGAATTGTTATTATCGCTTGCTCCGTACCCCGGAGAGCATGTGAAGCCGTCGGTCCCGGCTGTCATGAAAATCTTTTATAGTAGTTACAGGGTGTCAAAATAGCCCTAGTCTAAACCCTATCCTTTTGGAGTTGCGCAGATCAGATACTTGCCTATCTGACCTGCTCTGTAGAAAGGCTAATATTCAGTAAAAGCCAGTGAAGCTAGTAAGCGGACCTCGGGTTGCAACTAGGATAACGCTATGTGGATGATGAGTCACGACAAAAGCTCGTGGTCTATCATAAAAAAGGTAACTACTAAGATTTTATCGACTGAAAATGACAACAATGACATTTAACTCGAATATTTCAGAAATTATAGTTTACTAATCTATCATAATTTTAGTGTCTTTTCAAATCGAACAATTGACCTAAACTGTTCATGAAATATTAATTGTGACAATGTTAACGTGTTACTAAGTTTGTTAGAATTATTCAGGTATAAATAATAAACACTAGACATTTTAGGCACAATTGTATCTTATTGTTGTTTATTAGTAGGTATTGAGTGTAGAATAATCTTCGGCGAGGACCTATCGCAGACCGCGCTACTACACTAGAGTTAGACACAAATACCGCAGTGGCTTAAGTGAGTCGACCTGCATACATTTAGAGGAGTCTCACCTCTTCCTAAAATTGAGTGGTAGAGAGATTCACACCGCGAAGTCAACAAAAGCCCTATTTTTGTAAAAATATGAGAAACGCCTTTACACTTATCTGCTTTTACTGGCCTTTAAAATAATAAATAACATCTCAGAAATAAGGTGTATGGAGATCTAGTTATCACCTTAGGATATAAAACAACTATCACCTACGGCTTACACTGAGACCTGCCAAAATGTGTACACGAAATAAAAAGAAATCTAACCAGAAAATAATTTTAGAGGACTTCGATAACAAATACTGTGACACAATGTATTTATTTATAAGAAGAATAGATATAAGTACCTGTTTATCACCACAACACTCGCGGCCTTCAATTGATTTGACCTGATATTGCATTACACCATGGATACAGACGGACTCGCTTTCACATGTATCCGTTGGGTCGACGACATATAATTCATACACGTGCGTAATCCCCCGAGGGACACTAATTAGGCTAAACATTTGTCTACTGTTAATATTTCGTTCGTACTTATAGTAATATGTCGGCACTGATGTTACTGGAGGTTTTTGAATCGTTAACCACTATATAAACATTAATTATCTGTCCGATAAAAGAATACCAGTTCGAAAATGTATATACAAATACCCTGAATTTATAAACTGCTAAAAAGCTTATCCATTTTCAATAGATTATGTTTTTGTGTTACTTAGGTCTATTCCACACAGTATGTATAGGGGTTTGAAACAATATAATTTATTTATTATTATTACCAGTCTAATTTGTGTCCCACTGCTGGGCAAAGACCTCCCCTTCCAACTTCCACCTGTCGCGATCACATGCGAGTTCCCGCCAATCCCTCCGATATGCGTCCAACTCATTCCGCCATCTCCTTGTGGGCCTTCTTCGTTGACGTTTATTGCTACTAGGCATCCACCTTGTGGTTGTTCCTGCCCATTTTCTAATTCGGCAGCTGAGTTAGGCCTCATGCTAAACCAACTGAACCAGGCTAGCCTCGAAGTGGGACTTTCCATGAACATGGAAAAGACCAAAATTATGGCCAATGAGAAAGTGTATAATATTATGGTTGGAGGTGTGTGGATTGAACATGTCCATGAGTATATATACCTCGGCCAAATAGTCTCCTTTCAGGCAAGGCAAGACAAAGAGGTTGCACGACGCACTGAGAACGCCTGGAAGAGCTATTGGTCGATGGAAGCCCTAATGAAAGGATCTCTCCCATTAAGCTTAAAGAGAAAACTCATGGACATATGCATTCTTCCTACTCTCACCTACGGATCACAAACTTGGTTATTAACGAAAAAGCAAAAGACCGCACTCGGAGTTTGTCAGAGGGCAATGGAACGTAGTATTTTGGGAGTCAGACTTACAGACCGCATCAGAAACACAATTTTCACAGTTCCAAAACACAAATTGTCGATGTAGGCCACTCAGCTGCCAAATTAAAATGGAACTGGGCGGGCCACGTTTGCCGTATGCCAGAAACAATATAATATGAATGAGCCGATGAATAGTACTTTCATATTAACTTCTAAAGTTATTAGGTATATGTCTATAAATATCAGTATTGACTTTCTGGCTTTCAAAGGTCAATACCATGGCATTAATTTGACCTACAAGTATAGTTTAAATATTGATCACTAGAGGACGCCAGCAGCTACGCCTGCATTATTTTAAATTTACCCGTTTTGGCCGATCCCGTGGGAATTTCGGGAAATCCCTTCTTAGTGCACCCCTACGGTCCCTAAGGAACATGCATGCCAAATTTCAGCTTCCTACGCCCAATAGTTTCGGCTGTAGCGTGTCTGTCAGTCAGTCAGTAACGCAAGGATTTTATATATTAAGAAGATTGTAGATTCAAACAAACTGTTATTAACACTCAGCAGCGAATCTTTTGACCCACAAGCATCAATTGCAACAATATCTTCTGGTATAATTTTAACTGTTTTGCTGTTCAAGAAGAGACCCAATAGAAAGTATATTTATAAATCATAATTATATAAGACGGGTTAATTCAAAACATAACCTAATGTTAATTACAAATGGAAATATTCATTAAAATCTAACGGCCATTGCACCGCGTAAAGGGCTTTTCCATTTTATAAATCAGTTCTAGTTGTAAACTCAAAGCTTTAAGCCTAGATCAAAGACTTAGAGACCTTAAAATGTGATATAGACAGCTGGTACGTTACAAATAACTGAAATTTAAGTGTGGTAAACCTCAGCTTACCTTGAGACAGTTAGTTGACTATTTTATACCACGTGATAATCCTGTGGTTGTTTAGTGGCAAGGCGAAAGGTCATGAGGTGACTTTTCTGTCCACATACACTTTTCAGATAAGATATACAGTGAGAAGTAATTTTATATTCCAGGATGGTATATTTTTCCAATATTATAAAGAAAGCTACGACCATACCGGTTAATAACGAAATTCATTCTATTCTATTACCATAATACTCAATCTTTACGTACTATGTTATTTTAGGATAGATTGTCTAGAAAAGACAACCCCAAAAGGAAATTGAATTACGTACATTACAGTCTGAGGTCGATTTTATATCAATTTATAAATTTTTATATACCTCGATTTTCGTTCAACTTTTTTCAAATTGAGTGTTCTCAATGATAAAATAAATTTGTTGAGATAAGTTTACGTCTGTTAAGTTTGTAGATATCTGCGGATTGGTGAAGTCAGTTTAAACATTAAAATTTTTATGGTAGCACAGTAATCGGACTAATCTCGCTAACCATTTTATTATATAACTTTCCTTCGTTGATGATTAAATTTATCACTATAAACAATCGTAAACTTTTGAAATAAATTTAATGCAACCATTTTATCGCCGTTGAAAATTGATCAGGACTACTTTTTATTTTTACAACGTGTATTATTCTTTTATGCCTTAGTTGATCTGATAGTTGAACGAGTAAAAATGTACTGCTGTCTTTTTAGTTCAATGTTTGGTTTCTTAGTATTCTCGTTAACCGCGCTTGCTTGTATTTGTAGTTAGTCCGTGTAAGTAACTTGGATCCTCAGCTTCTTGACCACAGTCCAATAACTGTGTAGATGTTTTGGCTGAATTGAATTTGTCAGTACCTGCTCTAGTTGCAACTTACTATGTTGAAAATCATAAAAAAGTCGGTGTAGCCAAATTGTACTTTAGCTTTATCTTAAACTTATTAATTTTTCATAAACTTAAAAACTAAGTTTAAAATATTTCGAAGCGATAATTTATTTCACAACATATCACTTAACCAGCTAAAAACATTACGCTTAAAAAGGTAATTACATAAAAAAATACAATCATCGCATTAATAAATCGTTCTATTTAATACAATCTACTTCAAAAAACTGCCAAATAATTGACTTATCTCTTTATTAGATACGAGAATCAAAGTCGTAATATCGAGGTTAATAGTTAGTGTACGCGGCAACTGAGCCATCAAGGCAACCTATTAAAATACGAATCTAAAAATAGAATACATTTAAATAATAAATATCGTTTCCATGAACAAAGAGTAAGTGTCTTCGTCTCAGAAACCAAGAAAGTATATAAACTTAAAATTGAAAAGCCGCGGTGGATGAAATAGAACTTCATTATGGAGGTCTTAACTATTTGTAGGGACGATTAATATTCATTTTTACATACAGACGAACAATAGAAGCGGAATATTCTGCGATGGTTTCAAAAGATTCAAGCTTAGTGGTTGGAGAATAACGGAAATAGGTATATTTATTTAAGAGAAACAATTTCGAGATAGCAAACTGTTTGTAAGTCGGTGTAAAGTAATCAAAGTTTGTTATTGGTAAACAGTGTTTAGTTGTCCGGGGCGATGGGCAGTGTGTCCTCGCGGGCGGCCGGGCGCGGTCCCCCGTCGTGGGTTGTCACTGCTAATTTGCACACAATTGTTCATCCCGAACTGAAAGTATAGAAATGAGAGGAGAAATGTAGTCGGGACTCAAAGTAACTCACTAATTGGACCCACGAAATTGTATTCCATTCTGGCTGTCGTCCGTAACGATGGATGTTCTTTAAAACTTCATGTCGAATGGAAACGTAAATGTGGATACTTTCAGTGACTTTGTTAATCGCGAGCCATCAAGCGGACTTCGTTACTTCACCGTACTTTCATTAGTGACGATACTCGGAAATAAACCGATGACACGAGGGGAACATTTTGTTTAAAAATTAGTAGCCCTTACTTTAAAGCTGAATGTCCTTTCACCTTTGTCATACCATTAGCTGTGTGTGTGTGTTGTATACTTTATAGCCTTTCGAAGTCTACTACTAGACTTATGCCCTTCCAAATTTGCTCCGTAGTGTCATTGTGAGTAACTTTCCTCCTCAGATTTGGCTTACCACACTGCGTTGGCCAGACAGGGTTGGTATAAGGTTTGGTATCTAGTTTTCCGTCCCTTCCCAAAGATTCTATTTGTTTCGTTGATTTTCCTTAGTCTTCTCTTAGTAAACCTACTGCATCTGTAATAAAAGCGTATGTTTTAATGTAGTATATATTTTTTAATAATTTTAATGTGGTATACATTACAATACTAAAAAAATAGTTTTGTTGAAACATGTGTCAATGTATAAATAGCCACTGTCTCTCATGGATGGTCTATAATTGCTCAAGTATAACACTGCTTTGGTAGCTTTCAATTGCTTACTGAATAATTATCATAGTCGCGAAGGACGAGTATTTTAACTGAGTTATCGAAGCGAATGGCAGATACAGACAGTGATCACTATTTTAAATCATGTCTCATTATTTTTGATAATTGCCCAATGATTGCCCAAGTTGCTGTTTTTCTACCCGAAATTAATTTATCTTTTCTGGTAACGGTTCGTTTGAATAGATCCTCTTTATTATTACTAAGTTTGAACATCCACTCGGCGATGTTAAAAGGAAACTACAATACGTATACCCATAATATTGCTTTAGAATTCATTGTCTGCGCCTGAATCGATGCGCCTGCGCTTAATTAACGTGAACGAATATGGAAAAGTTACAGCATAAAATTATATTAAATAATGTTATTTATGGTTAAAGTACATTAATTTATTATCCGTAACGGTACCCGCAAGGTTGCTCAATTAAATGTATATTTTCAAGTTTCCAGTTATCGTATATTTGATATCTAAGTAATATAATAAATTCACCGATACATTTAAAGTTGAAATATTAATACCTCTAAAATTTTTGCTTTTATAACTATAAAATGCTCCTATTTTTCGAACATTTTCTAGGAAATGTTGTAAAAATATAAAAACGTAAAGTAAGGCTACCTTGTATGCGTACAGCATATAATGCAAATACCTAATGGGAATTGATTGATGACAAGAATTGCGATAACTACTAAAACTAATTTTTTTTCGAATTAATCACAATTTGTAATAAATATAAAGCTCGATCTAAATTATAAGTCCGTATGACTCTATAAAGGACAATATCCGTATATTCTCTATCATAATTACTTAAGACAGATGCAACATTTAGAACTTTTACCAAATATGCCTACATAAATCCGACCGGTGCCTACATAAATCATTTAAAATAATAACCAACAAACTGCTTCGAATTTGATATTCAGCTGGCAAAACATGATATCGAGGGGTGAAAGGCTATTTTTAAGCGACATTTTATGAACTTTACAGGAGAGCCATTTAAAAATCCAAAATTTTGAATAAAAATCGTTGTAAAAAAACTACTGCTCATACTTTGAAGCGGATAATTTCTCTTAACTGAAAATTAATCCTGTGATATTTTGGTATAGTTTTTAATATAAAAACAGCTAGAGGTACCAAGATAAATGTCGCTTGATACAAAATGTTCTGTATTGCCTTTTTTTCTGGAGTAATGAAAAATGATTCAAGTGCTTACATTGTTACCAATCAGCAGCAGGCAAAATAGTTTAAGTGACTCTGCAGTGCTTATCAGTAGAAAGCAAAATGATTTAATCGACGTTACTCATTAATAATAGGAGCAGGCTATTTTGTTTAACTACTTATTGGGTTTTTGCAGGGAGATAGGCTATTTGAGTTAAGCAACTATGAAAATTCCTAATAAGGTGTTTGATGTCTCATGTTTGAAAAGTGTTTTATAAAACTTTGGTTGCCAAAATTGTGTCAAATTAATAAATTAAAAAGTTATAGTATTTAAATGGGTGAATAATTATTATCAAGAGTAAATAAAAAAGTTCTGTAAATTAAACAATCTTTTATTTCGTTTCCAAAAAAGTAAAAACCTGTGATCAAAATTAAAAATTACGTATTCATTTAGGCGTGCGGCTCATTTGTCAATCATCATAGAAAGCAGCTGCATACACTTATTTGGAAAATTGCCTAGAGTTAACTAATTTATAAAAATAATTAACATGACAGAATTTTCTAAAATTACTATATAAAACAAATTATCATGTAGACAAAGTTCTATCTCGATTTTATAACTAATCATTATTTTTATTTTCATAGAAAATTTCTCAAATTTTATAATTTCCCTTAAAAAACGAAATGAAAATTACTAGTGTCCCACCGAAACTGGTTTTCTAGCCGAAACCGAAACCGAATTTTCAGCCTTGCTCATAGTTTCGGCCGAAACCGAAACCGAAAGTTACCTATACATGTTACAAATTTTTATTGATACTTAAATATTGTGTAAAGTACACTAGATTTTATTTTATTACCGTCGAGTACGGGCGGATGGTGTTGCGGATTACGCCTAATGCGCTGTCGACTCCGTTAATCTCACAAGCTCTTTACAAGGAAACGAATACATTGAGCGGAAATTGCCAGTCAATCGTGACATCGGAGACGCAGCTCCAATGCTGGCACGAGTACTTTGATGAAATCATCCGAGTTCCAATATTTCTCCACTACTATGCAAAATCATCCTAGACAGATTATCGAAAGTCGTTGAACCTCTCCTTCGCAAATAGTTGGCTGGTGTTTAGCCCAACAGATCTTGCACGAACCTTGCACATAATCCTCGAACAGGCATCAGAATGTAAGAGGAAAATTTATTTGACCTTCGTGGATTTCGAAAAAGCCTTACGCTGAGGTGTACTTGTGGGATCTGGTACCGGCTATGTGAAATTGGGGTCCCCGAAAAAATTCCAAACCTGAATAAGGCAATCTATAAGAAATACTCTTGTAGAGTGACACACTATAGTCTCGTTTTGGGGGACATACCAGTTCACACGCGTGTGCGCTAAGAGTATCTCCTCTCACCTATCTTATTCCTTGTCATCCTCAATGGCTTCATGCAGAAAGCTACTCACACCAAGCGCCGCAACCTAGAGTGATGTCTGTCTGTCTGTCCAATGTCTTCTAGACCTGGATATACCGATTATATACCGATATACACTCTATAAATACAAGAAATATACATAAATTATGTGTTCCGTATTTCCGTTTGTGCAAAACTCATAGTTCTTTTATAGGACTTAGTATACGTATCTACAACAAGATACCGATAAGTATTTTGGACTTGCCTTTTAACGCATTTCAGATAAAGATTAAAAATGACCTAATGCAAAAGGCATATTATAATTTAAATGAATATCTGAATGACAAATGCGCTTGGAAATAATGTTTCATAATTCATATATATATATAGTAAATAGGTAGATGATAACTTTCATGACATGTAATTAAATATTATTCCATTCCAATTAAAATCATGTAAATGATAGTTTTTGGAATCGCCACCGCATTACTAAATGTCACTCATCTCGTTAGATACTTTTTATTTGTTTTTTTTTTATAACGTATTATAATGTGGTGGTTATATTTCAAAAAGTATCATGTCAATCAAATATAGGTACTACATTTGCATTTTGCACGCGTTCCACATATTTATGATAATATTAACGCTCTGGAAAATGCAGGTAATTCGCGTTCATGGTCAGTATACCAACAGTTTGTTAATTACTGCCGGTTTGTGTACCGTTGTCGTCATGCTCACTAAAATGTCATTTCTTGTGGTGGCGTCGTGTGTCGGGTCATCCCTGTCCCTCTGATATGGCGAGAGGGATGATGGCTGGCCCATGCGTCATACTCGTGAACGGGTGCTACTTGCGATGACTGGTCGATGTCGGTCTTACGGGCTGGTATTACATTTTTAATATTAAACTGTATCATTTCTATCATGGTTCTGAACATTAGCGCGGATTGCATGCATTATTAGGTACTTAATGTAAGTGGATGCTCCTGTTTCACCATGTCTATTTTCAGGAGGCTAATTAAATGAACATCAAAATTTTACAAGATTATGCTTGAGTATTAAGTAGAGTAAATATATACAAATGACATAGAAGGTGTAACAGTTGCAGCACCTTACAAAATTTAAATTTTTGTGTATTATGCAAAACCTGGCGATGAAAAAGAGTGACCTTGAGTTTTATTGCCCGTTCTTTCTCATGGTTCTACGCCCTTGCTTTGCGAACGTGGCAGTAAATGTAAATGTAGAAGCTTTAAGTAATTCTTTTTTTAAATTTGACGTTCATAAGTGTCACTTTGTGATTTAAATGAATAAAGGATTTTGACTTTGACTTTGATTATCTCGCTCTTTGCCTTTGCTCATTGGCACAAATTCACATAGTTCAGTTGCATAGTGTGCGAAACTGGAGGGACTGAAGAGGACATCACCTTTAGAATCGCAAAGGTGAGAGCAACCCTCGCACGGCTCTTTCCTGTATGATATAATCGTGGCAATTGATTATGAGAGTTAAGATCAAGATATTCCGGTCTAACGTTAAGATCGTATTGCTGTATGGATGCGAGACGTGGAAGGTCACAAAAGGCATCTTGCGTCGTATTCAGGTCTACGTCAACCCGGTGCCTTCGACATATTGTCGGCGTTTACTGGCCCGAGAAAATGTCTAACTAAGAGCTGTGGGAACGCTGCGGTGAGACTTCGATCGACTTCAAATCAAACGCCGCAAGTGAAACTGGTTCGGCCACACGCTCCGAAGGGACCAAGGCAAGCCCTAGACTGAAATCCCCAAGGAAAGCGAAAACGTAGCCGCCTTAAACAGACCCGGCGACGGACCATCATCGCAGAGGCGACAAACATAGGCATGACCTGGAGTGAAACAAAGCGAGAAGCTTAACACTGAACGGGATGGCACTGGGGATGACCTCTGCCCCACCTAGGGGACATAGAATCTTAAGTCAAGTCAAAATCAGTCATAGCATATACTTAAAAGTTTGGGAAGGAAACACATTTGAAATACGATGAAAGAATGTAGTCCAACGAGTAATGACAATTGCATATTGACACTTAAATCCAAGTAAAATGAAAATCGAAAATACTATTTTTATTTGATACTCAAAAATAAAACCCTTAACTATTTATTTCAATTATGTTATATGGATATAAGATTGCTATTAAAATGAAATTAAAAATACCATTAGTAACAGAAGTAACTAGAAGTAATTCAAAATATAACCTCAACTTAATCCGTTAACGATAGACGACGGCGCACTAAGCTGGCGGCGCGAGTGGGCAAGCACCAGTTATCGACGACATTTTCCGAACGACAAACGAAAATTTAAGAATACAAGAGTTTCGGCACGGCCGAAAGTTTCGGCCACTTTTTGGCCGAAACCGAAACTAAAGCGGAAACCAGATTTTATGGTTGAAACTGGCCGAAACCGAAACCGAAACTTTCGGTCACTAATTTATATTGCCACGGCGTACGAAGAATATACAGATTTATTTGTTTGAAATGACATAAATTGTTATTGTCGTTCTAATATCGGATGGTTTAAAAGACAATCTGTTTATATTATGATTAGTGATGTGCCGTTACCATATTACCGTTACCAGTATTTTACTAGATGGTAATATTCCCAGTAAGTTTCTATTGTTACCGGTAATATTCCCAAACCTGGGTAATATTGTTTAATGTCGTCTTATTGATTTATATATTATGCAATATCCGTTTAAAACGCGTACGCGCAGCTGTTAGTTCACTTTTGCACTTGTACAGTCAGCCACATAAGGGAATACACATTCCCAAGATTTATATATATAATTATAATAATAATGTACAATATCTTATGGCATTTTTCGTCATAGATATCTTAACTTGATCATATTTTACAACTACTGGGTAAAAAAGAGAAAGTTTTAATTCATAAAACACTCATGAAAGTGTGTAGCGACTATGTCGTTGACTGTACAAGGTTTACAACGCACAGCATAGCATTTGTCTTTGTATGCTATAGAGATAGTTATTTTTTTTTAATAAATAAATAGCTCATCTAGTACATAAGGCGATAAAAGAAGTAGAAGATTTGTTAAGTAATTCGAATTCAATAACTTGTTTAGGGATCGATCAAGTAAGCTTAATGACCAAGTTTAACGATAGGAAAGCAAATGCCCTGAAACAAATACATTTTGCAGCATCCATTTTAGACCCCAATTACCAAGGAGTTCACCTAACAGATGAAGAAAACAGTGACGGCATGGAAGTGATTAAGTGATAATGAATTTAGATGAAACAAATTCAGGGGCGGTAATCCAGGAATTGGCTAATTATAGATGTCGTCGTGGTATTTGGGGCAAGAATTTTGTATGGAAAATGGCTCATACGACAGAACCACTTTCATGGTGGGAAACGCTTTTCCCTAAATCTTTTTTGGGACAAAATAATAGCATTGAAAATATTATCTGTCCCAGCCACTTGCTTCAGTGGAGAGATCATTTTCTACTTTCGCCAATATACATTCTAAAAAAAGAAACAAATTGACGACACAGAGCCGGCAAAATTTGCTTTATAACCCATAAATAACTGGAAGCTAATCCATGGCCATGAAGACGGCCAAGTTCCATCAAAGAATGATTTTTATTAGAAATTTTGATAATTTATTAGAAACTTCGAGAAATGACACCACCACTCATTCGACGGACAGACATTTTTTTAGTAGTTTCGGTAAGAGGAGGACCAATCAAATTATATTATCTAATTCGGATAGCTATGAATAGAATTGTCCGTGTGGTGACGGATTAAGAATACGGAATGTCACCACCCCATATCATCCCATGGGTGTCGTAACAGCCGACAGAGGGAGCATATTATGCAGAGAACAGCACTGTAAGAGAAGGAAAACTTGATACAAACCCTATACCAACCCGTTTGGCCAGCGTGGTATAGGAGGCCAATTCCTCCTTTCAAAGGAGAGGCCCTAGTCCAGCAGTGGACTGTTGAAGGCGGATGAGGAAGGATGAATAGAAGACTCATATTCCTTTTTTTTACTTTGAAATTGTTTGGTTTGTTCGTTAGTTGTTTTTTTTTGCTCGTTGGTCTCGCGGCATAAATGTGCGCGTGGGATTGGGAGGTCTCGGGTTCGATTCCCGGGTCGGGCAAAGTGTTATTGGGTTTTTCCGGTAGGAAATTCTCAGTAACAGTACGGAGTCTGGTAATGTGCCCGGTACGGCAATAGGCTCGCCCCCTATTACGTGGGACCTAAATATTCATGGCGAAATGTGGGTGTAATATTACACCTCTGCCTACCCCTCCGGGGATACAGGCGTGAATCTATAAAGAATATATATATATAAGTATATACATTTATTTTCCAAACAAAATCAACTATTACATAAAAAGCAACTTAATTATGTCCTAAAATTAAAATAGCCTATTTAATATATACAATACGAAAAATAAATTAAAATTAAATTTAGAAGGCGTCATGGAAGTCATCCGCATCGCAGTCAATCGGAAGCGTGCCCAGAAGACTGGCGGCATTGCCTCGTTGTATAGCAATGCTTATCTTTTGAATAATTATATAAGTTAAGTTAAATCATTTAAAAAAACTATGAAAACCTGTTATTGTATAGTTGATAATAATAATCGTCTAGATTTAAAAAATATACTGTGATTTACTGTGATTATCTCAGAATATAATTTTGTGACCTCAAAAATGTTACATTATTTATTATTAAAAACATTGCGATGTGTCTAGCCAAATTTAATAAATAATAATTAGTAAAAAGTTTTTTTTTACTTAGACCTAAATCTTACCATTAATATAATATTCCCAGACAAAAATTGTCAAGAAATTTACTAAGTAATACAAACTACTAAGAAATAGTAGCAATGTGAAAATACCTAGAACGTTACTGAGTGGAAAGTTACTCAGTAAGTTTCTGGAAACTTACTCAGTAAGTTACCAGTAATTTTGGGAATATAGTATTTAAAATTGAAATTATGATTGCATTTGAACTAGAAGCGATAGAAGTCTTAACGGATTACTCAAAATCACAAATTAAATTAAAATATAAAGGTATTATTACCTATGTTACCCTATATTACCATTTTTGTAGAATGTTACCGGTAGCGTTACTGGGAAAATACTCGTCTAGAGTAAGTTACCGGTAACGGCACATCACTGATTATGATACGGGAAAAATATTTGTAATCCAAACACTTGTGTATTATGTTTATCTTAAGTGTCATATTAAAAAAATATAGATACTAACAAACTGTTCAAGCGACTAATCAAGTTAGTTTTAAGAAAATAAATATTGTTTGAAGCTCTAAACAAAGTGAAAAACAGTTGCAGTGAAATGCTTGAACCGACATGCTTTATTGAATTTGACTGACGGCAAATTTGTTGAAGTGACATTGAATTATGTTACTAGTCCACGCAAAATGTATGAAGGGACATATCATCAAAGGTTAGCGATAACGAAAAACGCATTATCTGCCATTCTACTGCAATTTTGGGAAGAGAATAAGAGTTCATGCTCCGATTCTCTATTTTTGTGTATAGCTTAACTGAAGTCTTTAAAAAAATGGGAAATCAAATGTCGGATCATACATTGTCTCGCGGCGTTGAACCCAAAAAGTAGGTTGTTTAAGCGCCAAAAAAGTGCTCCGATTTGAATGAAACCCGGCTCAATCGATGGAGAAAAATTTGCTGATTCTAAATATATATAAAACTCAATATCGGCCAAGATGTCGCTTCACACAAATAGCCTTTCACCCCTCGATATTGTTCGATTTATGAAGCACTAAATAGCGTGGATTCGAATAGTAATGATTTGTGTAATAGTGTTGAGAAGCAATTAGCACAATTCAAGTTGGTCGATGAAAAAGATCGCGTGTGGCTGAGGGAAGATAGTAGTTTGGAGTAATTACGATTGTTGTGAGCGCCGACAATCACTTAGAAGCGCCTTATCTAAGGCCTACTTAACGCGCGGACTTGGCTATTAAGTCATAAATCGTGGGTTAGACGCAACGAGCTGACGATTTGGCTCGAAGCGAGTTATCTTCACCTTGGCATCTAATTAAGAAAATCTTTTTCTTTTTCGCTTTAATTGGAACCTTACATTATATGGATACGCAGCTCTATAAACCGACTTCATTTTTAGAACACGTCTGCGATTCCGTCTCTGATAACGGCGGGTTGATGGCACGTGTAACATGAAATATTTATTGTTGGCGCACTAATTTTACAGCCAAACTATGTGGGGCAAATATTTCACGAAGGTAATTTTGGGTATGGTACCGCATATACCAATTACACCGATAGTTGTGTACGCAGTTTGGTAATTATGAAGTGCTTCCAAGCGTAAATCTCTTTGTTATGAATTTCTTGTACGTATAGGTTGTGTATGGAGCTAGTAGGTATTATTTGGTTTAATATGTGTAGAATAATCTCTCAATTACTAGTATCGTTGGCGGGTCGGCTTTAGTGACGTCCCGCCGGGTGTATCGTCTCACTCGACGGACGCAAGAGATCCATTTAACAATTGGACAGTCACTTTGACACATGACGGCATGCGCGCATCCCCTCGGCCCAATGCATCCCAATTCTAGTGTGTCTGGAACGCTATTACGCGTCGTGATATTTGCTGTGTTTGCTTTCATTAATATCGAATTGTACGTCCATTACCGTAATGGATGTTTTAATAAGTGTCTGTTACATTAATTTGCAGATAAATATCCCAAATAGCTTTCAAAGTATAATGGAGATAGACTTAAAATAATTTAAAAAGATCCCTTTGTAAGTACTCAAGTTCCATTAACTATGATATCTAAGTATTGGCTTTATTACTAAGTCTGGGTATCAATGATTTTAATCGGATACTCTCGAACAGTAATAATTAAAATAAAGATGTGCTTTTAAATATTATCTTAATATATAAAATCCTTGCGTGACTGACTGACTGACAGACACGCTACAGCCGAAACTATTGGGCGCAGGAAGCTAAAATTTGGCATGTATGTTCCTTGGGGACCGTAGGGGTGCACTAAGAAGGGATTTCCCAAAATCCCCACGGGATCAGCCAAAACGGGTAAATTTAAACAAAATTGCGGGCGTAGCTGGTGGCGTCCTCTAGTTTTCGTATAAATTTACAATACAATTCACTTAGACGTTTTCATGTTTTCAGAAAAGTTTATTTGAATCTCAAATGAAAATGACCAAAGCTGGAGATACTCGTAGTTTTGTATGTGGAGGCTTGTCCTTATTTTAGTTGGGTTTCGTGGAAGAGGTAGGTGAGACTTTTCCATGAAGGGTCTAGTCACTCACAAAACCACCGCGGTGTCCCCGACCTCCCTTAGTGCTCACATGCAGCGGGGTTAGCATGCTTTGCTGGGATCCCGTCGTTATGTTTGACATGTAATAAAATTATTAAAATAAGTATTCCCATCGACAAATCACAGTTTGTATCATGAATAAACATTTAAAATATCCATTAGGTACATTATAGATATTTCGAGTTTGCGAATGGTAGGCTAAATTAGATTATTTATAGCTCATATTTTAAGCTGACGCTGTCTTGTTGTGAGAAATATAGAGATTTTACAAAATGCAGATCTATACTTTATATACTGGGTACAAGGGACGGTGTACCGAAAACTTATACCAGTGATTCAGTACATTATACTGAGACCCTAAGCGGTCGAATGTTCCGAAAAAAATCTAAGAACTTCAAAAAATTGCGATGTAAATAGGAACACGCACACTCGCACTATCAGCTGTTACGGCCCTACAACGGCGGGTGGTAGCGGCAGTGATAACAATGTACTGTTACTGTGCCGCGCGCCGCGGCCGATGTCACGTCAGAGTAAACGCACCATGTACATGTTTAATACTTAGAATTTTATAAAAATATTAATGCGGGTCAACTATAGTTACTATTTCATTACATTATATGGCAAAAATGCAAAAGAAAAATCGGAAAATTCATGAAAATGTCTCGGAAAATTCGACCGCCAATAGCCTCATTATCATGCTACTGAATCACTGGTATCGGTTTTCTGTACACCGTCCCTTACACCCCGTATAAAGCTGAATAGTTTGTTAAGTTAAACTCGCTTATCTCATAAACTTTAAATTGAAACAAACATATTATGTTGAGTGGTCTATTTATTGATAAAGGCTGCCGAGCCACGGTTGCCTAGCAGTAGTCAATACTAACAGGGGTGTAGTTAGTTAAATCAAACGTTACATGGAAGGAAAGAGGAACCCACCACGCACCCTAAGTTTTTTTTTTTACATACACACATCACCATCTAGTCCCAAGCTAAGCAGAGCTTGTGTTATGGGTACCAGATAATGGATAAACATACATATATATGTATGTTTATCCACTTACACACACTTTTCTTTGTTGTAAATACATACATATTATACATAGAAACACCCAGACCAAGACAAACACCCATGTTCATGCACACCAATGTTTGACTTGAGCGGGAATCGAACCCGCGACCTTCGGCGTAGCAGTCGCTTACACTCCCGCTGCGCCAACCGGTCGTCCAAAATTGACCATCCCAACTAGGTATTGCAACAGAAAAAGGGTTGAAAATACTGAACTCCTCTAAAAGGATAAGGGATATAAAGGAATGGTATGGGTTCCAGGAAGATACCTGACTTGCAGTATCCCGCTGTATGCGCCGACTATTTTTCGACACGTTTTCCGCCTCTCCACGAGGCATCCTCAGAAGCGATGGGCAACGACTAAGCCCTGCTTAGTAGTAGTAACAGAGGTGTAACCACGGACCTAGTTGGTACTTTATGGGAAATGAAAATGGGAGAGTAAAATGTCTATTAACTTACTTTGAACAACAATATGATGGGTATAAATACAGTTATACAAATAGACATCGCTTATTCAACCTCGACATTTATAGATACACTAACAAACTGAATTTTAGAACACAAACTATTGTAACGGCACAAACAGAGCCCTCGGTAAATTTCAGATCCTTTATATTTATTAAAGGTATTGACCGCCGCGCCGGTACCATTTTGATTGGAGAGCGCAATTGTTATAGAATTAAAATAGCTAAAGTTGGAATTGAGGCAGTTTGGGTATTGTTTGATAACCAACTATGTACATACTTACGATTTGTTAGCTCTTAAGGACGAGGAAGAACCTCTTATCGTATTGTTATGTACTGTGAATGGAATAATATGAAATACTTTTGAATAATATAATATAACCATCTGGTAATGTGCATTTTATGTAGGGTAACCGGCACCGATCGTGAACACAATTTTGAACAATTCTAAACTCTATTGGTTTGCATTAAGCAAAGCGACAGCTAAAAAATTAGACATTTCACGAATTAGTTCTTTTAAGAATGACGCATTTCACAAATTAGTCCTTTATGCACTAGACAGCCATTTAAGTGTTACCGAGACGTTTCTAAGCGCAAAATATTATTTTGTTCGACACAACACATTGGCCTAGCTCAAATTGAATGGTAAATCCAATTAGTCAATCATACGCTATGTTGACAGAATAATCTGTTTCAAATTTGTATATGAGATGTCGATATGGGAACGACGAAAAAAATTAAAGAAACAATGACACCAGGTGCAATAGTTAGGTACTAAGTCTCAAAATATTGGAATGCCGTTTTTTATTCATATAGACCAGACCCAATATATGTATTTTTGGCATTTTAGATAGTAAGTCATAACTGGTTTTTATACTAATTGGTTTATACGAAAATGATGCCAAAACCATTAAATTCCATTAAAGTTACGTAAGCTTTATGTTTATTTTATTTTGTGTTACAGATATAAAATCTTTATTCTGAAGATGGTAATAATAACAATGAAATCGTTAATTTCTTTATTTATTTACTGAATAATAAATCCTATGCAATGCAATCTAATGTGTAAACATGATTGCACGGTTGGCGTAGTGGTTTATGCGGCCGCCTCGTCGCTTGACACTGCCCCGAGTGTTGTGGGTTCGATGATCGATCCCCACACGAGGCAACACTTTGTGTAATTCACAAATTGCTGTTTCGAGTCTGGGTGTTAACTGTGCCCGTTAGTTGTATGTTTGTAAAAATTCCCCGCGACACAGGATTTAGTCCTAATGCAGGAGTTGTCTTTTAAAATAGAATAGAAACCATGGTCAATTTTAGGCCATTCCTGACTGTGGTATAAGTGATTAATTAGTCAAAGATAACTAGTCGATAAGTAGACAGAATACGGTACAAACCATCTAGTTTTTAAAGCCCGTTACACAATAGACTAGATAACCAATCTAATATTGCACAACAGTCTTAAGCCTCTACGCTTGAGGCAATACGCACCGTATATCTGGCCCGTTCGCACCCCATGCCCTCAAAGGAATATTAGCTGCCAATGTCGTGCCGCTTATCTCGAAACTAATCAGAACATTATGCACGCAGTTGTAGATATGCCAGATATTTCTGAAATAGTTGTTTCATGTCAAAGGTCGAATATGAACATACAAATTTTATACTGAGCATAAGTTCCTGTTGATTGTGCGATTGGCGATACGACACAACTACCTATATTTTTTAAGATATTAAAATACGATATTTTTACATGTTAAAAAAATTTGTCGTGGAATTGAGATCTTCCTTTTTGAAGTCACTTAAAAAGAATATGATATATGTATATTACTTACTCGATATTTTACTCACCATATATTACTTAATTTAGTATTTTGACTACCTCTTCATCACATGTAAACGTTTTTATTTATAATTTCACTATGAAGTCTCCCAATATACAGGGTGTTGATATATGCATTTGCAGAATATTTTCAGGGGTAAATATTAATACTGTAACTGAATACAAATACATGAAAAAAATTACTCAGTAAAAATATTTTTCTTTTCCGGTGTCCTACATTTTAAAAATCAACTCGGTGTATTGACCGCCGCCGCCGCTCAGCTGATCGCTGTGAGGTCGCATTATACTTACCTAACATGTACACGCACACATACCTACCGTACAGTCTTATTCTGCACCAGGAAACAGTTTATTCTGATTTACTATCTAAGTAACATTTAATGAAAATAGGGTCTTATATTATCGCACACAGTTTTAAATAATTTAAGGTGAATAATTATACTGTCTATAGTGCATTATATAAATATTTTGCAAATGCATATCAACACCCTGTATTGTTCATATTTAAATTGCAGTTGTTGAGTAAGGGTCGCGGTGTACACACTTACAAGTATACAATATAAGGTAACCCGGTTACTCAGGCACTTGGGTTTTGTGATTTTATTGGACTAATCTTTAACGTTGTGTAAGGTATTTATAAGATTGTTTTTCTGGTGTAGTAATTTATTGACATCATAAATGCGACTCATATGGCCTGACGAGAACCAATACTAAGAATACTTTCAACTAAGCAATACTTTATCTAATTAATTACTTAATAATAATATCTATAGTAAAAAACCTATTTCGGAATAGATAAATAAATTACAAATCAACAGGTACATAGAATTCAACGTTCGCCGAAAATTTACCATACTTTAGACCGCTACAGATATAAACCCCATTGAATCATACTAGTCCTCAGTACTACTACTATTAAGTGTTTCGGACACTCGATGTCAATTTTGACAAAGCCATCAAACGCAGACTGGGCCCTAAACGCGATGCAATCACTAAATCGTCTGTGGCTTCTACTAAAAGTGGCATGTCGATGCCAAATTATACTACGGTAACGTAATAGGTATTCAGTTATCGTTCCGTCCAAACTTTATACAGAAATAAATATTCATGCTTTCGAGAAAAGGATGATATTTAATTTTCCATATGATAATTAAAGTGACCTCTGGATATTAAATCGACTTCAAATTTTAAATATTATCCATAGAATTGCTCAGACTCCTCATAAATATATATATTTTAGGAACTTAATTTTATAAAAATATGTACATAATATATAAGCACTTATAAAGTTTAAATAAAAAATATTTATATTCGATATACTAAATGCTATTAAAGCTGATTTTAGATATATTAACAAAAAACGACAGAAGCGTTCAAAGACTTAGACTTATCGTAATCTAAAATATTCGAACGAAAAATATGATAAAATAATATTAAAAAATATTAACTTAAACTGACTCAGTGAATCGTATGGTACGTTAAATTGCTCACTGAATTCTCGAATAGTATAACATTTTGGGACAATTCATACATGGTCTGATGCGAAGAAAGATAGAACCTGTACTATAGCAATCAGATAACTGATAAACATACATACATTTCTAAATATATGTTTTAAAAAGATTAGACTGAGACACAGAAATAATAGTTATGTTACATCGCGCGACGACTCGTCTTGTGTGAGAATCGATTATATGATATCCGTCGTAAGGCTGCTTTTCCTCCAGAGATGTGCGAGGATGCGTAGCGAGGGATGCGTTTGTAAAGACCCAATAGTATCGCTTCATTAACCTCGCCTCGGTCAGCACAGCTCTGGTGGAAAAGCAGCCTTACGACGGATATCATATAATCGATTCTCACATCACAAAACATGCGAAGGATGTGTGCGAGGGATGTGTGCGAGGAATGAGTGGGGGGGATGTGTGCGAGGGATGTGTGTATGTATATATGTAGTATGTATGTCACTCACTTTTAATAAGGACTATGTAGAACTTGTATTATTTGTAGTGCGGCTCTTATTGTAATTAAGAGTAATTTTTATTAAACAATAGGACAAACTGCAATAACAAATAATTTAAATGTATATGACATACACGCAACAATACAAACGAATGCCCATTGTGTACAATTACCATACACATCAACATAATATTAAGCAGGGTTTCAGCAAAACGTTTATTTAGTGTTTGTAGTGCTGGCAGTGGGCGTGGCCTACCATTCACCCGATAGTTAATGTCCAGCTCAGTAGCGGACTTCTGCCAAGAATAACAACACAGGCATTTTGTACTTGAATAGCCGTTGCTCTATTTAAATAGCACTTATTCCCTTTCCAAACACTGTTTAAAGTTTCACGATAAATTGTGGTCCGCTTACCGACTGATATCCGACTGAAACGTTTCATTTGTGCTGTTTATTCTAATCTGTTTTAAGTTCTGTAGATAGATAGTTATTTTTTGTAATAAGTATTCATGATTTCACGCATTTTTCCTACTCCGCCCGGCGTGAAAAAGGCGTGAGTATATGAATGTGTGTTAAGTATTTATGATTTACTTGCAACATTATATCAGTGTAGTCTTACAATAATATAATTATAATAAAGCAAAATATGAATAATAAGAGAGATACTTCTATTCATAGAATATAACACAAATTACTTGTATGTATCTATTCTGCGAAAACAGGAAGTGAAACTATATAAATTATATTCAGAGAATTAATTTCAATTACATAATATAGCAGTTGGATATTTAAATACTTTTTATGTAGAACGTGCAGATGTGAGTATATGAAACAATAATTTGAAAATGAATGAACAATAAGAGAAGGAATTGTTAATGCCATCAACTGAGCATACTATGCTGCTACGGAGCATTATTTTTGACAGAGGAATATTCTTTTTTCCGCATCATAGGCATACATAGTAAAGCGAACTGATACTACTGAAGCTCATTTGAGTTTGGCATAATAATGTACCACTGCCAAAAAACCACGTGTTTTAAAACTACGCGATAACGTAGTACAAATTAGTATTGCGCAGTTTTGCTGCAATCAAAGCAATTTGCATAGGTTTGCGCGAAAAGCCGTGCGTTGTCCCGCCGAGTTGAGATGTTGTCCCGTTTAGTGAGTAACTCCAGACGACTTTCAAGGCGAGTCTCACATACATCCTTTACCAGCCCAAACTCTTTCTATAGAGCCGCAGAGTACCCGGTTCGAATAAAGGTTTCTATCACAAGAGTAAAAGGAGAGTTTGCGCGTTATCTGCGCGTATAATAATATTCTAGGACAACACACTTATCGTCACCTAATTTTTTAATTTTTAATTGGCAGAGCCTGTACTATATTAATCAGGTAAGTGATAAACATACTTATAATTCTCCAATCTGAACGTAACACATGTCCACACGAGACGAACGATGTACGTAAACGTATCAGATCTATTTTACACATAAATTCAGTACTCTTAAGGTGCCAGACCCCTGTTTAAAACAGAGAGAACGACCAGTGGACTAAAAGACACGACTTGGCGTTTAGTTTAAACATCTGCTTACTAAAACATCTTTAGTACGTCTGGAGAAACACGCTGCTTTATCATCGAGTGTTTGAACTCTCATGCTCCGACAATTCACATAACAAAATGTAAACACTATAATATATTATGCAGTCTATAGGCTATTACATACTAGTTATAAAATGCTGCTAATTTTCCTTAAATGGTATTCCTTCTCTTTATACTTTACATACGCGTCAATTTCATGCGTATTGCACCATGATGCGTTAAAAGGGAAATTATTAATTTTTTACACTTGTAGTACTATAGTGATAAAAATTCAGCGATACTTTTTTTACTTCGATATTAATTTTTACTATCTTAAATCTCATACTCTTACGTGCACGTGATGTCTTCATTTTTTAAACAAAGTTCATTATTTTATTAACGTTGTATCTATATACCCCTCTCTACATTTTTTACCATTAATCACATGTGAGATCGTGCACCTAATCGCTGTAGAAAAGTGGATGAGTAACAATATAAATAAAAAAATATTATGAAAAATATATGCCTATTTCATTTGTTTCACAATTTAAGTGTCTATCTGAAGAGGTCTTGATGAAGCCAAGTAGTCAACTAATACTGCCATTAGTAAAAATACTCGTACTGTCTATATACTCTTATTTCACTCGCCTATCAACATAGGAAAGGCCGGTGATACAGATGTTAGTATAGGTATGATTATTTTTATGGGTGCGTGATAAGTTGCAATAATATTGCTATTTATTACTATTACTGTTTTTTTTCAGTATGGCAAGTAACAGTCACGTTCTGAAAACACTAAACCAACAGTAAAGTTAATATTGTTACACCTGAACGATATTTCACCAAATCAAGTCGGGGACAATATGGATTTTTCACAGTAAATATACCGTTCAAATTAATAGTCATAATATTATTCTTTCCAAGTAGTTTTGTCGCAGGAACCACAGTAAACCCTTCTTTCATTGGAAAGTAAATTACATTTAAAAGCAACATAATATATTTTAATTCGAATAGTACGTATTTGTTCAGTAACTCGGGCGAAGAATCGCGTGTACTAGGGCGGGGCGAATGCCACTCGGACAAGGCATACAATCGGGAGATTGATAAAACATACGGCAAACCCACCGATAAATTGCTGCTGAATACAAACTAGCCCAGATACCCATCAGTATAGATAACTTCATTCTGACCATGGTGTTTACTTGGTATCGTAGTTCATAATTCGTTCACTGGTCTAAAGCCTGGAATATCGTTATCCCTTTGAGTGATGGAGGTCAGACGGTAGTCGTTCTGTGGAAAAGAAAATATTCTGTCGTCTGGTAAGATTAGAAAGCGGAATCCAGGCTCTGAGGTGAAAGGCTGGGATGCTAAAGTTTATAATACGTTTACATACTTGTTCTATAAAAGCTTTCTTAACCGCCAAATAAGGATTGCAAAGTTCTATAGTTCCGTGATCGAAGTTCCAATGGAACCATAAATACTAAGTTTTCGCTCTCCAATAGTCTGCCTGTCAGCAGACTGATTTGCCGGCAATCCATATTAAATAGAAGAATTGACATTGTGACGGTTTGAAAGCCTACGTTAAAGGGATCTACCAATAGAGCAAGTTGCCAGGGGCGCCATAGGTTTCTTATTCTTGAAGTAACAAAATTTATGGAATGGGTTCTCCTATGTTTTCTTAAGTTTGTATACATAGTCCCTATTTTACCTAGGTGAAACATTTACAGGGAGCAGCTTCTTAGTGAAAGCCCAACTGAAAAAGTAATTCAAATCTAGTAAGACTAAATTATAGTGGACTCCGGGCTTCAAGGGGAACGTCTTCTATGTTACAGAGATGACGTTAACTCAATGTTAAAGAAACTCCAACTCCGTCCAAGCTGCTGTCTTTTGTGAGGAAAGAGAAAATGAATCATTGACATTATTAAGGTAATTACTGTTCCTTCATGTTGATATTCGCTGAGTATTTCCCCAGCCGAGTCAGCCCATTCACGTTAAAACCAACAAGGCTCTACCTACTTGATAACAAGAGTTTCCAAACCACACTATCTCAATTTGTAAACTTGAACGTTTCCACGAATACGTAGTCAAAATTGGTTCGCATAACCAGGGGAACGTATTTGTAGAACTCAGTTTTATTTTAATAACTCACGCTCGTCTGATTAAAATACATAATCACTTATGTGTAATTATTTCTGAATAAAAGCCCGTCGTGATTAATCAGCTTTTACTGTCAATTAATAACACGGCCATAGTTATTAACTAACGATAAATCCGACGAAAACGTAAGATTCATAAATATTTCTTATGTCGGACGATAAATTCAGTTTAGTGGCGTTCGATTTCGGTAAATATCTCTTTGGTGATCCAAGTTTCGGTGTATGTTAATGTAATCGTGTATTTAAACGTTAATAATCGAAATTATTTTCTTTGATTGGTATATAGTTATGCAAACTTTGTGATGTATTGAAATAAGTATTTTTTATGTATGTGCACATGCACATGTTCCAATAAAAATGGAGTATTCATAGATAAGTTTTACACAAATCTTGTAAATACTTTAACTTTTTCTTTATTTTACATAATACGTATTAATGATGCACTATCACTCAATACAGATACAGAGGCGCAGGCTATTTCCTCAAACAAGTAATGTCTAATTAGGTTCTAAAAAGGTACTTCTGACAGACAAAACTTAAGTATGTACTAAAATTTAAATGATAATGTGACTCTTTATATATTTTACCCTGGGTGAGGAGTCAGCTCAACACCGTTGGAGACACTAAATCAAATAAAGACGCTATACCAAGATAAGTAGCGAGGCAAATGCAAACAATCTTGTCAACAAAACATCCTGTTTAACATCAACCGAAACTTAATAAGTATAATTATGTAGATAGTACCTACTTTTAACTATAAAATGATCGGTGCCTTTGTGACAGAGATGTTGAATTCATGTATTATGTATGTGGTACGCCAGTATCGTAAGGATACAAATGAAAGTATCTAAATATGCCGAGATACAAGGGTATAGTTGGTTATATTATATTTATGGGGTTCGATTAGGGTCGACAAGCCTTCGTCCCTGTCGCCTCACATGATTGATGGAGCCCACATCAGATTTCGGATAGTTTTTTTAGCATATTATATTTTCTATGAACTTACACAAGTTAAGTTACGAGGTCACTGCAAATTTTGACGCACGATTGGGCGTAATAAATTTTTTATGTGGATTTTTTTAGATACATAAGGTGATATGACACCAAAAATGACATGCGAAAATGAATCTAAGTTTTTCTGATATCAGTTCTTATCTGATGTTTTCTAGTAACGTACGTTTTACGAAATCATTTTTATCAAAGATCAAAACTTATTCAATAAATATTTGAGCCAACTACTCAAATGTTTATTGAATAATAAAATTGTTTATTGCGATAGAGATGTACTGTTAATTTAGCATCGATAGAGACGCGTACTGATGTAAAAGTGTGCCTATGTAAATTGGGTGCTTTACTCGCATTTACATACGTACGTAACCTTTCAGTGGGTTATTAAACACGCCGTCGCTTGAGTAAACATCGTAAATCACACAAAACTAGGGGCTTTGTACACAGAATTTGCGTTTCTAATTTCCTACTAGGTACGTAGATATTGTTTATGTACGCAGCTCGTATTATTATTATAATTTGGAACTGTAACAACTGGCCCGGAGATTTTTGATAAGGAAAACAATTTTAAAACCAAGTACTGTTAATATCAAAAGTATACGTAGCAAAAACAACACAATTTAATTCAGTGCAATTTAAATTAAAATTCTTGGTACAAAAGTGAACTGTGCAGCGGGCCTTATAGTGAAACAATGGAAAACGTCTTGAGTAACGATAAAATAGAACTCATTGTGTTACGTGAATAGAAGGCAAGGGACACATTGTGTATTGAAAATTGTCTTGTAACAACCGCGCTCAGCGATCACGTAATTTCATATCATTAATAACAATATTAAATTTTACGAAGACCTTACAGAGATTCTTCAAAGCTTTTAATACGTATACTAATTATTTTAATCCTCCGTGTTATAAAACCTTTTACATGAGTAATTTTACGAAATTAATTTGTAATTTTGTCTGAATTAACTAAAAAATTTAATCTTTCACGCATATATAACGAAAAGGATCGTGGGATTGCTATACTTAAACTAAATTAAGTGAAAGAATTGTGAACAAATACGAACAACTACGCATCGTATCAAAGATCAAGTGCTTTTAGTCGAATGAACATGATGACGAAGATACATGATCAAGTCACTTGACGCGTAACTTCTCCTTTTATCATCGGATTCTAATAAAAAACGGCATTATGCGCGAGTCATTTTTCCGTTCCGAATTTGACTTTCAAATTGAGGTCTGTTTGCTTACGTTAAGTGATACTGGTTCTGGGTTTCATGAATCAGTTAAAGGCCCTTACAACGATCAATTGGACAAAGTGGAGTCTCATTTTTTGTTTAAATGTTAGACTTTTAAGTACATTTAGTGATAATCATGTCAAACAATATTATTTAGCGGGTCTTAGTCGCGATAATTTATTTATTTCAAGGCATAAATACCTCTGTTATTCTCGCAGGAACGGTAGAAACGTAGGAGAATAACAGAGGAATTTATGCCTTGAAATAAATAAATTATCGTGACTAAGACCCGCTAAATAATATTGTATGATGTATACAAATCGCGAAAGTTTAAAATCGATTAAGCATGTCAAAGTTAGAGCTTGGCATAAATGTACCATTTCTACATTGTGTCAATTGTAATTAGGCGGTGAATATGCAAATAGATTTAGCCCTTGCACGTGTGGTTTGACGCAAATTTCGTGTATGTGTTTATATGTGTGTAAAAGGAATTTAAATAATAAAAAACAAAATTCGGGTTTGATAGCTGCCATGTTCTAATTAATGCCTATCAGAATATTCAATTTGTAATCACAAAAATAAGATAATCCAATATTACTTCAGCTTATGTAGTTGTAACGTTTAGTAGTGTGATGTGGGTACCTATACCTAATGAATACCTAGTAGGTATGTGTACTGGAGAGATAAATTAAATAATTATTGTCCGTTACAAAATATATTTACTAGGAAGCGTTACACAAGTATAAACCCGGTAGCTAGCGGTAAGAGCTAAGACTCAGGGTAGGGCAGGCAGGCAGGCTGACGAGACTTCGGTGCTCCTGGGCAGAAGGAGCACTTATCTTCAGCGGCGGTGTCCGGGTACCGAAAAGGGCCGATCGAGCGGCCAGCCAGTAGTGGTAGGGGCCAGCGCGACGATTACGACGTCTCATAGTAAAGTCTAGTTAGCTGTGATAATTTTCAACGTGATTGATGTAGATATGTATGCCAATATGCAGAATCTGATGGAAAAATATTTTTGTAATAATTTTGAAGGAGCAATGACCAATCACTCGCAATGTAATAAAGAAATAAAAATAAAAAATAAATGTTATTAAAGAAATTAATGTCATAACGTTGCCAAATAACAGCTTTTTAGTTCGATTTTTGCCGAGGCAGGTCCATGCGCTACTTTGACGTATAACATACATTACTGCAAAGTTAAATCAGAATCTATTTATTATATTTACTTGAAAGAGCAACAAACTTAAATACATCTATACACCCATACATCCCCAAACTTTCATGTTAATATATACATACTAGCAGTAAGATTTCATCAATATAAAAATGTGAACAGTAACGAACGTCAGAACAGAACAGTTAACAGTATCATTCTAAACACAATAAAACTGACCAATAAGGTAAACTGACGAATAATAAGGTCCGGTTCTCACCGATTTCGCCAACCGGAACAAGTTGTTAAAATTATACCGGAAGGCCCAATTCCTACTACGGCAGATCTACTACCACACTTTCGGCGGACGCTGTCATCGACTTCAGAAGTAGTACACAGGGGGAGTGTCAGTTGTACTGCCGCAAACTTGTTCACATTTTGCCGGTCCAGGTATTTTGCGACACATCACAGCGACAAAACGTCCAATGGAATTTTAACCGGTTTACATTTTTTGCGGCAAGTAGAAAATGCCGTTCCGACATAGTTGGAAGCGGGCCTTATGCCATGCATTTATATCACCAATTTTCATATCAACATGGTCGCGATCAAAAATATTGGCTACAGTGTAAAATATTGTTGTTTGTGTAAGTTGGTGTGATGTATGTAAAGTCCAACGTGACAAAAAAATATAAAATTGAACTTCCCATTGGTAAAGTTAATAAAAATTACTCATAAGTTTAAATCTGATTAACATGTCAAGCTACTGATGGAGATTGTTTTCCTTTGCCTTTTGTCAGCATGAATGTGACTAAAAATAGTAATTAATACGTATGCAAGTTACTGTTTACTGAGTAAACATTACGTTAATCAGTAAAACAGTAGCCATCATCGTAACAATGCAGCAGCAGCCACTACGTTGGTAATCATTAGCAGTCATAATCAACAGAGCGTTAGGCACGAGAAGCCGCATATTAAACCACAGAATATCAGTTTCTCTAACCCGTAGGTCACTTCATACCTAGGTATGGCTATATGGCTTCGAGGACAGTGAATAGGTTACGTTTGTGAGCACGCAGAAAAAAAAACGTCAAAACGTATTCATATAAAGCCAGCAGGTAATTCATGAGAAACCCAGCATTGAAGTTCTATATTGCCAACTTTCCATTCATAATTCCTTTTTTATTTCATAGCCATTCAATACCGTGCATATGACGCGAGATAAGTCCAACCAATCGGCCGCAGTATTGGATTCGTACTGTTTCGTTTCCAGCATAGATTGACGTCGGTGATTTTGGATGGACATCAAATTATAGGCAATGTTTGTACACGATTACACTGTGGATTAGTTCTGAGTTGATAATAGTTTGTTTAATTTAACCTAATAATACAGAGGAAATTGTTTCCGTAGATACATAGTAATACGAAGTTTTTTATGTATAGTTTGTGTTCTGTTAGGCACGTGTTGGCTATTTTTAATTTGCGGTGGAATCCGGCGCTGTAGGATAGCAGGCTACTGTGCCGGCACATGATTTATGAAACAACATTGTCCGAATTCTAGTGGGCAGATCTGGGTAGAAAAATTTGCTTTATTTTTCAAAAAATATTGCCGCGGATAACAGAGTGACTTGTTATTTCCAAGTTTTCATATGATAATAGCCCGTAGCCAAACTATGTAAAACTATAAATAGGTAAACTTAATTTAGGTCATACTAACAAAAGCACTGACATGCTAGATATATCTTAAAAGTAAAACACTAAGAGCATTTACTGCACACTAATTGCTAAAGGTATGGTTTACCTGGTAACTTTGATGATGTATTTCTTGGAAAAATCTTGATATAAATATCCTGCCACTTATAATGAGAAGCATAAAATAATAAGAACAAATAACACCTTGTACGTACTACAGTATACTTTTGACTTGTTCGTCGATGTTTGGATTGAACCCACGCTTCTCGAAGTGGCTAAGAGGCGGAAGTTCACCTTAGCCACTTTGCCATACAGGCAACATCATAAGAGTGAGGCTAATGAATAAAGGAAAATAAGATAACTCGAACCAAGACTTATTTAAAAATACATAACCAAATAAATACAATACAAAAATACTTATCTTTAGTTAAAACTCAATAAATATTCCCTTTAAAGAAAACATGACAGTTATTATGTGTGTTAGTAAAAAAATAAAATAACTTTAATTAAAAACTCAATAAATAACGCCGTAAAACAAAATATACCAGTTATTTTGTGTTATTAATGAACCTTGTAAAACTGATAAAAATACAAATTAATACTGTATGTGCATTTACGTTATGGCGGCGCGGTGCATTTTACAGAATTTGGCATCAAATAAATTAAAAATATATAAAAACCAGTATTTCCTCAATAAAGGTAAATATTTTACTTTCCTGGTAAAATTCGCTTACAATAAAATCGGTTATTACCTAATCATAGTGCAATACTGTACATGTTTCGGATGTGGTTATCCATTTTTTATAATGTGGTGTAAAGATGGATGATCCCTGCGAACTGGAAACTAATAATATTTTAATCATGTTAAATATGGTTCGTTAATACAAAAAAAAGTCAGCGAGTGGTTAATAAACAAATCGATAATTTGCGATTTAAGAGAGTGCCGTCAGTTTTCCAGTTTCTTCTCATCCATCTCCCTCTTTCTCTGAATTTGAGGTGATATATGAGTCTAAACTAATTAATTATTTTGAATTTGAAATCAGCCAATCGCGATAAGTATTATGGGTTCCATCTCTACACGAGATATTGGTACTTATAATCTCTATGAATTAGTTCCAAATGTGATGTTCATTGTATGCGTTGACCTTCAAGAGCATCTATACAAAATATCCATCATGCAGCACCAAAAGATGATATAATTCTATCCAATATTATAATTACAACAGCCACTTTGGCATGCTATAACTTTTTAATGACAGGCTTTATTCCCTGAGCAATATTAATTTGAAAGGGCAACACCCGCAAAAGCATGACAGAACGACGATAGATGCTATAGTAATCGCAAACGACTTTATATTTAACTAGGCGATGCCCGCGGTTACACCCGCGTTATGTAAGGCTATTGCTCTACTCCCGTTGCCCATAGCGTGATGTTATTAGCCTATAGCTTTTCTCGATAAATGGGCTATCTAACACTGAAATTTTTTTTCAAATCGGACCAGTAGTTCCTGAGATTAGCCCGTTCAACCAAACAAACAAACAATTTCGCTAATATTAGTATAAGATAGTAAATTCTCGTGTCGGGGATTTTAAAAATATCCAATCAACGGACACAAAGTACACTCATACTCGAAACAATAATTTGTAGATCACACTAAGTGTCGTCTTGTCTGGTTTCGAACCTACAACACCCAGCACAATGCTAAGCGGCGAGGCTACTGCTTAAACCATTATAGCAGACGTGCATGTCAGCGATACGCCAGGGTTATGGTGTCCAGACTCCATAATAAAAACACTCACGTAATATTACTTGGTTTATTATCAGTTGATTTCTAGCACAGAATTGAATTAAAATGCGAGCTACAGTCATTTTTATAAACTAACCGTCATTACACACTGCCACTTCCTTTTCAACATATAATTGAAATTACTGTAATATTCATTATAAACTAATCAAAAATCGACATTAATATTGTTATGAATTTTGCACAACACTAAATGATTTATTTTACACGAATAACAAATTTATTTTACTAACCAAACGCTGCTTTACAACATTGTCAACAGATGGCGCTATCAACAGGATGCAAATATAAACGCATGTTATTTATTACCGTAAAAATAAGTGTCAGAATAATGTTATTTAATACTAATTGATTTTACTTTGAAATTTTCTGCAGTTATCTTAATAATTAAGCGATAAATTAAATATCCAATCCTTATAAAACAGTTAGCAGCCAATACAGTGCCTAATATTATAAAGTAGTGAAGTTCTCACTTCTGTGTTCACAAATAGTTATTTAAATATCAATCTTAAATATATTAATATTTTCGTAACAATATAATCATTATATATTAATTTGCGCCCATACGGCCATTCTGATTCAGCGCGCTCCTCGCGCTGATTATTTAACGGTTACAGAATAAACAGCATAACAAATAAGGAATATAAAAATTACATAAATAAGCGTTTATCATACAGAATGAACTAAAAGTTATTTACAAGGCTTCACCTAGTCATAGGATCTTAGCCTGAGGCATGCGTCACCCATCACGGGATCTAACAAACAATGCTTCACCCATGGCTAAGCCGATTACGGCATCACCGATTACGGGATCTAGCGCACACAGGCATCACCCACATAGGGATCTAGCCCACAAACGGCATCACCCACGTAGGGTCGATTTAGCCCACGCGGCATCACCCATCACGGGATCTAGCCAACACACGGCATCACCCATCACGGGATCTAGCCAACACACGGCATCACCCATCACGGGATCTAGCCAACACACGGCATCACCCATCACGGGATCTAGCCAACAAGACCAGGATCAATTATACGCATGGTGGCCAGCCAGCGTTTTGGGAAGGATGTTGGATAGGAAAAATAAAATTTTACTCAAACACAAATGCAAAATTTGCCTCATAAACACATCAATGCATATACATAAAATAATCATCATCGTTCGTCATGATCAGTTATATCAATACAATTACATAGGTCCAACAACGACAGTGGAGGAGGTAGAGGACCCCCCACGTAAATCGGTATCTGACGAATCCTCCGCCCATACGGTCAAGCTGCTCATACAGTTGTTGATGTTGATCAGCAAAAAAGGTTAGCAAATAATGCTTGACTCCAGCGCAATACAGCACTCATGCGGCATGTGTGCGCGTAGCCCACACACAAAACCACTGACGTCAAAAAGGTGGGCCACCGTCATCCATACATACCAATCAGCAAAGGACCGCTCGTCCATCCTCTCTTCACACTAAGGTCAGGTCATCTGCTAGGATGTCATCATCAACCTGCAACACTCAAAAGACAGGTGGTGGGCAACATTTCCCACCCAAATATTAGTTCCATGAACCTTCGTAACTGTAGATGAAATAAAATTCTACTCTTACAAAGTGATGCGGTCTATTAAGCTATATCTATATATCAGGCATGTTCAACCTGTGCATTGGTAGGTATATAGTTATCTTTGGTACAACCGTGTTGGAGCCCATATTTTACGCATAAGGTAAAATACAAAAGACACTGAATTTTCTCAGGTTCTGTCTGACCGTGCCATTTTAGATAATCAAATATAAAGTTATCAGGATACCCATATTTTGCAGTTTTGATAAAATAGTTAAAACCCAATATATTCAAAATAAGTTTCATCCACATCAAACAGGTAAACAAAATGGCAAGGACAAAGAGAGGCCCATGTTCAGCCGTGAACAGTCGGACTGTTCACGAATATGAAATGATTTCAAACCATGCAAAGCCAAGAATTTCGAAAATACTAGTGCTATAATTATTACTCATGTAAGAACATGTTTAATCCAATATTTAATATTTTTAGGCATAGTGCAAGCTGTGAAATTGTTGAACTGTTTGCCAACTGAGCCATAAAAGAGAAATTTACAAGCTACCAATATTACAAGGCAAGAGTAGTGCAGTCTAATTTCTAAAAATGATTCCACTCAGTTTGTTTAGTTAATGTGGTGGTGAGTTTATATCAATAGTTTTATTTGACTTTATATTTAAGGGAATTTTGTAAATAATGTTAATATTTATTTTAAACTGTTAACATGTGGTGCTAATGTAATTCTTATTTTTTCATACACAATTAATAATTGTTTATCTGAATAAATAAATTTAAACTGACTAATCACAACTGACTTAGAAATAAAGCATGAGTAGTCCATACATTTACTTTTATTTGCCAAGAATAAATACTGCTAAATGGGAAAAGAGTCATGTTCTCTAAACCCACTTACCATTATCCTAATAATCATATTCCTATCTGTCTTGTATCCCACAAGAGCTAAGCAATAAGGTTGGCACTAAATTTTATTGGTTTATCACTGGTTGTCATCTTGAATATAGATGCAACTAACTTAGCAAATTAATGAACTCAACTAAAATAAATTGTATTTACCCAGTATAACACTAAGGCTTGTTTTTTATAAAAGATTAGCAGTCACCTGCCTTAAGACTTTCAACCTAAAATGCTTAGAGGTGGACTATTATAGAACCTAAGTGAGTGCATATGTCCATAAAGGAATCTACTGTCCAGATCTCATGTTTCTAGCTTCAGTAGTTTGGGTTAAGCAAGGACTTATCATGGTCGGAACAAATCATTCTATACAGGTATAAAATTAAGCGACAAATATTTAGGTATGTCGGGTTCCCTTGTCTTATTATATAACCTTAACTTGAGCTGCAAGTTGACAGTAACAATTTCAACATAATGTTAAAATGAAATCATGTAGGCACCTACAGTGTCCACAAATATATAATAAAACCTATTTTGTAACTTTACAATCGAATATCGAATATCCA
This sequence comes from Euclidia mi, assembly GCA_944739405.2. Lineage (NCBI taxonomy): Eukaryota > Metazoa > Arthropoda > Insecta > Lepidoptera > Erebidae > Euclidia > Euclidia mi. Next base: position 89,491,988 of record OX123183.2, on the reverse strand, counting down.
TCGTAGCAGTACATCCCATCACTAAATACGCCTTTAATTGGAGACTAGAACATTCTGGTTGGGTATAATTTAATGTACCACAGTAATTAATTATTTAAAATATTACGAATGTGGTACAACTAAAATACTAAGTCATCATTTGTAAATCGCGGCAACTTTCAAAAGTGAAATGAAACGTTACTGAAACTGCCACCCGCACCATGCTACAGCGCGCATAGTAAAATTGGTCCTTAAACATTTAAAATATGTGTATTTTTAAGGTATATATGCGATTAACTACAAATAAGTTCGATTTTGAACCAAATATATAGATGAACTATGTCCGAAATGAATATCGATTAATCAATATCATTTAAAAACTGTAAAAAGACAACACTTTTTTGACTCTTAAGTAAATGTCAATAATGTCATATTCAGTTTATTTTGTTTGTTACCTATTTGTTTTGCTCGTGCAACTTTGTGAATGCTTTTTATGTTTTTGGATCTTTTACGACTTCTTGGCTTTTTCTTTCGGATTTCTACCCTTACCAAATGATTAACTCATTCATTTCTACTCAAAACTACGAAATAATTTAACTATCCTAATAAAAGTGGGTACACACCTACTGTTTTGTGAGCATATAAAAGTACTTCTTGTATTAAAACTATGAATGTGACGGACCTCTAATCAATCTCAAAATTCTAGTTTAACGCTCTTTTATCGAATGCAATAACAACTACTACGATTTTTGACTGTCCACATCTGGGCCGGCGTCTCTAAGAAAAATGGGCATTGTTCTTTCCAAGTGTAATTGGAGCGATAGACTGTACTCATATACGTATTTTAAGCCCTGGTAGGTACATACTCATTTCTTTTTGAATTTAAAGAATATAACTGCTTATGTACTATTTGAACTAAATACTTGATTTCATTTCAGAGGGTGATAATGCTGAGCTTTATAGGAATAGAAAGGACGTTTTTTCTATAAACACCCAGGTAGTAGCAGATGCTGACCTAAAAATAAGGGATATAGTTGCAAGATGGCCAGGCGCTGTACACGACAGCACTGTCTTCAATAACAACAGAGTTAAATATTTAATGGACTCACAACAAGTAGACAGGTGCAGTCTTTTGGGAGATTGGGGCTATGCATTAAAGAAATATTTGCTAACACCAATGGCAGATCCCCAAAACGCTGCTGAAAGGAAAATAAGAACTAGAAATGTAGTAGAAAGAACATTTGGTGTGTGGAAGAGGAGATTTCCATGCATAGGCTCTCAATTAAGAGTAAAATTAGATAATGTGCAGGCCATTATTGTCAGCACTGCAATACTGCATAATCTGTGCATAAGGGATACAGAAGATTTACTCAGTGGTGAAAGTGCAATAACAGAGATTGAGCAAGAAAATATTGTCTTCCACGTGACAGAAAATGATCAGCAATACAGAAGAGACCTAATATCAACATACTTTTCCTCTTTACTAAACTCTGAAGGCGCTCAATAACTACAATTATAATGATAGTGTTACACTTAACTATTTTATCAATTAATACAAAATAAAACATGGTTGTTTTTAAGAAGTACTTGCTTTATTGAAATCTAATTTTGCTTTTTCAGTTTCATATTTACATTCTTCTAAAATTAATTCATACATTTTTTTCTTAAACTGTAACTCCTGTTCGTGTAGTTCTTGTTTATGTTGCATATTTTGTTCATGTTCCTCTTTAGCATACTGGCACAAATTACTCTCTCGCAGCTGCTTTTGAGTCAAGCAATCTATTTTTCTCTCAGTATGTAAGATGATACGCTTTCGGGTCTCCAACGGAGTGAAAGCAGTCTTTCTTTTCTTTTCAAGCTGAAACAAAACATAAAATAGTTAAGAACAAATTGCTTTATGTATTTTTTTCACAAAAATATACACTACTAGAGGACGCCAGCAGCTACGCCTGCATTTTTTTTTAATTTACCCGTTTTGGCCGATCCCGTGGGAATTTCGGGCAATCTCTTCTTAGTGCACCCCTACGGTCCCCAAGGAACATACATGCCAAATTTCAGCTTCCTGCGCCCGATAGTTTCGGCTGTAGCGTGTCTGTCAGTCAGTCAGTAACGCAAGGATTTTACATATTAAGATAACTTACACAACTCTTTTGACACTAGTTTTCGCAGCATAGCCTTTGGCGTTGATGAGTCAAAGTCTGATCCTGGAATAAATTTAAATTTATAAAACTATTTTTTTAATTAAAAGAATATGCATCAAGGAAATAATATTACTTACTAATATTGTTGGATACATTTTCTTTCAAGAGATCCTCGGTCTCAGTGAACACAATATTTGTATCAACCTCAGCAGAACTTGTTTTAGGCATACCTGTTATTAGTAATGATAATATAATTAATAAATAATAAAAGTATAAATATTATAGATGAACCCTAGTACTTACACTCTTCTTCTTTCTCTTAGCGTTATCCCAGTTTCAGTCTGGGGTCCGCTTTCTAGTCTAACCGGATTTGGCTGAATATTAGCTTTTCCACGGAGCGACTGCCTGTCTGACCTCCGCAACCCGAAGGGATAGCGATATTCCATGGTTTAGACAGTACTTACACTCTTCATCAAATTTATTATTGGGTAAATCCAAATTGTCATTTTCTGTGTTGTCAAGATTGTCTGGCACCACCTCTACTAGTGTATTTCCTGTAAAATAAAAATACCATTGGAAAAATATAAGCCAAATAGCTATGTGTATGAATTATTAATATGTTGGTATATTCATTATCCATACCGAAAGCATCACTGTCATATATTGTTGGAAGACCAGATATGGACTCTTCCATAATAGAATTTAACCACTCGGTGGTTTCTGATGGTTGCGGAGGGGCTGGTCCCCCTCCAGTTAACCGCCTGCCATACTTCTCTGCTGCCATTTCCTAAATTAAAATAATAATTAAGTATACTCTGCATTATATTATTAATTTTTTTTATGGTTACTGGCGTGGTCCGTTTTTTTACTACTTATTACTGGGTAATCCTTTAGAAGCAACGTTAACTTATTCATTTCTTCTTTACAGAAATTAGAGCTGTGGTCCCTTGAATTGAAAAACAAAACGTTATATAACTATTCGTTGTGTATCAATTAAGTAATTATTATTTAAGCATATAAGTAAATGAAACACGAGATACCTCTTGTGATTTCGGTGATAAACATGATAATACTTACTTGTTTGATTGTTGGCTGTTTCCTGACATTTTTAAGATAATGCTTATCACTCAAGGCAAAAACTCTGAACGATTTATTAACACTAATAATTAACACGAGTGAAAATAATAACAGTATTCTCGAAAAATTGTTTGATTTAAATCCGTGTTTGATTGACAGATTTGACATCTAGACTGTCAAAAAAACATTTAGTTTCAGTTCCGTTCACACACAAGGCCAGTGTTGTCACATAGAAAAATATTACCCATGAAAAAAACACAGCTGTTTTTAGGAAATGATCTTTCATTACACTGGCAATATTATAACCAACGGTTAAGTGTGCCTATAGTTAAAATAGACATTGAAAAGTGTAATAGCGCTTTAATCATTAGTTGACTGCTTGACTATGGTTAATCTAACAAATGGTGATACTGTGTTTGACTACCATCATCAAAAAACCGGCCCTTAGGGCCTCTGCAAACCACGTTTTTTAAACGCGCCGTCGACACGCGCGCTTTTATCCTACAGAGCAGTTTGTTGTCGTTTGTATCGATACAAATGCGCCGCACCGGCGCGTCTGTATCGATACACACGCGCGTTAGTATAGCGTTTGCTCAGATTATTAGAAAAAAAGGCAGATGGAGCGCATTCATCAAAGTGAGGCACGTTGACAGCTATGTATGCGTGACATTTGGCGACGGCACTGTACGGACACGAGCGTCTATGTGCGTGTAAAGTTGCCAGATTATGAATAATCTCCCACTCATCATCATCAGCCTTTAACAGTCCACGGCTGGACTAAGACTCTCCTTTGAAAGGAGGAATAAAATTGACCTACTATACCACGCTGGCCAAACGGGTTAGTGTAGGATTTGTATCAAGTTTTCCTTCTCTTACAGTGCTGTTCTTTGCATTGTGACATTCCGTATTCTTAATCCGTCACCCAATCTCTCACTATATTGCACATAGTTTTCTTCACACTAGTTTTCTAATGTTTTTATAGAAGTTATATACTGACATTAGTTTGCGGTCTTGAATAATTTACTGTATAACTGTAATAGATTTCATTACGTATAATATTCATGCACCGGAGACAGTGAACATTAATGGAAGCGACGTACACTATACAAGTGAATATAGATCAATTCTCTCACCCTTGTAAAGGTATTCATAAACTGGCGAAATTTTGTCAAGTACCTACACAATAAAGTATAAATATTATGATTTGTAGACAACACTAATTTTACTATAAAAAAAATTAAATATAAGAAGCGCAAACTCATGATTGTTAATTCTGACCATTCCAACGTACGGTTCTCAAACCTGGTCACCTACCCAGCTTCACAGGTCACGCCTAGGGGTCTGCCAAAGAGCCATAGAGCGCTGCATCCTGGATCTTAAACTTAAAGACAGGATACGGAACACCGCGCTGCGTTCTAGAACAGGCATCAAAGACGTGGGAAGAAAGACTGCCAGTCTCAAATGGAACTGGGTGAGCAGCGTCAGCCGTATATACGAGGCTCGTTGGGCAAGAGTATCAACACTGTGGGTACCAGAGGATAGACGACGTTGCCGAGGCCGGCCACGAAACAGGTGGCGAAATGACCTAGACGCCTACCACAAGAGCTGGATTGAGATTACATACGACAAGCATACCTGGAACGATTTGGGGGAAGCCTTTGCCCAGGAGTAGGACAACGTAAGCTATTACAAAATGAATGCATGCAATCAATTATATCTGTTTCTACTCATTAAGTACATGAATATTTAGATCGTATAGGGATCGAACCCAAAACAATGTATTCATATTGGAAAGCCTATAACAATATTTGCTAATAAAGATATATCTAAAATATAGTTTTATAATGTGTTAATATATTTTTCATCAACATGACAATACTTATTACTATTAATTATCTTTCATCATTACCTACCCCTAGTTATAAACCATTTGTCTTTAATCAGTTCACTGATAGTGATGTTAAGAAGAGCATAGTATCAATCACGTCCAACGCAGTTGGTAGTGACTTTGTCAGCCGTAACATGATCATTCCTGTCCTTGATGCAATCCTACCCATAATTACCCACATCTTCAATTTTTCCTTGTCGAGTGGTTTATTTCCATCGATATGGAAGGACGCCCAAATTACTCCTATACCAAAAATTTCTCATCCTTTATCCTATTCAGATTATCGGCCCATTTCTATTGCTATTCCTTTCTAAAGTCCTCGAACGTCTCGTGTACCACCAAATTAACTCCTTCCTCTGTAAGAACAATCTTCTAAATCCCTTTCAATCCGGTTTCCGTTCGGGACATAGCACAGTCACATCCTTAGTCAAGGTTACGGATGACATCAGGGCTGGTATGGAAGGCGGACAGTTCACAATTTTAGCTCTACTTGATTTTAGTAACGCCTTTAATACGATGGATTTTGATATTCTTCTTGGACGCCTTTGTTCTCTTAACATATCTCCTACGGTGATTGATTGGTTTCGTAGTTACCTTTGTGGCCGCCGTCAACGTATACATATCGAGAATTCACTTTCTTCTTGGTGTAATACAAATGCCGGTGTGCTCCAGGGTGGCGTATTGTCTCCTTTACTCTTCTCAATATTCATAAATTCTATCTGTAATAACCTTCGCTGTTCCTATAACCTTTATGCAGAAGATCTCCAGATATACACGCAGTCAACACTGTCGCAGATGTCACATTCTTTAGATATCATTAACAGTGATTTGGCACTAATCAGCAAGTGGAGCAAGTCTTTTGAGCTTAAACTTAATCCCACCAAAACTCAAGTCATTGTTATTGGTAGCTCTAGAATGAAAAGTAAAATTGACTGGTCACTACTCCCTCATATAATCTTTGATCGCACGATTATTCCTATACAAGACAAAGTAAAAAATCTGGGTCTCACTATCGACTCTACCCTTACTTGGGGATCGCAGATACAAGAAGTGAGTCGTAAGGTGTTTACTTCAGTTGGTTCACTGAGGCGATTGAGAAACTTTCTGCCCACTGCTACTAAAATTGCGTTCACTAAGTCTCTTCTGTTACCCATTATTGATTATGCAGATGTCATCTATCTAGACCTCGCCGAAAACCAGCTAGATAAACTTGAGCGAATTCAAAATGTCTGTATACGATTCGTATTTGGAACATCATCAGCCTTTAACAGTCCACTGCTGGACTAAGCCTCTCCGTCGAAAGGAGGAATTGGCCTACTATACCACGCTGGCCAAACGGGTTGGTATAGGGTTTGTATCAATTTTTCCTTCTCTTACAGTGTTGTTCTGTGCATAATATGCTCCCTCTGTCGGCTCTTATGACACCCATGGGATGATATGGGGTGGTGACGTTCCGTATTCTTAATCCGTCACCACACGGACATTTCGACGATTCGTATTTGGATTGCGCAAATACGACCATGTTTCACAATTTCGAACACAGCTCAAGTGGTTACCATTCGACATCGCCGGAATGCTCACATTCTCACTTTACTGTACAATATATTGTTTAACCCTTCAACTCCCGCCTATCTTAAAGGAAGATTTGAGTTCCTTCATGATACACATAATAGATATTTAAGGTCATCAGAAAATTTGAGGCTTAAAATGCCGGTACATTCCACGGCTTTGTATGACAATTCCTTCACCGTAACTGCTGTTCGCTTGTGGAATAAATTACCGCTGCACATTAGGCAAGCTAAGACGGTAGCTAAATTTAAATCTTTAGTGAAGGAATATTATCTTTCATTATAGTTTACAGTCCATTCTAAAATATTCTATAATTAAGGCATTGCTATAATTCATGTGTGTATAATTATGCCCTTTATATTTTTATATTTTTTGTATGTTTATGTATATATGTATTTGTATGTATGTAAATGTATATATGTATGTGTTTAGAGATATATATGTATTATAAGTATTATAACTGTTACACTACAACTACCACTATTTTCCGACCAATAATATTTCCATCCAAAGGTTGCCTGGCAGAGATCGCTCTAAGCGATAAGGCCCATTGTACTTCGCTTATATTGTATGATGTCTTATGTAATATTTCTGGTGTACAATAAAGCATAAATAAATAATAAATAAATCAATTGACAAGTGCATTTTCCATAACACAGGGAAAACGGCGGCGACGTAAACTGGCAACACTTACTAATTTTATCGAAGTTAAATTATGAAACAGTCAAATAATCCATAGATATCTAACTGTGAAAAGATATTCTGTCTTTCTGTTTTTTCTTTTGGAAACCACTTTTACTATGTTTAAAAACGCATGACGGCATTTAATGAATTTAAAAGTTGAGTTGATCGGGGCGCGTGAACTGTACGATGCTTCGCTTTGCACTGAGCCGGATTTGTATTCGCTTTTCAATTTGTATTTGCTTTAGTGGCCTCACGCAACTGTTCCGCGCGCTCCATCTGATTCTTGTATCGCTACACACGCGCATGAGCATCGCGTCTGCATCGCTACACACGCGCGTTTGAATTTATACAGGTGTGCAAAGGTCTACAGGCTGCGTCGGACTTGCGTGCGTATCGCGTCTGTATCGCTACAAACGCGCGTCGACGGTGCGTTTAAAAAACGTGGTTTGCATAGGCCCTAAGTTACCTCAATTTATTTTTTTTATATATAGAGTCATGCCTGTATCCCCGAAGGGGTATGAGAGGTGTAATAAGTATTACGCCCACATTTCGCCATGAATATGTAGGTCCCACGTAATAGGGGGCGAGCCTATTGCCGTTACCGGGCACATCACCAGACTCCGTGCTGCTACTGAGAATTCGGAAAAACCCAGTACCTATCACTTTTGCCCGACCCGGGAATTGAAGCCGGGACCTCCGATCAGCAGTCGCACACGCTATCCACTGGACCACGGAGGCAGTCATCTCACCTCCATTTAATGGACACAAAAACCATCAAGACTCAAAACAGCAATCTATGGTTTACACAAAGTGTTGTCTCGAATAGACTCGGACCAAAGCAGTGCCAAACGGCAAGACGGCCACATAAGCAACTGCGCCATCCGTACAGTCAACTTTATATTATGGACATATCAACATCATCAGCCTTTAACAGTCCACTGCTGGACTAAGCCTCTCCGTCGAAAGGAGGAATGGGCCTACTATACCACGCTGGCCAAACGGGTTGGTATAGGGTTTGTATCAATTTTTCCTTCTCTTACAGTGTTGTTCTCTGCATAATATGCTTCCTCTGTCGGCTCTTATGACACCCATGGGATGATATGGGGTAGTGACATTCCGTATTCTTAATCCGTCACCACATGGACGTACATATATTTCCCTGTATTTCCCAAAATATTTTACCCACCCATTTTTGGTAAATCTTTTATCACCAACTTTTTTATTAATCGTCTTCAAACATTTTATGTATGTAACCTCAGAAATTTTTACTAGATGAACCGGTTTTGATGATTATTTTGTATATCAATGCTGGTGCTTCTCGTGAGGACCTATTTAAATTTTATCAGCAAGGTTTGACGAGTAGTTTTTGTGATATTCTGAACAAAATGTAAGATTTTGAAGTTGGTTTTTGATGTACTTTTTATTTTATATTTTCACTACTGCTGGATATTATAATTAACGGGCCCCCCTGTTTGACCGAAAGGAATTTGACAAAATTTCACTTCCCAAAAAATGTTTCGCATAATTTCATTTGCCAAATTATTACTTAGCACAAAATCTATTCACAAAAAATTGTAACGCAAACCTAATGTTTGGGAAATAAACGTTTAAACTATAACTTGTTTACCAAGTAATCCTTTTGACATTTTTTATTTAGTCAAATATTTCATTTGGAATAACAGTTTTTACGCAAAATCAATAATTATCCTAATCTAAATACCTAGTTTAGTTCCGGGTAACATACATAAAACAATTTCTTTTTTCTATTAATGCAAGTCGTTTCTGGCGCTCGCCGGCCGCTGCCGCGGCACCGCTCGCTACGCTCGCTCGGCTCGTGCATATGAGGTCACAGTTCTAACTTAACCTAACCTGACCATGTTTTTAATAATTAACCTACTCTAACTACTTCCATAAATAAACTAATATCACCAAACGTTTATTGTCTGAAAATTGTTTGCTGTAATAAATCATTTGATTAAAGACCAAATGCCATAAAGGCATTATACTTAGTAATATTTTGCTAAGTAAAACTTTGACCAAATGAAAATATGCGTACTAAAGTCATTCGAAATATTGCAATGGTATAAAAAAAGATTGCTAAAATTTGTTTAGGTAATGAAATTTTGGCAAAATCTTTTCGGCAAAACGGCAGGATCCCATAGTTAACATTTTCAAGGACATTGAACGCTTGTAGACTTGATAACAATAAAACTTCTATTTAGTCTCGTTTAATGCCTTTAAGAGTAGTAACGAATGCGTCAGAAAAAAATAACATGAATAAATATTACAACTTATAAAGTTCGATGGGCTGAGACTTTGTCGGAACCGTACGGATTGGAGTGTGGCGTGAGGCAGGGGGGTTTGAACTTACCTACGCTCTTTAATATATACGTCAATTCAATGAGCTAGTTGAGACGCTCAGCAGAGAGAGAGAGCCAGCTGTTACATTGATGAAGTTTGTGTAAACAATATTAGTTACGCCAACGATATGGCTCTTCTGAGCGCCTAAGCTTGTGGCCTTAGAAGGTTGGTGGCCATCTGTGAAGACTACGTCAGGCTTCATGGATTGGTCTACAACGAGCGTAAGAGTGAGGTCATGGTCTTTGATGCCCGTGGCGGAAGGTGTCTAAAAACTATCCCACCAGTCCATTTAAATGATACTCCGCTCACACGGGTATACAAGTTTAAGTACCTTGGACACGTCTTGACCGCGGGCATGAAGGACGATGAGGATATTGAGCGAGAGCGAAGGGCGCTGTCGGTTAGGGCGAATATGATAGCTCGCAGATTTTCACGTTGCTCACAGAGTGTTAACATAACCTTATTTCGTGCATACTACATTTCTTTTTACACGTGCAGTCTGTGGGCTGATTATACGCAGAGATCGTACTGCGTCCTTCGCGTTCAATACAGGGTGTCACAAGACCCATCACCAAGCCAAAGTCTACTCGTTGTGGACATCATGCCAAGTCATACTAACCAAAAATAAGACCTGGGAGACGATTTTTTTTTTTGAGTTTTTACATTTTTTTAATCGCAATTAAAAGCGCACGCGTGCAATGCTTGAAATACCTACTTATCCATGGGGTTAGAGGGCGTCTTAAGAACATATTGGCGGGGTAAATGCATCGATTTTTTACCTAATTAGAAAAACTCCATACTAACTTTGAGCCTCAATATCTCCTGAACCAGTAATTTCCCAGGTATGGTGCTGAAGTAAAAAATGTTCGTACTGATTGGTACAACCTGAGATTTCAGTTTCCGTTAAGGGTCTTGTTACACCGCGTTCAGGGTGTTGATGGGGTTGCCCCGTTACTGTAGTGCATCAGGGATGTTTGCTGAAGCTCGAGTCGACTGTTTTTATACAACGATCAGAAAACGTTGCGCTTCCCTGGTGCGCCGCGTGCGGGCCAGCCCGAACCGTATCCTCTGCTGTGTGGCAAGCAGACTCGATTGTTCTATGTGAATCGCTGCTGCAAGCTGTCCACCTCCGTGATAGACGTGTGGCAGTGATTCACATAATTAAATTCATGGTTTTAGGAAAAGTGTTTAGAATAGGAATACTAACATAGGGTAAGGAATATTGTTACTAACACAATGAGTTTTGTTACTCGAAATAAATAAATATAATAATAATAAGAGAGATTTTCTGTTAGCAGATGTGTAGGCATATATTTTAAAAAAATACCCTTCATGCCAACTCTACTGCTCACCACTTCTATTTGACACGGTACTTTAATCATTCAAACAGTGTTCACCCAGATTTGTAACAACCACTTAAATGTGGGTTGCATAATCCGTCCTTCCGTGTGAGAATCCGCATCTCAACTTTGCCTCAATACTGTGTCATGTCCCTATCATTATCCCTTTACATGACAAACGTTAGATAGCGGTTGTTTCGTACCAAAAATGCTATGACAGTTTTGTCAAGGACGCCACTCAGCCATCGAAGTTTTATATTGATTTATTATTACACTGTTATTATTTTATGTAACACAAATGATTTCAAAATAAAGATGAAGTACCATCTATTTCAGTTGACCTTGGCTAATGTGGCCTGCGCCATATCGTGGAACGCCGAAAAGAGGGTACTTTTGACATGTTTTTGAATAATCCCTATTTTAAAACACGTCACATACATGCTAGTAAATTAAGAAACGAGAAAGTATAAAAGCATTTATGTACTGCACAAGCATTTATAAAATATAATATTATACATAAGTAGTACCTACTTATATTGATTATAAGAGCAATGTACTTTAATCCAGAGCATTGCCTGTCCACATATCGGTACAAGTAGATAGAGCGTGTATGCTTATGTTTACAGTCTGCAATAGACTTTAAAGCCTCGAGCATAGCCGAAAGCGATGGCAAACGTAGCAAATAAATGCTCCGTATGAAAAACAGTCATAACGAATGACATTCGCCTACGCCGTAGCAGCGTAGCCTGTTTAAACATTTATTCAATATACCGAAGTGACTATACAGCTACAGTCATAAATGTAGTGCGCTCAAAACTTTGCTTAATAATTTTACCGATTGTTGTTTTTATTTTAAAGCGCTAAAAGAGTATTTTGCGTGATTTCTTAAATAGCATAAACGTCTGTTTACTTCGGTATTACGGATTATGTTCCCGCATCGTTATATCACATTTGCAGTATCTTGTTGCTAAATAAATAAATAAGATATAGCATATTGACAATAAAATTTCGAATTGATCGATTCCATGTTTAGTATGTATCTAATTATCTATGTATGTATGTTTAGGTACTGCTTTCTAGCACAAAGGCTATTCAGTTTGTTACATTTTGTGACTTAGCAAATTTTTTGCGAACCTTCAGCAGTTAAACGCAAAGGAAATATATTTCTCCTTTTGCTATGCTCAGTATATAAGACTAAAGTGTGCTAAAACTAAACTAAAATAAGTTAATACACCTCAGCCTTATACATGTAACATCATTGACAACGTTGTTATAAATAAGAACGCCCGCTAGGTAAAGCCTCTGTGACACGTACCTAATAGGTATTGGCTTACTAGCCTTGTTGATAGTTATGTGTGTAACAACTCATTTCTCCGGTATTCTTCGTATTTTATACGTGCCTTAGGAACCTTTATGTCTGGTGTATCCTATAAAAATCTGTACGGCAAGCTATCAAGTGTAGAGAGGTTTTATGTTTGTGGACTTTACTCTCTCTTTGCCAACCTTTAAGAAATATGATGAAAAAAATCATATGTAATTCTATAAAACGAAGTACATTTACTATAAATAAAAACAAAGAAACTTTGACCGATGTTCCAACTAGACACATTAGTTTTATTTACGACCAAACAAACCCCAAAACGCAAATTCGAAACAACTCTCCTAATTCGGATATTTACTTAAATTTCAAGGATAAAAGGATCAAAAAGTACTTAAAAATCTAATTAGCGAAAATTAAAATAATTACTGGGTAGTATTCGGAGGGGCGTTCATTAGGGCGTTTCGAGCGTCGACCGGCGCGGCCGCGGCGAGCGGCGGTGGCGGTACGTTACAGATAATGCCTCAACGTGAGGTTATTGTTCTAAACAACAATGGTGGCACTTACGTGAGCCCTCTCATCTCGTCAACCACCTCGTTTGTAGCGGCGGACGCCAGCCCACCTGCATAGCCGAGATATTATTTCGAGGTGACATTAGTGTAAGCAACACATGGCTAACTATAAACAATGACGTCATCTGCTAAGGTCGCTGTCCACTAAGGAGCAACTGTTACGGAATATTATTATAGTTCTTCATCATTTTCACAGTTAAATTGATTAACTAATTCGTGTTTATATACCTATGCAATGGTTTAATCAATATTTCCTTTTTTGGTTGCGCTTTTACGTTATGATTTATTAAATATATTATAACTTAAAATAGGACCATACATGCCAAATTTCAGTTTTTTACGTCTAATCGTTTTAGCTGTGCTTTGTCTGTCGGTCAGTAAGTGACGGAATAATTTTATATTGACTGATAATGTGTAAATATAAAAAAAAATCCTTAATAGTTTTTTCATGGCAAATAAAAAAAGCCAAGATATTTATAACAGTATTGACGTAAACAGAACGTTTTGGATAAAATTAAAATACGACATGACATTAACCCGAGTTCAAAGAAGTCAACAGGAAGAAACATAAAAATGTTATGAGAATAATATAATCTACTTTACTTAGGTTGACACTGGGAACGATTACACTGTTAAGGAAGGTCTGCTTATGGACGCAACAGCCTCAATACAACATGAATGAGGCATTTTTAGCAGTCAGTAGAAATCTTTTGCAGAACTTCGGTGTAAAATATTCGGTATTCCTGCAGTTGCGTTTCGCTCTATAGGTAAGGGTGCCAAAGGTCGAAGTAATTCTCCCCATCGGATCTTCTTTCCTTTTCAAAATCAAAAGAGAGAGGAGGAAAAGATAATTACCGTAAAAATGTTAAGTAGTGCTTATTGCATTTCCACTACTGTATCACCTGTTACAGCAGCAGACAATTGGTTTTGACACTCTTCAAGTCACGGGGAAAATTTAACTGATTAGAAACGAAACAATGTTTACATTTTCCTTATTTTGCTCAGAACAACTCCCGTACTGAGAATAGATATTGTGTCACAAGGGACTTTATAGATAGATAGATAGAGATTATTTATTGTACATCAGATACTATACACATGCTACATGATACAATAATTTACATATGTACAATAGGCGCCCTTACGCTAAAAGCAATTTCTTCCGGGCAACCTTTGGATGACCTAGAAAAGATCAGGGAAACAAAGACAGTGGTGTAGCCATAGAATGTAGTAAAGTTTACTGAATTAGATATATACATAAGGACATAAATACATAATTACTTCAATTCATAAATAAGTAAATACATTATGAACATTTAATCAAAGGACGCAAGTACACCCAGATACGAAACCACAATTTTGGTTGTTGTCAGCAGCGCTGAGCGGCTTAGTGACGCTCAACTACAACGACATATTTGCAGTGAAAAATAAATAATCTCTTCTCTCATGCATACCAACACGGACATCAACGTGGTGAGACGTAACCTGTTGCCAGCCTTGATGTTTATAAAATAATCATAAACAAAGATCGAGAGACGATCACCATATGAACTTCTCAAAGGTGACAAGAAATCTTTTTCACCAGATACTGCTTTGTTCATTCGATATTTATACACCTACTTCGAAACGCTACTGAGAAAATTCTCAATGGATTCCACGACCTTGATGTTTATAAAATAATCATAAACAAAGATCGAGAGACGATCACCATATGAACTTCTCAAAGGTGACAAGAAATCTTTTTCACCAGATACTGCTTTGTTCATTCGATATTTATACACCTACTTCGAAACGCTACTGAGAAAATTCTCAATGGATTCCACGACCGTTTAACTTTCTTTGGAATTTCTGACGCAGGTGTTACATTCGCAGAAATGCACCTGGGAGTAGACTCGATAAAGAAAATGCACTTGCATCAATGCAATCATGTACTCAGAGCGTGAAGACGGGCTCTTTGCTCAACTAAAGCAACTAATACTTTTACAAATTCTTCAAGCATCTTATAGTGATCGATATTGGTTACAGTCATCTTAACATTATATTCTGTTTTTTTTTTATAACTTCTCGTCTTCTTCATCCCCGAAGGGGTACGCAGAGGAGTACTACACACCCACGCTTGGCCAGTAATGTTTCGGTCCCAATGTAATAGCGGGCGAGCCTATTGCCATCTACCGGGCACATAATTAAGGGAGTCACAAGTGCGTTGCCACTCCTGGGGGTTAGGAAAAGGGATAGGATGAGGAGTGGGATGAGGGAGTAGGAATATGGCCTCCGACACTCTCACTCACCGAACGAAACGCAACAGTTTAGGTATTGTTACTTTACGTCGATTTTATGTGAGAGGGTAATACTTCCCCGGTCGAGCCGGCCCATTCATGCTGAAATCAGCTAGGCTCTGCTACCCTGAAATTTGTATTTGAGCTTTCGTAGTAATTAAACGTTAGTTTAAAATGTTCATTAATTTTTTTCGGCAGATATGGTCTTTGTTTCTGTTGCAACTGTCAGTAAACATTCATGATCATAGCACTTTCAACAGTGGCCAAATATAGGACAGGTACACAAAACAAAGGTACAGTCGCGGTCTGAAAGTGTTTACCACCTTAAGACTTATAATTGCATGAACACATCAATGACACAAGGACGACGATATTGTACTAGGCAACCAATGTATGATAACATGCGTTGCGTAGCAACTGGTGTCAATAACGATTTATTATTCCACATTTATAATATACGTTCATTTAATTACAAGCATGATATTTACACTAAAACTAAAATATTTGTAGTCTTTAAATAATGTAATTTTAAACTTGGTATTTACGATTTTGGTATTTGTAATTAATAAGTTTATCAAATGACTTTTACATTGACAGATTATAATGAAAGGGATGGCGAAAATACGACATCCTGAATATAAAACCTTTTTGAAAAAAATACAATATTTATATCGTCTAGCGTAAGACTGCCTCGTTGGTCTAGCGGTAGTGCATACGACAGCTGATCATGAGGTCTCGGGTTCGATTCGCGGGCCGGGCTCGGAAAATGTTGCCAAGGTTTTCTGTTAAGAATTTCTTAGTGACAAATTATTAGGAATTTCTGTCAAGAATCCCGTGCATCAGAAAGCACTTTAAACAGTCCCGGCTGTCATGATCTATGGCAGTCATGAGTGGGAATTCAGTGCCCTCAATATACCTACTGACTACTGGTCTAACCTTAGAATGATGTAAGATGGCAGTCGCTCCGTGTAAAAACTGATATTCAGTCAAATCTCGGTAGACCAGTAATAGCAGGTCCCTGGGCTCCGAAGCGCAAGCTTGGGATGCAACTAAGAAAATGCTAGGGTGATGATGATGATGATATCGTCTAGCGAAAATCAGGGCGCGGTCAGACTGTGAGCTATAATGATAGTGGATGGTATGCTAGTCACGTTAAAGCGCATGCTGATCACATAAGTCATAGATGAGAGAATTAGTATCAGATGGAACGCACGGCACAGTTGCGTGCGGCCTCTAAAGCAAATACAAAATTGAAAAGTGAATACAAACTCGTCTCAGTGCGCTACGACGCATCGTACAGTTCACGCGTCACGATCCCTTCAACTTTTAAATTCTCAAAATGCCGTCTTGCGTTCTTAAACACTGTAAAAGTTGTTCCTAAAAACAAAAACAGGAAAATGGAATATCTTTTCACAGGTAACTATTGATAATTTGACTGTTTCCTAATTTAATTTCGATAAAATTCGTATTTGTGCAAGAAATATGTAAGTGTTGCCAGTTTTTGTCGACGCCGTTCTGCCTGAATTAGGGAAAATGCACTTGTCAATTGATTATGTGATAATGATTGTCATGTTAATGAAAAATACATTACCGTATTATAAAAGTATAATGTAGATATATCTTCTTTCTCAGAAATATAGTAATAGAATTTCAATTTCCATTAGTATATACCTTACATAATATTGTTTTGAGTTCGATCCCCAAACGATCCAAATATTCGTGTACACCCTGCTACTCGTCAAGCTTATACACGTTGACCTTTGCACCGTTCTTATGGCGTAAAGAATAAGTATCAAAATCGTACAGCAAATGTTTAGCTTGACTTGGCGCCGTGTGTACATACATACTTATGGCGTAGGGAATAAGTATCAAAATCGTACAGCAACTGTTTAGCTTGACTTGGCGCCCTGTATACATACATACTAATGGCGTAGGGAATAAGTATCAAAATCGTACAGCAACTGCTTAGCTTGACTTGGTGCCGTGTGTACATACATACTTATGGCTTAGGGAATAAGTATCAAAATCGTACAGCAACTGTGTAGCTTGACTTGGCGCCGTGTGTACATACATACTTATGGCGTAGGGAATAAGTATCAAAATCGTACAGCAACTGTTTAGCTTGACTTGGCGCCGTGTGTACATACATACTTATGGCGTAGGGAATAAGTATCAAAATCGTACAGCAACTGTTTAGCTTGACTTGGCGCCGTGTGTATATACATACTTATGGCGTAGGGAATAAGTATCAAAATCGTACAACAACTGTTTAGCTTGACTTGGTGCCGTGTGTACATACATACTATTTATTTCTCAACTAATCGACGCCAGCGGCTTCGCACGCACATATTTTCTTATTTCTCGTTTTGCCCGATCCCGTGGGAATTTCGAGAAATCCCGTCTTAGTGCACCCCTACGGTTCCCAAGAAACATACATGCTAAATTTCAGCTTCATGCGCCGAGTAGTTTCGGCTGTAGCTTATCTGTCAGTCAGTCAGTAACGCAAGGATTTTATATATACAGATTTAAGATTTACGAAGTAGTTAAAACTCAACTCGGTACCTACATTTAAGAAATGTATTTATAAAAGCATTAATTAAATCCATGGTAAATTCTTCAAAACCGCAAATGAATATAAGAATATTACATAACTATATGCAAAATACTGGGAGATTATTCATAATCTGGCAACTTTAAACACACATAGACGCGCGTGTCCGTACAGTGCCAGTCGCCAAAGGTCACGCACACATAGCTGTCAACGTGCCACACTTAGTTGGACGAATGCGCTCTATCTGAGACTAATTCTCTCATCTGTGACATAAGTGAGCTTTTGTTTAGATAGTAGGTACCATTTTATTACAATTAGTAAGTGTTTTTATAATAATATTAAGATACAGAACTTTTACAGCAAAATAAATGCAATTCTGTCCTCGACCTAAAAATATTCATACTCTTTTCGTTGGAATCGATGACTTACCAATGATTGAAAAGTAATAAGTACTCAGATATAGCATTTTAGACTTAGCTGAACCCAGCGTGACAAAGAATGTAATTTGAAAAGTGGTAAACATTTTTAGACCGCGACCGTACGTGTATATATCCCAAAAGACAATTTAAAATTAATCGAAGAGGACCAGCTTCTGTCGTCAGTGATGAAGATCACTCAACCTTATCTTCAAGTTTAAGCGGCGTTATTGTGGCTGTTCAAAAACCGTATATAAATAGGGAGCACTCTTCACGCACACTGTTTTCAGGAGGGTCCGGTTGCGCGCCCGCTGGTCACGCACACACGTAGAACACTGCATGAAACAATAAGCAGTTAGGCAAGATCGCGATATGCATGCCACCTATTATTTAAGACCTAAAAAACGATCAACAGTTAAGAATATTTTAAATTTCATTCGTGGCTAATGTTTTATGATATGTTGCGATGGCGTAGAAAGTGAAAATAATTGAATAGTCACTATATTTTTTGATACATCGTGAAATGTTTTTAATTAAGTCAAACTTAAGTAAGAAAGGATCCAAGTGGTATTATTACTGTTTAACAAATAATATATTCACTGAATACATCAATACGTATTCAATGGCTTTAACTAAGGGTATATATTTTTATTAATTATGGTAATTAACTTTTACAACATATACACTAACTGTTAATGGGTTTAACAGTAAGTGTACATGTAAAACTCGATAAATTCCAACATTAAGAAATTGAGGTTGATTTAAACGTCGCTTCCATTAATATTAATGATTTCTGTACGATATAAACTTACATAATTTGATATAAATTAAGTACTCCACGCTGAGAACACGTTTAAGTCATATAAACTAACTCTTCATATTTCAACTACGGAAACTTTCAGGCTACGAATAGAAATTTCTCGAAATTATTATACTGCATGTAAAAGCGGCGATAGCCCAGTGGTGTACTTAACGGACTGCCGAGACGATGGTCTCGGGTTCGATAACCGAGTACCCCAGGCACACACCTCTGACTTTTCGATGTTATGTGTGCATTAAAAATGTTAATTATCCTGTGGTGTTGCTTGTGTCCATCGGCGACGGTAAATGCTTACCATAAGGCGATCCGTCTGCTACTTTGCCGCCTATTACTATGAAAAAAGAAATGTATGTATAAATAAGCGCTGTATAAATAAGACATTTATTAGGTTATAAACACAAATTTATTTATTATCATATTGTTTTAAATATTAATAATGCCTAAAAAGGGTGTGTTATCCACAAGATCAATACATTACACCATCCCTCTCCGTGAATGTTAGTGAAAGTTTCTAAAATGAATGTAGACAAATCTTTGTTAATAATTTAGCTGCCGGCTATCTGCAAAAATGATACTAATATTTATGAAGCCGATGGACCAAAAGGATGGGAATGAAAGAGAGAAACATTACAGCTCACCGTCACGGACATAATAGCATGAGAGTTTATAATGTTTGCTTACTCATTTAGATAATATAATTCATGCATTATCAAAATGAATTCACAGTCAAATAATGTGACTACACAAACGGCGCAAAGGTTTACAATTTATTGTATAGGTTAACCACATTGAACAATATCCGCAAATGATTTTATCAAATCTAGGTGCAATATTTGTACATATTTGGATTTTGTATATAGGAACTCGTGGGAGTACTGATAACCTGGTTTGAAATGATAAGAGCAAATGTGAATTTTCGACAAGGCCAAATTAGATTAGAAAAGACATTGTAACGTTGATGTGGCGCAAAAATATAGAAATAAAAATAGTTGTGAATGATCTAGTTTTATACAATTTAACTTTTTAAAAGACCATCTTTCTGCTTTGAATTAACTTGCAACACTATTAGATCTGTTTTACGTACACTACTGTATTGCAGTATTACGTGTGAATATTTGAAGGTATGTTTATGGCTTGTTTTTTATCGTAATAGGCGGCAGCAGATGGCTTGCCTGATGATAAGTAATTACCACCGCCCTTAGCCACATGCAACACTACTGGAGTTACAAGTGCGTTGCCGCTCTCTGGGGTTGGGAAAAGGGATAGGAGGAGCAGTGGGATGAGGGAGAAGGAACAGGGGAGGAGTCCTCCGGTACTCTCACTCACCGAATGAAACGCAACAGTTTACGTACTGTTACTTTAAGTCGATTAACTGTGATAGGGTAGTACTTCCTCGGTCGAGCTGACCCCATTTATGCTCAAGTCAGCAAGGCTCTACCACTCACAATTTTGGTAAATTAACACTTTCACGGACAGTAAACGAGACACAATTGAAGTTTTATTGTTATCACGCCTATAGGCGTTTACTGTCCGTGAAAGTGTTAATATCAAATATAACAATATCAACATCAGAGCGCTTACATATAGGCCCACAGCTTGCTGCTTGTTGCAACGTCTTTAATCTGTTGCGATGTCAAGCCTCAAAAGCCTGTAGGACGGCCAAGCATATTCTCTGAACCACAGTGATCTTACTTCGTATTCCGCAGGCCTATGCCTAATGTGGCACTGATCCACCCATGCAAAGGAAGTAGATGTTACCCTGAATGCGTTGTCCACGAAAAAAAAACAATAAATCCTTGTAAGAACGACTGCTGCCACAAACAACGCCCTCAAATTGAAATGAAAGCAACTGTGGGCACTAAATACCCAGCCCACCAAACTTCGCTGCTGCGAAAGAAAGCCTGCCTCCTGGTCACAATTTGCAGTGATCACCTGGGACATCGCTTAATCGTCTGTGATGTCTGCGAAGGCATCAAGGGCGAGATGGGCGCGATTCTTAGACCAGTCATAGGTCGACTGCGGCTATGAAGCGGCATCTCACTCAATGGTGCATTTGCTTTGTTGCCCTCTTTGCCCATCTACCTGCAGCAACAAGACCTTAAAGTGGCCTTAGGCTATGCCGCGGCAAAGTTTTTGGAACAGAAAATCTGAACTATTGATACGATGAAGAAAAATACCAAATAAAAATCATTAGAATGATATTTAAAGAGCTACACATTTTCTTATCTCATCATAACTAATCTACGGGATATATACCACGTACCTTTGTTTTGAGTAACCGTAAGTACATCCGTGAACATGGCGCTTGCAACAGTGCTGAAATATCGGTTACTCAAAACAAACGTACGTGGTATATATCCCGTAGGAACAGTAAAAAGTAATTATAGTTACCACGCAAGTTTAAATTCCTATATTATCTAACCTAGCCCAGTTTTTATATAAGTGAACAACATTTATACGATTGCTCAGCAAGTTTCTACGATTATAAACCATTTTTATGTGTATTGATCATTGCTGTTTCGCATTTTTCTCTTCAAGCAAGTAAAGTAAGATATTTTTCTGAGAGTTAATTAAAAAAATGGTACTGCATGAACTACTCTTTTGATAATTATATACATGATCTACACCCGTATGTATACATAACAAAATTCCAACTGATAACTTTCAGGATCAGTGTGAGAAGATCACGTATATTCGATTTCGTTGAACTATTTCGATTCGGATGTGTTCACTTCGTCAGTTAACTGGAATATTAAAAATGTATGAACTGTTCCTGGAAATAAACAGACCTTGAATATTTTAAAATCATGATTTCATAAATGGTTGCACGTGGGAAAAGACATATCGTAAACAAGCGCCGTGTTTTATGAATTTTATGAAGACGCGTTTTATAGGTAAACCATATGTGTGCAGGTGTTTTGATAAGTTGTTTTCATGGACCGAAAAGGAATATTTTCAATTATTTGGGCAAATCACCGAGAAAATTGTAGAAAAAGGTACAAGAAGGAAGCGAATATTTTGGCGACATGCAATTGTGTAACTTCATTAAAAGAGTTCATTAAAGGAGGTTGACGATGCGCTAGTGTGGCAATAGGTACGTTAGATAGTTATTTACCTACCTTTACTCATACATATATTATTTATATATATACATTATACATATTTGACGACCGGTTGGCGCAGCGGGAGTGTAAGCGACTGCTACGCCGAAGGTCGCAGGTTCGATTCCCGCTCAAGTCAAACATTTGTGTGCGTGAACATGGATGTTTGTCTTGGTCTGGGTGTTTCTATGTATAATATGCATGTATTTACAAAAAAAAAGTATATATGTATGTTTATCCATTATCTAGTACCCATAACACAAGCTAGCTTGGGACTAGATGGTGATGTGTGTATGTGGTAGAATATTATATTATTATTATACATACCTAGATCACTTGATTATGGCAGTTATTAACAAATCCGAACAAGTGGGACTCGGACTCGCCCACCCAGGGTTCCCAACAAATTGAGAGATTATGAGGGACCATTTTCTTTAGTGTTATTTAAGTGTAAATTCATGCATCGTAAAAAATTAATAAAATATATTTAAAAATAAACATATCAAGCCCTTCACATGACACCTACTTTTAACCAGCCGTTGAAATATTAAATTTCGACCTATTCTTAAGACATTTTTTTTTACAATTGAATTACAAATGTGCAGTTTCAAATTTTTCTTTATCGTTTATTATGTAAGAATGTTACTAGTAGGCCAAATTCCATAGTTATAGGTCCCAATGAGTTTGGATTCCCTTCAGAGTATCAAACTATGCGTTTTTCCTCATAAACAGTCTATTTAATGTCTATGTAGTAATCTTTTTATACGTAAATGTAGGATGGTATTTTTCACATTTTCAAGGGCCGTAGACAGATAGACGGACAGACGGACAACATTAGGTTCTGACCCTTATAGGGTTTCGTCCTTTTTCTACGCTTTTCATTTTGGGTAAGGAACCCTAAAATTAAACAAAATGGATTTCTGATTTTCTGTAAGTACCCGCTTTCATGACTGTCTCGGCATTGCACCAAGATTTGCTATGGCGGTATATACACGGCACACCGGAGGAACAAAGATAATCGACGTAAAAATCACCGATCGGTACTTTGTTTTTTTAATTAAAAAAAAACCTGTCAAATTGACTTCACGCTGCCTGATGGTAAGCTGACAGTGAAGTCCTATTGGGAAGGCCACCATCCCCAATTGCTGGTTAACCAATGTGACATGACGGCCCTCACTTTGACGGCCTTGAGAGATGCTTTTTCACGCCCCGCTTAAAGGACCCAGGATCAAAGTAGGAAGGAAACACGTGAGCTGGCAGTGAGTTCCACATCTTTATGGTACGGCAAAGATAAGATGTACCGAACCTTTTCGTACGTGACGGTATCTGATCTACCGTATAAGGGTGGCACCTTAACCCGGCACGTGTTGTTCGGGATAGGAAAGGAGAGGGTGGGATGAGTTGAAAGAGTTCTTCTGAACACTCACCGTGATACAATCGGTAAAAGACAGCCATTGAGGCTACGTCCCTGCGTAATTGCAGAGATTCAAGGGTCTTAGTAGCCTCGAGGTCACCTATGATACGGTCAGCACGCCGCTGCAACCTATCAAGGGCATCTAGCAAGTACTGAGCGGAGCCGTTCCAGAGATGAGAGCAGTATTCCACGCAGGGGCGAACCTCAGTCTTGTATAATAGACACAGCTGCTCCGGCGCGAAAAACCTCCTCACTCTGTTCAGGACTCCGAGTTTTCGAGATGCCGATTTAATGACACCCTCAATGTAGTTTCTCTGGTTGAGATTGCGGCGTATGTCTATACCAAGTATATTTAGACTGTCCTGTATCGGTAGTGGAGTGTCCAGAAGAGAAGGTTGGGGAAGGAATGGAGATAACTTTGCTGAAAATGCGCACACCTATGTCTTCTTGGCGTTGAACTTGACCATGTTTTCAGCACCCCAATTCGAGATGCTGTTCAAAACCTGGTCAAGCTCAGCGACAAGTTTTTGCCTATTTTCCTCAATGTCGGTACTACAACAAACGTAAGAATAAATCTAGTTTTGAAACTAACATCTCACTCAGTTAGTCATTAACATTATCATCATCCTTGTTGCGATCCATGACTTATGCTTTGGCGCCCGGAATCTGCAATCGTTACCACCCATGAGCCCCGAGTCCGCTTGCTAGTCAAACACATTTCACATAGTATTCGGTCAGTATTACAATATGTATTATTACAAAAGAAGCACTGCAGAAATAATATTGTACTTTATACATTTAATTTATTGGATAGGTAAAAATACAATGCACGTTACTAAATGAAATTATAGGTACGATGGAAGTTGAAAATTAATTTATATTGCAAAATGAGAAACATTAAATGCGTTAAATTACTTTGATCATTGGTGGAAATTTTGACGTGTGGGTAACGGCTAGGTGAAATTATGCCGAGGTGAAATGAGGACACCAAAATGTCTACTTTGTTCACCCAGGTGAACAAAGTGGAATAAACCATTATTCAGTTGGGCTGACGATCTTGTTGGGATCGCGGGTAGCGAATGGATGCGGCTGGCTTAGGATCGGTCCATGTGGAGAGCCTTGGGGGAGGCCTCTCTCTAGCAGTCGACGTCTTTCGGCTGATATGATGATGATGATATTCAGAACGTCAAAAACTATTACAAAGAAGGAGGTCCCGATTCATTAATGTATACCCTTTTATAGTTAACTAGAGGACGCCAGCAGCTAGGCCTGCATTTTTTTAAATTTACCCGTTTTGGCCGATCCCGTGGGAATTACGGGAAATCCCTTCTTAGTGCACCCCTACGGTCCCCAAGGAACATACATGCCAAATTTCAGCTTCCTGCGCCCAATCGTTTCGGCTGTAGCGTGTCTGTCAGTCAGTCAGTAACGCAAGGATTTTATATATTAAGATTTTGTATAGTCTATTATGTGTATACCTAAAACAATTTGTTTTCGGCAATAATTTAGTGGTGATGCAATAAGTAAAGATTATAATTATGCATTCTCCTACCTTAGATATGGCGTGCCATCAGAAAGGCCTTCTTATTTTATTATTTTATTTATGTAAAATTAAAAGCATTTGCTCTATTTCTAATTTATTATTTGTGTTTGATTGGCATAAGGAGTAATTAAACTTGTGCGTCAGTATCGTTCCATATCATAAACATCACGAGAACTGCTATGTAGAATAGGTAGTCCGGTCAAAATTCTGATAAGACAATAATTAGGTCTAGTTTGGTATTTTGGTAGTAAAGATGGGACAAAAAGTAAAATACAAGTTGTTAAAAAAAGCACACGTTTGTTTTGCGAATATGGGCACGTAATAGAGGTTGTAACATTTTTGTAGTTCCAAACATATTCAGCGTTTCGGCGTGACTCAGTCCTTGAGAAATAAAAACAGGAGCGTTGTTTTTAGAGTCACCTAAAAGAAAGCCCAATATCGTTTGGTCTCATTTACCTTACAATCTACAGCTGTTGTGCTTACTCTAAAGCGTGCACCAACGAAGTAGTCAAAAAGCAACAATATACTTTGTTACGCTTCACGTTCTGAAATAACCAGTTCAGAAAAAACGAGCAAGTTGAAACAAACTAGTTACGAGTCCAAATTCCTACTTACATGCTGTGTACAAACACTAAAGTGTTCTGAGTGTAAACTCGACGTACATTCAAACCAGAAATCCTCACTCATGAAAACGCGATGCCTAGGTGACAAGCGGCCGACAAAGTAAACCGAACAACGAACATACCGCGCGATAAAACTGCGCGATGGACTGTACCGCCGCACCCTGCATCACATACAACACATTTACCTTACAACTACAAAATAAACCTTAGTACTACATACTCTCATTTTCGTAAACGTTCACCACTAAAAAAATATTAGCACAAACGTTTTTCGTATAAAACTTAAGTGCCTCACCTCTGAGATTTTGATTTCTAAATGTGACGTTACAAAATAATTACTATAGGACAATTTGCTAAATTTGTTCGCAAAGTTATCTTTATTACTAAGTTTTGTTTCGCAGCTAAAAGAATATCAAAGTCAATAGGACAAGACGTTTCGTTAATTAGTTATTTTATCAAAAGCTCATTTTGTGAACAAGTATTAAATTATATGCTTAAGAAAATCGTTGGGAGTTTTGTATAAAATACTTTGAAACAAAATAAGGTACAGGAATCTACTTAGAAAAGAGGAACTTTGAACAAAATCGTATATCCACAAAAGCAACAGAAAATTTATTCAGATATGAGTACCTCTCGTTTTAAAGAGTTGGGACTGTGATTTATACGTGTAGCGGTAACGTGGGAATATAACCAGGAATGAGGTTATGAAACATGCTAAACTCTTATCAAACCGACTATTTGGTATTACCATTAGATTTCAGCACCAATAAATTTTTGTAAATGTAGTTTAAGCCCATTATTTCGTTAAAATGGATCGACAACAAGGCCTATCAAACTTGTTACCTACCTGTACCTGTAATTAATCATAAAGAATTTAACCAACAAGTATGAAAGGTCAACATTAAATACATTATTTTGTTGAAAATATACTAATGTTTATCTTTTGAAATTGTGCTAGTTTTCTTTCAATAAAACACTGAAATAAAAAATAGGTTAATACATACATATGCCTGTTTCCCCGAAGGGGTAGGCAGAGGCATACTAAACGCCCACTTTTCGCCAGTGTTTTGATCCCACGTAATATTTAAATAGGTTAATAGGTCTACGTAAAGCTACATATAGGCATAGAGAACAGACAATCTTATTACATGTTTCTTATAGCATTGGCCGTAATAAAAATAGTCGTCAAAAGATAAGGACGCCATAATGAAATACTTCTAGAACAATGCGAAGCACTCATAGACTAATAACCTGGTATATTAATGACGTCGAGTATCGTTCAACCGTACTAAAGTACTAAGTAAGTGTATATAAACAAAATAAGGTTGTTAAAGTGTCAGTTGAATAGAACTTCTTGTGCGGATCGGACACAGGGTTTGTCCATTAGCCTGATTACGGTCAAAATGTTCGCCCTCTGTGGAGGCTGCGGCCGCCGGTTTTCCTTTCTCTCCGAATGGACGTAACTATTAAATTTCGTCTCTTACTTCCAGAAATTATTATGTAGACCACATAACCAAGATTAAAACTTACGTAGATTAAAAACGGTGTGTTCTAGATTTACAAAGTAGGTAAGTATTTTATTTTGTAATTTCATATAATATTTCTATTTCTTTCATTTTATTTGTGGAAGCGGCGATAGCCACTGACTGGGCTATCGCCGCTTCCACAAATAAAATGAAATGCGATAGCTCAAGTTCGATCCCCAGTGACCCCGGACTCACACCTCTGACTTTTCGAAGTTATGTGTGTATTAAAAATGTTAATTATCGCTCGCTTAACAATGTGTTCGGTAGATGGCAATATGCTCGCCCCCTATTACATTGGGACCGAAACATAACTGACGAAGTGTCATCCACATTTCGCCAGTTATATGTAATACATCTCTGCCTACCCCTTCGGGGATAAAGGCGTGAAGTTATGTGTTACGTGTATTATTT
Organism: Euclidia mi; assembly: GCA_944739405.2. Classification (NCBI taxonomy): domain Eukaryota; kingdom Metazoa; phylum Arthropoda; class Insecta; order Lepidoptera; family Erebidae; genus Euclidia; species Euclidia mi. The sequence goes on along the minus strand of OX123183.2, from coordinate 89,464,378 downwards.
GTGGATTTTTATTAGGTACAGTTTTTAAGCTGTTCTATTGTTTAATCGTTACAATTGAGATACATACATAACAATAAAAAAAAAACAAAAATCAAAATCATTTATTCATCTAGGTCACAAGGTGACGCTTATGAACGTCAATTTTAAAATTAAATTTTTAAACCAAAATAAAAAAATTAAAACCAAAGTAATAAGTTTTAGTTTTATAGTAGCAAACTTGATATCACTGTATTATCGTTGAACAGACTTCTTAATAGGTATTCATTACTTTAATGCCGTTTATTACTAAACTTGACACTAGAACACATAGAGGGCTAAAATAATATCGACACAATATACCTATACCTATTCCTTTGTCCTTCGTTTAATCCTTCAGATACAAGAATACGTATGTAGAGAAACCAATAAAGATTAGAACACATTGAATAGGTCCCCCAAATACCTCTTATCTGCAGTATCCTATAGTAGTTGTTGTGTCTTGTCATTACCTCGAGCATCGGGCAGCGTTCGGCCACTCCATTGATAAAGACATGTCTATAGGCATCAAACTGCAAGACTAGTCTAAATTAGTAAGCAGGCACTCAATCACGCCCCAGTTACCTATAATTACCCAATGGCACAACAAATTTAGTGGCTGCCGCATGGCAATCCCTTTGAGGCTGATTAAACAACAATTTTGCCGAGTTCGCATCGGTTTGATGTTTAATGACATTTCATATAAAATTATCGGTTTACTGATATTATCATTATACAGTACCTACATGTTTTGCAATTCGCTTGTTTAAATTATTTTGCTGTGAATCTGTTGCCTATGGGGATTTCGTCACTAGCACAGATTAATGTTGGCCTAACTATCGAACGTTACAAAGCGCTTATATATGGTTTCATTGTTTCGCTCAAGACCGTTAACTCAATAAGTGCTATAGGTATTTGGGAAACATGCACAAACAGAATATTTTGTTCTACAAAACTTTGATAATATTCATGAGAGACGCGATATGAAATGCATATTCTCTCGGAGTGTTGCGGGAAGCAACAACTATTGTTAATTGGTGTGGCTCTGAGCAACATCACATACGTCAGCTTTAGTGGTCCGTAACTTACTCAGCTTGATCTAGGATACTATCAAAAGTACTCTAATAAGTTTGCCTCTAATAAATGGCTTTAATTTGCTTTTACGAAACAAAATGTGGTGATACAAGTTATCTGGTATATTTCTAAGCTAATTTAACTTCAAAGATAACCTATTTCGAATTTCTTTTAAGAAAATAAGCTACCGTAATTTAATACTCCCTTGCTTCATATTCCGTACGAAAACTTTAAAGTGCATTAAATTACGATGAATGGATGATATTGTTGAATCTAGACAAATTGCAGTTTTCCCGGTGGTTAATATTTGAGCGTCTCCCTAAATTTCTATTAGCGGAGAAGTACAAGTGAAATTTTGTTCGACACGAATTTACTGCAGTTCATAAGGAAGTGGAAGAGCGATGTCTGTCATTACTCATGAGCGTGCCTCGAGCAAATTCTTTACTTCTGTAGCCTACTTTATGCCATATATGTACGTACGTACCTAGTTTATATTCGCTATGAGGTCGCTCTGACTGATGCCTCTTCTTGTTTACAACGTCCACCAATATGAGATCCATATTTCTTTGTGATGCTGCCAAATTACTTAATTAAGCTACAGAAACTAATATTTCACGTCTGAAAGTATTTCATCAGTGAATGTATTGATATTTTCAGTCACAATATCCAATTATTCAATATCTTTCTATTTGATTCAATAAAGACAACAATAGGAAAATAAAAGTAGAAGCTTCGAATTCAGTCTGGTAGTTAATTAACAATAGTACTTGGGAACAATTGATTCTGTTCATTTCAATGTGCCCCTTTTAAATATTAAAACTATGCTGTTATATTTGCTGGGCTGTTCTTTTGTGTGCACATTTATATAAGCAATTAAATCAATTAAAGTTTTACTTTGAGTACGTAGCATATGTGTTATTACGTCACAGTACCGTCAGGACAAGTCACCGAGGCAGCCATTACGGGTGCGCGGACAAAAACTTGATAATTGCCTTCACAACCCTTTCGAGAACCTCCAGTGGGAATCTTACACATTAGCTATATGCATGTGAACGTTTGTCTTATAAAATATTTCTCAACAAATTCACGGACGAAGTAAGCGATCTGGCTGGAACACTATGAATAAAATTATCATTTTGCAGAATTGATTCTGGAACGCAGTAAAATACATGTACAATACAGCCTGCTTATGAGTGTCTATTCGTTTGACTTCGGTATTATTTTATGTAATTGGTACAATGGCCAATTCGCGATGTATATCGTGAATTGGGCTGCATAATTAATATAATTGCTAGTTCAGCCTGATTAGAATTGCGTACGTCATGCTGTTTGGAGCGTTTATTGGGTATATACTCACCACAGTAATAAAAAATAAAAAAATCGAATTATTGTAATGATTTACTCTACCAACCTGTGAAATGCTGAAGCCTCCATAAAAAAATAACCAATAAGCAAAATATCAATCAAAAGTAACACTGACATATGGAATATGCAAAAGTATTGAATTATCATCCCAACCAGGCACAGATGTGAATCAAAAGGCGGCTACAATAAATTCTAAGCTCGGCATCATATAACATTATCAATTTCACCGGATGCGATGCGTGTTGATCGACAAACAGTAGGATTGACTGAGTTTCACCCGCCGCCGAGTAGGTATATTCGGCAGCTTGAAAATTGCCGTCATATTTCAGAGTCAAACGTGCCGAGGCAAATAACTTCCTTAGGTATTACACTCAAACTTTATGCGAGGGAATCAGTGATGGATGTAAACAATAAGGACGTAGTTCTTAGTAGCATCATCCGCTTTAGACGATTGATGGAGTTAATATTTGGTTTCGATAACTTATTTTATCCTTAGTAAAGTTAGTAATTATATTTTTATGGTACGTGGATTGGTACTGGAAATACTCGTAGGAACTGTTATACATATTTCGGCTGTGCACATGTTTAAATAAAAAAGTAATAGGTAAGGGACACAAGATTTATGAGATTATCCAAGAATAATACCTAATAATAATATTAGCCTTTTTAAAACAATACTAATGGTGGGCACGGGATTTTTTACTATAATAAGTTGCAAGCCTTATTCTACTACGGTGGCTAAATCAGCGATTTGACAGTCTTCAAGCTTCTAATTCTGTTAATAACAATATTCTAGATTCTTTATATGTATTTGTATAAAAAAAAACTCTCATTTCACTGCAAATTTGAGCTGTTTTGCTTTTATCTGGGATAAGTTAGAAATTTCTAATAGTGGGTACTTTCGAGAGACATTACAAGTTTCTGTCGCGTAAACTTGATAAACTATTTAACATCAAAGGTACTATAGTTATTCATTGGCTGACCGGTCATCCAAATTTGGAGAGAGCTTCTAAATATACTTAAAAGTTTATACGAGAAATTAGTAATATGCTATATTAAATTATTTTGTCAAAATTGGAGGTCAAATGGCAGTTTTAGATAATATCGGCAATTATTCATATGACGATTAGATGTTGATGATAAATAATTGCCATTATTCCTAAAAAAAAACAATGTAATCTGTTATTTTGGTATAAAGCTTTTTGATGAAATCGACAAAAGAAACGACGTCATACTGAAACTGAAATGGAAACCTCAAAAATAGTTGTTGTTAAAAATATTATTTTTCCTTTTCAGCTAACCAGTTTATTTTTAAGTCGGTTATTTTTTTTACGCTTTTGTTTTATTATGGAGACGCGCGAGAAATATTAACAGCTTATCTTATTACTCTCTTTCTCATCAGTGAGTGCATACTGTTATGCGGCATACAAGCGTTAGCTCTAAATAAATAAATAGTAGGTACATGATTTATTTCTTAAACGTAGTCCACAGGTTTAAGAAATCAATTCTTGCCACTGCACTGTTTCATTCTAAAAACCATTTGTAAGAGCGAATTGCTTCAACATTCATTCTAAGAATCAATTACTAAACACAATATTGAAAATATGGTCTTGCAGCGTTTATAGTTCGAAATATGTAGGTACCTAGACGTCCTCTTAATCGCATACATAGTAAATATACATCTATATATTTATTAATAGACTAATACTAGTCCGGTCAATTTAGCCATCCAAGGGTTCAAAAATTCGCATCTATCTGAAAATTTGTAGGATTGTTCTGAACACCATCATAAATGAAATCAAAACAATCCTAAACGATCCAACAACTGGAAGAATTTGATCTGGAAATTAAAAGAGGTCACAAAATGGGTTCTTCGCGCTTTTCAGCAAAACGGTAAGTTTTATCATAAAATTAGCCCGACTAATATGTAGATTGATCAAATAATTATCTATCTGTTTCGAATGTTATTGTATTATGTCAATAACTTGTTTAGTGTTCACGCTAGTGCTACTTTCTGCTGTTATATTTTTTTATAGACTCACGCCTGTATCCTCGAAGGGGTAAGCAGAGGTGTAATATTACACCCACATTTCGACATGAATTTTTAGGTCCCGCGTAATAGGAGGCGAGCCTATTGCCGTTACCGGGCACATCACCAGACTCCGTGCTGTTATAACTTTACAGAAATAATTCTCTCTCTCCCTGAAAAAAGTTCATAAACCATCATTTACCCTTCTCATAGTAAGAAGAGGACCCTGCCCAGTAGTGTGACTGTGCTGATGATGATGACGTTAATAATTATTTTAAGTTTTCCTTAATCTAATTATCAGGTTTCGGTTTAAAGCTATGTAGCTATATATCATTCCTCTTTGATTCATAATATATGTACAATGCAATGAAGCCTGCATCCCTACAACATTTAACCAAGACATTCTCGTACACAGTGAATGGAGAATGTGGTATCGTAATACGTTGTGTGTATTTGATTGTGTGCTTTGCTGAAGGCACGTCAAAGGTAAACTAGCTTGTATAGCTTTAACAAGCTATGCGCTAGCTCTTTAAGTACATAGACGGTTCAAGTTCGGGTTTATAATACGCTATTGAACCAAATGAAGTCGTTCTAGGAGACCTAAAGGCTTTAGATATCTGCATTTGACATTAATAATAAGAATGATTACTTCAGGAATATTATCTCAGTAAACATGTGTAGTGACTTAGTGAGGCATGAGATATATATTTCTATTTTTTACTAAGTATGTACTAGGAATAAAGCCTGTAACGCTGGGTTGTAGCATCAATTCAACATATTTTTAAATACAAATTATATCATAGCTAACTAAATAAACAGCAACTGGAAAAGATTACATAACTAACTTTTAAAGGGAATTATATTAAGCAACGGCAAACGGAAGAGAGGAAAATCGGAAATGTATCGAGCATGCGTTGAAAAATTCTTCCGCAGCGCTGTCGACCGGTAGCATACCCTGGAGACTGGCAGCATTGCCACGATGAATGGCAATGGTTATTTACGACACGAAATATAGGCCAGACTTATTGTCACAGGAAGTAACGATTTCCCTTACTGCTCTTTTTCTGTGTCAAGAGAACACTATATACACGAAAAAGCAGGTGTAGAAAATAAAGGTCTTCTAATTGCTTACAATGTCCGTGTGGTGACGGATTAAGAATACGGAATGTCACCACCCCATATCATCCCATGGGTGTCGTAAGATCCGACAGAGGGAGCATATTATGCAGAGAACACCACTGTAAGAGAAGGAAAACTTGATATAAACCCTATACCAAGCGGTTTGGCCAGCGTGGTATAGTAGGCCAATTCCTCCTTTCAAATGAGAGGCCTAGTCCAGCAGTGGACTGTTAAAGGCTGATGATGATAATGATGATGATGCATTGCTTACAAGCTATTAAGTTGAGCTTCTTCTCATGTGAAATAATATTTTTTTTTTATTTTAGTAAGTAAATCAGCTTCACGCCCAAATTTGAAAATACCTATTCAAGACTCGACTATAGACAATAATACTAAACGCTTACACAATAATACTAAACGCATACAGTCAGTAACTCGCTAGCATACCACGTGGTCAGATTTCAATATCAAAGTGAGCATTTAATACGAAATGTTTCTGCTACTCTTGCAATAGTAGTAGTTCATTTAAACATATATCCGTTTTAAATTAAAGTGGATTATACTTTACATAAAGCGGTTTCTTCTCGCCGAGTTAATACTCTGTGCTATTCCGTTACCGCGATACTGCCTCGAGTCTCGGCGAAAATGAGGTTCAGATCGCCTATTAGTTAGAATTATTGTAATACGTAAGACCATGACTGTGTAAGATAATACACCCATATATTGAAGTTGCCTTATTCCATGTTATTTTATATTGAAGTACAACAGAATGATTAAAAGTAGTAGTTAGTAAACCATGGCTAGTAATAACTACTTTTAAACTACCACGATTTGCACACATACTAAAGATTAAAAGTACATGGCTAGTAATTCAAGAATTTTATAAGTAATATTCAATTCATCTACTATACTTTTTACACTTTAAAGAAATCTTTAGCTATGATAAGCAGAATTGAGTAAAATAAAGATCGACTAAAAGTTTTCACAAACAGTTTGGGCGGTTATAAAATATCTTAATAAGTAACAAAGCAATATTAAGAAGTACGGATTTTAATTACTCTAAAATTTACATTATGTAAAGAATCTAATTTCATAAACACTGTCATGAAGTAATGCGCTAAGTTATAGAAGTGTTTAAAACTTAAATTAAAGGTCTTACAAATTTCCGCGTTGCATAAATTCAGAGTGCAATATTAACTGATACCATATAAATACTTTAAGTATTTTCAGTAAAGTACTCTAAATGCTCTTTTTAATTAGTTATGCAGCACTGGGCGGCGAGGAATCTACCGCCTACTAGACCCGACAACGGCACGGGTACTTTTTAAATTAATCGGTATCGCTGAGGGCTATATATAGCGTTAGAAAATGTGCTTGTAATTCTGTTAAATTTTAGTCGTAATGTTTTCCACGCCAGTTCAAACAACGTATTAGCCACGGGCTAAATATAATATTACAATTGTAGTAACTACCACTTATGCTTTGTGAAGCTGGTTGCTTAAGGCGCTGTTATACCTCAGAAGCCGTGAAACACCTAATTTTTCGTCGCGCATCTAGCCATAACGGTACATGTTACAAAAAGTCAAAAGTCTGAACAAAAGACTTGAAAGAATTTTTCATGTATGTAAAATAGAATCACGGTAAAAAAATCACAAAATCGAGGCAGAAAATAATCTTTCGTCTCACTGTTTGCAATATTTTGATCGTAAGCTGTCATATTTTTTTTGATAATATTGTAGGAAATCTAATGAACTAAAGAATTACCCTATTTATTTTCATATTATACGTGTATATTTTGTAAAATTAAATAAAATCTGCCAAACGTCTATGATTTTGACGCTCGGTAGATCCCATCAATATCAAACGCTTCAGCAATTTAAACCTTATTAGCATAAGCGGTGTACTGAGTGTCAGTTGCTAGTTTACGCCCCGCCCAGACCTCATCATTCGGCTGTGAGCCCTGTGAGAGATAGGTCATGTCGCTTGCGTCTCCGCTGAACGAAATTTTACGTAAACTTGTTTGTTATTATAATACGCCGATTTGAGTTCGTAATTTCATGTTTTATGTTATAGACTGAATACTTTGATTCAAATAGGCTTTTCATGTAACTATGGGCACATATAATTAGGACCTAAGTTTATTCTCTTGTTGCGTTTAATGTGTTATTGTTTCTGTGCTTATAAATATATAATTAGAAGAATAAAATATGGACAATTAGAGAAATGAACTTCTACGAAGGATTTGTACAAGAAAGCGTCGTAATAAAATAGAAATTCATCCATAGCCAAGTGATTATGAAATATGTAACATTTTTACACAAATTATTTTCATAAGAATCTTTTATGACTAACTATGTTACTTATATATTATCGATTATGCATTATATAATTATATAAATTATTCTCACAATACATAGCTGCCACAGTTTTCATTTTTTGAAAGAGTAATAACATAAAATCGAATCATTTTATGTACCTATATTTCAAATTCATTAGCTTGTCAGAGCACCTGGAGCGCTAAGATGCCGCCCCGGCGAACAATAATGATGACAGCGCTAATATGGCGCTCCGCAATCCGCACACAAGCGGTAACGAATATTGTATTATTGTGTTTTGAACATAAACCTTTTTAGGTACATCGGGTAAAACTTTGATTATTCATAAACTATTAGGTATGTCTCAGTACATCTAATATCTTTTTAATTTCTAAAATCAATCATTTATAAGTAAGAAGGTGACTTCTCTGTTTGCTATAACACAAGATATAGTATTTTTTTAATAATAAAGTACGTAACTAATTATCATTATTGTAATTACAGTGAAGTTAAAGAGAACAGTTCTGTAACGTCTTACACACATTTGACTTCAGTCATTCCTAACACGATCTGTTCAAGAGCTAGCCAAGAAATGCCAAACAATTTTTTTAACAAATTTGACTCAAATTCCGTAGTGATAAGCAAAAATTACAAGAGGGCTAGCAGTGACTGGTTCGAATTGCGTAAGAATATGTTGACAGATTGAAATTTTTGTATAGTGGTAAAAAGAAGAGATAACAGCAGTAAAGCCAACTTAGTAAAAAATATTTTGTACAAATAAAATATTTGCAATGTAAAATCAGTTGCGCATGGAATGAATCTAAAATGAACAACTGGCTTTGCAACAACTGGCGAAGCAAGAAAATGTAACAATCGAGCCTTGTGGATTTTTCGATTATTGGTGCCACGCCAGATGGATTAATAGGTCCAAACACGATTCTGGAAATTTAATGTTCTAAAGTTGCCTATAAGAATGGCCTGGAGAATAGTATAAGAGCAAATAAAATACAAATATGGAAACATGATAAAAAAGTGTACTGACTAGTCTAAACAAATATTGTAATTGCTATTACCAAATTCAGGGGCAACGCCACGTTACACGCAAACAAAAGTGTTTATTTGCTGTGTGGAGTGGCGAAAGTATACCACTAAAAATAGAAATTATAGAAAGAGATGATGTTTTCTGGGAGAAGCTTGTGGCGTTTTATATGAATTGGCAGTTGCCTGAAATTGTTGCCTGAAATTGTTTTATATGAATTGGCAGTTGCCTGAAATTGTTGATTCTCGTCAAGCTCAAGGGATGGCATTGCGAGATCACGGAGAGGAAAATGTTTCATCAGTGCTTGAAATTTCTACAATACCAAGCCGTAAAAGGAAAGTAAATGAAACTGTGCCTCGTGAACAACAGCAAATAATAAGTCTTATCACCTCACACACTGCCTTTAACATTCGATGAGAATAAAGAAAACCTGCCGGGTTGTAGCAGACAGCTAACTTTTGATGAGCTGTAAACTCTGTATTTCGTTAATAAATTATAAATGAATATAAATAAATATCTTTTAATATTTATTTTCTTTGAAACAACACATATTTGAAGCGAAAGAATTTTTTTATATTTTTCCATACAAACATGTATGAGGAGAGCTAACGAAAAAGCAGTAACCCAAATTCTAATTCTATAATTGTCTAAGCGACATAGCAGTATCTCATGAATAAGGTATATCCACAAATATTTTTGATGTTTCATCTATTTTGAAAAATAATAATGGGTTGGGTTTCGAAACGAGTCGAGTGAATTTGAGGGTATTGGTAGTGTAGGGGGCTTAAGGTAGTTCGTTTTAATCGCCTAAAAGTAATTTTGGCTGCCGGAGTTGCGTCTAAATATTTTTAAACAATTTCCAAAATTTCATAAATACTTCGGCAATTATGCAAAACGGAACATAGTTTTTATACTTTAGTACAGTTTTACAAATGTAATTTTTAGGTTTTATGTGAAAAACGTGAAACGAAACGCAAAAATGCCATCTTGGAATGATCATATTGACAGCAAATGTCAAATTTGTGCGTCATTGCTTTCAAGTAACTTGGGTTAGGTGCGACTGTAATAAGTAAATAAATAGGTTATGTTAGGTTCTCTTTTGACCCTTAATCCGAAAATGGGAGCCCTTCGCAGGGCTCCGACAACCTTCGTTTATTAAACTAGTGTGATGAATGTGGAAGTTGGCAGTGCCATACACACCGATGTTTGGAGATTTTTTTTTCAGAGGAAACCAAGTATTTCCGGCAAGTGAAAATGGTGAGAGGGGTTTCAAGACCTCCCCTGCTCCCTCTCCAATCACTCACAACCCCTAAAAACGGCGACGTATTTCGAAACCTTTGCCATAATAATTATACCTATAATAACAATAAACATCCATAAATAAATAAAAGAAATCAACTTTTACTAAACTTCAATTATCTCGTAACTCGCTTTAGTTGAGATACGGCTTTTGCGCTTAGTAGAGCAGTATTGTGTTTTTAGGGTACCGTAGCCAAAAATTGTAAAAACGGAACCCTTATAGATTCGCAATGTCTGTCTGTCTGTCCGCCCGTATTTCACAGCCAATTTATTGCAAAACAGATTTGAAAACTGGCAGGAATGGAATTAGATGTAGGTATTCTATGAACTGCTTCACTATTTTTATACAAATAATAATAATAATAATAATAATATTTTACCACATTCACACAACACCATCTAGTCCCAAACTAAGCAGAAGCTTGTACTATGGGTACTAGATAATGGATAATCATACATATATACTTTCTTTTTGTAAATACATACATATTATACATAGAAACACCCAGACCAAGACAAACACCCATGTTCATGCACACAAATGTTTGACTTGAGCGGGAATCGAACCCGCAAATACAAAACAAACACAATAATGGCCTCTCCATACATGGAACTGACTTAATTATTTTTATCATCTTACGGCACGTAGGTATTTACCTACTTTCGTCAACATTTAATACCTATAACGTCTAATGTAAACCAGTTTTGCTCATGGCTGCACTGAGAACAAAAATTGCGCTATGCCTATATTGTACAAACAGATTGATGTATGTAATATAAATTTTAATATCAGTATCTCAATTCAATATGCTAAAACGTTTTGCTTGCGATTTTGAAATATTGGAATACGGATGTCGCCAGAATACGGCCGCACGCGACGAGAATGAAGGGGGGCGCCCCGCAGTAGACGGAGCTAAGCTCCCTTCACCTCCCCTGCTTCACCCCCTCATTTACCAAAACATTCGCTTAGGACAGCGCCTTAAGTTTTCTGTCCGAAGAAATGATAATAAGATTACCACACATTTGAAAATAAAACAGATTTTGAAGTTGGTATGTCATTTATCCAGGAATATTGATGAAAGATCGATCAATCAGGGCTTATCAAGTTCAGACATTTTACTCAAGGCCTTAATAAGTTTATCTAGAGGCGCTTCAGTGTCACTAGATTTTAATTTTTGCATCATGATAAAGGTCGTAAGACTAGTTCATTACATCTTCACCATCCTCTTAGCGTTATCCCAGTTTCAATCTGGGGTCCGCTTACTAGTCTAACCGGATTTGGCTGAATATTAGCTTTTCCACAGAGCGACTGCCCGTCTGATGTCTAGATTTTATTTTTCATATAATGATAAAGGTCGTAAGAGTCGTTCATTAAATATTACCTAAAATATGACAAGTGCAAAAATGGGCACTACATGTATCTGCGAAATTTACTTTCACACATGCGTGACAAAATGACTGCACAATTTTTTTGCTAGTGTCACTCGTTTTTAAGGCTGTCAGCATAAAAAAATGAATAATTTTCAAAAACTGTTAGGTTTTTTTTTATAGTTAAATCTATTATGTTTGTATTTATACAAATACTGGGATACGGTTACAGCACTAAGCATAAGAGTTTAACCTTAAAAAGGGTGCGTCCTATGACGACCTTAACACGAAGTCCTACAAAGTATTTTAAAAATTCCAAGCTTTCTAAATCGCTTTTATATTAATACTTGCAGAAAATATATCGTTATGTAGGTATTTTTTTCGTTTAAATACAAATATGTTATTTAGAATTAATTTAATATAGACTAAATTACAGGAGGCGTAATAGGACATTATTCGATTAGAACTAGGAATCCATACTGCGGCGATTTCCTCGACGTTGTTAAAGGCACATTTTGGTAGGTTAGGACCTTGTATTAAGATCATAGCAGTCGGTTCTGACACCCTCGCGCTTTGGACAAGTTCAGAGCGGGAGAGTGTGGAATACCGCCATCTCCTTCTTTGAGGAATTGATGCCAAGCAAGGAGACGACGAAGTGGGAGCGAGGCTAAACCACGCACTCTTCAACAGTAGGTCCAGGTCTCAGCGAGCGCGTGACGATCTCTAGCCGCCGTAGGGTATGTGGATGACAGACTCGTTGCGCCAGAATGATTATGTGATCCGCATATAGGCCTCTCGATATAGATGTTGACGGTAAGATTGCAATATGAAAGATTAAACGGGAGCGTGAGGTGTGACGACATTCATTTTATATCAATCGTTATAGATATATAACGAATGCAAGCGCGAGATATTCCTAAGGGAGACTCACAGTGCCTTTCCACCAAGCACTAAATTCCAGGGAGTGGGCTTAAAAGGGTTTCCAACGCTAGACAAAAAAATTGGGTATAAATGTAAACACACGATAAAACTCGGAGCCTATTAGTAGCAAAGCCAAGTCCTTGAAAATACAACTATCGCCATTTAAATATTAATATTAAAATACTTTTACAGAGGTATATATTTTCATACGTAAATAATTGTTTATGATGAATCAAGAAACAGAGGAGCTACGCTTGGGTTTCTTAAATATTACTTTTGCGTTTAAAATTACAATACTATTCCTGAACTAAGTATAATTGTTTGAACCTTAATAGAGTTTGGAATTACAAAAAAATATTCTGGAAGGATTTTCTGTAAATCTTCTGAGAATAAAAGGTAAATGCAATAAGACTATGAGCTTGGTATAAATGAAATTAAAGCCTATTTTATTCCTAAATACAGTAAAAAAGAGATCATTATAAACATCGATTCAGTAGTTTCGAATTATGTCAGGTTTTGGTCTACATAATACTACAACCTACCTAATAAAATACTCTTACTGGCAGTCTCTACTTGCACGCTATCCAACGATGACATCTACTTACTTAACACGTTTGCTATATAATATAAGGGGATGAGGGAAAGGGTCATTTTGGTTTAGGAGTGGACTCGTTTTAGATTGGAGAAGGCCTCATTTAGGTTTGGGGTCTTAACCATGATGATAGGTTGTTTTGAGGGAAACACTAGGAAGCCATTTTTAATGGGAGGTCGGATGCCTTTGGCAGAGGGAGAAGGGTGGTGAGGAATTCAGCTCCTTAGTTCTCTCGCCCTGGATCCGTCCCTACAAATAATAAATGTTCGTTTGATTTAAGTTTTATGGGTTTAATTCTTCGTCCCCATCTCTGTCCTTCAATTTATGTTACGATCAAAAACAATTGCGAATCAAATTGATGTGTTAAATAAATCCTGTTCAAAAATAAGAATATTTCTAAAAATTGCCGTTTCCCGCGGTTTCACCCGCTTCCTGAGGGAACTACTTCGCGTACCCGAAAAACCCAAATATCTTACGAATCCCTATTTTTTCTAAAATAAAATATAGCCTTTGTTACTTGCAGATAATGTAGCTTTCTAATGGTGAAAGAATTTTTAAAATCGGTCCAGTAGTTTTTGAGTTTATCCATTACAAACAAAAATACAAACTTTTCCTCTTTATAATATTATCTATACTAATATAATAAAGCGGAAGAGTTTGTTTGTTTGTTTGTTTGTTTGTTTGTTTGTTTGTTTGTTTGTTTGTTTGAACGCGCTAATCTCAGGAACTACCGGTCGGATCTGAAAAATTCTTTTTGTATACGATAGCCCAGTTATTCCGGCAGGCTATAGGCTATATAACATAACGCTTCGACCCTTTGGGGCCGGGCAAAAGGCTAAAAAGGCTAAAAGATAATGTCGGCTTATCTCAGGAACTAGCAGTTGGATTTTAAAAATTGTTATTGCCTATGATAGCCCAATTATGCCAAAAGGCTATAGGCTATATAAAATTACCCCACAACTTTTAGAGGCCAGACAAAAATAATAAAATGGTCAAACGAGAAGGGGGAGGGTTTGGTCAAGGGCAAAAAAAGGCTAAACGAATAGGATACAATCTATATGAGTATCGTTTTCGAGATTTTCGGGACGCTGATTAATAAAATGAAATTTATTTAGTGATCCAAGATGGCGGACGGGAAATCAAAGATGGCGGATGAGAAAATTTAAAAATCAATATGGGTATCGCCTTCGATATTTTAAGGGGTGGGGAATCGCAATACAACATCTATTTCGTGATCAAAGATGGCGGATGGGAAATCAAAGATGGCGAATGGGAAAATTTTAAAAAATCAATATGGGTATCGTCTCCGATGTTTAAAGGAATGGGGAATCCAAATACAACATCTATTTTGTGATTCAAGATGGTGGATGGGAAATCAAACATGGCGGATGGGCAAAATTTAAAAAATCAATATGGGTATCGTCTCTGATGATTTAAGGGATGGTGAATCCAAATACAACATCTATTTCGTGATCAAAGATGGCGGATGGGAAATCAAAGATGGCGGATGGGAAAATTTTAAAAAATCAATATAGGTATCGTCTCCGATGTTTAAAGGAATGGGGAATCCAAATACAACATCTGTTTTGTGATTCAAGATGGCAGATGGGAAATCAAACATGGCGGATGGGACAAATTTAAAAAATCAATATGGGTATCGTCCCCGATGTTTAAAGGAATGGGGAATCCAAATACAACATCTATTTTGTGATTCAAAATGGTGGATGGGAAATCAAACATGGCGGATGGGAAAAATTTAAAAAATCAATATGGGTATCGTCTCTGATGATTTAAGGGATGGTGAATCCAAATACAACATCTATTTCGTGATCAAAGATGGCGGATGGGAAATCAAAGATGGCGGATGGGAAAATTTTAAAAAATCAATATAGGTATCGTCTCCGATGTTTAAAGGAATGGGGAATCCAAATACAACATCTATTTCGTGATCAAAGATGGCGGATGGGAAATCAAAGATGGCGGATGGGAAAATTTTAAAAAATCAATATAAGTATCGTCTCCGATGTTTAAAGGAATGGGGAATCCAAATACAACATCTGTTTTGTGATTCAAGATGGCAGATGGGAAATCAAACATGGCGGATGGGACAAATTTAAAAAATCAATATGGGTATCGTCTCTGATGATTTAAGGGATGGTGAATCCAAATACAACATCTATTTTGTGATTCAAGATGGCAGATGGGAAATCAAACATGGCGGATGGGACAAATTTAAAAAATCAATATGGGTATCGTCTCCGATGTTTTAAGGGGTGGAGAATCGCAATACAACATCTATTTCGTGATCAAAGATGGCGGATGGGAAATCAAAGATGGCGGATGGGAAAATTTTAAAAAATCAATATGGGTATCGTCTCCGATGTTTAAAGGAATGGAGAACCCAAATACAACAAAGATGGCGGATAGGAAATCAAAGATGGCGGATGGGAAAATTTAAAAAAATCAATATGGGTATCGTCTCCGATATTTTAAGGGGTGGAGAATCGCAATACAACATCTATTTCGTGATCAAAGATGGCGGATGGGAAATCAAAGATGGCGGATGGGAAAATTTTAAAAAATCAATATGGGTATCGTCTCCGATGTTTAAAGGAATGGGGAATCCAAATACAACATCTATTTTGTGATTCAAGATGGTGGATGGGAAATCAAACATGGCGGATGGGACAAATTTAAAAAATCAATATGGGTATCGTCTCTGATGATTTAAGGGATGGTGAATCCAAATACAACATCTATTTCGTGATCAAAGATGGCGGATAGGAAATCAAAGATGGCGGATGGGAAAATTTTAAAAAATCAATATGGGTATCGTCTCCGATATTTTAAGGAATCGGGAATTCAAAAACACCATCTATTTCGTGATCAAAGATGGCAGATGGTAATTTAAAAAAAAATCAATATGGGTATCATCTCCGATGTTTAAAGGGATGGGGAATCCAAATACAACATCTATTTTGTGATTCAAGATGGCGGATGGGAAATCAAACATGGCGGATGGGAAAAATAAAAAAAATCAATATGGGTATCGTCTCTGATGACTTAAGGGATGGTGAATCCAAATACAACATCTATTTCGTGATCAAAGATGGCGGATAGGAAATCAAAGATGGTGGATGGGAAAATTTTAAAAAATCAATATGGGTATCGTCTCCGATATTTTAAGGAATGGGGAATTCAAAAACACCATCTATTTCGTGATCAAAGATGGCGGATGGGAATTAAAAAAAATCAATATGGGTATCGTCTCCGATGTTTAAAGGGATGGGGAATCCAAATACAACATCTATTTTGTGATTCAATATGGCGGATGGGAAATCAAACATGGCGGATGGGAAAAATAAAAAAAATCAATATGGGAATCGTCTCTGATGATTTAAGGGATGGTGAATCCAAATACAACATCTATTTCGTGATCAAAGATGGTGGATAGAAAATCAAAGATGGCGGATGGGAAAATTTTAAAAAATCAATATGGGTATCGTCTCCGATATTTTAAGGAATGGGGAATTCAAAAACACCATCTATTTCGTGATCAAAGATGGCGGATGGGAATTAAAAAAAATCAATATGGGTATCGTCTCCGATGTTTAAAGGGATGGGGAATCCAAATACAACATCTATTTCGTGATTCAAGATGGCGGATGGGAAATCAAAGGTGGCGGAAGGGAAAAATTTTAAAAATCAATATGGGTATCGTCTCTGATGATTAAAGGGATGAAGAATCTAAACACAACATCTATTTCGTGATCAAAGATGGCGGATAGGAAATCAAAGATGGCAGACAGGTTTTTTTTTAAAGTCGATATGGGTATCGTCTCCGATATTTTAAAGAATGGGGAATTCAATATTATATAAAAATCTATGTTTGTTTGTTCATCATTTATAGTCTCTGAAATGATAAGAGATTAAGAGCTTAGTCAATGGTAACTTTGGAAAAGGGGCTTGGAAAAAAGGGAATTAAATAAAAACTCTTAAAAAGGCGATACGGAGTTCGCTGGGTCAGCTAGTATAGTATAGATAAACAGTAATGTACTAGCAAGTGGAAAATACTATACCCACGAACTAAAACCACGAAATTACAAAATATGATTGTTTATTTACGTAATTAGCAACATGAAATCATTTCGCGTCTCAACGAACCCAACAATAATCGGTTCTGCTGGCTTTAGTGCATTGAATAATTATTCTTGGTATGCTTTATCTTATTAGTTATAACATAATATAACCATGCTGTATTTATCACAATCACGTAACGACCTCGTTACAAAACAAATACATCATAAGACATTTTATATTCTAACATTAACAACGGCAATATATTTCCAAAACGAATTTTATAAATATACTCGAACAATGATTTCTTTTCCTTATCATCAAAGCTTTATAGGATATTAAACAGAGATTATGGTTCATAATTTATTCCACATCTGAAGTACTTTATTACTCCTCACCGCTGCCTATTTTTACATCACGCGTATGTTATATCAAGTATAATACGTTATTACGTTGTTGCATCTGGTGCCGCTTAAGATTTGTAATAAAATCTAAGTAAGTGGATATCGTAAAGCTTATGAGTTTGCCGTGGGACGCAATATTACGCTACGAGACGCCCTTTGCCGTACGTCTAGTGGGACGCGGAATGTTGTTATATCCTAGAAAGCTGAGTTCTATACAAAATTATATTAGAAAGTTATTCCAGTAAGCTGGTAAGCCGTATAAGATGTTCCTTCTACAATATACAAAGCGGTTTTCCTTCACTAAACTGGTTTTACTCGGCGGACCGTTTGAATTATAAATAGAAAATTGGGATCTTAAAAAATACTTATATCGTATTTGGTGGCCTTCCCAACTATACAGCTGCGGTCATTTCAAGCGCAACGTTGCCAAATGTACTTTGTATCCTAGAATTAACTAAGTAATGAGAAAATTTGTAAAATTTGGCGCGACCGTTAAGTCTGATGAAATACAAGAATTATGGATCGCAATAGTCGTAAAAGGCAGTAAGGTTCAACGTTCGCGTTATTACAATTACTTATCAAATGGTTTGACAGGCGAGCGTACCTCGGCCGTAGTCAGTTTGTTCTTGGATAAGCTCTCTTAGTTCTCGTTGAGTGTTAGCCATTTTATACAAAACAGGTTCCAAACAACGCCGAGACCTTGGTTCCGAAACAATGAAAATACTTGAATGTAAACTGAGAGTCTTATCACAGAACCCTTATTTGTGTCTCAAATCACTGTTCTTGCCAGTACATGGTGTTCCCCTTGTTCGTCCAGTTTTTAATGACGTCCGATCGCGAAATTGTTCGAGATTATTCAATAAATTGTCTTGTTTGTAACAATCTTGAATATTCTCCTTTGAGCACACAATGCATTTCAATTTGGGGCTCCGGTAATGGGTGCTCGCTTTGTGCCGCAGCAAAATATACGTACTAACATAGATATTAATATTTACACAAGGTATTTGCGTTTAAACTTTGATGGCTGATAGTATTGTCTTATAAGACGTTAGCAGAGATATATAGTTACGGCAAATTTTGATAGTTTTTTATGTTCAACATCAAATTGGATAGTTTGTTCCTCGTTCGGTCAGAACTTACACAAAAAATATGGGCCTTACAAGGAATATAAAATAGTACGAAGCGTGAATAAATTTATTAAAATTTCATTTTGGGGCGAAGGAAGCATAATTATTGCAGTTTGAACCAGAATTATTTTATGCGGTAAGAAACTCAATGGTCCGAACAATGAACAAACCAATTGGTGTTACATATATTATTATGTGGATTGATCAAACTTTCTTTATGGTACCTTAATTCGTTTTTGCCAAAAATAAATCATTATGTTACTATTGCCTCTAGGCCACCCATATTGCCACATGATACACACAAACATTTAAAATACTATATTATTAATGTATGTATATTTATACATGAGAACATAATAATTTTATTGTGTTCTCATAAGCGACATCATAATCCAAAGTCTCATCTACAATGTGGTTTCACGTGAAATTTGCTACAGTAAGGGAAGCTCCATTCTCAGGAATATAGTATATTGTTCATTCCGATATTGTCAGGGAGATTATGTAAGATAAAACTGGTACGCCATAGAGCATTATTAGAATATGCATCGCCGCGATGCAGGCACCAGCTTGAAAATGAAGCTTGTTTATGGTAGTAACATACCAAATATGTACCTTATGTTACATATCTATAAACATAAATCTAAATAAGAACTTCAAAATGGTATATTATTAATTTATTTGTTTATAAAATTAATTTCAATTCCTAACCGCACTGTTTATTGTTCAAATGAAGCGATTTGAACATGATTGTGCGAGCAGGATAAAAGATTCATCTGCGTATTCACCACATATTGGCAAGTTTCGACGCCGACGGCGGCGTTATCATCGCTCGGATAAGTGAAAGTCCCATAGCCATTGAACACTCGCTTACACGCGCCCTTATCACAAACGTATTGGAAACGAGTTTTATATTAGACTATTGGCCTGCTTGTATCGCGATACGCTGCTTTGATAAATGGTTCTGTGTTAACAATGGTTATAAAAGTATACTGTGTAAACATACGTTTTGCTGCAGTAGAAATTTGTTTAGGTACGTAAGTGTTTTTCGTTTTCTGATATCCTATTTCTATTGTTAGTAACGCGAGAGTTTCTATAGAAGGATAGATGTTTGTTACACTTTTACAGCAAAATTTACAAACAGATTTCGATGAAAGCTTAGCTTTTCTTTTTCGTTTTTGTGTGACTATGTGGCCAACACTGGTGTCGTAGTTTTGAGGCCCTCCGACACCCGAAGTTCTGGTTGACATGACTCAACGATTCTTGACCTGAGGCAAGAACTGGGACCGATCAACACTGGGACAAATCATATGTCGCAGTGAACTATGCAAATATACAACTAACGGACACAATAAACACCCAGACTCGAAACAACAATTATGAATCACACAAACTGTTATCTCGTATGGGGATCGAACCCGCAACACTCGGTACAGTGCCACTCCGCCAAGCATCGAGTCAGTCTTTGCTTAGCTTATATACATAAGCTATGCAACGATAAGCTATATATTACGAAAAGCAACCCAAGACACGCTATGAAATAGCACATATAAGAATAGAATAGCAGCTTTCTTTTTTCATTTTAAACGACACCCACATGGGCGGGAAGGCAGAACGGTGGGCGGAAGCTACCACGGAATAAATTGACTGATTGACTACAAAGGTACAGCCTATAATTATATAACCTTCATGCAACATGGTTACTGGAAATAAATAGGCTATATTCGACATAACATAAAAGTGCCTTGTAAAGGTTTATAGTTAGTCCACTTAATAGCCACTTAGGATAAACCCTAAGATAGAGTTAGACCAGAAAATGAAGTGGGAACTAAGAATAAGGATATAAATAGTACGAGTAATTGAAAATATTTTTATAGATACTGTAGGTGTACTCACAGACAAAGAATTATTGAATATTAATTGTGCTAACAACTGCCGATTACAGTTGATTGAATCAGGCGTTACTTGACGGAACTCCATTGTAACCTAATAAAATGGATTGATCACCCCAACTATTGCAATAGAAAAAGGTTGACAATACCGTGAGACGGAGGATCTCAGGTAGGATGTCGGGGTTCGAGAGAAACACTGCTAGGCTGAACAGGTTCTTTATTATGTCTCACTACCGCTTACATACAGTATGACCGAACTAGGTAAGCACTGGCCTGAGCTGGCTGGAGTGTAGACTCCTGCTGCTCTCCGACGCTCGCAGGGTAGCTGCTCGAAGGGTCGCCGATGAGCTGGCCAAGGTGCGCTGCGCAGGCAGCTCTGTGGTCGATGTTCAGGCTGAGCGGGTCTCAGGCGGTGCAGCCGATGTGGGTCGAGCGGTCAGGCTCAGGCGTCCGTGGCCTGGCTGTAGGAGCTCGTAGGCAGGAACGGAGGCTTGGGTGGCAGCTGGCTAGTAGCGGCACGGCGCCAGCAGCTCGTGGCTTGTAGCCCGTAGGAAGAACGTCAGCCCGTAGGAAGAACGTCAGGTGCAGTGAGCTCGTAGGGTGAACGTAGCCCGTAGGGTGAACTGGAAACAGCATAGAGAATACACAACAACCGGTCAGGAACAGGCGGTCCCTAGATCGGCTGTTATGCTTAGGAGACACAGATACTACAGACAGAACATATAGGCACACAGACAACTAGAATATGCTTACCCCCAGCGGGACAGTAGATAGGAAGTAGAATGTAGAATAATCGCGAGGTGTAGCGGCAGCGTTCCGATGTCTAGGGAAAGTGACCATTCTACAACGCGCACCCATCTTATATAGATGTAGCCTATGACTCACAACTGCCTTTGGCTAGTGAATATGACCATATTTGGTAATATTGCGAACGATGTCTGGCTAAGCTGGCGTTAAGCGCCTGCGAGATATTATAACGCAATACGTGTAGTATTACGTTACAATACCCCGCTCTGTACAGCAGGATTTTTCGTATCTAGACAAGAAAAATCCGTCTAACTAAGTCCTCCGAACTTCTGTAGACAGTGCTAAGTAGATAGTGACTATGAAACTCAAACTGCAGGTAGGTACAATGAAAGAATCTAGTTAGGTTAGGAATCAGTGTAGTTAATTAGTTTTAAATCTTTAATGTGCCAACTGCCAATAGATTTACCCGACGAATCCGCTAATTCGTATACTAGTGGTGACTTTTTAGCAATAATAGTACACTTGGCAAACTTAGGAGCTAGTTTTTTGCCAAATGATTTGACGTAGGTTCTTTTCCACACAGTATCACCCACGTTAATACCAGCCGGTTTACGACGTAAGTTGTATGTGTGTGTATATAAAGTACCATTGTTTTGTTGTTTACGTGCGACACAAGTATTACACGAAGATATAAACTTAATAATGTCAGCGTGCATACCAAGCCAATAATAACGCTGCGCTAAACGTTTATACGTTTTAAAAATACCTAAATGACCGGCAGCGAGTTCCGAATGGTATTTTTTAATAGCGGTAGTTCTATCCGAGGTATGTAGGACCTCTTTCCAATCGAATACTTTACGCCATGTACATTTAGATACCATATATCTGTACAATTTATCATTCCTGATAGAATAATTAGGGAAAGATGTAGGTGAGTTTTTACAGCCATTGTAGATTGTAGTATACCACTGATCCGAGGTTATAGTAGTCTCGTTATCAGTGTAAGTATTAATAGCTGCCACGGTAGCATTAACTTTATTAGGCAAGGACTTACTACGAGAGTAATTATTAGATAAAGAAACAGAGTTAATATGGTTTGGTAACAATTTAAATCTTTTCCAGAAGTCAATACCTAAAATTAACGAACTAGTAACTTCTGGAATTACGTACGCTTTTAAATAACAAGTTTTATTTTTAAAAGTGGTGGGTAGGTTGATATAGCCGATCGGTGTCAAACGATGACCACCCGCCGATCGAAAAAATATAGTAGGGTTGTCACACTTATTCAAAGAGAGATTAGTTTTAGAATTAAGTTTTATATGAGAATTATTGCCCAATATAGTCACGGCAGAACCTGAGTCAAGTAAACCAGTAAGGGGTAGATTCTTAATGGTTACATGAACATAGGGTCGAAAATCAGTATTAGGTTTTTGATCTCGGGTCGCAGCCACAGAATGACTAGAAAAATACACTTTTAGAGTGTTCAGCCAATTTTTCCAGTCTTCCTTGTCAAAATATTTAGGTTTAGAAGATGTACAAACGGTAGGGTTTGTCATCTTATTTGACGAACGACGATCCGAATAAATTAGTTTTTTTGAAAATGATTTATTTTTACAGGTAGGACAATTTACGAATGTGGCATCCCTAAGGCCACACTTAAAACATATCGGATAACGTTCACGCTTGCACGTCCCTAGCGAGTGATCAGTTGAACGACATCGCGGACAGAAAACAGACCTCTTATTAGTTATTTTTGTAGGAACAGCTGATTTAGATATCATGTTGACATTATAGTGTTGTGGGTTAGGCACAGGTGTATCGTTCGGTTCGACATTTATAGATGCGACAGAAGCGTAGTTTTTTAGTTTAGACGGTTTATAGTACTGTGAATTATTATAGTGACCGTGCGTGTCCTTTTTATTTATGTAAGCTAAATCGGGTGCTACTGTGTTAGACGTAGGGTAACTAGGTTCGTGAAATTGTGCACTTAAACACTGGAACCTCTCATAGTTTAGACATAGTGTTTTTAGAGTGTCTATAGTGTCTATAGCCGTAGTACATGAAGCTAGTACTGTAGAATAACACGGTCTAATATTGTGAAGCAATATATTTAATTTTTCATGTTCGGTTAGTACCGTGTTCGGTGACAATCGCGCAAAAATTTGGAACATAATTGATAAATAGATGATTATACCTTCAGTTTGCCCTTGAGTACGATTACGAATCTCGGCTAAAAGTTTATAATCATAGTCGTACGGTGTAAAATCAGCTGTGAGTTTACTAGCTAGTTCGTCCCATGTAGAAATGGAATTTTTAACACCGCGAAACCAGTGTAACGCATTACCCGTAAAAATTTCGGACGCGTAATCGAATAATCTATTGGCAGGTAGATTTCTAACCGTCCTAAATTCCGTCACGCGTTGTAGAAATTCGCGAACGCAGCCTGTTCCGTCGAATTTGAGTTTCGATAGTTCGCCAACCCTCAAATGCTCACAGTGGACAGTTACCGGAGTCGACGCTGCCTGTGCAGGGGTTGAATCCGTGCAAGTCATCGTGACTCCGACTTCCGCCGACGGAACATTGGAGTGTTCTATCTTAGATAGCTCTGCCGACAGCATCCGAAAGCGTTCAGTCAGGTCGGATATTTTCTTGCCGTATTTAGGTTCGGATTTGTCTAATCTGCCCAATCTGTGGTAGACCTGGTTGTGCAAAGCCGTAGTTCGCTTAGCCAAGTTGTGGTCGTATAGCTCCTTAAGGGAAGAGATTCGCGAATCTAAATCGGTAACTGACAGGCTAGCTCCCTTGAAGTCGTCTGCTATGTCTAGGCCTGACTCTAGGATTTCGTCATTCGGAATCAGCTCGAGTAGTTTAGGTAGCTGCTTCCGTAAACCTAAAACAGAGGTAGCCGGCTCCTCTCCGCGAATAGCGACCTCGTAGGCCAATTCATTTTTATTAAGTAGGAAGTACTTGATAGGGTTAGTGCTCATGATGATGTAAAATAAGTATGATAGAAAAGAACGTAAGTATATTACAGCCCTCCGTGTGCAATAGTTCTGCTTTACAAAGAAACTACGACGATTCGGTGTAAAAATGTAGACAATAGATAGTGACTTGCAAAAATAAAAAACGGTTATTTCAAATTGCGAACAGTTACGTAGGGAATCGGTAGTTGAAATTTGAATTAGACAATAGTAAGATAACACATAATAGGTATACAAGAATAGGAATTAAAGATAGACAGCAATACACAGATACACACAAGTTAGATATTACGTACCAGTTCGCTGATGTCTGCACCTCCTCGTTTACAAGGACTGACCTCCTAAACAAGAACAACTGCAGTAATTGGAAGTGAGACAAATAGAGTTGGGCGCCACTGAGACGGAGGATCTCAGGTAAGATGTCGGGGTTCGAGAGAAACACTGCTAGGCTGAACAGGTTCTTTATTATGTCTCACTACCGCTTACATACAGTATGACCGAACTAGGTAAGCACTGGCCTGAGCTGGCTGGAGTGTAGACTCCTGCTGCTCTCCGACGCTCGCAGGGTAGCTGCTCGAAGGGTCGCCGATGAGCTGGCCAAGGTGCGCTGCGCAGGCAGCTCTGTGGTCGATGTTCAGGCTGAGCGGGTCTCAGGCGGTGCAGCCGATGTGGGTCGAGCGGTCAGGCTCAGGCGTCCGTGGCCTGGCTGTAGGAGCTCGTAGGCAGGAACGGAGGCTTGGGTGGCAGCTGGCTAGTAGCGGCACGGCGCCAGCAGCTCGTGGCTTGTAGCCCGTAGGAAGAACGTCAGCCCGTAGGAAGAACGTCAGGTGCAGTGAGCTCGTAGGGTGAACGTAGCCCGTAGGGTGAACTGGAAACAGCATAGAGAATACACAACAACCGGTCAGGAACAGGCGGTCCCTAGATCGGCTGTTATGCTTAGGAGACACAGATACTACAGACAGAACATATAGGCACACAGACAACTAGAATATGCTTACCCCCAGCGGGACAGTAGATAGGAAGTAGAATGTAGAATAATCGCGAGGTGTAGCGGCAGCGTTCCGATGTCTAGGGAAAGTGACCATTCTACAACGCGCACCCATCTTATATAGATGTAGCCTATGACTCACAACTGCCTTTGGCTAGTGAATATGACCATATTTGGTAATATTGCGAACGATGTCTGGCTAAGCTGGCGTTAAGCGCCTGCGAGATATTATAACGCAATACGTGTAGTATTACGTTACAACCGAACTCCTCTAAAAGGATAAGGGATATAGGAATGGTATGGGTTCCAGGAAGATACCTGACTTGCAGTATCCCGCTGTATGCGCCGACTATTCTTCGACACGTGTTTCGCCTCTGCACGAGGCATCCTCAGGAGCGATGGGCAACGACTGAGCGCTTTCCTACCGTGTGTATGTCTTATAAACCATTGTACTTTCTAATTCCCTCCGTTGGTCGACTGATGTGAGTCATTATGACGGTATGCGAATATATTCAGCAATGGGGACCCGTTAAAGTTGGTTTGATCGTTCAGTAATGTATGTTTAGGGTATGTGTTGGGTTGAAGTAAGTGAAACCAGTTATTGCTTGAAACGTTGTGCGTTTATTGCGGGTTGATACTGATAGACATGTACACTGTAACGCGGTAAGGTAATGTGTGCTCCGGGAGCGCACAGCGCATCTGACTTATATACTAAAGGTAGGTAAGTACATAATAGTGTTCCCTACAATATTCCTCCTCTTTTTGAAAAAAAACTTTATATAATTTTAAATATAAAATTGCGTCACTTATAATAGAGCATAACATTTTAACAAAGAAACAAAAGTGTTGACATGGCGTTGTCTTATGCACGCTGTTGTGTGAGGTATCGTCACATGGCTATCACATTACAAGGTAAACAATGTGCAGGTGCAAGTAGAAATTGCTTAATTAACAAATGACAATAGCAAGTAGGTATATGATACGATGCAAATATTGTATTACAATGTCCATAATTAATATGTTATATTTATAAACTAATAATATTATGTTTTGAAAACCAAATGCAAGTAATTACTGTAAATATTCATATAATGATTATCAAATTATCATTAAAATACCTTTTAATTTTAATAAAATATGCATAATACTTAAGACAATTAAATCTGAAAGTTTAAGTTTACAATAAAAAACACGTTTCAACCTTTACAAATACATACATTACGCGTGCTGCTGTGTAGGCGCTGGCTGAGGTCGATCAACTCTGTCGAGCTGATTGGTGGAGACGGCAACAAGAGCTTGTCTCCGCGCCCAATCTCTGGCGCATTTGCGGGCACGTAAACACATTATACATGCGCTTATTACAAATAGTAACGTTATAAGTGTTACAAGAAATATGCCGTAGGACTCAATCTTTTGCTCTAAAGAGCTGGTGCTCGCACTATTGGCACCATTTTGGGCAATCACTATCTCTTCCTGCTTGCTGTACGATTTTTCCATTGTATATCAAAAGTAAACTTGTATAATAAAAATGATAAAAACTGTAGCACAGAATACTGTGTATAAATTATAGTGACATAAAATATCATGTATATATAGTATAATTTTGCTTATTACTAACCTACTTTAGTTGTACATAAAGTCATTGTCACACTGCTACGCTATGCATAAGCTATGCTACGGCTGTAGCTGTTACTGTATAAGAATATTGTAGCTGCATTGCATATCGCATCGCGTAGCATTGTGTTAGCTTGTAGAGGACCGTTACCTTATTATAAAAACCGTACTGGCTTTTTCACTATACGGCTAGAACGTGTAGTACGAGTAATAGGAACGATCGGGGGTTCGATTCCCGATGCAGTTCGATTACTGGGTATTGTCTGATTTGTACTCTCTGTGTTAATGTTATCATTAATTTCCTTATCAGCTAACATGTACGCTGGTTTTAATCGATCGATCGATATGCTGCTAGTTCTGTTGGGTAACTGTAGTACGTAAAACTTTGACCTTTTTTGTAATATGCGGTAAGGGCCGTCATAAGGAGGTTTCAATGGTTTACGTACCGTGTCATCCCTTACAAATACGTGTTTACATTTAGACAAATCTGGATGTATAAAGCTAGAGCGTGAATTACTATGGGGTTCTGGAATTGGCTGGAGTGACCGTATATGTTTTCTTATCAGCTCTACTAAACTATGCGGTTCTGTAAAACCTGTCTTTGTAGTATCGTAGAAATCACCCGGAAGCCTTAATATGCGTCCAAATGTTAGCTCAGCTGCTGATATTCCACTATCGCTGCGACACGCGGCACGCAATCCTAATAGGACGGTGGGCAACTCTTCAACCCATGACTTGCCACTCAAACGTGCCATAAGCGCGGCTTTGAGTGTCCTATGTAAGCGTTCTACTGCGCCGTTGGATTGCGGGTGGTAACTAGTGGTGCGTATCCTATGAATGCCTAATAATTTCATAAGCTGTTGGAATAGTGAGCTTTCGAACTGGCGACCTTGGTCGCTTGTTAGTCGAGTAGGACAACCATAACGGCATATCCATTCTGTGTAGAATATCTTAGCCACAGTTTCCGCATTTATGTCTTTAATGGGAAAAGCTTCGGGCCATCGCGTACAGCGGTCTATGATAGTTAAGCAGTATCTATAACCGTCTTCTGAAATTGTTAGCGGGCCTACTATGTCGATGTGAATGTGTCCGAAGCGTTCTGACTGTGGAAAACTACCTATACTTGACTGTGTATGGCGATTTATTTTTGCTTTTTGACAGTTAAGACAAGTTTTGGACCATTCGTTAACATTTGAATTCATATTAGGCCAGAAAATTCTGTTAGAAATTAATTTTCGTGTGGTTCGAATCCCAGGATGACTAATATTATGTACGCTCTCGAATGCTATGCGTCTAAATTCGGGTGGTATGTAAGGTCTCGCACTTTTGGTGGATATATCGCAGTAAATAGGTTTATTACATGTAGGTATGTAAAATTTCTTTAGCGTAATATTGTCGTTGCTCGCGCCGGTTAGCACTCTATTTACGTATTCATCGGTCTCTTGCAACTCAGCGATTTTATTGTGGTCGAGAACCGTGGGACAATGAATTGTTTCCAGTCGTGACAAACTATCTGCTACTATATATTTATCACCGCTAATATGACAAATATTTGTAGTGAATTCACTTATGAATAATAAATGTCGTATTCTACGGGGAGAATCGCCAGAATCTTTGCCTAATTTAAGAAATGCGTATGTTAGCGGCTTATGGTCGGTATAAACGGTGATTTCACGTCCTTCAAACAACTTACAAAAGTGTTTTATTGCCATGTAAATGGCCAATAATTCACGATCGTAAGCAGAGTACTTTTGCTGCGTGCTTGTTAATTTTTTTGAAAAGTAGCCGAGAGGTTCCCAAATGCCATTAACTTCTTGCTGCAAAACTGCACCTACGCAATGGTCTGAGGCGTCGGTCATTAGTGCGAGCGTTGTGTCGATGCGTGGATGAGATAATGTAGCGGCCTGTTTAAGACCTAACTTACAATACTCAAAGGCTTTGCTTGCTTCCTCTGACCACTGTATCTTGCTCTTATCATTTTTCTTAGTGCTACCGAGATACCTATTAAATAATGATTGGTATGAAGCTGCGTTAGGCAAGTGAGCGCGATAAAAATTAATCATGCCCGCGAAACGTCGGAGTTGTTCGACTGTTTCGGGTTTTGGATATTCTATAATAGCTTTGACCTTGTCCTCGGTTGGGCGTATACCTTTAGACGTGACTTCGAAACCTAAATACTCTAATTTTGACTGACCAAATACGCATTTGGATAGGTTTATAGTTAAGCCGTATTTATCTAATCTTTGAAAAATAATATCTAAGTACTGAATATGTTGAATCTCATTTTCGCTTGCGATTAAGGCGTCGTCGACGTAATCAAAAACAAAATCTAAGCTGCGTTACGCAAACCGAACGTCATCCTTGGAAACTCAAAAAGGCCAAACGGAGTTATGATAGCTGTTTTTTCGATATCATTGGGCGCTGTTTCAATAAAGTGGTAGGCTCTGTTAATGTCAATTTTAGAAAATACCTTTTTGTTTGCCAAAATATATGTAAAGTCTTGTAATCGCGGTATTGGGTATCTGTCGGGTTTGGTGATTGCGTTAAGACGGCGATAATCACCAAAGGGCCTTAAATCACCATTCTTTTTTTCTACAACGTGAAGCGGGCTTGCCCCTGGGCTTTTTGAAGGCCGACAGATGCCTAATTCTTGCATTTTTTAAGAATTCTGCTTTGACACGTTTATGCCTCGCGGGGGGAAGCGGTCTAGCCCGGGCAAACACTGGCGGCCCGGTTGTTTCTATATGATGTTGAACGAAACTCGGTGGCGTGTCTAAGAATGACATTGGTTTGGTAATGCTCGGATATTTCGTTATCAAACTGTGATAAGGATGATCAATGCTAACAGAGAACACAGAAGGTACATTTGCACATACAATTGGAGCTATAACGTTTAAATCAGTCACCTTGTAACGTAAAAAAGGACCTTCAGGTGTCCACCGTTACGATATCCCTACTAGGGTGTGTCAAAATGAGAAGCGTGGTTAAATGTTACAATAAAAATTGATTTAATTCACAATTTACAAATTTGCACAGGGTCGCGAGGTTCGGCGAGGGGTTGGGTTTTTGTGGAGAATCCTGCTGCCGATGGTCCAGGATAGTTGGTCCACTTAACTCCGAGCTGTAGTCGCCGCAGAAAGGCATTTGCACCCAACGCGTCCGCTTTTATAGGAGCTCGCGGTGCGGTGGGGGCGGAACATGCAGGCAGCCGGGAGGCGGTGTCGTCCCGACGTCACAGCGACGTCACAACCTGATCGATGAGTTTTCGTGAGCTTAAGTCAACAAGAAGTTTATGGTGGCTTAAAAAATCTGCGCCTAGTATTGGTTGTTTCACGTCAGCTATCACGAAATCCCATCGATAGGGCCTGCGTAATTTAAAATTTAAAGTGAGTGACTTTACCCCGTAAGTTTTGATGGCGGATCCATTGGCGGCGAACAGCTTGTAGTCACTGCACTCACGCTTCAAGTGTTTTTGGTACACGGGTAGAACAGAAACGTTTGCGCCTGTGTCGACTAAAAATTTCAATCCAGTGTTGATGTCCGTGATGCGAAGGCGGCTACAGGGAGAGATTGCGCAGAGCTCCGCCGTTGTCTGCGCCTCGTCTAGTTTTCCTGTTCCCGGGGTTTCCATGCGCAGGGCTCCACGCATTTCCTGGCTCTCGAACTGAAGCGCCGATGATAGAAACAGAGGTCGTTAGGGCCTTCGGAAGTCCGACGCTGTGTAGAGGGGTCACGGCCATGGTTACGTGAGCATGAGCGTGACCGGTTGTTGTTCCAGCGACGAAAAGGTGGTCTTGATCTTTCTAGCTGTTCTACTTTCAGGGTCAACTTCGATATTTCCGCAAGAATCCGCTCGGTGTCCGTGGATGTTGTTTGCTGCGGTTCAGGTGGTGAAATCTCGTTCACGTGAGTAGCGCGCGTGGTCTCGAATACGTTGTCCGCGATTATTGCCAATCCGTCGAGTTCCTTGGTGTCGGATACGGTCAGCACTGCTCGTATGGTGCTGGGTAGGTGGTTCTGCCATAGTATTTTCAAGGTCTCATCGGGCACTTTGTCTTTTGCTAATTCCCGCATGCGACGTAGCAGTTGAGACGGCTTCTGGTCTCCAAGCTCCATCTCACTGATTAGCTTCTGCAGTTGCCGGTTCTTGGATTCCTCGTAGATAGCTAGCAATCGAGTTTTCAGTGTCTCGAACTTCTTCACGGCTGGCGGCTCGATGAGAATGTCTGTCACCTGCTGGATGGCGTCTTTGCTTAGTTTTGATACCACGATGTCATATTTGGATTCGTCAGACAGCTTTTGCGGTGCGAGCATGGCCTCCGTCCTGATGAACCATACTCGGGGCAAAAAAAAAAAATCGGGAATCTTCGAAGTGACTGTAATAGCTGCCAGTTCCACCGTTGACGAGGTCGAAGGTGGTGTGAGTGCCATGTTCAGAAGGTTTTGTTCTTCTCGGGGTCACCAATTTAGGGTATGTGTTGGGTTGAAGTAAGTGAAACCAGTTATTGCTTGAAATGTTGTGCGTTTATTG
The DNA here is from genome assembly GCA_944739405.2 of Euclidia mi. Classification (NCBI taxonomy): domain Eukaryota; kingdom Metazoa; phylum Arthropoda; class Insecta; order Lepidoptera; family Erebidae; genus Euclidia; species Euclidia mi. The sequence continues at coordinate 89,432,884 of OX123183.2, read as the reverse complement.
CGGGTTGATACTGATAGACATGTACACTGTAACGCGGTAAGGTAATGTGTGCTCCGGGAGCGCACAGCGCATCTGACTTATATACTAAAGGTAGGTAAGTACATAATAGTGTTCCCTACATATGCTTGTCTCGCTTTCAAATCTCTAATTGTTCCAATACGCACATTCTAATACCCTTTTGATTTGACCGTCATAATGACTCACATCAATCGAGCAACGGAGGGAATTAGAAAGTACAATCGTTTATAAGACATACACACGGTAGGAAAGCGCTCAGTCGTTGCCCATCGCTCCTGAGGATGCCTCGTGCAGAGGCGAAACACGTGTCGAAGAATAGTCGGCGCATACAGCGGGATACTGCAAGTCAGGTATCTTCCTGGAACCCATACCATTCCTATATCCGTTATCCTATTAGAGAAGTTCGGTATTGTCAACCTTTTTCTATTGCAATAGTTGGGGTGGTCAATCCGAGGATGCGTGGTGGGTTCCTCTTTCCTTCCATTAGGTTACAATGGAGTTCCGCCAAGTAACGCCTGATTCAATCAACTATATCAAATCAGCAAGCATAGCTGTACAGGCGAAATTATACATCAAACTTACGAAGCAAGACCAGGTAGCATGTCAAAACGTGTGGTTCAATCAGAAATGTAAATATTACATTGTCATTCCAAATTATATTACTATACGTTCCAATACGCACAGTCGGACTGCCAATATAGCGATACAAAAAGCTCAAAAAATTTGGCTAGGAGAAGAGTCAAGACGTTGGTTTATGGTTCGCGATAATTTAAAACTACATTTAAAAATACTGCACTTAGAACTTTCATTCAAGTTACACAATGTCGAGTTCGATTTATTAGACCAAAAAGCTAGGGAATTAGCATCAACTGTAGCTCACGAGAAATACATCATTCAAAGTAGGAAGTTACAAGAACTGATAGGAAGAATAACACCACCTTCAAACTATACTTGCAACACCACTTCTTGTAATCATCAATTTCATCCCAGAATAAAAAATCTTTCGAACACAATTTTCACACGTGACGATAACACACTTTTGGAGAAGGGATTAAAGTATCGTATTCCTCAAAAAGTTACGCAATATTCTTTGGAAACATTGGCGATGGATGCAGAACTAGCTATTACCAGAAATAAAAAAGATAATATAGTCAAGAGTTTAGCTGCCCATCACTTACAAACATACAAGTCGACTAATTTAATTAACTGTGAATTAAAAATATACAAAACCATCCAAAATAAAATTCAACAAAACAATTTGGTGGTAAACAAAGCGGATAAAGGCAACACCGTAGTAATTATGTCTAGATCCCAGTATAATAGCAAAGTACAAGATGTACACACTGAAGAGTTCCAGCGTTTGCCCTACGATCCTACCAAACGATTTCATGCAGAATTAAAGCTCAGTATCTAGTCAAGTACTTACCTTTTTCCACAAAACTGCTATTTAGCGAAAAGTATTATACCGATGAACCCTCAGTGTCCGCTGTTGTATGGTTTACCAAAAATACATAAAGATCAGGTGCCCATCCGTCCAGTCGTCTCATATGTCAACGCTCCAGCTTTTAAATTAGCGAAATATTTAAACGGATCGATTAAAGAGAAGACGTCATTCACCGCAAAATACAGCCTGAAAAATTGTTATGATTTGATTAGCAAAATAAAACACATCTGTCTACCTAGAAACACAAAACTCGTGTCTTTGGATGTAAAAAGCTTATTTACAAACGTCCCGTATAAAGAATGCTTAGTTATAATTAAAAATCTGCTGGAAAGAAATAGAATACATCCCGAACAGATTCAGAACATTTTAAAATTAACCGAGTTATGCAGTAAACAAAATTATTTTCAATTCAACAACGAGTACTACTTACAGAAAGAGGGTTTGGCCATGGGTTCACCGCTTAGTCCGTTGTTAGCAGATATCTTTATGAACAACTACGAACACGAGCATTTGGTAAAAGAACCGAACATCTTATATTATTATAGATTCGTGGATGATATTTTGCTGGCTTGGAAGGGCACCGAACATCAGCTTCACTGTTTTCTTACAAGAATTAATAGTATACACCCCAAAATTAAGTTCGAATTGGAGATGGAACAAAACAGCTCAATAAACTTCTTAGATTTGACTATCAAAAGGGAGGGTACCTCACAGTCATTTGAAATTTGTCGTAAACCGACGTATACAGATAGTACAATACCAGCGTCGTCCTGTCATCCATCACAACACAAAATGGCAGCATTCCACAGTATGATTCATATATTATTAAATGTACCACTGAATATAGAATCATATAACAAAGAATTAAATATTATTTATCATATAGCTCAATCCAACGGATATAGTAAACGCCTAATTGACAAGATGATTCGAGGAAAACAACTTAGAATGGCCAAGTCACTTTTATATCCCTCCATAAAAGAACCTATAAATAATACTGCTGTTCTTACCTATTTTGGAACTATAACTGACCGTATGGCGCGTATATTGAGGAGGAACGGTATCAGATCAGCATATATACCATACAAAACGTAAACATTTCTTTGCGATGGTAAAGATAAAGTATGCAAGAACAAAAAGTCCGGTATTTACTGCTTAACATGCGACTAATGCCAAGTACATAGGACAGACGGGTCGAAGTTTTGAGCTGAGATATAAAGAACATTTAGCGGCGTTTAGAAACAACCAGCCGGAAAAGTCTCATTTTGCCGAACATCTACTTCAAACGGGTCATACTTTGAATAGCGGACATTCATTTGACGTCATACACACTTTTCAAAAGGGTATTAGAATGTGCGTATTGGAACAATTAGAGATTTGAAAGCGAGACAAGCATACATTACTGAACGATCAAACCAACTTTAACGGGTCCCCATTGCTGAATATATTCGCATACCGTCATAATGACTCACATCAGTCGAGCAACGGAGGGAATTAGAAAGTACAATCGTTTATAAGACATACACACGGTAGGAAAGCGCTCAGTCGTTGCCCATCGCTCCTGAGGATGCCTCGTGCAGAGGCGAAACACGTGTCGAAGAATAGTCGGCGCATACAGCGGGATACTGCAAGTCAGGTATCTTCCTGGAACCCATACCATTCCTATATCCGTTATCCTATTAGAGGAGTTCGGTATTGTCAACTTTTTTCTATTGCAATAGTTGGGGTGGTCAATCCGAGGGTGCGTGGTGGGTTCCTCTTTCCATCCATTAGGTTACTGCCGATTACATTGATAGTCACGGTTAACGTGATAATATTAATTGTTTGTCTTTACTATTTATTTATTATTCGACACAAGAAATTCTTAGATTAACGTTAAGATTATGAAGGACACAAGTCAATTTGAAATCTGATTACGGTTGAGCACAACATTCGAATAAAGTATAGTAAACAATTTTATTATTACATTTTATTTTCTTTCTATCCATTAAGACTCTGTCTCATATATAACTCCACATTCCGTCTACATAACGTTTGTGGCATCTATTCCATCATTTGCGGTCAAAGTAATTACTGCCAGAATCTTACCACAGCTTTACTATATTAGAGTAAAAACTATCGTGAGTTATGATAATTAGAGTAACTATAACCGGTTGTACTCACGTATTATTTTTTGTCGGCCAATTTCAACCGAGATAGTGGCTGGGGACTGTCACCTGCCTGGAGACCGGCCTTAAAACTGACTGGATATCCCGAACCTAGAATGCGACATAGTCAGCACGGTGTGTACGCATCCAACGTCCTTCACGGTGCAGCGGGACACGTTGCAAATTGACGGTCACACAGGCACACCGGACACGCCGGCAACGCAATCAACTTCATCGCAGGCGCCGGTGAATACGTCATCTACACGCTCGCAACGACAAGCTGCGCAGTGGGCCCGCTTCAGTGGAGCGACCGACGCCGACGCGGGCAGTCGGTCCTTAATTGTGAGCAGCGGCTCACGAATAAGGACCTCCGTATGGTCCGAAACTAGTCGGGCTACTCCGACCAAAAATAATACGTGAGTACAACCGGTTATAGTTAATCCACAAGAAAACGCACAACTAGTTCAATACTGTATTTATAACAGAACTTCATTTCATGATATCAACTTGCACGAATGAAAATCAATAAGGTTTAAGCCCCTCGGCCGTGCTGTAGCATTTCCAATATTGGAATTCAATTGTGAATCTAGAACGATAGAGGCCTTAAACTTGTCGTAGTCGAGATATAACCGTAGTATGGTTGTCCGATAGTGGCCAAATGTAGCCAAACAATTACCGAACAATTTACTGCGTTGGTGTCTCATGGGAAATAAAATATATAATATAAATATGATTTTTTTTGGATAATGATGCTATTGTTGTATTGTGTTTCATTACACACTTGGTGCTAGCAATTTTGTCAGCACACCTCGCTTTATTATGGGTTAAGAAAATATCTATAATTGCACTTAGCTTGAATTTCTTGCGTTGTTTATTTTTAAATTCGTAGCTCATCTTAATAGAATAGAAAAAAAATAGAAATATATATTGTTTGGCCACCTTATCTTTAAAGTGCTTCGTGATAAAGCTTTAAGCGAAAAAAATACAGGTAAGTTACTACGGATACACTTAAATCCACATGTGAACGTACATTATAAAGCAGTCAATAAAGAATGCATACGGATAAAAAAAAATGAGAGCGATATAAAAATGCCAAATGAAATGGCCACGAATTAACGTCAGACATTGAAAGTTTGATTTAATTGCAGTCACTGTTCTAAAACTTTATTAAGAGAGACGAATTAAAGCGAATACTAATAAAAGCCTTTTCAGCATTGTTGGAAAATTATATGCGAAGGTACTGATTGAAAGAGTTATGAAAGTAACCGACAAGAAAATATAATAATAATAATAACTTTATTCAATAAAATAATGGTACGGCAATAGGCTCGCCCGTTATTACGTGGGACTAAAGTATATCTGGCGAAAAGTGGGTGTAGAAATACACCTCTGCCTACCCCTTCGGGGATAAAATGCGTGACGATATGTATGTATGTATGTCAATAAAATAAACGTCACATGTTACATAGGAAAAATATTACAGTAAAAATAATTAAATTAAATTTTATAATTCAGTATAATGTATGCGATAACTGCCTTTGTTAAATTGTGGTACATTGATGCGTAGTTACTATATTTATTACGGTAATAAATTATATTTGGTATATATAGCAATTTTAATGTTTACCTGAACTAGGCTTTAACACCTGGGTTTCAGGAAAAAATCTTAAATAATAATAATAAAGGGCTATATTTTAACATAATAATAATCATGAACTGCCAATATGTAATAGAAAGTAGACTTAATATTATGATTTGTTGTAACTTAGCGTAGGTACTTACACACTATTTTATTACAGTAAGCAAATTCTCTGTATCAGAGTAGGTCATTGTCATTAGGTGTTTTGTAACAACAAGATGACACTGCTTATAACTTATGCTATATAAATCTAAGGTTTTATTTAATTTATTATATAGGAAAGGTCCGAGGAAAGCAAAGAATCTATTTACATAAACATGTTTACCTATAGGTTTGGTGCAGACTAGATCTTTCCGTCTTTTGCATGATGGGATTGGTGTATAAGGAAGATGGGTGTGTTGTTTAAGGATAAGCATAATATGGGATAAGCATAATATGGGATGTACAAGCGGGATTCCGAAAGGGTATGGGGTTTACGGATCAAGTCTTTTCCTTGCGATGCATAGCCGAGAAATTTTTGGCCAAAAGTCGAAAGGTCTACTGCGCATTCGTGGATTTGGAAAAGGCTTACGATAAAGTGGTGAGGAATGAAATGTGGTCGGTACTGTCGATGTATGGAGTGAACAGCAGCCTCATTCGAGCTCTGAAATCCCTTTATGAAGATTCTAGAGCTTGTGTGAGGATAACCGGGGCATACACTGACTGGTTTATCATCAACACAGGTGTTAGACAAGGATGTGTAGCGTCGCCGTGGCTGTTCAATCTCTTCATAGACAGTTGTTCGCAAAATTTGAAACATAGTGATTGTGGATTAAGGATGAATGAGTTACTTGTCAAGTGCCTCCTTTATGCTGATGATCAGGTTAAACTTGCGTCTTCAGCGGAGGAGTTGCAGGAGATGGTAACAATCATGCATGGTGCGTTAGAGAGGAAAGGAATGAAAGTGAATGTAAGTAAAACGAAAGTTATGGTTTTTGAAAAGGAGGAATGCGTTACGGCTTGTAATGTTATGATCGATGGACAGCGAGTGGTGAATGAGTTGTATATTTAGGTACGCTGTTTACAAGAGATGGTAAGAATGTAGAAGATATTGAAAGATGGGTTAATGCAGGTAATAGAGTGTATGGAGCTATGAAGGCGTTTATGAATAGCCAAAACGTGTCCAAAAAAGCACGTTTGGCTGTGCATAGAGGGGTGTTAGTACCTTATGTATGGTAGTGATAGTTGGGTACGGCAGAAGAGTCATGAAAGTAGAATAAATACTGTAGAAATGAGAGCACTGAGAAGTATGTGTGGTGTTTCTTTCACTGACAGAGTAAAGAATTGTGTGATAAGAGAGAGTTGTGGGGTAAAAGAAGATGTAGTGACAAGCATCAAGAAAGGTATGCTAAGATGGTTTGGGCACGTGGAGAGGATGGATGACGAAAGACTGACCAAGCAGATATATAAGGCAAGTGTGGAAGGGACAGGATGAAGGGGAAGACCTAGGCGGACGTTCTCTGACCAGATTGGAGACATCCTAAAAACAGGACAGGTGAGAAGTAACCTGAACATCTTCTGTTCAGGTTACTTCTCACATCATCATCGCATGCATGAGGAATCTGATGGGAGTGAATGAAGCAAGAGAGATATGTCAGGATCGTTGCAAATGGCGTTCCGTAGTCTCTGCCTACTCCTCCGGGAAACAGGCGTGAGTCCATGTGTGTACTAATAAAAGCTGAACTCCTTTTAGAGCCTTCAAAGTCATAAAATAGATTTAAAACAAATATCATTGCGACATCACAAAAATTGGGTTAGTTTAACCGTTCTTTCCATTTTCTGTGAGAAAAATTAATTTCCCATTAATGAGATTACTCTTAGTTCAACGACTTTACCAGATAAGTAATTGTATTAGACAACTATTCACCTACTTTCAGCGTATTTGCCGTGATTAAGTGAAATTTACACTACAGCACACTACTATAATATGACTTTATGACCTTAAAGTTAAATAAATAAAAGTTAATTTTGTTATGAAAGAGGCACGATTTATGATTACCACAGGAAAAAATAAAATTTTAATTTGAACCTGATTCACAAAAAAAGATATGTACGGACATGGAAATATGAATAGCCTATTCGATGAAATGATAGAACCTTTTTATTTTCTACGTCTATACTTTCGTATAACTCACACGTATCTAACTAAACAGATGTTCTTTGCACTCAATATCTAAGAAGCTTCACATGCACAACTTTATATAAAGCTAATGAAAATCGCCAATGAAACGCTACTGAATACGTATTAGCAAGATATGGTATCTTGTTTCTGTGGCACGAAGCCAAATCGCGTTATTCATTGAATATCCTCTGACTTACAAGTATTTTAGTCGAAGTCTAAAAGGAATGTGTTAAATTATTAGGGTCCGCTTCGGAAAAACCCCGAGATCGCGCTTATGGACATCCGTTACTCTGTGATGGCTTATTTTCTATAGAGCGAGGACTCATGGCCGCAGTATTATTGGAGCTTACGGTACAATACCTGTAAAGTGTCTGGCACTCGACGTTATCGAATAATGTGGGAGCCCCGACAATGGCGGGCGATTGACCACGACCGCGTTATGATACGTATGTATGAAGCGATAGTGAAATTTCCCTCCCGACCCTGTGTGGAGCATAAAGGAAATTCCGTTCAATATTTGGTAACAGCTTATCTTCAACTTTAGTGCTTACTTTGGAACTTCGGAATTATGATGCAACTCTTCTAATGAGATCAGTATAATTAAAAAGTTCAACTGGCAAATTTCGCTTTTGATCATTGCGTTAATTAAAAGGCGTTATACCCACACGCACATACTCCAATACGAGAACAAAGTCACGAAAACTGAAAGATACAGGCACTAAGAATACCAATCAAACTCTGCGCATAATCAAATACGTAACTCCATTTTAATAATGAAGATCTGACTGTATATGTCACAGCAAATTCTTGTAATCAAGTAAAAGCAAGCTTGAAATAAAGTCAGTGTTTTTAATTACCGAGAGAATATTCATTTTACAAAATGTTCTAATTATCGTAAAAAATCACAGAACGTTTGCACATTTTTTTCGGTTCCACAGTTAAGTGCTTGGTTGAATCAGATAGCAAAGTTTAAAGTAATATACCTAATCGAGATCTGAACCAAGGGGTTTACGTTGTTTTTCACGTAAAGACTATAAATGCGGATAAAAAGCAAATATTTTGAATATCAACAACGTACAATGCGTCTTGAATCTCGAATCATGAATTTTGTGGTGCAGATTACTAATATGTTTGGTTTGCTCGGGTGGAAAAAAGATCAGAACGATTACGTAAAACTACCTATGATTTCTGCGGTCTGTTTGTTTGGCGTCCCTAGTCGAAAAGTTAACTGGGTCAACAAAGTTAATACTGCAGGTATTTACTTAACTTTTGTCTTTTGCATTGGCATAGTTCAATAAATAAGACTCGATTTATTACAATTCTAGTCTAGTTTTTTATTATGATGAAATAAATAATTCAAGAATATCAAATTTAATACATTTTATAACCAGAATTAAACAAGTATGTTATATGCAATAAAATTGCAAATCAATCACTTGTTTATTAAATTAAATAATGTTACATTTGTGTATTATCCATTTATAGTATCACTTTGACCAACTTAACCGTTTTAACATGTTTTTATAGCTATCAAAAGGAAAATAAGTAAATAACTTTCAGAACTATTTTAATGTGTGCAAATAATAACTTAAACTCGTACTGACATACCACAGGATTCAACTCTGCATCACAAAAGTCTATCGCAAATGGATTTGAAAACATTCGTGTAGTATTTGCTATCACAGCAAATATAACCACAACACGAATCGATGTAACACTGGCTCACCACTACACAAAGTACCGGGAAGCACGTCTAGCGCGCACCGCGCCTATCAACAGACTGACTGTCCCTAGTGACAATGACAGCCACAGACTATACGGATATACTACTAGTGACAGTTGTCAAGTGACGCTACTTCCTCCACTGGTGTACATGAGACAATGTAATGTATCTATTGCATAGATACAAACACTACATCTCTTCCCTTTTGACATTTTGATTTATCATTATAATGTATGTCTATTTCATTGGCAAATAATTATACGTCATTGCCTTATTTTTCTTATACCTAGACCTTATACGCAAAATACACGCCAGGACGTGGAGTTGCGGAAACAGCCCAGGCTACCATACCATACATAGATGCTGTCGCCTTCTGTTTGTTTTGGCCTTACCGCTCTTCTCTTGCGGTCTCCGTATTCTTTTCCTTTTTCCTTTTGCAACTTCGGTCTCATTATCCGTCTTGTCTCTTAAAATAGACTTAATAGTCGTTTTATCCGTCTTACTTATATATTTCATAGTGCATAGGGTTCCCAAGCCAACCTCACCTGCAAGTGGTGCACCTGCCGATCAACGGACGAGGCTCTGGCAAACAAGATATCCCGATAAGCGGCAAAAGGCCCGCCACCTATTACGTGGGATCAAAACACTGGCGAAAAGTGGGCATTTAGTATGCCTCTGCCTACCCATTCGGGGAAATAGGCGTGAGTCTATGTATGTATGTACATATGTATATATTTCAACATTGGGTTTTTTTATCCATGTTCATTCTCTTGAAAAATATTTCTGATGTTTTTCCTGTTACCGTATGGGAGGTGGCGTTGTACTTCATTCAGTATTAAAAATTTAGTGTATCTTTCATACCCTGATTTACTCTTGAGTCGTTTTACTGTCTTTGGTTAGATGCTCTCTTCATTTGTGGCCAATATCGCAATGTGTTTAAATTTTAATATCACCACCATGACAAAACTTTCAACTCCTCGCCAATGAACCGCCGCAAATCAGACGAACAGCATCAGTAGTGATCGATAGTGGGCAGCCCAGCCGACCGAAGACTTCTCTCGGAATTTTTATGATTTGCGAATTTCGTGATCGTTCTTGTAATCTTGATTTCTTTACAGCGGTTGTAACTGCACTATACACACAACAGGAATATAATCGTTATTTGGCAATGGGCCCAATAGATCGATAGCAATATCAAAGTTCTCGTGCATTTATAGGTACTAGAGAACTTGCTAAGCTAACTAGAGTCCAGCCTCTTTTTCTGTCTGGCTATATTTTCTTTCACATTGAGTGTCCAATTTCCGTATGCTTTATTTCATATTCTTGGTCCTTTACTATCACTTGCGCATATACCGCTCCCAGTCCTATAGGACATGCGTCTGCTTTTACCCACGTCTTATCTTTAATGTCGCAATATCCCAATGTCTATTTCCGACAGCATTATTTTTTCATTCATTCTCATTCATTCCGATCTCCCCTTCAGTATTCTTCTATATTTGCCCTATTGCCCAATTTCCTAAAAAGCTCTGTAATTCCTCTCCTGTCCTTGGCATTCCAAATCCAGTTCATATTTTCAACGGCCTGACTCCTTTCGGTATCAGTTCGTGACCCAAAGTGCGTTGTCTGTGCTTTATGAATACATTTTTTTTTATTTAATAAAACATTGTTTTATTTAAGCGCCTCCATTACTCCAGAAAGCCGCACATCGTGCTCCCCCTCATTGCACTGTTGCATTTACTCCTACAGCGAGACTGGAACTCTCCGATAGGGTGGCATAGCTGGTTCGACCGATGTATCAAAAGATATCTATCTCACCTTTTATAGCTACGTCGTCGTTCATGTCTAATATATACTTCTTCTTCTTGATGTGCCTCTACATTACTGAAGGTCGGCGGTCAGTCTTTTGAACTTTTCTCTGTTTATTGCAAGTCGGAACAGTTTTTCCACAGACTTGATGCCAATCCACTCTCTGATGTTCCGGAGCCAAGACATTTTTCTTCTACCAACTTTTCTTTTGCCTGCAATCTTGCCCATCATGATGGTTTGTAAAAGCCTGTATCTTTCATGCCTGAGAACATGACCTAGATAAGCCACTTTCCTTTGCTTGCTGGTGCGCAGCAACTCTGTTCCCTTGGACTTACGCCTCTGAACTTCAACATTGGTGACTTTATCAGTCCAACTGATGCGAAGCATACGACGATAGGTCCACATTTCAAAAGCCTCGATCTTTTTACGGAGGTCTGCTTTAATGATCCACGCCTCACATCCGTAAAGGACAACTGGCTAGATATAACATTGTAGGAGTCTGGTAAATATATACTGCACTTCCCATTTCCCAGCGAACGCCTCAATTGTCTCTTGCCACAGTCACCCTATCCTTCCGGACTTCGGGCGAGCTTCCGTTCTTTGTTGAAATTCTTTAGTTTTTTGCAAAATCTTTGGTAGCAGCCGCACTCCCCGTAGCCGTTACACTCCCTTGGACCTTACTGGGCAAGGATTATCCAGTATTTGGTCCATTTTGTGGTCACCAGGTTCTTCAAACCTACATTTCCGAGCCCGATCCCTCAGCTCAACAAGAAACTTCTCGAAACGTTCCCCTTCATATTACCGAATAAGCCGGAAACCGCGCCGTTCAAAATTCGTTTTTTGTTTCGGTGAGAGGTACCATAAAGTTTCTTAATAGATACTTCAGAAATATCTCCCTGAAAACCAAGATCAGTCTGGTACGCACTCTGGTGTTCTCCATATTCTTGTATGGCGCAGAGACGTGGACCTTGAAGAAAGCCAACCGTGATCGCATAGATGCTTTCGAGATGTGGTGCTGGAGGAAGATGCTGGGCATCTCCTGGACAGCACACCGCACCACTCTTAACACCACAGTACACGACACTCTCCACTCGGCAGCAGCTAGGAATAGATGGCGGGAAGTGGTCCGCAATAGGCTGTTTCCATGAGGTGGTCACGACCCTCAGCATTGAGGAAACCGACGCGAGAAGAAGAAAACTTCAGAAATACTCACATCCACTACAGCTTCCACGCTAGCTCCTGGCAACGGTAAAATATTACTTGCAATAGCAGTCTCCACTGTAAGCCGACTGGTGCCTCTAATGTAATGGAATTGACAACTCCAATTCAATGAAAGTCAGATGATCACTTCCAATTGAATGGGGGACCACCTCCAACTCACTGGAAGACCATTTCCAATCCAATGGAAGACCACTCCCAATCCAATGGAAGACCACCTCCAATCGAATGGAAGACCACCTGCAATCGAATGGAAGACCACCTGCAATCGAATGGAAGACCACCTGCAATCGAATGGAAGACCACCTGCAATCGAATGGAAGACCACTTCCAATCGAATGGAAGACCACTTCCAATTGAATGGAAGACCACTTCCAATTGAATGGAAGACCACTTCAAGGAAGACCACTTCCAATTGAATGGAAGACCACTTCCAATTGAATGAAAGACCACTTCCAATTGAATGGAAGACCACTTCCAATCGAATGGAAGACCACTTCCAATCGAATGGAAGACCACTTCCAATCGAATGGAAGACCACTTCCAATCGAATGGAAGACCACTTCTAATCGAATGGAAGACCACTTCCAAATTGAATGGAAGACCACTTCCAATTGAATGGAAGACCACTTTCAATTTAATGGAAGATCATTTCCAATTTAATGGAAGACCACTTCCAATTTCATGGATGTTTGTCGAATCAAATAAAATCAAATCATATTTTATTTGTTATACGTAGGTTTACAATAGTTGGTTATAGACAAATATAATAGTACGCTATGTTTTGTCATTTAGATTCACAAATATTCGGCAGATACCAATTTAATTAAACAAGAAAATAATCAATATAAAATGTAAATTTAAATACATATTAAGATAATTAGAATCACCAATTCCAATTTTAATGGTCGAGTGGAATTCGCAATCCTCGAGACTTATCATAGACACCTCGATTCCTTCATATAAGGACTGTATTAACTCTCGTAGCGACGCCACAATTCCATCGATACCTTCACTAAACAGATCAGCCTCTACCCACGGCCTCGCTCACCCATCGCTTACGAAGGTAGCCCATGGGCCACTGTGCTGCACAAGGCACTACTACACTACTGCAATACCTTATCAAAATGCCTCTTTTTATGAAAGAATATGCAGATGCAGACATAAAACAATAATATGCAGATCTCAATTTGAACAGGTTTGACAAATCAAATCACACAATTTTCTGTATATCTAGGTTCAAATCTACTTATCAATATTAATGTTTGATTCACACCGTTATTTATCTCAATCTGAGGATTTATCAACATTCTATTGAAATTAATTCTGGCAAACCAGATCTTGAGTGATCATTCAAAACACTTTCCATATTCGTATTGTAGCGACCAACTACATAACACGACAACATTGACAAGCGCCATATACCCAATGACGACGAAACTACTACAGCACTACTCCACCTATCGACGCGGGAAATATTCAAAACCGATCCTGAACCGCGACAACTTTCGCGCGCTACGACGCATATATATATACAACTTCCAAAGTATGTCCGTCGGCCTGCAGGCCACCGAGCATGACCACCCAGCTTGGTTAGAGGCTCCTCCCTCTAGTTGGAGGAACACTACACCTTTATCCTCCACAGTATCTATTACGTCATTTTACAACCCCATCATAAGGATGTGTCGACTATATAATGACTCATTACCTAAACACAGTTCCAAATTGGATATATTCAACAATAAATTAACTTTCAAGCACGACATGTTCAACATAATTATTATGTCATGAGTAATGACTACTAACACTTGTAGTTACATAAACATAACGTATGTTACACAGCAACCTAGAGCAGTTTATAATTCTATTGCTTACATATGTTTGCCACAAATGTACTAGATTCTGTCATGTGTGACTTAATAAATAAATAAATTCCTTCGATATTCACCACGAGTAAGTCAAATTAAAATTAGTAACAACCCACGAAAATTCGGAACGCCATTCATATACGTATCCAACTCTAACACTAGAAAGACTTCATAAGTCAAAGTGAAGTAAATAATAATGTTCTGTAAGGCTGCTATTTTAATGCAGTTTTCATGTACTTTCCTTACTCTAAGATAATGACATTAAATTAGCAGTACACCGATTTTGAGTCAATTCAAAATACATTATCTCATTTCGTTCAAAACACAGCTTCAATGTCATAAAAATTACGAGATCGTCCCTCTGGTTACACGTCTAAAAGGCAAGGTCACACACACCTATTTAAGAAATAAAGGGTCATCGTAGCTATTTAGTACAAGCTTACACTCTGTGGGTGTTATATCACACCTCTGCCTACCCCTTCGGGGATACAGGCGTGAGTCTATAAATTAAAATAAATAAATAAATATAAAATTACACTCTATGGACACAGTACGTACGATTCGATTAGTCAACAACTTTAGCGCCGCTGCCCTGCGAAGGACAGTTTAGACCGGGTCTATTGTTCCATGTTTAGCAGAAAACCAACACAAGCTGAGTGTTGGTTCCAAACCAACATCACAACTATACCAGAAGAACGACCCGCACGTTTCACTCAAACGCGCTTGCTTTTATTGGAATAATGCAAGTCGGACAGTACGCTCAGTTTTGTTTATATTACATAGGTAGTATGTCCATAAACGGCTGTACGCGAGACCAGAGCATATTTTTGTCTTCCTAGGTAGCCAAGCATATGTTCACAAGGTTCGTGATCGCAAGTCACCCTCACATGATTTACTAAACAAGAAATAAAAAGAATCGCTTTCCTTTCAACCCGAGTATCGAACCCGGAACCTCCGCTCGATATTTATGCGATAGCTAGATCACAGTTGTATTCAGACAACCATATGCTAACATAAAATGCAAAAGTCATAATTAAATAGTTTAGTCCTACCCGCCATTTTTGTTTTACTTTCATTTATTTTGTTCTTTAGCTATTGAAAAGAAGCTTATTCGCGATATCTTGTCATGGAAGATGCGACACCGGCACCGTAGGCGTCAAACGGCTCACAGTAAACGCCTGTTCCACCCACAAGTACCTAGACTAATATTTACATGCATTATTTCACTATATTAATTTTGTAAAAGTCAAATAAGGTATTTGAATATACAATGGCTTGGTTTATACAGTTCTTTGTCAATTCATACTACTATTGACGATTTGGCTGTACTGAATTGAATAACTCATAGGAATTATTTTGCGTTAACAACGCCCTTTATCATAACACAGGTCAATATCACTATAAAGCTATTATAAATTTAAATTAACGTAACGTAATATGCTACACCGACATCTAAGCAGCGTAGGTATACCTTGTGCATAAAACTCAAAAATAGTCGCACTTTCCTTCCTTTTTTAAATATTATTTTTGTTTCACTGACCTGTATTTATCCTCGTCGCAATTTGTAGTATTTGCTATCACAGCAAATACAACCACAACACGAATCGATGTAACACTGACTCACCACTACACACAGTACCGGGAAGCACGTCTAACGCGCACCGCGCCTATCAACAGACTGACTATCCCTAGTGACAATGACAGCCACAGACTATACGGATATACTACTAGTGACAGTTGTCAAGTGATGCTACTTCCTCCACTGGTGTACATGAGACAATGTAATGTATCTATTGCATAGATACAAACACTACAATTTGTACTAAAATTCTTTTACGTTCGATTTCCCAATGCATTTCAGAAGTAAAGAAAATTTTTTTCCTCTTTACAGCCACCAAAGTTGGAAGTTTCAAGTCAATAATGCAAAAAAGTTGCGTTTGCTGCGAATCCAAGCGGACTTTCAACAGTACATTTTTAAAAGCAATTGATATTCGCGTAGGCATTGAGTTTCCAATGTCGATGGAAAGCTCCCCAGGGGGTATTCCTGAAAGCGCAACTATTTTTGAGCGCAACTAAAAAAGCGCAACTACTTTATTCCACAAAGCGCAACCACGTCGAAAAATAGTGAAGGGGCATAACAGATTCTTAGAGGACTATTTATTATCGATAGTATTTGTAAATCGTCTGCCCATTTTTTATTTATAATATTATGGTGATCGTTTTTAAAAGTACCAGGATAACAGAAATGAACAGAGGTTAGAAGTGTTTATAGAATCTGGTAACAAATATCAATCAGTAAAATGTTTTGAAAACTACCAGGGTAACATAAATGAACAGAAGTTAGAAGCCTAATAAAAAACTGGTTTTAGGAACATGAATCAGAAATAAAGCACTGGATGGCATAGGTAAAACTCAGGCGCACAGCAACAGCTAAAGTATACTAAAATGTCCTGTCTTATCAATTATCGATATTTTCCGTTTGTTATTAACCAGCACTATTGCATCTTGATATTTAGTTGCGCTTTGTGGAATAAAGTAGTTGCGCTTTTTTAGTTGCGCTCAAAAATAGTTGCGCTTTCAGGAATACCCCCTCCCCAGTGCCCCGTTCATACAGTCAGACGCATATTGCAGTCATTAGGGGTATAGCGACACTACGAGTTTCTATAACACTCCGTATCACAACAGTGAAATATTGCAACTGCATTGGACGCATCAATAAAGCCGGCCTATAGGAAAAGAAACATACTTCAGTATAAAAATGCAAACATACAGTTTACCGGGTATTTTCCTAAAATTGTTTTGGTAGATATTTTATCCACCACTCGATATCAATAAAGCGATGTATATAGGAAGTTTATGTATTACCTAAACAAAGATAGGCTGGATGATTGAGGGCTTATAGTAGACTAATGCTCAGTACCGACACACGGTTTTACTCGTTAGTTTTACTCAAAAACGAGTAAAAATCAAAGTGTGGACTGCAAAACTCACACTTCGAGTGACTGATAACGTTTAATTTTTAGGAGTTAACATTGACGCATATTTGAATTGGAAAGAGGAGACAATGGCCATAACCAACTCTATTGGTTCTGCATGTTATGCGATTAGAAGCCTAAGAGAAGAACTTAGTCTGGATCAATTAAGGATGGTGTACTTTGCCTTGGTAGAATCTAAGCTGAGATACAGCATTTTACTTTGGGGAAATAGCTACCAATATAATGTACAAAGGACATTTGTAATACAGAAAAGAGCTATCAGAACAATGCTCCGCCTGAAGCAAACTGAATCATGTAGAGAACACTTCGTGACTCTAAAAATCCTGACGGTTCCATGTCTTTATATTCTGGTCTTATTAGTCAATTTTGTTAAAAATCTGCATAAATTCGAAACCGATGACCAAAGACAGATTAGAGAAAGCACTCGAAGAAAAGATATTCCGTCAACAATTCTACCGAGACTTAATGTAGTAAAACATAGCTCTAGAGTCCAATCAGTCTTTCTGTATAATAAATTACCCGTGGAACTTAAAAGTATATACAGCACTAATTTATTTAAAAGCAAGTTAAAGTCATTGTTATTGAGGAAAGGCTATTATAGCGTTAATGAATTTATACATGACAAACAGCTGACATAATTAAATTACATATGTACTTATAATATATTTAAGTTATGAATTAATGACCTAATAAGTTTTTTTTTTAATGTTTTTATCGTATAATAATAATATGATTATTTAATGTTCTGTGATTATTTATTATTTGAATGCAATATGATGTTTAAAATTGTATATTACGGAATGTTTTAATTAAGTAGATTAGTGCACCAATTTTCAACACAATGTATATTGTTATGAAATAAATGACTTATGACTTATGACTCGATGACATTAAAATAAATACACTATAATTTTACTCTAAGCGAGCCTTCGAGTTTGGCTCGATCGAGTAGAACTGTACTGTTGGAAAATCCTCATGGCGTCCCGCCGCCCTGGGGGAAGGGGACTGTCAGACTCTTGCTGACTTAAAACCAACCCGTATTCCTCATGTTCCCGTGTGTCGGAGGGTCGGGTATCGCCGAAGCATTCTTTGCTACCCTCCGACGGATATTGGCCCGCCAGATGGTCAGGCGGGCCTCAAACAAAACCCCCTTGGCGGCGGATGAAGATGTTGGGCTCCGCCGCCAAAACACCCAGCGGCTGCAGAGGATAGGAAGGACGGCAACCTGGCAACACCGCATCTCCTCTTCCTCTGCGGCCCACCGCAACGCAGCCTGCAATGGTGCACCCCCATTTGGTCGCGGGAGATGGGGCGCGCGGCAACGCAACACGGACACGCCTCTCCTCCCGAGACCGCGCCCGACTGCGAGGGACAGATAGAACTGTCCCTCGCTTCCTCACCATTGGACGCATCCTGCGCAGGCCCCTCCAAGCCCACGCGGAGCGTCCCCTCCCGGGATCCCTCTTAGCTTTCACCGCTTGTCCAAGCCACGGTTTCTGAGCCTCCCCTCCTCACCACCATAAGGTGGCGATCCCGCAGGCGGGGGGACGGAGCTTTATATGTCTTGTCTTTAAATCTCAAGAATTTACCAAATAACATGTAACTTACATGTAATTCGGCTGATGTTTAAGATTTATTTAAATTTCTCATATAGGCATCATATGGGTGTGTAGCCAACTGTGGTGTCGGAGTTATAGACGACTGGAATCTTCAGCTTTATATGGCCACCAAAACACGTATTTGCTCTGACATAGATTCAGAGGTCACCATTTCGCCAAATAGCGACCTCTGAAAAAAAATAAAGTTGCTCTACTCTGTCGATCTGTTACGAACACCAAATCAAGTCGCGCTAGGAGCGCCAAAGATCAAAACCCTGGTAATTAGCCTCAGCAACAAAGTCAGTTTACAACTGCAAAAAATGAGTCACTGAGCTTTTCAGTCCGTGATAAACATATTTGTTTTTATTTAGACCGAACCTATAACCCGATTGATAAGTTCAATCCAAGAGATTTGTTATAAAAATACCCCTGGATAAATAAAATAAAGAAGAAAATAAATAAATAAGCCGGGATTTTATTTGAAAAAATTAGATAAAAATATAGTGGCTAAGTATCTCGATATAAATCTGTAGAATGTAAAGTATGTTTCTAGGTCAGTCCTAAGGCAATAATAAGTGGTGTCGTGATAAACTTACTAACGCTGCGTAGTAAATCTTACTGTCAAATTATTTACTTGCCAGGATAAACGCGAATAATATGAAAAGTACACGACTTAAACTTATAAGTAGATTATACTTTGTGCCGTTTTTAATCGATTGCGTAAGGGTGGTGTTTTTGAATAATTATGTTGGTAGAACATTTGTATCATTAGGATCCTGTTTAACATAATAATATATACAAGTAGAATACTATAAAATTTTGAAAATTCTGTTTTAGCAATCTTCCAAGTATTTCTGTAAATGTCTGTCATAACACAGGTAAATATAATAGTAAAAGGTTTAGTACATAGGTACATACATAGATTCACGCCTGTTTTTCGGAGGTGTAGGCAGAGACTTTGGAACGCCATTCTCTCGCCAGTCTTCCTCTTCGTCCTGCACCATTCACACTTGCCTTATATATTTATTTGGTCAGTCTTTCGTCGTCCATTCTCTCTATGTGCCCAAACCACCTTAGCATACCTTTCTCGACGCTTGTCACTACATTTATTTTTACCCCACAACACTCTTTTTATCACACAATTATTGACTCTGGCAGTCAAAGACACACCACACATACTTCTCAGTGCTCTCGTTTCTACAGCCTTTATTCTACTTTCAAGTCCTTCTGCCATACTCAGTTTTAACTACCATTTATAAGTGTAGGTACTAACACCCCTCTATGCACAGCCGAACGTTCCTTTGTGGACACGTTTTGGCTGTTCATAAACTTCTACAAAGCTCCATTCACTCTTTTACCTGCATTAACTCTTCTTTCAATATCTTCTTTATTCTTACCATTCCTTGTTAACAGCGTACCTAAATATACAAACTCATTCACTTGCTTCACTCGTTGTCCATTGATCATAATATGACGAACCGTATCGCACTCCTCGTTTCAAAACCCATTTCATGACTTTATTAGTACAAGTTTTCGTTCGAAATTCAGGCAGAAATTGAATGAGCAATTATGGTCATTCAAGTAAGTACATAGTAATATTGGAATACTCACTCAATTTGAGTTGGCCGTACGTACACGCATGCCGTGCTCCTTCTGAGTTGTTGCAACGTCACATTATCAAGAAGACATAGATAATTGCGCTCTTGTTATGACATCATAAACGTTTACATCACTGTACCATACCAACAGCTCGAGGTACAGCCGAAAACTGCCATTTCGATGGAGAAAATGTAATGAGCGTGCGCACTGTAACGACAACGGTAAGTCAATGTGAGGTACATAGCATTATGATTCAACACGTTTAATCTAAATATTTTGAGACGAGAAATTGTTTATTACCAGGCTAATACAACTAAATTGAGTGATATAATTTGGTATTATTTACATTACATATTGGTCTTGTTATCAAAGTTTAAAAGTATTTTCCCATATTTTTGTAACAAAGCAAAGGCAAAAAAGGCATTGCTCACCATGCTGAAAGAACATCAAAGCGAAACCAAATTTAATTTGTCTTATATGGGTTCATATAAAATCCATCAAGTTGATTCTGTGTGCAACTTCAAGGAGATATAGAAACATGATCAGCGTGTATACTTAAAAGCTACTTACGCAGATGTATGCTAGTACTGAAAAACGTAAAATTAATCAAGTATATAAAACGTAACTAACAGTACATAGCTACTTGAATTTATTCTATATGCAGATGCTGCAAAAAACGTTGAACTTGCTATGCTTCAAATATGTAAAAAGTACTTTGACAAAATTTTTATTACCGGCCACGAAGTCTGCGGACCAACATTTTTTAATGTCCAAAACTATGTGTTATGCAACGCTCTGACAGTTTTTGTCTGCAGTCTCTAATGAACTCATTACGTATCCTGTTTTATCAGATTTATTTTTAGCTCGGCGAATTCCTGTGCTTGAAATTCAAGCAGTTTGAAAAGTTTAGTCCCACATATCGTATTATATCTAAAATTTTCTCATGCGATATTGTAGCTACAAAATGAGGATGGTGGTTTCTTAGTTATGAGCCAGCGCCGAAAAATACCAACAATCATTTAATAATATTGTACGTTCAGAATTGTAACATAGTTTTTAATTCAGTGTCGTGAACAATCATGCTGTAAAACAGCGTAGGTTAATCACATTATTTTACCTACACATCATAGGAAGGAATACTCTTACTGTACATTACTTAATAATATTTTTGAGTGGTATTTTGAAATGTTACAGCTCATATGTACATTTTGACTCCGTGAATATGACTCCGTTGGCCAAATAGTTGTATAGTCACCCACACAATATACAATGAAGTTCAAATAAGAATACAATTTTTTGTGTAAATATCTTGCAAAATATGAATAAACAAAACTATGGTTAAGACTTATTATAAATCAAAAAGTGTACATTTCCATTGTACACTAGCATAATACCAAGACGTACATTGTACACAAAATCAAATCACCTGGCAATTTATACTCTGTTATGCTGCGATGAGCCTTATTATTAGTAAGGGCACTTACTTGAAGAAGCCTTTGATTAAATACAAACTAGATAGGCCATACAAAAGTGTGTGTGTGGACTGAGGGACCAAATGTTTTTTTTTACTTTTAGTAAGAGAAACTGTTAGTTAAAGATCCAAAACATTTGTAAATTGAATATTGGAGTTTGTTAAAAAGTCGTTAAAAAGTTATTGAGCTTCAAGTGTGGTCCCTCAGTTCACACACTGCATGTTGCAAATCTGGCCAAATATGTAGCTTACAAAGTTATTGTGAATACAGATCGTTTGTTAAAGTCAAATTAACGTATTTTGAATATAACTCAACGAGATCTGAACATGGCATATTAAATTACAAACGTTTTAAAATAGCTCTGAGGGACCACATTTGAATAGCCCTCAAATCATTATTTACAGCATAAAAATCTATGCGTTTCTTTGTAAATACTAATAAAGGTAACTAGCGATATTGTAAAATTAAAATATCACCCCAAATATGTGCCTTTTCTTTTATATTCCAATTTAATTGCGATCCCTCAGTCAAAAATAATACTACTGAAAATAGCCTGGGTATAGGAAGTGAAGAGACGTTGAATATTTTGACTTGTAGTAAATAGGTTACTCTACAGGCCTAGTTGTTTTTATCACTGTTTTATTGCACTTTGGAATAAATATTGCCTTTTAATAATTTCTATACATTGCTCGAAGTAGGGTGACCACAAATTAAAATATTATGTCATTTTTATAGTCACTAATTCGGTCATTTCTTTATTACGTACATTAAAAGATACTAATAAAACAACATTTTAACATCATTATATTAAATACAAATATGTATTGTTGCATCTTATCCGTCTTAATATTATAGTATAATAGTAATTGAGAGCACAATGTAGGGCTCCAGTAGAAAATTGGAGAGGACAAGCTAGAAATAGAAAAATTAGATCGCTAATAAAATTGAAACTTTTAAAAAATGGTAACATTTGTAATCCAGTCAATATTGATTCCCAACAAATAGAATTAAAACCGGCCAAGTGCGTGTCGGGCCACGCGCAACGTAGGGTTCCGTAGTTGCCCATAATGGCCATTATTGATAATAACTTCTGTTTCACATGGGACTAAAAACGGGCATCTTTAAGATTAAGCCAGCGCTCCCAATGTAAACTCACAGAAATAGGTATTTATAAGTTAACCGACGATTACTCGTAAACTAGTGATGTCTACTTAGCCGTGATAGTTTTCCTTTTAAATTCGTTATATGTACTGCATTTGTGATTTTTTTCACCTCTTCCAAATTAATAGTTTAGCCGGGAGAGGGGGGGACACTTGAGTCTAACAATTTTTTTCACTTCAAAGCTTGATATTTCACAAACCAATCACTTGATCGAAAAATGATTTGAGCAAACTCATAATATTTTTTTAAAACCTATCCAATGATACCCCACACAATGGGGTACTCAACCAAAAAAAAATTCAACCCCACTATATATGTAGGGGAGATACCCTTAAAAAAAATACTTTCCTAAATTTTATTCTACAGTTTTGTTGCAATATCGTATGTCTATATTCATGTCAAATATCAGCTTTCTAGTACCAGGAGTCTTTGAGCTAGGCTGCGGACGGACAGACGGACGGACATGACGAAACTATAAGGGTTCCTTGTGGACTACGGAACCCTAAAAAACACATGTGCATTCGATTCCGTAATGTATTTATTAGGATTAGCATATCATGAAAACAATAATGTTAGAGAATTGGTAGCAACAGCAAATGAAGAACGTGATATAATACTGCGATACATAAAATAGTTATCTGTTACTGATTCTGATGATATTTATATTTTAAGGGCTAAAATTGTTAAAACTTTTTTACAAAACCTTCCTTCCATTATAGATAATAAACAGATTTTTTACTGTGAGTGTAATGCCGCAAATATATTTGAACGTTTCCCACTTCTAAATTTTAAAAGTGCTCTTTTTACAAAACAGTGTTCAAATGTATCATGTTCTTCAAATAACATAGGACGGGATGTAATATTTACATCACTAAATTTTAATTTGCTGGAGATTTTTGGTATCAGTGGCTTAGAAGAAGCAGTGTTTTTTGATGAAGAATCTAGGCAATGTATACACTGTGCAGGTGAAATTAAGTGTAACTATAAAATATCACCATTAATTTCTTTTGATTTAAATGGTACAAATAAACTATTTCTCAAAGACGTACCTCGGTGTATTATGGTGAAAAATATAATGTATAGATGCGTAGGAGCAATCGAATTTATTCCGTCTGTTGCTCATAACGGTATGGGGCATTACAAGTGCCACTCTTTAATAAACGAAAAGTATACATGCTATGATGATAATATTTCTAAATTGGTTGAAAGCAGTAATGAAAAAATATATTTGCACAATATTAACTTACGCCCATGTAGACACTTCGAAAGAAAACTCAGTAAAATACTTTTAATTTTGTTTTTTTTTTAAGGTTTCGTAGCCAAAAAAGGCAAAAACACAACCCACTTATATATTCGCCATCTCTTTCTGCCTGTCCCGGTATATCATAGCAATTTTATTTCGAAAACATTGAGACTACAAATCTGAAAATTGATATGTAGCTGTATTCTGTGAACCGCTCCATGATTTCAATATAAAAATTAATTAAAACAAAGAGAAAATAAAATTAACTTCAGTTCCATAGAGAGCCCACCTTGGCTCTCTATGGAACTGAAGTGAAAAATTAAAAGATGTTCGGAGTTCTCAAAGAAAAAGTTTACTCAAAGCCCATTGAGAACGTAGCTGACCTGCGTGAACGCATTTCTCAAGCAGCTGAGGAGTGAGAGGCACTCTAGTACATTGTCACTGTCAAAGTCGATGAATCTTGAAAATTTTAAATTCGTAGTTTAACAAATAGTCTCAATTCTCGGAAACTTGAGGCAATTGTGTCATTATTTTTTATTGAGATTCTAGAAATGTTATTTAAGATTACGTTTCCAAAGTTCAAATGATCAAAAATAAAAAAGAATAACCACAATAACCGAAAAATGGTACAGTTTGATCAAATTTCTAGGTTTTTCTTAAAATGCCCATCATTTTCAAACTGCATGGGATAGATTTTTTTCAGATTTTTCTCGTGGTGGTTATGATCAATCCTGTCACCCCGTTTCGGCTTGACGTTGAGTTCTGGGACATCCTGTTGGGACATAATTGTAATGTTTCAATGTGTTTTCGGTTAGCACACACATGGAACCTAAAAGAAATGTAGTGCGTTCATATATTATTATTACACTTTATATTAGGACGGATAAGATGCAACAATAATTATTTGTGTTTGATATAACGGTGTTAAAGTGTTTTTTTATTAGTAAGTATCCTTCAATGTATGAAATAAATAAATGAGCGTGACGATAAAAATGACATAATATTTATTTGTCGGTCTGCATTTTTCTTTTTTAATTTGTGGTCACCCTACTTCGAGCAATGTATAGAAATTATTAAAAGGCAATATTTCTTCTAAAGTGCAATAACACAGTGATAAAAACAACTAGGCCTGTAGAGAAACCTATTTACTACAAGTCAAAATATTCAACGTCTCTTTATTTCCTATTCCCAGGCCATTTTCAGTAGTTTTATTTTTGACTGAGGGATCGCAATTAAATTGGAATATAAAAGAAAAGGCCCATATTTGGGGTGATATTTTAATTTAACAATATCTCTAGTTACTTTTATTAGCATTTACCAAGAAACACATACATTTTTATGCTGTAAATAATGATTTGGAGGCTATTCAAATGTGGTCCCTCAGAGCTATTTTAAAACGTTTGTAATTTAATATCCCATGTTCAGATCTCGTTGACTTATATTCAAAATACGTTAATTTGACTTTAACAAACGATCTGTATACAAAATTTGTTTGTTAGCTACATACTTGGCAAGATTTTCAACATTCAGTGTGTGAACTGAGGGACCACACTTGAAGCTCTATAACTTTTTAACGACTTTTTAACAAACTCCAATATTCAATTTACAAATGTTTTGGATCTTTAACTAACAGTTTCTCTAACTAAAAGTAAAAAAAAACTGTGGTCCCTCAGTCCACACACACACCATTAGATCAACAGACTGAGTGTCTCACAGTAAACTACTTAGCTTGTTTAACCCGACCCAACATAGAATCCTTCCACTTTTCTCCACTAGCCCCAGATGAGATCAAGAAGATAATCCTTTCCATAAAGTCTAATGCGGTGGGATGCGACGGCATCAGCCGGCGCATGATCACTGCCATCTTAGACCAACTCCTTCTAGCCATCTCCCACGTCATAAACTTTTCTCTTACTTCTGGCACCTTTCCAGCCCTGTGGCGTAGAGCTTATATTATTCCTCTGCCTAAAGTCCAAAACCCTTCTCACCCGAATCACTTTCGTTCTATCTCTATTCTTCCTTTCTTGTCCAAAGTCCTAGAGTCCTGTGTCCAAAAGCAATTGTCTAGATTGGTCTACACAAATAACTTATTAAGCCCCTACCAATCTGGGTTCAGGCCTGGACACAGTACTACAACGGCCCTTCTCAAAGTGACTGGCGATATTAGGGAGGGCATGGAGAACACCAAAGTCACTGTGTTGGCTTTGGTTGATTTTTCGAATGCCTTTAATACCGTCAGTCACGATGTCCTACTATCCCTCCTTACCCATCTTAAGATCTCATCCGAGGCTCTGGATTGGTTCTCAAGTTGTCTTCGAGGACGCCAGCAGTCTGCCCGCCTTGACGAGTCATCGTCGAAGTGGCGTGACAATAACTCTGGTGTTCCTCAAGGCGGTATTCTTTCTCCCTTATTATTTTCAATTTTTATTAATCTCCTAACTCAAAATCTTCAATGCGCTTTTCACCTGTATGCCGATGACTTGCAGATATACTCTCAGGCATCCGTTGAAGACGTGTCATCTGCAATTCTTAAAGTTAACCGAGATCTAAGCGCCATACAGAGCTGGTCAAACAAGTTTGGATTGTATGTGAACTCTAGCAAATGCCAAGCAATTGTAATTGGTAGCCAATGCTTAGTTAAAAGATTTGACGTCTCAACTTTGCCACCAATAGTTTATGATGGTAATATCATAAATATGTGCCCAGTAGTCAAAAACCTTGGCCTAAACATGGACTGTACGTTAAGCTGGCGAAACCACGTCACTCAAACTAGCAAAAAGATTACCGGTACTCTACGTGCTATCTATCGCCTAAGGAACTTCCTACCACCCAAAACTAAGACAATGCTTGTGCAAACTTTGGTATTTCCCTTGATCAACTTCGGTGATGTATGCTACTATGACCTGAATGCAGATCTTCTTAATAAACTTGACCGTCTTCTCAATAACTGCATTCAATTTATTTTCAATCTTCGCAAGTATGACCACGTGTCTACTTATCGTTCCCAGTTGAAGTGGCTTCCTATTCGTCAAAGACGCAGTCTGCGTGCTCTCACTACTCTCTATTCTATCCTTATGTCTCCCAATACTCCCAACTATTTAAGTTCTTACTTTCAGTATTTATGCAGCAACCACGATCGAAACCTTCGTTCAACTAATAACCTTCTCCTTCTTTGTCCTTCACATAGATCTTCTTTCATCCACTCTTCTTTTCCTACTCAAGCTATTCTTCTTTGGAATGACCTTTCTCTCGAAATCAGGACGTCCACTACTAGGTATTGCTTTAAGACAAAGGTAAAGCAGCTTTTATTGGCTAAGTTAGCAGAAGTATCGTAACATTTATATATATTTATTTATATATGTATATATAATATGTATGTGTATGTAAGTATATGTATGTATGTAATATTATCATTATTTAATGTTATGTAATGTATGCGCATCCATCATATCTATTAAATATAATATAATAAAGTCAAACTCTACTTTTTAAATACACCTACTATTAATCTCTGCACCACTCTAAGGTAGACTGGCAGAAAATGCCTAAGGCATTAAGTCCACCTTTTTACGCTATGTGTGTATATAAAGTTAATAAATGAATACATAAATAAAATAAATGGTTCTATAACTCTTGCAGTCGCGGCATGCCGCCGCGCTTGGAATAAAAGCAACAGCGACCGCGCAGGTAGCACTGCGGTCGCCCGCATGCACTAGCCGCAGTGTCGCCTGCGGTTGCAGTCTGCAGCCCAACTCGGAATTGTACCTATTCTTAAGCTAAATAAAGTAAAACCAAGAAGTACTTATTATAGTACAAACGAGCTAATTATCCCATGTTATCTATTCGCAAAATAAATGAGACAGTATTACTTTTAGATTTGTTAGCATTACGTCATGACGTAGAAAATTGCTTAATTGTGAGTTTATATTAAGTTGTACAATTATAACTAGCGTATTTATGGCCATGAGAGTGGGTGGAAATACGATTACGTTGATTCGTATTTATATTTATAGTAAGCGACTAGCTGACCCAGCGAACGTCGTATCGCCTTTTTAAGAGTTTTATTTAATTACCTTTTTTCCAAGCCCCTTTTCCAAAGTTACAATTGACTTAGCGTTTAATCTCTTATCATTTCAGAGTCTATAAATGATGAACAAACAAACATAGATTTTTATATACCTAATATTGAATTCCCCATTCCTTAAAATATCGGAGACGATACCCATATCGACTTTAAAAAAAATCCCGTCCGCCATCTTTGATTTCCTATCCACCATCTTTGATCACGAAACAGATGTAGTATTTGGATTCACCATGACTTAAATCATCAGAGACGATACCCATATTGAATTTTTAAATTTTTTCCATCCGCCATCTTTGATTTCCCATCCACCATCTTGAATCACTGAATAGATGTTGTATTTGGATTCTCCATCCCTTTAAACATCGGAGACGATACCCCACTGTGCCGTGTGGTTGACGGCATAGAATACAAGTATCACCACCCCGTATCTTCCCGTGGGTGTCGTAAGAGGCGTCTAAGGGATAAAACGATGCAAATACCTTTGCGTAGAGACGGAAAACTCGACATCAAACTCTATACGACTGCCTTGTTGGTCTCGCGGCATAAATGTGCGCGTGGGATCGGGAGGTCCCGGGTTCGATTCCTGGGTCGGGCAGTGTTATTGGGTTTTTCTGTCACGAAATTCTCAGTAGCAGCACGGAGTCTGGAAATGTGCCTGGTACGGCAATAGGCTCGCCCCTTATTACGTGGGACTTAAGTATGTCTGGCGAAAAGTGGGTTTAGAAATACACCTCTGCCTACCCCTTCGGGGATAAAAGGCGTGACGTTATGTATGTGTATGTATGTATGTACGATACCCATATTTTTTTTTAATTTCCCATCCGCCATCTTTGATCACGAAATAGATGGTGTTTTTGAATTCCCCATTCCTTAAAATATCGGAGACGATACCCATATCGATTTTAATAAAAATCCCGTCCGCCATCTTTGATTACCTATCCGCCATCTTTGATCACGAAATAGATGTTGTATTTGGATTCTCCATCCCTGAAATCATCAGAGACGATACCCATATTGTTTTTTTAAATTTTCTCATCCGCCATCTTTGATTTCCCATCCGCCATCTTTGATCACGAAATAGATGTTGTATTTCGATTCCCCACCCCTTAAAATATCGAAGGCGATACCCATATTGATTTTTAAAAATTTCACATCCGCCATCTTTGATTTTCCGTCCGCCATCTTGGATCACTAAATAAATTTCATTTTATTAATCAGCGTCCCGAAAATCTCGAAAACGATACCCATATAGATTTTATCCTATTCGTTTAGCCTTTTTTTACCTTTGACCCAACCCTCCCCCTTCTCGTTTGACCATTTTATTATTTTTGTCCAGCCCCAAAAAGTTATGGCGTAATTTTATATAGCCTATAGCCTTTCGGAATATTTGGGCTATCATAAGCATGACAATTTTTAAAATCCGACAGCTAGTTCCTGAGATTAGCTGACATTATTTTTTAGCCTTTTTAGCCTTTTTGCCCGGCCTCAAAGGGTCAATGCGTTATGTTATATAGCCTATAGCCTTCCGGAATAACTGGGCTATTGTATACAAAAATATTTTTTCAGATCCGACCGGTAGTTTCTGAGACTAGCGCGTTCAAACAAACAAACAAACAAAAAACCAAACAAACAAATTCTTCCGCTTTATTAAATTAGTATAGATGTAGGATTTTCGACGTAATTAAAATATGGGTTCTACACGAATGAGTTGATTTGTTTGTAACTTTAGATTAATTTAAGTTCCAGCTGGTAATTGTGAAATTGAGATTTAAGAAATGATGACATGCTTTTACCCTTAGGCTTAAAGATAATTTCATGTATGCAAATGTCGCCGTTTCTACTCCTCAGTTATCGTTCCTCAGCTGCCGCAGCTCCAAAAGGTTGCCGTATAAAGCCTCAAGCTCACTACACGAATGCACAAGAAGAGCGGAAAAACGCGACGAGTGGCGACGAATTGTGAAGCAGGTGGCTTGCTTCACAATTCGTTGATGTGACGAACCTGTAGATGTGACGACCACGACTTCAGACTCTTCCAAGAGTGTAACGCCTAAGAAGAAGAAGAAGAAATAAAGCCTCAATCAAACTTCGAAAGTCCATCAAAGCTAACAAAGAAACATCGCTGTCACTGTGGAGAGGCTGTTGACAGCCTTGGTCACCATGGCCTGTCATGCAGCAGGAGCGCAGGTCGTATTTCATGACACGGCAACCTTAATGACATTCTCGTCGGGCTCTTCTTACTGCTGGTGTTCCAGCCCACCTTGAACCTCAGGGCCTGGTACGCGACGACGGCAAAAGACCAGACGATATGTCTTTACTACCGTGGAAGTTAGGAAGGCCTTTGGTATGGGACGCAACGTACGTCGATACCCTCGCGCCAACACATCTTCCTAGCACAGCGGGTTGTGCGGGCGCTGCTGCTGCTACAGCGGAGACGACGCAAATACGCAAACCTAGTAGGGGATTACGTATTCGAGCCGTTTGGGGTCGAAACGTTGGGGCCATGGGGTCAAAGTGCGAGATCTCATTTTAGAGAACTCGCAAAGAGACTAGTCGACGCCTTGCGTGACCAGAAGGCTGGGTTGTATTTGGCCCAGAAGTTCAGTATCGCCATAAAACGTGGCAATGCTGCCAGCGAGAACGCTGGCAGCATTGCCACGTTAGGCACGCACGAAAGGTACGTTTCTAGTTGACGGCGATGTGAATGAATTTCATGACGCCCTCTAAATTATTTCTTTTCGTTCTGTATATATATTTCTTTGTATAGTATTTTAAGACTTAGTTACTTTTTCGTTGTATGCGATTGATCAATAAACATAAGTTAATTTAATCAAAGCTAAGACTTATTTACGGATACCGTGTTATTTGCTCTCTACAGCGCAATCCGAGGGAGCGAGCCTTCAGTTAATTAATTCATAAAAAATACGGGTTGTATCACCCGCACATTTTTTTATTTAGGTACCTAACCGTTTCAACGCTTGGGCATTTCTGGAAATCCTTTCTTACGAAATCCTACGATCCCAAGGAACATAGATGCCAAATTTTATCTCTCACGCTCAATAGTTTTGGCTATGCGTTGTCTGTCAGTCAGAATTTTATATAAAAAAATTAATATGTATTTAAAATGACAAGAGAAAATCTTACAATCGTCAATAAATAGAAATAACTTCCTACATGATAAAGTATTAATACTCATCAATTTCTTTCGGCACCTCAACCAACAAACAAATGTATTTTTTCTTGTCGGTCTAGTCGTATTTATGTACAAACATTGCATTGATATCGTTAAACTATGGAATCATTATGGATTCATGCTTCCGAGAGTTGCTTTCCATAGTATGTTGCAAGCCTAGGCGAAAGTACTCATCATCATGAATATCTTTGTGCCGAGATATTGGCAGAATCTTGAAAAAATCCAACAATTTTGTCTAGATATTAATTTAGTATGAAACAGCAGGTATTTTTTTGTTTGCAATAGGTATATAAATAGATAAAGTAATTGCATATAAGCAAACATTAAAATAATATATGGTTTTTCATTTAGCGTGCTTTTGGCAGGCACATGAAAGTGAAAAGCATGTAACACGATTATAACGTTATTTTCAATCGTAACGACTTAGTACATGAATTTCAAATTAAAAAATACATTTGAAAAACACAGAAATGTACTCAGTGCACTCGTTAGGCGACATTCATTGTGATGTGTGTGCGTGTGTGACAAAAGGATATGACTTCGGATCCGAACGTGTTGAACTATTATGTTGAACCCGTCTAATGACGTCAGAGCACGTTCTGACAAGCAATGAGGTGAGATAATATCCATATTAATTAAGGTGAACACTGCTTTATGAAGATGGACATTGATTTATTTATTAATCTCCATAGTTACTACAAGCACACCCCACACCCCAATGCACTGGTGCTACTTATTTTTATTTCAGTTATATAACAAACTTATATAGTTTTCTTTTCTATTCTAAAAGTTACACGAGCATTTACTCAGTGTTCAGATAAAAAAAGAAACAAGAAAGTATTATTGGTTAATTTTCGCTTCTCATGAGCAAAACGAATTTTAAAGTGGGAATCTTCTGATAAGCGAAAAACAGTTCAGATGCGTGTCACTAATCTTTTACTAATTACTTATCAACGCTTGCTGCCCAGTATAGAGTAACAACTAAAAGTATCGCTCTACTTAAGCGCGTTCTACAGTTTAAATAAGGTACTTGAAATCTGGCTTTTCTGCAGTATGTCTTCTACGACTTGGTCTGTATGGCCTGATCGGTGGAAGAATAGTTATTTGTGCAACATGAGAGCAAAGTTGGTTTTTGTTTCGAGTGCTCATTTTGAGTCCCGAGCAAGCGAAGGATTCTATGATTGATTCACGAGCGTAGCGAGTGAATCAAAATTAGAATCCTGAGCGTAGTGAGGGACTCAACAGCACGAGAGGCAAAATACTTTGCTCTCGTGTAGCACACATAACTTTTCACCTCAGCAGTGAGAACACATATTACTTAGGGGACATAAAAATTAACAGGAATAAATTGAAAACAAAATTCTGCATTAATCACTTGTTGAAATTAAACTACAGTTTACGGATTTTATCGTAAGGACAGCACAGAAGGTAAGACCTAAGGACACTGTGAGCTCATTCTGCGTAAATAGTAACACCAGTAGTTGAAAAATGTTCGGGTTCTTTGAGATAACTTATACATTCAAGAAAAAGACAAATATCACCTCAGTCTGCCGTGAACATGAATTCTGTAAAGAATTCGAAACGTCGGCTAGTAATAAATTAAAATATAGTTTCTAGATCTTTAGATTCAAATGTAATAACTTAGTGAAACCAATACAACGCGATAAAATCCGTAAACTGTAGTTTAATTTCAATGTGTAACATTCGCGTAAACCCAAGAAGATACTTAATCACTTGTTGTTTTAACTCTTCTGGTGTTAAAGTACAGTCATCATCGCTAGTTTCACTCATCTTTTTAGATTAGATAAGTATTTTAAACACGTTACTTACGCTATACGCTATCAGCATCAGCGAAATGTTTACTTTATTCCCGCAATTTTTTTAAATCGCGTTTTGATACCGCGTCTCTGATGTTTATTTTTCAAATGTATCATTGTTGAAATTTCAAATAAAAATGTATTGGATAAATACCAATTTTATTCTATTAATTAGACGTATTGTTATTAAAATCCAATAATACATTAAACATATACCTAAACAATAACATTTAAAAAACAAACAAAATTTCTTTATACATAAAGATATTTGTATATCTTTAAATTTTAGGGTATACCTAACGCGTTTCCGAACGTGTTTTCTTTGAGGTCGAATTCCAAAATCGAATTTCGAAGGAGTTTGTTTTTGTCACTCGCTTTTTCATATGCATGTGAAAGAGACAGAGCACAGTAAAATTCGAATGTTTCAAATTTATGGCTGAACAATGTTAATTCGTGGCACTGAAGATTGAAAAATTAAAAAGCTAGTTTGCCTCACGCTCGAATCAAAATCGCGTTTTGTTCACTGTTGTCTCGCAGCAAAAGCGGCGTGTTTGAGCTGCTGTGGTGAAAAACATTTTTTGTACACATTACAATCATGACTGTTACATTACATCTAGGTATATTAATGAGAAGGACGGAGCTTAGTCTTTACTTGCATGCCTATGTATAGTGTATACACCACAGATCGATCAAGTCTGTCACTGTCGTTCCATCAACTGCTACAGTACTACAGACCCACTTAGTCCAAATCCCTAAAAGCCTTCTCAAAAGGAAAAAAGATTTTCCAAAAAATATATCTCACTTATTCGATGAAGTCCCGCGCTATTAACTTAGGATTAGGTACACCGTGTCTATAAAAAAGTTTGGAGTAAGCTTCGGCCACTAGTAAATAACACTTGGGTGGGTGGAAGCGAAGTCACTTGGTCAAATCCTAAATGTCCATCACAGGAGAATGTAGACGCGATCAGACGTAGGAAGTGTAATTTTACCCGATTCTAGTCTTTGACTTTAATTATATTTCACTTGTAACCAAATGAAACGAATTTGGACATTCGAAGTTGAAGATAACGTGAGGGTAAACGACACTTTTCTTGGGTCGGGCCTGGAGTTACGAGGGTACGTCGAAGAAATGTGCGCTTGTACGTATTATTTACGAAATAGACAGATCGTGTCGACGAAGGACTTACGTAATCAATTTATATACACTTAGCTTATCGATGTGGGTATGTAGGTACTTGGCTTATTGGTATTTGTATTTTAATATTATCTTTCATATTATTGGTAAATAATATTTATTAAAATCACAGTACGATTTAAATAACACCTAGCTACGAAGGTTTTAACGTCACCGTCGTTTGTATAAATCAAAATAAAATATATATATTTAAGTGTTCGCACACACGGCACACATTAAAAGTCCGTATTTTGTTGTGTAAAGTGGCGTAACGGCATAGCGGCCGTAGTCACGTTCAATTTATTTTGATGGTCCGTGAAATGCCGATCTTTCATAATGTTTCACTTCCAAATGCTAACTGTAGACTTAAGGGCGATTTAGTGGTCGTTACCAAAGAGCGTAAACGAAGTGGGATTTCGTATAAAATCACTTGCCTAAATGTGACTAATTATGTGGAAAATATGACTATAAATAAACGTTAAGCTGACCAATTATGAAATCAGAGTGTTAACTTGAAGTGTTATGTCATAAACTTTATATAGTTTTCTTCAATTTGCGGTTGAAAGACCTTTGGTAATAATGAAACCTAATACCGGTGGCGTCTAATGCATATGAGAATGGATTCCAGATGGTCATAGCGCAGCTATTAGCATTTTCATCTCGCCGAATGGTGGCGGTTTCATAGCCTTTGATTAAAAGTTGGTAGCTATAGCAACTAAAATAATGTAGTTATCATGACGATATTGACTTAGTACGGATACAAAAGCGATATCTTTAACATGCCTCTCCGTGCGACTGTGGTATATCTCAGATAATAATGATGTGTTACAAAATAAAGACGAATACTTCAATAGATTCACTTTTCCTTATCTTGAGAATAAAAGAACAAAAATGTTCGTTCACTTTTGTCTCAGAACCATAAATAAGTATGATACCATGACCACTCGGCGCGAAGCAGCGGCGAGTACCTACTTACCTACCAGAAAGCTTTAATGCAAAATTGGATTTCGCGGTCCATTAATTTTCAATTTGCGTGATTGCAATTTTGGAGGTTTGCTTCCAAAGGAGGAGCTTCTTGGAAGAATCCAAAGACGTCTGGATTGGGAACAGAAAATAACAAAAAGGATTTAGGATGAGATTGGAATGAATACATTACAATCTTACTTCCCGACTTATTTATTTAAGACATGCTTCTGTTTTACAACGAACAAAGCTCTTAATGCATTCCGTATCTTAGAATCGCGAGATCCTCCTTTTATATTCTCTGCCATTATATCGTAGGTATTTTAGTACTTATTTCATAAACAACAACTGCTTTAAAGAAAATAAGAGCTATTTTCTTTGTAAACTGAGTTATTTGTTCAAAGCTTTCGGAACGTAACAAGATTAATCGTGCAATTATCGCTAAAAGCGTGTCTTTTCTACTTAAGAAGTATTAAAGTAAAACTACTTTAATTGGATATTTAATTATAATATTATTTAGCATTCAGTACGTGCCTAGAGTTTAATATAGACGGCTTGTTACATTTTATGTTCAAGTAATCAATACTGATCTTTGTTCTAATAGATTTTTGCATGGTTTTATTTAAATATGTTTTAGTAGGACTAAGATAATGACGACGTTGATTGAAAAATAATAGCCGTAATGCATTGCTGTGGTAGTTTAACACACGAATGTGCTGTTGATGTGGACTTATTTCTAATGAAATTAGTTTGCCTAGCTAAAGAGTTTTGCAAGAATAAAAATAGTTTCAGCCGAAATTACTCGCAAAGATTATTTTTTTCCGCCTCACGGCTTGACACTGTGCCGAAGTGTTGTGGGTTCGATCCCCATACGAGACAACACTTTGTGTGATTCATAAATTGTTGTTTCGAGTCTGTATGTTTGTAAAGTCCCCCGCGACACAGGATTTAGTCCTAATGCAGGAGTTGTCTTTTAAAGAAAAAAAAGAAGAAAAAAAGCAAAGAATATTAAATGTCAGTTTGCTTTAAACCAACTTTATTAAATAAATAGCCTTATGTTGATGGTAAAAATTGTGCTTCCTGTTTTTTCATTTGTGTTTGACGCAGTTTTAATAGATAACTTTATTATGTAGTACTAGAAGTTTAATATACATATATCCTATTATATATAGAACATATTAATGAGCTTAGTAATAAAAGAGAATTGTCACCAACAGGGTTATAAAACAAACCCCATAGGAAGTAAAACTTGATTAATTCATACGATATAAATCAACATAAAATAAAATATATATGTACATAGTAATCTAGTATAACAGTACCGCGTTATTTTAGGCGCTGTGGTAAGATATCACTCAGGTACTGTTTCCGTTGAATCTAATGTACTAGTTAAATCTAGTCATACAAATTTATTCTAAGGGTCTTAGTCGCCTTAACTGACGAATTTAAGGTATAAATATCTGTTACTGCGATGTTTCGACCGATTTACGATGGTACGGTATGTCAAGATCTGTAAAATAAACTTGTATGATGTAAAGGAAGGAAGGTTTAAAATATATTATTACCTAACCATTTTAATTATAACAAAATTTATAAGAAAGGAGTTTATATTTAAAAGTTTGGCTCAGAATTACATTCTTATGCATACCATGTAGAATGGTTTCATTGCTGCGTTAAATTTTAAATTTTATTTCCGTTATAGACTCAGGGGAAAACGGCTGTGCGAGGCAGTTATCCTATGGGTATTCATTTTATTGAAGAGTAAAATAGCAGTTGGTTAAATTTTTACCTGTATAATAAAGAGGTTAAAATATTCTTGATTCATTCTGATAATATTAAGACGAAAATTTTACTTTCATTGTGAGCGACGACAGCCTGAAGCTGACACTTTTATGATAATTGGAAGATCGCTGGTTTGATTTCTGGCCTTTGCAGACATGTCCTACGAGACCTTACATAGTGTAAGCTTTCGTAGAGCTGTAGAACTTTCGTAAAAATAATATTTGATAGTTAATATTATATTACATTTAAAGGTATTATTTTGCCTAAAGGCATAAACATACCATACTACCATTAGTCTTTTCTCAAAAACCATGCACTTTATATAATTTTATAAGGATATATGTGTACACTTATTTGTCGTATAAGGTATACGGTTGTGCCAAAAAAAAACTTGAAGACAAGATGGCAGCCGATTGTTCAAAAGACAAAAAGATCTATGTGTACACCTTGGTGTACACTTATTTCTCGTATTAGGTATACGGTTGTGCCGATGTAGTCATGTTCCGAACCATTTCTTGGAGGGACGTTTAAACGACGAAAAAACGTGACAAGAAAACAGAACCTTCACATTAAGCTTTCTTTATTGTACGCCGGCGCCCCGTTTTGTTCTGTGTGTAGATTAAAACATGATATTTATGAGATACGCGAACATTACATGGTTATTAAGATACCTGTCGATATTTATTGACTCAATAAGTTCTGAGCGAAAAAGGTTTTATGCTGAATGGTAAATAAGATTCGAATTTTAAGTTAGTGACAGCCAATGAAATTTGCATCTTCATTTGAATAATTTTGAATGAAACATTGAATTGATCGCGAAATAACGGCTTGTTTTATGCTTTTTGAATACATGATATTAATATGATTTTGTACTACTGTGTTTATTCTTTAAGATGCAGATAAGGGGTCTTAATATTTTAATTTCTGCTGTGTCAGTTTTCTGCGTATGTGAAAGGTATTTACTGGTTTTCAGTGAAGTTGACTATTTAGAAATAATACTTTTAACGGGACGATTCTTTTCAGGTTACACCAGCCGTGGTAACGTGATAACCGATCCTGTAACCATAGATAAATTTTGTATTTATTTATCATCCTAACGCATCATATAGGCTTTATGTTACACATAATAGTACGCATGAAAAAATAAGTCTTTTCTATTTGCCTGTCTCGTTTTATGGAAAAGAACCACGAAAGTATAGATCAGCTATATACAGGATGTAAAAAGACCCTTAATGGAAACTGAAATCCCATATTCTATCAATCATTACGGAATTGTTTACTTCGGCACCTGGGAAATTACTGGTTCAGGAGATATTGAGGCTCAAAGTTATAATTTATTTTTCAATTAGATACAAAATCGATGCATTTATCCCGCCAATTTGTTCTATAGATGTCCTATGCTCCCTTGTATAAGTAGTTATTTCGAGCATTGCACCCGCGCACTTACAATAGCGGTTTAAAAAATGTGTCTTTTTGAATGGAAAGTTGTTCCCCAGGTTTAATTTTTGCTTAATATGACTTGATAATTATGATGTCCAAAACGAGTAGACTTCAGCTCGGTGATGGGTCTTGCGACACCCGGTTTAAAGTAGTTTAATAGGATTACACTGATTGAAAATCATTCTTTATCAAAAACCTACACTAAACTATACAAAAAATCTCACGTTATAATATATTACAAATACACAATTCATCACACACAGCATTCAATGAATCACCAAAACTTGTATACTTACGCGCATAATATAACCGTATGACGTGCTATCAACAAGTAGTACGAGAGTGCTGAGGGAAACGGCTTTAGAAATCGCTTATCGATACTTATTCGTACTACGACCTTGGCACAGACGTCTAGCAGATGAAGAATATGCCGATAAATATATATGCCTCTGTAATATTGGCAAAATTTGTCGTACAATACGAGACAAAATATTGCTAAACGATGCCATTTCTTACAAGGCTTCGGTCTTTATGGTTATTATCGGGCATAATAACCATAAAGTGACGAGTCATACCTACATAATGAACAAACAGCTCTAAGTGTAGGTACAAAAAACATTAATTTCAAATCCAGTAAACCTATTTAAAATTTGTAATGTAGACATGAATTTAATTAACCTAAACAAGATATAAACAAAACAAAATAACAAAAACAATGCAATTTATACTCGTTATTCCAGTTTTGAATGTGATTTTTTTCAGAATGACCTGTGTGACCATTCTATTGACTTCAGAGTTAAGTGATTTACTTTATTTGTTTACAAAATACAAATATATTTGTTTTATATGCTGTTAATAAGCTGGTTACGTTTGTTTTTTCACAGATTTTTACTACTGCTGTATGTCGTAGCTGCCTACGTAGGTGTCGTAGCATCGTAGCACTATTACGGTTCATTGACTACGATGTCTTACGAGAATGTAATCTTGGTAGTCTTAATTATTTATTATGCTATTGATCTGCGTTTTCACTATATTATATAAACTAACTCGACAGATGTCGTCTTGTAAAACGACAGAAATGTTAACCCAATTAAAAATTACTTAAAAATACTCACTCACTCAGACTTAAATTTTCT
This sequence comes from Euclidia mi, assembly GCA_944739405.2. Classification (NCBI taxonomy): domain Eukaryota; kingdom Metazoa; phylum Arthropoda; class Insecta; order Lepidoptera; family Erebidae; genus Euclidia; species Euclidia mi. Next base: position 89,393,205 of record OX123183.2, on the reverse strand, counting down.
TTTGTAATTCCTTGATTTTCTTGACAAACCCAAAAAAATATGCATATTTTTTCATTATTATACGAATTTTTGACACTAGCAGTTAGCTTTCAATATAAAAGTAAATATTGAGCAGTAGAAATATTGTTATTTTATCAAAAATACAAAAAAGAATAGAGAGCGTTTCGTTGTAATGATTTCTGGTTCAGTAAATTGATGCTCCACAAAGGTAACTGTTGAATTTCTTACCAATTATTCTCAGCAGTAGGTACTGTAGCCAGGTTTTAAGTATGTGAAAAGATTAATTTAATTTAATTTCACTAGAATTGTGAAATAAAAACATGAGTAGTTACTTTTAAATAAAACTCCCGATATTCTCAGCGAGAAGACGTATATATATATATATATACATATATATATATATATATATATACAGGGTGGCGCTACCATAGGGGCACTTTTTAAACAGAGGCATAGCTTACAACATTCTTAAGCCTTGTACCAAAAATCAATTAAATCGGTACAGTAGTTTAGCCACAAAATCGATTTTAAGTTCCGCAATTTTTGCACATGCTTTGAATTCCACACAGCTGATACAAAACGGTCAACGACCCTACATTGCGCGCCGCGACTCGCTACGACGCGTCGCCTCGACGTCATCCGAAGTTAGGCTCAGCGCAGACAGAACGGAGCGCAGTGGAGAGGATTTTATTAACAGACTTGAAAATAAACTTTATTTTTTTTACAATAAAGTGCATAAATACTTGAACCTGATAAAAAATATTCACGCGTCCTCAAAGATCCGCGGGAATCCCCGCGCGGCGTCGAGCCGACGCCGCGCGCGTCTTACGCGTACTTTTAGTCAGTGTTGTTACTGAGTTTAACAAACTTTCGCGACAAGATACTTACTGTAGAGTGGTAACCCAGAACGGTTTACTCAAGCAAGCTCGCGAGGTCGCGCGCAAGCTTGAGCATACGCAATCCGTAAAGAAAATGCCCGAGACCGCGAGGGGATTATTCCTCTCTGTCTGCGCTGACCCTTAGACTCTGATTTCGTCGTCGTGCAACGTCGCTTCGCCTCGTAGGTACGACTCGTCGTTGTAGGTTTTTGCGCCCGAGTTAATTTTTACAGAACAAGACTTTTGAAACTTTCCTATTACCTTTTCAATAAAATTACATAATAATAAAATGGATCGGTTCCGGCAAGCACAAAAAAATCTAATTGGGTAGTGCATTAACTGTAAGAGTGAGTAGGAACTCACTCTTACAGCCGTAACACACGCTCGAACTTAATCCGAACAGACGGAGACACGGATTTGGTTCGCCTCCGGACCAAATCTGCCCGTCTGTAGAGTAGTCCGGCGATCATAATTATTATTGATTGAGTCCGCCTCAGTCCGCTAGTTTGGAGATCGGTCGGATCGGATATGGCTTACGTGAAGCAACTGTCAGATCCGGTCGTCTGTAGCGAGAACGGATTTGGTCCGCCGGACCAACGGGTTTGGTCCGCCGGACCAAATTCGAGCGTGTGTTACGGCTATAAATGCACTACGTGTGACAAGGACAAACATAGTGGAGCCAAATAGAGTTGCCCAATTATGAAGAAAATATTGTAATTAGTATCGATAAAAAATACTACGCACCGTAAAAGTTTGTTGCTTATTGTATCGACATTGTTTGTATTTAACGTTAATGTAATCGTCTTATCAATCACTTTACGTTCGAAAATTTCAAAATGTGGTACAAATAAAGACGACGTTTTTATTAACAGGTAAACAATGATAAACATGTAAAGATATTCAATTATTTAATAATTTGAAATAAGTTAATAATTATTGACTATTTTAGCACTTTCCGTATGGTATCTTTTAAATGGTCTAATGGGTTCAACAATCTACTTAAGAATTATAATAAAAACATAACTATTTACTGAACTAATTGAAGTATGTGCATAGTATTTCATAACCTTGTTTAACTGTGTCGTATTAGCAACACTAAGCAATAGCGTTATTGTTAATACAAATAAAGAATGCATAGTTCATTGTACATAAAAACATTTTATGTTATTTTGTTGTTAGCGTATTAACGTGTCAAAAAAATCGACATCCACAGTACCTGTTGGGCACCATTAGTTTCATGTAGACATTTCGGCGCCAGCGGCGCATCGGTGATCGGTGACTCATCAAACGTTTAGTGCCGCAAAAACCATTGTTGAGTTAATAAGTCGATCAGATTACGCGCGCGCTTTTCTTAACTTTATGCGACAGTTGTTTTTGGTACTTATTCAATTGTGTGATTGTATTTAATTGTGTTGTTGTTTAGTGAACTTTATCATTCGTAATTTTTCATTATTTGTAATAATAATGACAAATTTACGTCGTCGGAATATGCGGATATGATTGTGTTACGTGGATTCTTGTTGATATGAAAAAGACACCAGTGCTTTCCTAATTACTGACCAAAGAGTAATGTGTAATTGTGTAGAATTACTGAAATTGGTAATTCGTGATAACAATGGCGACCATGTTGAGAATTTGAAAATTTAGTGCTACCTTTTACGTGGGTTTGTGTTAAGTGGGTTTTTGTTGATATGAAAAATACACCAGTGTTGTGCTTGCCTAATGTGTGACCAAATTTCATTGGAGTGATGCGTAGAAGTACTGAAATAGGTAATTCGCCAATAAATGTGAACTACCTCCATGGCTCCGTCTGCCGCATAGCACACGTTGCCTTTCTTACAAAGGTCAGTAACCTAATGTCATATTGGTCTACAAAAGGTGTTTCATTTTGTAACTCATATTTTATAGTTTATTTTGTTTGAAATTTTTATTTTTTTATTTTCGCCCCAGGGTCTCTTTTGATGATTTAAAACATTTTATAGGCATCAATGCTACGTCCTTTTTAAATAAATGCCCCTATGGTAGCGCCACCCTGTATATATATATATATTATAGTTCTCCACACACCTTGAGGAAGGCCTATGGCCTTCCTCAAGGTGTGTGGAGAACACATACCGATTTTGAGCCGCCCGCATCAAATTATTATTTACTTAAGTACGTATTATTTACTAAACTATTTCCATTGTCCTTCGAAAGCATGCTTAACCTTTTTCCCATCACGACATTTGCCTTGACAGCTTAGCAAGTACAAAAATAAACAATTTGATATGTGTCTAATTTTAAGTGGTGCGAACTGTGACTCCGAACCCAAGACCCATTGCATATCTACCGTGTCTTAGCATATCCACTAGGCTATCGTTACGATTGGACGAACAATATTATAAATACGTTATCAATAATGAATCTCAAATATTGATTATAAATACGTAAATAATAAATAATTCAAAGAAAATATTAAAGGTTTAAACAAACTATTGTAATTGACATTTTCTCGCGCACTGGGCTACACATTAGTTATGTCACAATCATTAATTGTCTACGAGATTGTTTGCTAATAACAGGATATAGTTGCTTCCTTTTGTTCGCGACATTACTGAACTGCAACAATTGCTCGTTAGAGGGAATTTAAAAATAGCAAATAAAACTCTTATTTACTTTTTGTAACTAATACTCTTTTTTATCTGTGAAATCAGGTATATTCATTCTACGTTTAAATAAAATCAATTAAAGAAATAGTTTTGAAATCATTGGTCAATATTTCTATCAGCGAGATGGTAAAACTTAATATACTAACCATCTCATGATGGTAGAACATGGGCATGGTGCTGCATGAATAGGCTTAGTTTATGTTATGCCTATCTATGCAAAACTATGCCAAAAATGTATAATATTTTCTCTTAACATATTAATATATGAATTATGAAATAATCAGGTAGTCCATTGAAATGTAAAATTTTTTTGGGCTTAGCGTGCATTTTTCTGAGGACGCAATTTTATTTTATAGATGTTAAGAGTTGTAGGGTCCAGCCTGGTCGCTTGTCCTGCAACCGACATCTTGAAAAGAGTGGTACAAATTTGGTTTTCTAGTTTATCTGGAAAACTATTCATTTATTTATTTATTATTAGGTCAACTAACAACTGTTTACACTAATACATCGATCAGAGCTTACAGACTAAAGCAACATACTTAAGTGCAACAAGTAACTTTTGGCCGAACAGTAAAAAATCAAGGCACGTTTAGGTGCAAATTCAATTCTCTACAACTTTGGTCCCATAGCATTTAGTCATAAAATCAAAAATAACAGAGTTGCAAACGAAAACGGAAAGTGCGACAAATTTTCTTTTTAATGTGTTGTAATTTTTACGCCGTCAGTTACAAAGTATACATTTAATCTGTCTTTACTTCCTGCAAAAAAGACTCAGTCCCCAACGTGAGACTCCACAGCCACTAAGACTACCATAAGGTTCAATTAACACGCATTACATCGACCCTGAAAACATAGGTTGGCAAAAAGTGGACAAAACTCGAAAGTGAAAGCACTCGTAGGCTTCTGAGCTTGATAATCTGCCAATGCAATGGATAATGCAATGTTCTGCAGGGCTTCAATGTTCTAGGGAGAGATGCAACAAAGTAATGGGAAAAATTAATGGTAATTATGATTTTCTGACAAAATGCGATTTTTTTATAGTTCTTCATCAAAAATGTAATATTGACGCTCTTTAAGATGATAAGTAGAAGCTTGGCTAATAAAAAACTAAGAAAACAGAAAGTATAATTACCAAAATACAACAATAACAAAGATAAACTTCATTGTTTTTGGTTTGAAGACGAAAAGAATCAGATCCAAAGCTGTAGAAAATGTGATTTGCAACAAAAGATGCTTGAACACATCGTCTGTGCGGTCAATAGTTAACCAGATACATAAGAAAAACCACCCGCACCACCATGTTTACCAAGATGCCGCGGGAGGTACAACCCCACAAATTTGGATTAAGCTTTAGGTTAGCGCTCCCTAGATATCTGAAAAATTAAATTGCGTTCTCTGACCAATGCAACCTCAAATGTAACTTTTCAATGGACTAAGACAACTTCACTAAAAGCCTAGTCCAATTCTTGCAAGTCTTGTTTGACGTCGCAATATTGAGAAATATATTTGGATGAAAATTTCATTGCTATACATTTTTTGAACGTTTTGTATTTGCTTCTATGAAATTAAATTTCAAATGTGACTATAGATTTATGTTTCTCGTTATTCACTTCGTACGTCTTTAAAAAACCGTGATGAGTTTTAATTATTAATATAGTATAAAATAAAATTGGCAAATGAAATTTTCGACTAGCATTACCCACTGGCTACGGGTAAATACACCATCAACGGCGTTCGTTTAATATTGGTAAAATATGTTCTTATATTAAATTAAAATTCATTTAAAACTTTTTTAGGTCACTATGTTCAACTCTGTTATTGCTTTTCAGTTGACCGCTTTCAGCTCAATTTGAGAGCATGTTTTTAAGAATGTTGAAAACAGTGTGCTATTATTCCGGAAGTTTATTTCAAATATAGGTTATTTGTTATCAAATATTTGTGAAGGTACTTCTGACATGAGGTGTGGTTGTCGATGCCAATAACAGGTGAATTTACCGTCCAAAATGGAATACGGCACCCAGGCTTTCTATCACTTGTGTGAGGCAAATTGAACACAACACCAAAGGAGTTCAACGTCTTCTAGCAAATGTAGAATTCGCTCATCTTTATTCATTTACGTAGGCACATGTTGGCGGTATTCAATTGGAACAAAACGGAAGCTACCAGCGTATTGTCTTTCAAAATAAAGGCAATTGTCGGACTGGATGTAGTCTCTATGACAGTGAACAGAAAACTCTACTAACATTTGGTTTTGCAAACAAATAACATAATTATCTAAACTGGGTACAGTTAATTATTATATATTATGTGACAATTGTATATTAGTTTTTCGCAAGCGTGAACCCTTTCGTATCTACTCCAGATGACTAAAATCTTTCTCAATTGATTTCAGTATGGATTTATGCTGTCATATAAGCCTATATGTAAAATGAAAACAAAGTCTGCAGATGAAAATGGATAAAAGTCCTGTTAATTAAGTTATTTAAGTAAAGAGCAAAAAATATGTACAACCTTACTTAAGAGAATAAGCTACGCAATCAAAGTAAATTACATTTTGCTCTGACCTTCTGCAAAATGTCGGCATAATAAAAGTAGCTGTTTTATAATACGACTCTCAGAATATATCTAGACTATGCACTCATATTATTAGGATTATGTTATGTGCTTGCTCTTACTGATATCTGAGAATACAGTCTTGTCAAAATACGTGAGAGACTAGTGACAAATATATGGTGTCGAGAGACAGACACACGTACAGAATGTAATTGAACCGCATAGTAACGCATTTCGTATTGAACTCGGGTTAGTTATCGTCGGGTGAAATAACTATCCAAAGTATTGGAGTGTTAGTCTTGTGGTTAGAGACTGTTTGATTCTCACCCGAAACATTTTTTTGTGATGAGGCTATTTTACTGGTTTTGGGTGTAACCTCCAACAATATACATGAATATATTTAGGAATATTACTGTATATTTATCATTTCACAGGTTGCCATAATACAGACTCTACCTAGCTTGTGGAATGACATGAGAAGTTGTCCCACTATCTAATTATTGTGATTTGCGCGTTCAATAAATTATTATGTTAACAAGTACCCTAATGATCTTGTAAGTAAAATGTTGAATGTTGATAGAACCATACACGAATACAGCGACTTTATTTATACATTTTGATGAGAGTTTGAATGACCATTCTATCAAAAGAGTAAGGACTCATCATCTTCCCAGCATTATCCTGGTTGCATTCGGCCCTCATGCCTTTGGGTGGGGTTGGTGGTTGGTGGTGGCTGACCTGCTCTTAAGTTTAATACGATATTACTGAATATTAGAGAAGAAGGTCAAGTGGGTGTCCTCCTTCTCCAATAACTGTAAAAAGCACTTAGTTTATCTCATTGTAAAGGGTTTTTTTTGTTAATGGGGTACTAGCATTCACGGTTAAAAAAAGAAAGTTCAAAGAAGGAAACTCAAACAACCATATTTTAATCTTTCGGGAATCGTAAACTCAACATTCAGCTTGTCATAGCGTCTGTTATGACGTTGATACTTAAATATAAATAAGAAATTGGTTTGTTGCTCCTTTTCCTGTAATTGGAGAATTCAAAATGCATGGCGACCTAATGGCAATTACGTAAAGCTACAAAAGTAAATGTATATACATAATGTATTTGGTAGTCCGGTACTAGCGTTATGGACGAAAAAGGGAAACATACAAGAGTAGGCATTATACTGGTAGATACGATAGGCTACACTTTTGTGTTTTCCTGGAACGAAGAAAACAAAAACGATGTTCAATACGGTTCGAACCATTTTCATTTATATCACAGAAAATGAGTCCCCGAAAAGCGTATGGACACGTGCAATCAATTTTAATGTTACCTAATACCAACTAGTTTCTGAACGGCAAGGCCCCAATTTTACATATGTAAACTTATCTTTGGTTTTCCAGTATCGATTTACGGACGAATCGTTCAGTGCGAGCACTATCTGAAAGACAAAACTTCGATTATTTATTCAAGTGATAGATTTATTCTCAAACACACTAATGTTGTAACACATTAGTGTGTTTGAACTAACAATCTGTATGTTAAATATAGTGGAAGGAGACTTAATTAAGTGACGGTAGACCGATACGGAAATACATCTCGAATAGCAAGTTTCGGGTTCGAATTCTATTTCCAGCTTAAGTATTTAGCCAAGCTGGAGACGTTGACGAGAATACCGTTTAGTCAATGCTTGTATGAGTGAGTGAGTTACATTTGCATAATCCTTCTGTGATAGGAACATAAGTGTAATAGTGTGAGTCAGAACAAAATAAAACAGTAAGTGAATGTAAAAAACACAAGTCTGTATCAGGGTCCTGATATTATTGATGCACAGGGAATAACCCTCATGATTACGAAGTTTAATCAGTTATTACATTTTATGGGACGTTCCCTTGCCCAGTCCGTATCAGTCACTGTTCAAAGGATTTCATGGTCGCCTATAGGACACGCGTAACGCGTTGGTAGCGTGGGTGCACTCCACTATCATTAACTTTAAACTAACATGTTATTACAATTTTGTTTCGCTTTGTTTTTGTTTGAAAAGTTCATCGAGGGAACGACGGCTTAAACTTACTAAACTTACTAAACTTCACACTGCGATGGCACTGAACTCTTGAATATCAACGAAAACTGCGACTTCATATGAATATTTAAATAAACATCATAAATAATCTTTTAAAAGGTAAATAAACAATGTTTTCACAATCAGAATTCAATTCACATGAAAGTAAGTTTGGAGTCGATGTACAAAAAAAATATTTTTAAAATGTCATAGCTATTATTTTGTAAAAGTATTATTAGATAGCACGCTCTATTTGGTTTCAATTTCGGGGTTACAGTTTACAGATGTTTTGTTTTTAGATTGTCACTTTGTATTTGTACCTTGTAATAGGGAAGGCTCGTGACCGGAATATCCAATATACTATTAGCAGAATTTTGTGAAACGACCACAGAGGCAGGAAGGGATTGCGAATGTAAGCATCGTCGACGATATTGGGCATTTTAATAGTTCAACCAATATTCTGTTGATCGATGTGATTTGTATGAAAATCTGCACAACAAATAGTTTTATTACCAAAGTCTAAGATACATATTTTAAATTATGAATAATGTCGGATATTTTTCAATCCCACATTTGCGTTACCTATTTAAGTTCATTAACATTGCTTTAAATGGTGTCGAATTAGTTCAATATTTTTATTTTTATTAAGGGCCTTCAAAACAATAATATCTGACAGGGTGGTGTTGAATATTGTTATATAGTTAAAAAAGTAATAAATGATACTAGTTTTGTGGTTGGTCAGATTACTGGTTGGCCCCATTCTACACCGGCGAAATGAAAGGTGTTCCACCATTAAAAAAATATCACAGCTCCAAAATTCGAACGCCATTATGTTCGAATAAATGCCCTCACCACAGCCACGACGTTTAACTTGCTATTTTAACCCTCTGCAACTGACGTGCCTTAATTTTTACATTTTCACTGACGTGGTAGTACACGAGACACCATTTCAACATCAAATATTTTTATAGAATTAAATTATACGACTATTCTATTCATTTTTTATTTGATTAATAGTTCCTCCTTGTCCTTATTTTATAAGGAATGCACATAAAAAAAAGAAACAATTCGTATTTTCAAAATTAAACAGTCTTTATTAACTTCACACAAATCAGTCTGTAAATCTCTATGTAAGTGTTAATGACATAGAAAAAACATAAAATCAATTCTTTTTTAATTTTAACTTTAAATATTTAAAATACTAACAGTTACAGTAATCAGTATAGGTAATATGAGATACATTCATTGGTTCAATAAAAAACTTGGCAGGTTCAAAATCGCAGCTTTTTTGACCTACAAGTCCCAGCCGACGTTCTCTAACAGGTGGAAGAAGCAGAAGGAGTGCTTGGCCTAGGGTTGTTACTTGAGTCAGCCATCAAACAAACAAATATATATGTCACTCAGTGATAATACAAAACAAAACATAACATGAAGAAGTATGATAATATAGCATTATATTAGCTTTTGCCCGCGACTCCGTTTGCGTGAGCTTAAACCCGCGATAACTCGACTTCGCGTTTACGTATCGGGATAAAACATACACCAAAATATTTTTTTTTTTTTTAATGGTATTAATGTTTTAAAGATCCTCGCCATTAAAATTCCATAAATATATTCAATATACAGACATCAACAATTTTATTATAATGATGTATAGACAAGTAGTTTTTAAAATCATCCCAATAATTTTTTAGTGTCTTCATTATAAACAGAAATGCAAAAATATAGATATCTAATAATCTAATCTAATATTTATATAATATATCAAGCTGAACAATTTGTTTGTTTATTAATTGTTTGCTTGAACGCGCTAATCTCAGGAACTACATACTGGTCTGATTTGAGAAATTATTTCAGTGTTAGATAGCACATTTATCGAGGAAGGCTACATCTAGTATATTATATAAATAAAATCAAATTTTAGGATGACTAAACTTATCTCTGATGTGGTTGTATAGGTGACCCTATGAAAATATAGCAATTTTACTGAGGTTGTAGTACAGTAGACACTTACCTTGACACTGACGTAGTACTCTCTTGGACACCTTTCTCTCGCTATGCACATGAGCGCTTGCTACTACTACCTCCTGCGCGAAGACCGATGCGAAACCTCACCACAGTAAGGTACTGAGAGAGTCGGCGCTCAAATTTGAACATTAACGCTAATAAACCGAATTTTATATTTCGCGGTGTCTGTGAGACTACCGCGTCAGTCGCAGAGGGTTAAAACGTAAAGCAAGCACAAAGCGTTTGACTTGATAGGCATAAATTATATAAGCTGGTGTAGGTTCATATCCCTATATTATATTAAAACTGTTAGTGTGACGTACATACTTTATACATGGTATTTCAAAATGTGGTTGGTATTTTGTGATTACAGTTTGATGATGTACATGGGGCAAACAGGTAACGGTAATAACGTATTATGACAGTTTCATTTTATGATTCAGTGTCATTTTAATTTTAAAAGTAGAAGTAGCAACAGTTCTCTGTAACGGAATGTCAACGTAATGTAACAGTGTATGTACTGTTGCGCTTCGGCCGGTGAGAGGGAGAGCTCCCTACGCCAATCTCTCTTCTTCAGTGACACTACCCCATTCCTTTTTCATATTCCTTTCAGATGTGTTTTATTGTAATCTTCGGGCTCGTAATGCTAGGAAAGCGCAGCCGTACAAATGTGAAACTGTTGCTGACTACCATCATGTGGACCACCGAGTTGTCGGTCACCGAAGGAAAGAAGGCAAATAAATTTAGCTTGTCATGTCATAAACAATATTATGAGTATAAAGCATAATGATTGATAGCTTATTCTAATGATGCAATAATTAACCAAATAATATGAAGGTACTTCATATCATTATCGATAATTAGTGTCGAACCGTTTGTGTTGTGTTGATTTAATTTGTGTAAGTTGTCGAGGACCTAATTAATAACTGATACCTATTAGTTTCAATGAATTTGTTTGGTTCATTAACTGTTCGGTGCGTGATAATGCAAAGGCATTTCATTGACACGGCATATCATTTGTGTCTGTTTTGTATCCCATTAAAATGCCAATTGATTTGGTTCTACTAAATCTATTAGCATTATGTATTAACCATTTTCGAGAGTAAAATTGTTTCTTTTTATTGAAAACCAACTTAAAATACCATTAGAATTATGTTTTGTGTCCCACATTTTGAGACATGTAATTCTCCACTGGAAGGGCAATTAGTACATAATATTATATTAAAATGTTTAGTCTGTGCAATAATATCAATAAGTTTAATAATATTAAGGCTATCTGCATAACGTCCGGCTACAGAGTTGCAATCGAAATTTAAATTCGTATTTGGAAGAACGTGAGCTCGAGATCTGACACAATTTCGAGGGCATAAAGCGTTCCTATATAAACAGGTTTACGAATTGGCACGTTACCCTCAAAGGAATCAAATTAACCACAGCTTACCATTCATACTGTTCTAAAGCTCATAATTCGATGGTGATTTAATCTATGATCGGCGATGTATTTCATTAAAAATTTGGGTGTATAGTGAAAATTTATATGAAGTAGTAGTTAACTAAACAGAAGTCCAATTTGTACAACATACAGGTGGTTAAATACTAGGTGCAAAATAGCAAAATATTGTGTCCAAATGACCTATGACAGGTTCTAAGCCTTCAGTAGATTCATTAGGATCGAATTTTAGACTTCTTCTAGGCTAGTCGTAACCTCGTATCGTATAGGACTTTACAAAGAACTAAATTAACAGACTTTAAACAACTGTCTGTTGATGACACAAAGCGTTGTCTCGTGTGGGTATCGCACCTTCAGTAGTTCACACAGTGTTACCCGACTAAGTGGGTGCTCAAACTACTACGCCATACGTGCAGTCGAAAAAGATTTTAGTCACGTTAGACAATCTATATCCGACGTGCTGATGAACGGAATTATACATTCGTAGGAAAAAATATGCTTTGGTCAACGCAAAGCTATTGAGCCTAGAACGCGACGTATATTTGCTTGTCTATCGGATTTTATCGGATGCATTTCGGAGAGTGTAAGATTGATTTGCACAGTTTAATTCCTCAAAGCCTATTTTATCATCGGATGAGAAGAACGAAGGGGCGATATCTATTACTATTTAAGAATTCTGTTTGCAAGACTCGAAAAGCGTATGGAACAGTTTTGCAAATAATGACACTGCATTCTGGCATCTGTGTTCTTATAATAGGTAGTTAGTCCGGGTAAATCAGCTGGTGTGTGTATACGGTTGCCATCAATATTTGTATAATATTTAATATCATTCGATGACCCAACAGTCAAAGACAAAGTGCAGTACAAAAATTAAAAGAGATATAAACTTTTAGGTAGGTAAGTTTTTAAACATTAGCAGTATTTTTTTCAAATATTAAAATAAATGCAATTTATAATCAAAAATTTAATTCTATTTAAAATATTTCTATAATGTACCTTACTTCGAAACGACAGACTTAATACAGATTTTATAATTATAGCGACTGATTTGTTTGACATTAGCTAAAAGATTTAAGTTTTGCCGTGGTATATTTTCTTTTTGGTATCAAGTCAAATCTACACTAATGGAGTGTGGATTTCGTTCATCTCGGATGTGTGTTTTATAGTGCATATCTACATACGAATATCCAAAAGATGACATCGTCATAACACGATTCACAGTTTTTGCACTTAGAATCATTTATTCCATTTCCAGATCAGAATGGAAGAAATTTCTCTGCCGTAAAACAATTCACGTTTAAGAGAGAGCGGTGAAGTGATTAATTATAATAATATAATTATTCATAGGCACATCAATCGCAGCGTCGACTCAAAGTTATAAGCCTATTATTACAGCAGCCGCTATAGCAATGGTCCGGTGATGCCTGGCCCTAAGTGCACAGTCGTGTATTGGTTGCCAAATCCTCGTGGGACGCTCACTTCGGACCCCATGATTCAGTGCATGACACAGTTTTAATTTTATTTTGTGCCGGTTCCTATTCCAATTTATAGTGTTTATCGGACGTTTATTGTATACGCTATGCGAAAGGATTTGTGGCTGTGAATACACCCGACCGACCTTTCTGTATTTTATTCTAACTTATCTTTGTTTATGAGAGTCGAAATATTAAATTTTTATCGAAGTTGTATTTATACGGCTTTTGCTGTAAATATATGATTATGATAAATGTCACGTTGATATCCTTGAATCGGATAAATTTAAACTAAATGTTTGTTTTGTAACGTAAATACATACTTACAAATTATGAATATGAATCAGTTCGTGGAATGTGTAATGAGTCGTTTATGGTAAACATTGAAAATTCATATTACCCGTATATTTGTGAAGCAGGCATGAGTGCATGTGTGAACTCGTAATGCAAAACAAAATACTTTGTAGTGTAAACAGTGCGAAGTTCAAATTGGGTATTACGATTTCCATGTGTATAAGGTACGTATATAATGTACGTTTGGAGGTACTCTTCGTATGCAAAGTTTCCTCTTTTGGACGGCGAACCAATTTTATCGATCGGTCATTTTATTGCTTTCGACGTTGCTCTCTTTACAATTTGGCGCTCGCTATTACATGAGTACGTATCTAAACTCGACAAAGATATCGGCTTTATCGACGCTTGCCCATTTTGGCCGATACTTCGAAGATTGTTGAAAATCAACCTTTAATATTAATGATTACTGTAGCTGGCCTTTTTTATTTTGTTGGGAGTGTTACAGATACAAAATTACATGGGCAAGCCACGAGAGGACTAACAATAAACGCTTGCTATAGACCTTGGTTGCTTGCAATATTATGAGGTGTTCGTGCGTTTGGATACCTAGTTTAAAACTGGAGTTGATGTCCTTTTAAGCTCAAGAAGAAGAAGATGCTGTTGACACGCCTGAAACCCTTATTCAGCTAGGAAAACAAGATTGTTGACTAAAGATCTGAGTTTTGTAGAATAAAATTACTTTATCAATGGTGCTGTTACAATGTTCATGTTGTCTCAGATTTATGTTTCACGTCTATTCTAGTCAGGAGAAGTTTACCTGTTTAGCAAACACGTAACTGAGCAATTATAATTATGCTTTGCCTGTTCATCAAGTCACATGTTACATCATTCAGTAAGTAGGCAATACGTGTTTACCGCTTATCTTTATAGTATGTTAAACAACCTAGCGTAGAGTTTCAAATTAGAATATGCCTGCCAGACTGCATCCCACTGTGCGGATGGCATTTTTTTCAAGGGTTGGTACTAGATGTATGTCTGTCCTACACTGAATGTCTAAGTAAGTAAGTTCTGTGTAGGACGTTTGTTGCATTCCTTTCGCACGACAACCATAACGTCTACGAGCAGCACGACACCCAATATGCTTACGCGCGACAACAGTCCTTCACCACCTTCACCAACCGTCTTTACTTGAAAGCATCGATATTCTGTAAGATAAAAACAAAAATTTACTTGAAGTACTATTTGAATAGTGGCACTTGAAGCCCAAATGAGGAACTTCTAAGGACTAGTTTATTATTCATATTAACTAGACAAAGGTATTCTACGACAATTATGTTGAGCTATTTTTTTATAGAACTCGACTCCGTACTAAAAAGAAATCCTGAGTCGTCCAATGGACCAAAAGGAACACCCAAACTTGGAACATCAATTTGCGGATCACTCAGCGTAGTGCTATACGGTGAGGCAACCGCTTAAACCATGATGCCATACGTGCAGTAAAAAACTAAAATGTTTATAATTTTCCACAATGGTATTTATCACTTTTTACGATCAACAATTTCGAACAACGACGCATTCGCCGACTGATAATGTGTTCTCTGTTATTGGATTTACGGTGGAGTTTCTGTTCCAGCCTTTGTTTATATTTTCTTATTTGAAAGCCTTATTTCGCAATTTCCTCTGAGCATTCACAGTATGAAGTGGGTTTTGAACATGACACAATTAACAAACGGATTGGATTTCGCCGCACAAGCATCCATTATGACTTAAGCAGGTGAGCTACCCTTCTCATTATATAATAACGGCAATTTAATCAAAAATTACGATATGATATCAGTAGGTACTTCACGATTGATAAAGTGTGGCTCGGCATCTCGGTCATTGATCATGAGCAACAAAAAGGAAATTCTCAAGAGTCTTACCGAAAGCATGCAGAGCATAGTAGCTTTGGGAGATAGTAGTTATGGCAGTAAATACTCTTGTGGTCCAGTGTAGGTCCGATTCCCGGATAAGCAGAAAGTGATATTGGGTTTTTCTGTTAAGAATGGTCCAATAAAAGCTCGGACCAACGAAATTGGTGAAGTTATACCTCTTGATATAGATGGATGTTGGTCCTGCTGCCTATTTCTCACCGGTCACGCATATGCAAAAAGGGAATAGAAAATGGACTTATATTTGCGCACAAACTGTAAACTATAATGCTATGACTAGCCAGCTACGTTGAAAATATTTTCAACGTAGCTGGCTAGTCATAGTTGAGACTGGCCGCCGTGGCAAACTCGGTCTGGACATCATCTTGATCTTTGACTTGCAATCTGGTTGGCTTTGAATTCTACTCATCGTAAATGTCACTTGAATGGTTCATTCCCAGCTCAAGAGAAACATGTGTCGGGCAGATAACAAGTATCAAGATTTATAGAAATCTAATCTTTACTGAAAATACTAACTACAACCTGTATGCCACTGACAAAACGTGCAACGTGCCTGCCTGTGTTCTTTGAATTTTTTCGGCTTCCAAATGCAAACTAAGTTTTCGTGTATGTTTTGTATGATGTTTTTGTGGAAACAATAGCTTTTTGGTTATATTAGCTATTGTCGTGGCACGAGATGAGAGAGGCAATTGTCGAAAGTGGCTGTGGTGAATGAAGCCTGTGCGTGCACGGACTGGCAAGCACGGCGCTTGTGCACGTTGCAATTTTATTGTGCTTTTATTTTAATAATTCTTTCATTTTGATAAAATATGATTAAATACTTTTGGATTTTTCATGTGTGCGTAGTCATACGAAATCATATATATTCGATTTTAAACTTTCGCGATTTGTTTACATCATACAAAATAAATTAGCGGGTCTTAATCGCGTCCAATTAACTTATTTAAGGTATAAATACCTATTTGTTTCTGACGTTTCGCTCGTCTTGCACCGAGCGTGCTCGCGGAGAGACTGATGAGATACATCTACTGCATAAATAACTTTGTAATCCATTACATTTGCAGTTAGGGCTTTAATTAAGAAAATTCGTTGTTGGCGCACAAGAAGTAGAAGGTACCGGAAAGGAAAGAAGTAGGACTATCTACAAAAAGAAATGAGATCCCATAAAAACAATACTTGTCAAAAAAAAAACAAGTCTCGCCTACCGTAAAAAGTTTTGAGATCCATGTAATACCAAGGCGGTTAGTTAAAAATCTTTAATGTTTTATATAAGTTGATTGACTCGGCCATGTTATATAACGTATCTCAAAAACTGGACCGAAATTGATAAATATTTTAGTTCTTACTTGATTCATACACTAAACACTAATTGTATTCTAAAGAGCTATGGCAGCTTCCCATACATCATTTTACTTAATCACCAAATTTAGCATCTATAAATGAAATATACCTTGTTTAATAAAATATATATTGCTGATTCTAAAGGTAAAAAAATCGTAACTGTAGGAGGCCAGGCTTTTGAGTTATTATGCTTAGAAGTTTTATAGGTTATGTCATTAATAACCATCTATTTAGTATATTGCTGCATGAAATAATAATTTATTGGTATATAAAACTGAAGGAGCTCGATAGCATAATACTATTTATGCCCACTAGTAAACATTATTAAGGATTACGCAAGTTAAGCAACCCCAGGTGTGGGCACCACTTGGATTTGTCTTAAGCTCCTCTGTGCATAGAGATACCAGTCTGTTATCATGACATACATAGATATCAGTCGTTAAAATCGGATGCTCTTAAGCAGCTTTAAACATATGCTATCAATATTGACTATTTATTTACAAACTGAACGTTTTTTTTCAAAGAAAAATAAAACACGACTGATTTCCCAAAAAATATATAGCCTATGTCACGTGAGGATTTCAACAATAGCCCACTCACCGACATCGCTTTAGCCATTTAGAAGTTATGGCGGAATAAAGAAACTCACATACATTTCATATTGCAATTCTCTATGACATTTTGACGAAGCCTATTGCGGATAACCGTATGTATATTTTTATTTCATGGTGCATGAATAAATGAAATATGATTTATGATTATAAAAAAAAAAATACTTACACTACTATTTTGGGCAGTCGTGTAAAATAGTGAGCCGACGACGGTTTCTTAACGTGTTACTTACATAGGATTACCAAGGATAAAAAGATGTTTCAGGTTCCCTAATGTATGAAAAACGTTTGGTGTAAATAGTAAAAACACAAGATTTCATTTTACAATATTTTATTATTTATAACTAGCACATCATCTAAAAGGGCAGCTGGTGCAAAGATATTTTTTTGTTGATGTCTAGCCCATCCCAAATACCAAACGATGATCATTACATGAGCGCAACATCCTAGCGTACGCCGACCAACGAGGCAACTACAGCAATATTCAGTGATTCCTGTTCGTCCAGGTATATATTTTCAATCAAAACATAATATTGTTTCCGACTTATGTGTCTTGATTTTATTCTACCCCTTATTAAAATAGCGTCATCACTGCCTCTGAGATTATATTCAGTTGTTTCTATATTATGTTCCCTACGGACTTCAACTGCCGTGGCCACGACCAGGAACACTCATTCTGACTGTAGAAACCGGGTACAAAACAATATCCAAGAAACAGGGCAGTATCGGAATCCTTAAGCACGCACAAGTCACAAAGAGGCAATATCAGAGTCCATAAACAGTTTGAGTCATATAACAAGAAGCGAAAACAGAGTCCTTGGGCAATCCGGGTCAAAAAGAATACTGTAAACAGGGGAAAAGCAGCGAAAACACTCAGAACTCAAACAAACAAGCGCGGGCGACAGCGAGATGATGTGAAAATAATCGAAATGTCAAATGTCATGTTGTATTTTTTTATAGCTCTGAATTACCATCTTTTAGCCAGCGCCCAGTTTTACTTTAAATGTCGAAAGAAGTTATTAATACTATACTTTATTTAAAATCCGCATAGAACTAAATGTAACAAGCAAAAAAATAGTATTATTAATATTAATTAACTATTTAAATCTCTTAATCTATAAAAAAACATTCATGATTCTATCTTAGAAAAATAATTATTTACTCTGGCAACCTTGTGGTTTTCTGACAAACCAAAGAGTGGAAATGGCCATTACGAAAAGCCGGCAATCAATGAACATAATAGCTATTTTTAATTTTATACTTTTTTACCTAGCCTTATCTAAATTAGACTAAAATATAGAAAAGCGTATTAAAATATTTCATGAATTTTGGTTGTAATGAGTTTTTAAGATGCTTTTAGTGCACTGAACTAAAAATCTGCCATAGCTCTTTGTAATCTATGTCTGCTAGAAGTGACTTAGACTTTAATGATCGGTCAGTGAGTGACAAAATTAGATACTTTGACTCGTTATAATTCTTAAACTACTGGTTCAAATTAAATGAAAATTGAAATATACCAAATTTCGACTCGGCGGGGCACAGCCGTGCCGCCAGATGTGCGGGCGTAGCTGCGGGTATCCTCTAGTCAAGTATATAATAATATTGAAATTAAACTACGGTTCATAGATTCGAATGATCTAGAAACGATATACTATATTATTTAATAAGATCCGTGACCAAGGTCCTGTAAAGTAGCCGAAACGTCGTATTATCGTGTTCAAAACGAGTGCATGGCAGCTTGTTCTCGCTATCTCATCTCTCTCGCCCTTCACGATTGGTCCGTCTAGACGTTCCCATCGGGCACTGTAAAGACCTTTAGACTATGAATATGGCATTTATACATACTTATAGGTATATTGAAATGTCAGCGCCAACTACGGGTATGAGATAAAAACCAGACTTGTTGCGTATCTGAGATGAAGCTCTTTGCGAATTTGGAAGTGAAGTCAAGCGTGTGAGCGTGCGAAGTCAAGTTTGATAAACCTTTCGACACTCTCTACGGAAAAATTTTAAGTTCATTACTTTATCCATAAATGTATTTCAGAAATCTTCTTACTTATTATTCTGTAAAAAGCTTGATATTTCTATTGGTTGTAATGAAGGTACCGTTTGCTCAGTCTCTTTGCATTCAATTAAGAAAGGAGAATCGTCCCCATTACCAGTACTTTAAAAAGGATAGCTCTGTAAGGTGAATTCACTCATAAGGAACGTTAAAGGCTCAGACATAAACAAGTTCTTGCGGAAAATTAAGTAAAGATGGAAGAAAATACAATACTTTTAAAACAAAAACCACAACGAAATTCAAACTGTAGCTGCCGCTGAAAGTTGGAATACAATTCCACGCAACTGAGGAGCGTCCATTAAACGTTTGAAAACTCCTATAGACTTTTATGATGCTCTCGCTACGTCATTGTCGATGGAAGCCGTATATTTAGCAACTTTGTATAGTTATTGCTTAACGAGATGCGAGATATTATACATCTTTTACAATGTTTTTGCATCATTCTATCTTTAGAATTTTACTGACGCAATTCGTAAACGATAGGACAATAAGTGCGACGCTCTCAGTGCTAATACTTTAATTTGTATTTACGATCCAGCTGTGCGACGTATGTAGGTAAGCATAATAAATTATTTACAATTTTCACCAGCATAAAGCTACTTTATTTCCAGTCGTTAATTAAATTCTCTTTTATTTGAATGTAAATCAAGTGAAGGAAATTGTTTTATAGATATTAACATTGGCCCCAGACCAAAGACGGAACTTGGAAATTAAGCCCAAGTTTTAATTGACCTAAGTTAAACCTATAGAATAACTTCAAGTAGCTTAAAAATAATACCTAATTGTGTAAAATTTTGAGAGATATCACCAAATTGAAACACGTTAGCTTTGAATAATAGTATTCTAGACTAGATTTAGGATTCCGAAATACCTTCATCCTTTTAGTTTCGACGTGTTTGTGTCTACGTATGCACGATTTGACATGAGACTGCACAGTGATACCTTAGTTTGTGAATATCTGATATTTACAGGCACGGCTTCTATTTCGGGACATGAGTAGCATATAGATGGGTATCTGTCAGGAGTATATCACAATATAGATTGTTTATCAGTTGGCATATTTTGTGTGCTTTTTTGTATTTCTAACACGTCGAGGGCGCAGCGTGTTTCTACTTTGGACAGCCCCCGTTATTTGAATATGTATGAGACGCGTTCGCAGTTCGTGCCACTCGCCTGTATGAAAATGTGATGTCCCGATAATTTGTCAAAAGGGTTGATCGGCAATGGAAAATGGCCGTCGAAAATATGTCCAGCGAATAATATAAAACGCCGCAGGCTACACTCTCTGCCATCAAAGATTGTTTATTTTAAGCTGTTGTTGGACCGAGGTTTACGTGCGCAGTGAACATACAAAATATATTATGTTGCAAAAATGTCCTAGTGCATCACGTCATGTACCCATATAAACCATGTAAGCGGAGAATAAATAATGAAACACAATACTTTAATACCCATTTTTTTATGTTGTCATTGCTTCGTATCTATTACTACAACAAGAAATACATTTAATTTTATTATTACACATAGCAAGCAACTTTAAACATTTTAAAATTTGAGCTATTATAATAAATTATGTCAGTAATGGAAAATACTTACCTACAGACGGAGCAAGTAAATAAACGTAATTTTGATTAAACTGTATATCTACCCGTCCATGTATACAAAGGGAGCATTACTGTGATCCATGGTTAAATTACGCCTCGGAAGCTCAGTAATAAGCGCCCAGAATTGGATAAGTCTGAGCACTTTAAAGCAAAGATGGGTCACAAAGTTAAAAGTCATTTTACTTAAAAGGGGTTTCTTGAGGTCGAAAAGCTCGGAGGAGGGTAAAAGAGGATTGCCTCCGCACACCTGTCGCCGCCGTGATATACCTCCGTGCAATATAATATATTATTTCTTGCCCAGGTCTCACGCGCTGACTCTTTGCTCGCACAAATACTCGTCAATAACAAAGTGCGGTACAAAACAGTTTGATATTTTGGTTTTTGTGTGGCGGAATATTGTGAAAAATTGTATTTCAATATTCATTTGAATGAATAAATATTTTTTTTCTGGTTTTATATATATAGTAGGTTAAGCAGCGATAGTCTAGTGGGGAGTTCAACGGACTGCTACGCAGAGGGTATCAGGTTTACATCCACGGCGCACACCAATGATTTTTCAGTTTGCGAATTGCTTTTTCACCAACGAAGTGATGTGCGAATTAAATTGGTAACAACCGCTTGCGAAATGGTAATGGAAAATATCTTGACGCAGCCTTCATGTCTAAGAGAACTTCATAATGTTTTCAAAAGACATGTGAAGTCTGACAATCTCACTTGGCCAGCGTGATGGACAATGGACTGATCCTTCTCATAATGCCTAAAGGGCCTATGTCTGGCAGCGGAACAGATTATAAACAAGACTGATGATAATAGTAGGTATTGTTAATTGTTCTTACCACAATTCTCAGAGACCAAAACTAAATCAAAATATTTTAGGTACTGGCCCGTCTTAGTACTTTAACCGGCTGAAGTATGACAGAGGTCTCTTCTTGTTCTCGGAATATCTATCATCAGATTGATCAAAGACTGATTCGCAGAAATTCTATTAGGTATAATTTGGTTTAACATTTGCTGAAGCATAAACTCAGCTATACAATATAACTATTTGTGTTATTGCGTAGTAAGTTATTGTCTAGGCGTAGCTGTACGTAGCGATATAATATTTAATTTTTTTACCGCACCCTATTATTTTAATGCACTGCAAATAAAAAAGGATCTTCAAATGTTACTTATAATAAGTGATTATACATTACTAGAATTCTTGTTCACCCCTAGTAAGTGAAGGGTTGACCTTTTGATAAGGTATTGGTTAAGGTTTATGGTATGCTTTTATAGTACCTAACCGTTACTCTATTATTCGATACGCATTTAATAAGATCACAATTTTCGGCATATGGGTACGATAGCATCGCAGATGCGAAGTAGCTATCAAAATAATTCACGAACGCTACTAATATATTTCTATGAATAATTGAATATGCTCACTTGTAATAAAATTACATTTGCGATTCATTTACTATATCGAATACAAAATCAGTCCTTTATATAAATGAATTAATTTTAATGAATTTTCATCCAAAGCTTTAATTAACTATAAATGTATAGAAAATAACACATTCTAATTACGAACAGTCGAGAATTAAAAACAAAAGATTGCTAATTAATCAGCAATGAAAGAAATACAAAAGGTAACTAATCATTAATTTAGTCTTGTACTACTTTGTCAGTTTATATACTTTGGAAAATGTAAGGTTAAAAAGATTATTTTAAGAGTTTTATGTTAAATAAATAATAGACGATTATTATTTAATCTCAACTTTCGCGAGAATGTCTGCAGCTAATAGAGACGCGACGAGAAAACCCAACAGGCAATTTGTCAGATCTAAATAAAAGGATCTTTAAGCTGGTAAGACGCGATCTCCGTAGCTCAAATACCCGCTCTATACAAAATGCGATGGAGCGAAATCGGGGGTTGAAAGTTTTTACCCAGCATTAAGGTCGAAGTCATCTGACGAAGCTGACCACGTCAAAATTCGTATTTGGAAGAACGTGAGCTCGAGATCTGACACAATTTCGAGGGCATAAAGCGTTCCTATATAAACAGGTTTACGAATTGGCACGTTACCCTCAAAGGAATCAAATTAACCACAGCTTACCATTCATACTGTTCTAAAGCTCATAATTCGATGGTGATTTAATCTATGATCGGCGATGTATTTCATTAAAAATTTGGGTGTATAGTGAAAATTTATATGAAGTAGTAGTTAACTAAACAGAAGTCCAATTTGTACAACATACAGGTGGTTAAATACTAGGTGCAAAATAGCAAAATATTGTGTCCAAATGACCTATGACAGGTTCTAAGCCTTCAGTAGATTCATTAGGATCGAATTTTAGACTTCTTCTAGGCTAGTCGTAACCTCGTATCGTATAGGACTTTACAAAGAACTAAATTAACAGACTTTAAACAACTGTCTGTTGATGACACAAAGCGTTGTCTCGTGTGGGTATCGCACCTTCAGTAGTTCACACAGTGTTACCCGACTAAGTGGGTGCTCAAACTACTACGCCATACGTGCAGTCGAAAAAGATTTTAGTCACGTTAGACAATCTATATCCGACGTGCTGATGAACGGAATTATACATTCGTAGGAAAAAATATGCTTTGGTCAACGCAAAGCTATTGAGCCTAGAACGCGACGTATATTTGCTTGTCTATCGGATTTTATCGGATGCATTTCGGAGAGTGTAAGATTGATTTGCACAGTTTAATTCCTCAAAGCCTATTTTATCATCGGATGAGAAGAACGAAGGGGCGATATCTATTACTATTTAAGAATTCTGTTTGCAAGACTCGAAAAGCGTATGGAACAGTTTTGCAAATAATGACACTGCATTCTGGCATCTGTGTTCTTATAATAGGTAGTTAGTCCGGGTAAATCAGCTGGTGTGTGTATACGGTTGCCATCAATATTTGTATAATATTTAATATCATTCGATGACCCAACAGTCAAAGACAAAGTGCAGTACAAAAATTAAAAGAGATATAAACTTTTAGGTAGGTAAGTTTTTAAACATTAGCAGTATTTTTTTCAAATATTAAAATAAATGCAATTTATAATCAAAAATTTAATTCTATTTAAAATATTTCTATAATGTACCTTACTTCGAAACGACAGACTTAATACAGATTTTATAATTATAGCGACTGATTTGTTTGACATTAGCTAAAAGATTTAAGTTTTGCCGTGGTATATTTTCTTTTTGGTATCAAGTCAAATCTACACTAATGGAGTGTGGATTTCGTTCATCTCGGATGTGTGTTTTATAGTGCATATCTACATACGAATATCCAAAAGATGACATCGTCATAACACGATTCACAGTTTTTGCACTTAGAATCATTTATTCCATTTCCAGATCAGAATGGAAGAAATTTCTCTGCCGTAAAACAATTCACGTTTAAGAGAGAGCGGTGAAGTGATTAATTATAATAATATAATTATTCATAGGCACATCAATCGCAGCGTCGACTCAAAGTTATAAGCCTATTATTACAGCAGCCGCTATAGCAATGGTCCGGTGATGCCTGGCCCTAAGTGCACAGTCGTGTATTGGTTGCCAAATCCTCGTGGGACGCTCACTTCGGACCCCATGATTCAGTGCATGACACAGTTTTAATTTTATTTTGTGCCGGTTCCTATTCCAATTTATAGTGTTTATCGGACGTTTATTGTATACGCTATGCGAAAGGATTTGTGGCTGTGAATACACCCGACCGACCTTTCTGTATTTTATTCTAACTTATCTTTGTTTATGAGAGTCGAAATATTAAATTTTTATCGAAGTTGTATTTATACGGCTTTTGCGGCGCGTCCAATTAACTTATTTAAGGTATAAATACCTATTTGTTTCTGACGTTTCGCTCGTCTTGCACCGAGCGTGCTCGCGGAGAGACTGATGAGATACATCTACTGCATAAATAACTTTGTAATCCATTACATTTGCAGTTAGGGCTTTAATTAAGAAAATTCGTTGTTGGCGCACAAGAAGTAGAAGGTACCGGAAAGGAAAGAAGTAGGACTATCTACAAAAAGAAATGAGATCCCATAAAAACAATACTTGTCAAAAAAAAACAAGTCTCGCCTACCGTAAAAAGTTTTGAGATCCATGTAATACCAAGGCGGTTAGTTAAAAATCTTTAATGTTTTATATAAGTTGATTGACTCGGCCATGTTATATAACTATTTATGCCCACTAGTAAACATTATTAAGGATTACGCAAGTTAAGCAACCCCAGGTGTGGGCACCACTTGGATTTGTCTTAAGCTCCTCTGTGCATAGAGATACCAGTCTGTTATCATGACATACATAGATATCAGTCGTTAAAATCGGATGCTCTTAAGCAGCTTTAAACATATGCTATCGATATTGACTATTTATTTACAAACTGAACGTTTTTTTTCAAAGAAAAATAAAACACGACTGATTTCCCAAAAAATATATAGCCTATGTCACGTGAGGATTTCAACAATAGCCCACTCACCGACATCGCTTTAGCCATTTAGAAGTTATGGCGGAATAAAGAAACTCACATACATTTCATATTGCAATTCTCTATGACATTTTGACGAAGCCTATTGCGGATAACCGTATGTATATTTTTATTTCATGGTGCATGAATAAATGAAATATGATTTATGATTATAAAAAAAAAAAATACTTACACTACTATTTTGGGCAGTCGTGTAAAATAGTGAGCCGACGACGGTTTCTTAACGTGTTACTTACATAGGATTACCAAGGATAAAAAGATGTTTCAGGTTCCCTAATGTATGAAAAACGTTTGGTGTAAATAGTAAAAACACAAGATTTCATTTTACAATATTTTATTATTTATAACTAGCACATCATCTAAAAGGGCAGCTGGTGCAAAGATATTTTTTTGTTGATGTCTAGCCCATCCCAAATACCAAACGATGATCATTACATGAGCGCAACATCCTAGCGTACGCCGACCAACGAGGCAACTACAGCAATATTCAGTGATTCCTGTTCGTCCAGGTATATATTTTCAATCAAAACATAATATTGTTTCCGACTTATGTGTCTTGATTTTATTCTACCCCTTATTAAAATAGCGTCATCACTGCCTCTGAGATTATATTCAGTTGTTTCTATATTATGTTCCCTACGGACTTCAACTGCCGTGGCCACGACCAGGAACACTCATTCTGACTGTAGAAACCGGGTACAAAACAATATCCAAGAAACAGGGCAGTATCGGAATCCTTAAGCACGCACAAGTCACAAAGAGGCAATATCAGAGTCCATAAACAGTTTGAGTCATATAACAAGAAGCGAAAACAGAGTCCTTGGGCAATCCGGGTCAAAAAGAATACTGTAAACAGGGGAAAAGCAGCGAAAACACTCAGAACTCAAACAAACAAGCGCGGGCGACAGCGAGATGATGTGAAAATAATCGAAATGTCAAATGTCATGTTGTATTTTTTTATAGCTCTGAATTACCATCTTTTAGCCAGCGCCCAGTTTTACTTTAAATGTCGAAAGAAGTTATTAATACTATACTTTATTTAAAATCCGCATAGAACTAAATGTAACAAGCAAAAAAATAGTATTATTAATATTAATTAACTATTTAAATCTCTTAATCTATAAAAAAACATTCATGATTCTATCTTAGAAAAATAATTATTTACTCTGGCAACCTTGTGGTTTTCTGACAAACCAAAGAGTGGAAATGGCCATTACGAAAAGCCGGCAATCAATGAACATAATAGCTATTTTTAATTTTATACTTTTTTACCTAGCCTTATCTAAATTAGACTAAAATATAGAAAAGCGTATTAAAATATTTCATGAATTTTGGTTGTAATGAGTTTTTAAGATGCTTTTAGTGCACTGAACTAAAAATCTGCCATAGCTCTTTGTAATCTATGTCTGCTAGAAGTGACTTAGACTTTAATGATCGGTCAGTGAGTGACAAAATTAGATACTTTGACTCGTTATAATTCTTAAACTACTGGTTCAAATTAAATGAAAATTGAAATATACCAAATTTCGACTCGGCGGGGCACAGCCGTGCCGCCAGATGTGCGGGCGTAGCTGCGGGTATCCTCTAGTCAAGTATATAATAATATTGAAATTAAACTACGGTTCATAGATTCGAATGATCTAGAAACGATATACTATATTATTTAATAAGATCCGTGACCAAGGTCCTGTAAAGTAGCCGAAACGTCGTATTATCGTGTTCAAAACGAGTGCATGGCAGCTTGTTCTCGCTATCTCATCTCTCTCGCCCTTCACGATTGGTCCGTCTAGACGTTCCCATCGGGCACTGTAAAGACCTTTAGACTATGAATATGGCATTTATACATACTTATAGGTATATTGAAATGTCAGCGCCAACTACGGGTATGAGATAAAAACCAGACTTGTTGCGTATCTGAGATGAAGCTCTTTGCGAATTTGGAAGTGAAGTCAAGCGTGTGAGCGTGCGAAGTCAAGTTTGATAAACCTTTCGACACTCTCTACGGAAAAATTTTAAGTTCATTACTTTATCCATAAATGTATTTCAGAAATCTTCTTACTTATTATTCTGTAAAAAGCTTGATATTTCTATTGGTTGTAATGAAGGTACCGTTTGCTCAGTCTCTTTGCATTCAATTAAGAAAGGAGAATCGTCCCCATTACCAGTACTTTAAAAAGGATAGCTCTGTAAGGTGAATTCACTCATAAGGAACGTTAAAGGCTCAGACATAAACAAGTTCTTGCGGAAAATTAAGTAAAGATGGAAGAAAATACAATACTTTTAAAACAAAAACCACAACGAAATTCAAACTGTAGCTGCCGCTGAAAGTTGGAATACAATTCCACGCAACTGAGGAGCGTCCATTAAACGTTTGAAAACTCCTATAGACTTTTATGATGCTCTCGCTACGTCATTGTCGATGGAAGCCGTATATTTAGCAACTTTGTATAGTTATTGCTTAACGAGATGCGAGATATTATACATCTTTTACAATGTTTTTGCATCATTCTATCTTTAGAATTTTACTGACGCAATTCGTAAACGATAGGACAATAAGTGCGACGCTCTCAGTGCTAATACTTTAATTTGTATTTACGATCCAGCTGTGCGACGTATGTAGGTAAGCATAATAAATTATTTACAATTTTCACCAGCATAAAGCTACTTTATTTCCAGTCGTTAATTAAATTCTCTTTTATTTGAATGTAAATCAAGTGAAGGAAATTGTTTTATAGATATTAACATTGGCCCCAGACCAAAGACGGAACTTGGAAATTAAGCCCAAGTTTTAATTGACCTAAGTTAAACCTTAAAGTTGTTGTGTTGACGGTGCTTGCAGTATATGTTGAGCAGCCTGGCTGATTCTTCTGCTTATATCGGTCTCTGGATGAACTTGGAGGAAACGAAGATAATGTTCAATAAACATGGCTTTCCGTAACCGATTATCTTAAATGGGGTCTCTCTCGAAATTGTTTCTACCCAACTGCAAGGTTTGCCCAAGGAAGACGTACCAGGAGTACGTCTACCTTGGGCAAACCTTGCAGTTGGGTGACCAACTTCAGCAGCATATAGGAAACTCCGTCAAGTCTTTTCGTCAACCCTGCCGCAAAGCCTTAAGACAAAGGTCTTCAATGAGTGCGTCCTACTCGTCATGACTTACGGTGCCGAGACGAGGACACTGACGGTGCGACTGGTCCATTAATTTAAGATCGCTCAGCGAGCTATGGAGCGGGCTATGCTCGAAGTTTCTCTGAAGGATCGAATTCGTAATGAAGTGATCCGACAGAGAACCAAGGTAATCGACATAGCTCAGAGACTTAGAAAGTTGAAGTGGCAGTGGGCTGGTCGCAGAAGCGATAATCGTTGGAGTAGTCGTGTTCTAGAGTGGAGACCGTGCCTTGGCAAACGTAGTGTAGAACGCCCTCCGGCTAGGTAGAGTGAGGATATACGCAAAGTGGCTGGCAGCGGCTGGACACGAAGAGCCGAAAATCGGGCTCAGTGGCGAGCCATTGGAGAGGCCTATATCTGGCAGTGGACTACGGCAAGCTGATGATGATGATGATTATTTAATCAACATTGAGTTACATACAAGGTGAGAGCCGAATTGAAAGAGAATCATGAAGGCTGAATGTATGCTTAAACGTATAAAATTGGAACTTCACGACGGCGGCGTTGTTACAGTAGCTCTTGCTTTTGAGGATTCCGTAGGAAACCACCAGTACATAAGTCCGTAGGAAACCTTTATAGTTTCGTCATGGCGCTGTTTTACACGGAAACTATAAGAACTGGAGTGCAAGGCAGTGTTAAACATTGTTACTACGCGGACAAAACTATTCCCACAATACAGACTCTTATTATGAGATAAGTGATAATTAATGGTTTAATTTTGTTATTTTTATATACTTTATTTCGTTTATTAGACATTATTATAGTAATATGCTCTAAGGGATATTTTTTTTGCTTTGTATCTAATATCTACAAATAATTACCAAAACTAAATACAATCTTTTTATGATGTACAAAAAATCATCTGTTTATATAAAATTCTTGCGTTACTGACTGACTGGCAGACAACGCACAGCCAAAACTGACTGGAGCAAGAAGGTGAAATTTGGCTTGCATGTAGGCAAAGAAGGCATTTCCCGAAATATCCACGTGATCGGGCAAAAACGGTTAAATTAAAATAAAATGTGCAGGCGTAGCTTGCGAACATCCTCTAGTATTATATAAATATAGGTTTAGTTCTGACTGACCAAATATTATAAGCATAATGTATATCACATTATGCTTATAATATTTGGTTCATCGATATTTTTATTAGTACGCCATATTGTTTTTATTTCTTTCATCACAAGGAGCAGCATTTGTAGTAGTAGTCAGCATGTTAAAATGAAATCCGCCTGTAATCCAATACTAAATATTTTCAAGATAATCAAATACTTCATATTTTATTATGTTTCTAAACGATGTTTTCGTACATGATATACAACTTTTACATATGTACCACGTGGAGTTTGATCTAGACTTACATTATAAAACTGAAGAGTTTGACTGGTTGAACGCCCTTATCTTAGGAACTACTGCTTTTTGAATAATTTTCGATTCTGAGTGCGTATGGTCCGTTGATTGAATTTTTGTAAAATATCCCGCAACACAGGATTTATTCCTAGTGCGGAAGTGGCCTTTCTTAAAAAAAAATTAAAAGTTTCATAATGTCAATGTTGAAAGCCGAGATGGACAACTTCAAGTTGTTAGCAGAGACGAGTAAGAATATAGACTTACAAAGTCGAACAAAAAAATGTGACTCGATAATTCGTTAACATAAATGACGAAAGATGTCGCTACGCGTATCGAATCGAAAAATAATTAGGGCCAGATGACGCGTGACGTCACTTGTACCCCCGCTTAATGGTACATAACATCACTAGATGGCGTTATATTAATTTACTTGTCTTAAGACGAAAAACGACAACGTAGGTAGCCCTTGTGCAATGTGCAAGGTCATTCGAGAGTTGAGGCCCTCAAGGGTGCTCTTGCTCAACCTACCTACTACGGTACTATCAATAATGCTACCGGATCTATGTCTGTGGCTACCGTTCAACTCTTTAATCAATTTTAATTTTCGAATTATGTGCGTGGTTTAAGTACTTTAAGGTCTAAATTTGCAATGAAATGTTGCACTATATTTTGCTGGTCCGATAACAAAGCTGGCAGATGGCCTCGTAAGCCCACCGAGCTTGGGGTCGATTGATTTGTTTTGAGGAGCACTTTACACCTAGATGATATCCAGGGTCTGATGATGAAGCTGGGAGGTGGCCACGGCATCTCTGTAATAAAACGACATAACCCGACCGAGTTTGGGCTTCATTGATTTGTCTTGAGGAGCACTTTACACCTAGATGATATCCAGGGTCTGATGATGAAGCTGGGAGGTGGCCACGGCATCTCTGTAATAAAACGACATAACCCGACCGAGTTTGGGCTTGATTGATTTGTCTTGAGGAGCACTTTACACCTAGATGATATCCAAGGTCTGATGATGAAGCTGGGAGGTGGCCACGGCATCTCTGTAATAAAACGACATAACCCGACCGAGTTTGGGCTCGATTGATTTGTCTTGAGGAGCACTTTACACCTAGATGATATCTAGGGTCTGATGATGAAGCTGGGAGGTGGCCACGGCATCTCTGTAATAAAACGACAAAACCCGACCAAGTTTGGGCTTGATTGATTTGTCTTGAGAAGCACTTTACACCTAGATGATATCCAGGGTCTGATGATGAAGCTGGAGGTGGCCACAGCATCTCTGTTATAAAACGACATACTTAAGCCCACCAAGTTTGGGGTGGATTAATTTGTCTTGGGGAGCTCTTTAGGTACACCTAGATGATATTCGGGGTCTGATGATGAAGCTGGAGGTGGCTACGGCATCTTTGTAATAAAACGATGTAACCCTACCGAGTTTACCCTAGACGGCCGGTTGGCGTAGCGGGAGTGTAAGCGACGGCTACGTCAAAGGTCGCGGGTTCGATTCCCGCTCAAGTCAAACATTTGTGTGCATGAATATGGATATTTGTCGTGATCTGGGTGTTTCTATGTATAACATATACTTAAGTATGTATTTACAAAAAAAAGTATAACTATAGATATGTATGTTTATCCATTATCTAGTACCCATAGTAGGGTCATTTCGCCTGTTCGCATCCATTTAGTGCAGTTGACAAAGGACAATGGGCGGTTTTGGGTGGTCGGCGGCCATCAATGAATTTAATATCAAATGAAAGTACTAATAATTAGGAACATCTTTTACTATGGGCTTTACGCTGTATTCCATTTAGGAAAAGAAATATTTGAATGTCAATATAAAATAATTGTATAGATAAAAGTTTTGTGACACGGTAACACATCATCAATATACCTAATTATATAATACAAAAATGCCCATTGTCCTTTGAAGGAGAAAATAAAAATGTAAAAAATTTGTTCCAGCAAATTGATTCAAAGAAAAATTTATGTAATGCGTTCATTATATGTATAGTCTGTTTTAATATTAGCTTTCACTTTTCTTCGAAACTTGTTGTGTTTTTTTAAAATAAACAAGCTTCAAAATTTGGCATTTTGCCCAGTTTGCGTCCAAAAAATCCAAATTGCGTCCACCTGTGGACCATTTCGCGTCCACCAGCTTAGAGAAGGAATATAAGGGTGATATTGTTAAGCCAATCTAAAGAAAGATTGGCTTTTTACAATTTCTACATTTAAGATTAAAGTTATAAAAAAGTCAACATTATTATCATTATTAAATCACTCTAACGGCCATTTTCAATATTCGAACTATAGATAGATCTGTAGATTTTAGATTCGTGTTTGACATATTTTGTATGGAGCTTATGTCAAAAACTGTCAAAAACGAATCTAAAATCTACAGATCTATCTATATTTCGAATATTGAATTCCGTAGTTAAGAAACTATAAACTATTTATTGTTTTCAACATCGATGGAACTTAAAATCAAAGACAAAAAAACATAACGATAGGCACATGTTGTCCAATATTGTGGTCTTATGTTATCGTTTCTATTTCATGAAAAAATGGACGCAATTTGCTATAATATTATCCCTTGTAGGTATAGTTTGCGTCCTCGTGTGATCGATTATTTTAAGGATTGTATCTTTTATTAGAACCATTATAATGTGGACGCAAATTGGACATTACATTTGCATACTATTAATGTTAAAATAAACAATATCCTAATTTCTCTCTCATATTTTAATCATATAATTAGACGAGTTCGCGTCCATTGCGGACGCAAAGTGGAAGTTTTATAAATTCGGTATTGTAATTCGCGTCCACCTTATTATAATTGTTAACTATAAAAAAACATGCTAATTCATATTTCATACTATTCGTATTTTCATTATTAATATCTAGAAACAGCTATGTATCCTAAAGTTCACATAAAACAATAAAATACTTACCGTCAAACACGCCGCTGCACACTATTTTTAGGGTTCCGTAGTCTACAAGGAACCCTTATAGTTTCGTCATGTCCGTCCGTATGTCCGTCCGCAGCTTAGCTCAAAGACGCCTGGTGCTAGAAAGCTGATATTTGACATGAATATAGACATAAGATATTGCAACAAAACTGTAGAATAAAATTTGTAGAAAATAATTGTTAGACTCAAGTGTCCCCCTCGCCCTCTGCCGGCTAAACTATTAATTTGGAAGAGGTGAAAAAAATCACAAATGTAGTACATATAACGAATTTAAAAGGAAAACTGACTGAGACTAAGTAGACATCACTAGTTTATGAGTAATTGTCGGTTAACTGTTGAACGGTTGAGCCGTGTGGTTGACGGCATAGAATACAAGTGTCACCACCCCCTATCTTCCCGTGGGTGTCGCAAGAGGCGACTAAGGGATAACACGATGCAAATACCATCTTTGCGTAGAGACGGAAAACTCGACATCAAACCCTAAACGACTGCCTCGTTGGTCACGCGGCATAAATGTGCGCGTGGGATCGGGAGGTCCCGGGTTCAATTCCTGGGTCGGGCAGTGTTATTGGGTTTTTCTGTCACGAAATTCTCAGTAGCAGCACGGAGTCTGGAAATGTGCTCGGTACGGCAATAGGCTCGCCCCTTATTACGTGGGACTAAAGTATATCTGGTGAAAAGTGGGTTTAGAAATACACCTCTGCCTACCCCTTCGGGGATAAAAGGCGTGGCGATATGTATGTATGTTTGTATGTCGGTTAACTTATAAATACCAATTTCTGTGAGTTTACATTGGGAGCGCTGCCTTAATCTTAAAGATACCCATTTTTAGGCCCATGTGAAACAGAAGTTATTATCAATAATGATCATTATGGGCAACTACGGAACCCAACATTGCGCGTGGCCCTACACGCACTTGGCCGGTCAATTTTTATTTATATCCCGCGCATCTGCACTCTTTTGTTTGTTCAAGCGAGATTAACTATTTTTTTTACACAGGATTAGTTGGGCGCACGGAACGTTTTGTCTATCTATTTGTGCGTGTCTCTTATACATAGATATATAAAGGATAGAGTGGCAGAACAGTACCTAACTCAATACTGTGTCGTGTCCGCCGGTGAGAGAGAACGAAACATTAAAGGCCCCCTGCATCTCTCTCTAACAATACATGCACAACATCAACATTACGCAGTGGCGTGCTACTTGTAACTATTATTTAAATCAGTTTATTAGTAATCAATAGTTTAAAAATATATAAACATTTTTGTCACTTCAAACTATCTTCGTGTATCAATAAAAACAACTTTTAAACTATTGATTACTAATAAACTGATTTAAATAATAGTTACAGGTAGCACGCCACTGCGTAATGTTGATGTTGTGCATGTATTGTTAGAGAGAGATGCAGGGGGCCTTTAATGTTGCGTTCTCTCTCCCACCGGCGGACACGAATAGGCCCCACTCTGCCACTCTATTCTTAATATCTCTATGCTCTTATACGTTGAGGTATTGGCGGTACTGACTTTTCATTTTATTAGTGTGTTAGTATACTTATTTTCGAGCATTTTAAAGGGAGGTCCGTAAATGGACGCGAATTGGGCGATGGACGCGAACAGGCGAAATGACCCTACAAGCTCAAAGCTCTGCTTAGTTACTCAAAGACTATTAAGAATACTTTTATTGAATTGTTTTATTTTTTTGTTTTCTGCTATTTTGTTAACTGTAAAATAACTAGGTACTTTTAAAATAGTTTTACTACATACATTATTATTTTCAGTGCTATGCATACCGTAATTGTCATATTATATCAGATACAATGCCTTTTAAGTGTTTACCTTAACTGTATAAATATATATGATGTGGTTGTGCTAATAAATAAATAAATAAATTAATTAATTTGGGACTAAATGGTGTTGTGTGAATGTGGTAGAATATTATATTATACTAGAGGACGCCAGCAACTACGCCTGCATTTTTTTTTAATTTACCCGTTTTGGCCGATCCCGTGGGAATTTCGGGAAATCCCTTCTTAGTGCACCACTACGGTCCCCAAGAAACATACGTGCCAAATTTCAGCTTCCTGCGCCCAATAGTTTCGGCTGTAGCGTGTCTGTCAGTCAGTCAGTAACGCAAGGATTTTATATATTAAGATAGGTAATTATAGTTTGGGCTCGATTGAATTTTCTTGAGGAACACTTTACACCTAGGTGATAATAATTATGATACTACGATACTACCTATAGCGGTACCGGGTTCGATTCTAGGTATACCTGGTTGCTTTTTGCATTTTCTCATACAAAGTACCTAGTTAATAAATAATATGGTCTCACTCATGGTATGAGTTCGTGCGTGCGTCCTTGAGGCATACATAGAACTAGTTCGTAGATGGTTGTTTACGAATTGTTACTAAATAAGTGTATCTACCTATAAAACCCGTAACGTACCCATCCCATCTAAATAGGTAATTTTATTTTGGTTTAAGCGTCATCTAGTGAAAATTCAATGTAAACCGTTGTACATTACCTTTCGTGTTTTTACTACGCCATCTATTAGTACACGTTCAAAAGTGATAAAATATGCACGTAAAATGAAATAGATAAATTAGCTTATTATGAGCAATATTACCAATTCTAAAAAATACTTAAACAATTTCAATGGCCGTTAATGAAAAAATAATGATATTTTTATGACTTGTCTGGCTGTAATTAACGTCGCGTGCTATTTGATCAGCGCCCTCTGGATATAGCTCGCGATTTGAGCTTTTTTCGAGGCACATTTTTTTGTTCGACTTTGGCAGTCTATATTCTTACTCGTCTCTGTTGTTAGGTAGTGGATACTCAAAATACGCCGCCTCCGCACCGTCTGTATGCTTACAGCTCGCAGACTGCGAGCGAATAAAATGTTTTATACGCGGATGATGCGCGGACCAAGAGCTTGCACCTCATGGGCGCTTACGCGCGCACTGGCGGCTAGAGGTAGATGTGAGACAGCACCTGGATACAGCTACGCTGTTCTGAAGCGTTACAGTGTGCGTGCGTTACAGTGTGTGAGATGACCTTATGAAAAAAAATATGAGAAAAAGTAATCGGTTTTATATGATTTAGTTCAGTTTTACGACTATCTGAAGAATCTATAAGAATCAAAATCACAAAAGCTAATAAAGTAATCGTGGGTATGAATTTGTTTGTTGCACTGAATCTGTGTGGTGACTAATTAAGAATTCTGCTTTAGTGACGCACACTAGGATAGGCTTATATCCAGCAGTGGACTGTGTAGGACTGTTCTAACTGAATGTACTGTACTGACTTTAATGTTCTAGCTTCTCAAACGATCAACGTACACTTATGTTTAAGTTGCTGATGTTCAATGAGTAAACTTTTTTCAAGGTCAAGTGAGTTGTTAAAGAAGTAGAAACTAAAAGAAACGGAATCAATTCTCTGACGCTTTATCATCAGAAATAAAATATTTACCGTTTTAAAGTATGCTGTAGATTTTATAACTACAGAAAGCAGTTATAAAAGCTAAAATTTTAGTAAACTAAAAATCGTTTTAGCTATCCAAACAGATAAATAACGTAAGATGTGTGAGTGCTTAATATGTTGGACATTATAACGAACAGTCGGACAATGAATAGTTCTTCATTTCCGCGTGAGTGGGCACGCTGCGCTGTGCGCTGCATTCAAACAATGTTACTTAATAGTACGTCCGAGGCGACTGATTTATTGATTGACCTGTAAACTCCCTCTGTACTACTTTACTACCTCGTTAAAAAGTAATGAACTTTTTTGTACATATAATTATAAATGTATATTAAAGCAAAAAGTCTTCTTGATTCAAAAATTCACCATCTTCTGTTAATTGAAAATAACAGACATTTTAATGGAACATTTATTTACGAGAGTGAATTACGAATCATCAATCAGAATGTACCTACCGATTTTCAATTAAAAGAACCAGTGGAAATGGCGTACAATATTCTCGCAATAGGTTTTTCAAATCAAATCAATGTGTAGAAAACCGATAATTCGAGTAACCCTAGAATGCACCTAACAACACTAAAGTAGTGCAGCGAACCAAAAAGGGAAATTTTTGTTAACCATTACTATATGTCGAAAGTAGCAATTGTATTTTTCAGATCAAGCCATAGGCAAGGTTGAATAAATGCGATACCACAACAGGTTATAACAATTTGAACGTTTTAAATGGCTAGATTTCTAATTTCCAAGTTTAAATTGTAAGATTTCTTCCAGAATTATCGTGGTATGTTATTTTCAATCCAATTTTCGCCCATAATCAAAACGAAGGCTAAGAATGTAAGAACATCGATTAAAATACCGTTAAGTTGGAGCGTCCGGTATTAGGCTGAATAAAAATGTGATCAGTCATTGAGCATCCTCTATGAAAAGAATATTTTCTCTTCACTCGATAAAGAAGCCCACTTACGTAAAGACTTACTTATTCACTCTTGACCTCCGCGAGAGGCCCAATAAGTACGTAAGCGAGATCAAGATAAGGTAAAACAGAATCTGATCATTACGAAATAATTGGTATTACCACGAGTGGTTTCGCACGTTAACTCGATCTATCAATCACCATCTTCGCGAAGACCCAGGAGGGTTCCGTAAGAAACTTCGTTCTCCCCGCTCATTATTTCAAGGCATTGTGGTTGTTGATTCGTGTTTAATTGTGGGTGTGCCACCCCCGGTCAATCGTTGTCCCTTTTTTCTCGTTAATAAGACACAATCCTAAATCTCAGATATTGAGGGATATTAAGATTTTCGCGGTGAATTGGACGGTATTTGTAAAGTATTTCACGTTTAATGAGATTGTAAAGAACAAAAGAGTCCCCGAGTGCCGGAAATTTCATTCTGATCACGTCCACTCTCATTAGAGGCTGGGGTGGAATCAATCGTTATTTTATTTAAAACTGGAAATATTCGTTATACACAAATGTTTGCAAAGATTATTTTTAAGCGTTGCCTGTTGTTGACAAACGTCAGGAACTCTCGTTAAAATATAACAAGCAAAAAGAATAAAATGTTGCTCAAAAATAATCTTGAATTTTACGTTAGATTTTCGATGAAGGAGTAGGTAGTTTTGTTCGACCTCACTGTCGAAGAGCCGCCAATGTTTTCGTTGCAAACATTTTCATTTATCTCGTCGGCAATAACTCTAGTTATTAGATAACACCCTATCGATTGATTTAGTGCCTATTCTCAGTAATTTTTCGACCGTAATAAACCCTTGAGTATCTCGGCTAGCATTTTATCTTACAGTATCGCACTACGCCCGTGTGGTGGCGGATTAAGAATACGGAATGTCACCACCCCATATCATCCCATGAGTGTCGTAAGAGCCGACAGAGGAAGCATATTATACAGATAACAACACTGTAAGACAAGGAAAACTTGATACAAACCCTATATCAACCCGTTTGGCCAGCGTGGTATAGTAGGCCAATTCCTCCTTTCAAAGGAGAGGCCTAGTCCAGCAGTGGACTTTTAAAGGCTGATGATGATGATCGCACTATGGTAAGTTTAGTCTCGGTGATATTTTTCACAATTTCACCTTGTCCGCTGTCCCGGATGGTTTTCTTAGATCGCTCTTTACGACCTCTAATATTCTCAGGCCGACCGATGGGAACTACTATTGGGACGAGTGAGTCGAGGCATCAATTTCTCGATAACCCTACAGCTTTCAAGCGATAGTGTCGTTACCTCAGACGTCTATCTTATTTACTGCTACATCACGTACATTTGCCGGAATGGCCGCCGCCATCTTCATTCTTACCTAACCGATCTAAACATTTATCCCAAATGCTATAATAAAGTTTTATCTAATAATGTCTTCAATATATTCCCAAAATTGAAATACAGTGCTGTTTTAATAAGACGAAGACATATTGATGTAGCGATCAGCTACATAGCACATATCACAGCGCCATCTAACCAATGACGACGGAACTACTACGACACGACCGCACCTATCGAAGACGACCCGCCAAATTCGAAAATCCTGAACCGCGCTATCAACTTTCGCGCGCTACGACGCATATATACAACTTCTCAAATATGTACGTCCGTTGGACTGACAGTCCACCAAGCACGACCACCCAGCTTGGTTAGAGGATCCTCCCTCTAGTTGGAGGAACACCACACCCTTTATCCTCCACAACTGAGAACATATGGCGATTGGAGGCGTTAAAAATAAGTATTAAAAGACGCGCTCGCGTAAGTCCAACAAAGCCCTATGGCCAAGGTTCGCGGTCGCTAAGCCCTCAGTCGGCTCTCACGCATCCACCCGCATTACTTCTAATTGTGATTTAATGGCCCTCCGCGGCGGATCTGCTTGACCTTAAAAATAAAATATATTGCACATTTTCCCTTGAAGCTTCAATAAATTCTCTCATGATTTCAGACGTCTCCGATAGTGTTTAAAAAGAAATATTTTCAATTATAAATTTGTATATAATTTTCTTGCCTGAAATTTTGCGAAAATTGGAAATGTTAATAGAACTTAATTTAAAGAAAGAAACGTTTAAAAATCTTTCTATTTCATTCGTAAGTTATTGTACTTAACATAATTTTGCTTTGAGAGTTTTTTTACATTATGGTTAGAATTTTTACCTACTGGTAATATCATTGTTTGAATTTCTAATGTTATACTAGCTATTCAAAATGTCTAACACATATTAGAAATATACATAAATTTCTAAAGTATTAAATGTTGGCTGATAGTTAAGAAGGTACTGTAATATTATAATGTTGCTTTTGACTAACATTGGCATTTAGTTTGCATCTTGATTGATTAATTATTGAGTCGACATCTTTTATTCTGATTCAATTTTATGGATTGAAATCATAATTACACATTTAATTAACATGTTGAATATTTATTGCCTAAAAATTGTATAGGCGACTCAAAGGAAAAGTAAATTACATACGTTCGCAATAAACTTTTCAATTAAAACTGCTACAAGCCACAAGCATATTTCGTATATACTAACATCTTCATTAAAGAACATTCAATGATTTAAAATCTGCATTCACAAGCACAATAATACTTGGATTACAAGAGCGCGGACATAAATATAAATGAAATATTTTGCACAAGAGACAAAAAGGTTTATGACGAGTTTGCTGAAATAATTTTGCAAGGACAATGAGAAAATTGCCGTCGTACGAGCCAACCTTGCTAATTATGATTTAATGGTAGCCTTGACGACTGATGAACATTTTTACAATTTGTGCGGGTAGGCGCAAAACACATCACGCTTTATGCCCGCGAGGGTCGTTCAAGTTGGCAGACACGTATCAAATTTGTATCCGTATGTTAACGTAATATGACATTTGACAACGCGTTTAGGAGTGCGATAATAATTTAAATAAAACACTATTGATCTATATGAAACTCTACCATCTACATGTTGCTTCTATGATATACTCCGGTATGCTTAGCAGTGTCGTGTTGTAACTAACCGTCGATAAATATAAACCTTTCTCTTGAATCATTCTATCCATTAAAAAGAAAAGCTTCAAAATCCGTTGCGTAGTTTTAAAGATTAGGACATAGGGACAGACAGACAGAAGGCGGACTTTGTTTTATACTATGTAGTGATAGCCTATACTGTTCCAATTCTGGGCAAAGGCCTCCCCCAAGTCTTTCCATACTTTCTTGTCGCATGTAATCTCAATAGGTATAAAGATTATAGAATAGTATCAAAGCTAAATAATAAAAAAAAATAACAGGTATTTTTAAAATACATCTGATATATTTTTCATGAATGGTACATTCGCTAAAAACTCTTGGACGCAACCGAGATAACGCTATAACGATAATAAATGATGATGGTACATTTGCTTAAAGTTAATATTATAAAAGACAAACATTGACAGAATGTATTGTTATTCTAATAGCGCCTACTAAAAATATAAAAAGTTTATTATTATTCTAAAGAGCCCTTGAACTGTGTTGTTTATTTCGTACATAATAAGCAATATATCTTAAACCAGCTACTTAATATTAAATAAATTTAAATAATTAGTTTCTTAACATAATTTTGAATAAAAATACGTGTTTGAAATTGTAAAAATACAGTAATTTGAATCTAGCAATGACACTTCGACATTCGAATTCTCCATAATTATAGTGTGAACTCATTCAAGTTGGAGTATGTACCATAAGTTGGCGTACCATCTGTGCGGCAAATGTTTTCAGAGGGGTGTTGTTCATGCTAATATCACAAATTTGAAAGTTTGGTTGTTACTTTGTTACCTAATACAAACTCTGTAGCCGATTAACAAAACGCCTTTGAGATCGGTGTACTAAAATAATCAAATAACATTATGTTGTAATAAGTTTACGTTCGTACCGCGCAGGAAGCGTATTTGTAGGGGAACGGTAGGTACTGTTATTACACTGCATTGTTGTCGGTTACGATTTAAGTTTTATAATTTACTAGTTTCTGTTGCTTGAATAAGGCTTTAAAATTTGCGAATGTTTAAAACCAATTTTCTAAACATACCTTCCTTTGTGGACGCCTACGTCATAAAAAAACAGACAGTCTATCTGTCATATTTCTAGTTTTAGTAGTTAAAACTAGGTGATAATAATGTCAGTCAGAACACGCATTTATAAACAAAAGATCTGTGATATTGGGTGTACCTAATGTTACATGTTTTAGATAATTATCTGGCGGTGAACAGCCGTTGTAATTACTAGGCTGCTTTGGTAGCGCCCTTAGATTTTGGGTTTGTGCTTTCAAATTAGACATTTGGGGCTCTATTGTTACCGTGCGACGACTATTTCAGGTTTGTGCCACAACATACCTGTCTCTAGTATTCCAACAGAATTGAAATTATCCTTCGATTGCGACATTCCCATACAAACTTTAACAAAGCCAAATCACACGTGTCTCTGTCTGTACAATACACTTAAATGTCTAAACATTTAAGTACCAAAGTACCTAAGTACTTTATCTTAAAATGTTATAAATCGGAGGTATCAAAATATAATAACGAATATTATCGAAAAAAAATAATATGAATTCATATACATTCGCAGCCATCATGTTGGGTCCAAAGCTATAAAACAAAATTATTCGCTAAATTATAGCACTTTACATTTTGTCGTATGATTTAAGTTATAATACCACTCTAAAACCTTACAAATTACCGACAAAGAATATCTACCACTACTCACTGAAGGGGATCGGTTTTATAAAACGGGGTTATGCTCAATCGATTACCTTAGACAAAAGGCTATTTTACAAAACGGCCCATTACAAGAATCTTCCAATCTTCTGAAATGAAGACGTAGGTACGCTTATCGCCGGGGACATCCCGGCACGTGAACCGATTATCAGCGCCAGAGTTGTGGGTGAATTTCAACAGGTCCAGTAAAATCTTCATTTCCGTGGATTTCTTATTCTTCAACTTTAGAACAATAAAAAAATGTGTTTACTCAAGTTTTTGATAATATATGTAATCTTGCTTAATTTCTAGCAGATAGCTTAAAAAAACTAACGAGATAAATACAAGATTAAAAATTTCGTACCACAGCGATGAAACATGCATGCACGGCAATGAAACATGCGTCCATGGCAATGAAAGAACTGTGCCACTGGAATGATAGAATCAATCCACGGTAATGAAAAAATCCAACAACACATGATATTTTTTATATAATATACTTACCTCAAATAAATACATCCCTGGGTCTGAGAGAGAAAGGCATATACAACACATACATACGCTCTTACACCCTCACCTCAATAACCTTCTCGCATCGGAGTTAAATTAAACAAAAAATTAATAGAATCAAAGCAACACAATCATTTATTTTAAGTTCCTTCACACAAAAATTAACAGAATAAAAATTAACAAATAATAAGATACTTTTCAAAAGTATGCAACAGCTATTGCTAACAATATATACTTAACTTTATATAATATAACAGGGTTGCTTCTTAATTTTTCGTCGCTTTTGTTCGGCCAATCTTTTCTTTCCTTTTTCTCCTCTTCCGATAGTTTCGGTATAGGCATCTTGGCTTTCTAAAAATAAACAATCCATTATTACGTTTATAATTAGACTGTAGTATAATATATGTGAGTGAGTGAGTGCGTGTGATTGTATTTTGTGTGTATGTGTGTGTGAGTCTGTGTGTGCGTGTGTGTGTGTGTGCGTATGTTTGAATGTATATCGTGTGATGGAGTCCCAAATATATATCATTTTGTAAGGTTAACGTGGAAATATCTTTTTGTAGTTGACTGTACAGTACATATTGTTTTTTTTTCTTAATCATGCCGTGGCGATAAAAATATAAGTCACGGAAATGAAACAACTGGTCATGCCAATGAAACTAAATTGTTTTTAAAGGTATGGCAATAAAAAATTGTTTCATCGCCGTGTCTTTTTTTCATTGCCATAGCAAATTTTGCCTACGGAAACCACGGCAATGAGAACACGGTGATGAAAATCAAGGCAAAAACATCAAGTAACCAAAAATCTATTATTAATTCACAGTAATTAACACGTTACAAATAAACATAAGATAAATGGCATTCTATCGAATGCTTAATCAAAAGGACAAACTTATTCAAATAGAAGTTAGACCATGGTTAGACCTATCCACGGTGATGAAAGAAAAAATGTCCAGTAATATAAAAATCGAATACTTACATTTATGGCGCAAAAACGCAGGCACGTATACACGTCGTTCCACGTCAAGCACCAAGCGACACTATTAAGGCTGCTACATACAGGGCCTAGCTGGCGGCCATGCCACCGGCCGAGCCGCGTGCGCCCGGCGGCACACAAAGCCGCCGGCCTGGCCGCACGAAT
Organism: Euclidia mi; assembly: GCA_944739405.2. Lineage (NCBI taxonomy): Eukaryota > Metazoa > Arthropoda > Insecta > Lepidoptera > Erebidae > Euclidia > Euclidia mi. The sequence continues at coordinate 89,349,473 of OX123183.2, read as the reverse complement.
GAGCCGCCGGCATGGCCGCGGGTTGCAACTTGCTACTTGTGTGTGGTCGTTCTATTGGGGTTGTCAACCATATTTTATAATAACGTATCCTACTTTATTTTTGGCAATTATACTTTATACTTTTGTATACAAATAAAGTATTTGAAAATACTTTACTTCCAACCCTTACTGCGACGTGTAAAACCAAACACTAATTATGAATACTTATCTATGTAACGTTACACATAAGTTAAATGGATCATGGGAACTATTGAGGCTCAAAGAGATCTAAAAGAAATTCACCCCTGATGGTAAATATTTTTACAGAAAAAGGCAATTGGCAATAGTATAGACTCACGCCTGTATCCCCGAAGGGGTAGGTAGAGGTGTAATATTACAACCACATTTCGCCATGATGTTTTCGCCACGTAATAGGGGGCAAGCCTATTGCCGTTACCGGGCACATCACCAGACTCCGTGCTACATACATACATACATACATAGACTCACGCCTGCTTCCCCGAAGGGGTAGGCAGAGGCATATTAAACGCCCACTTTTCGCCAGTGTTTTGATCCCACGTAATAGGTGGCGAGCCTATTGCCGCTTATCGGGATATTTTGTTTGCCAGAGCCTCGTCCGTTGATCGGCAGGTGCACCACTTGCAGGTGAGGTTGGCTTGAGACCCTAAGTTCTTGGCGGGAACCCTATGCACCCTATGACTCCGTGCTGCTACTAAGAATTCGGAAAAACTCAGTAACACTTTTGCCCAACCCGAGAATCGAACCCAGGACCTCCGATCAGCGTTCACATACACTATCCACTGGACCACGGAAGCAATTTATACTTAAAATCATATCTCCGTCCTCGCCACTTCAGAAGTTCAGAATTAAAGAGTTCATGAGAGAGAGAGTGATGAATCCAAAGTGGCGAGAAGAAAGAAATAGAACGTCAATAATTAACGTAATTAAAAACTGTATATTTTGAATTCTTATTGTCAAACAAGCTATGAAACATATAAAGATAGAAAAACTTGGCAAAAAAAGTTGGCAACCCTACGTTCTATACAACTGGAATGATGCCCGGCGGCTTTCTGCGGCCGATGCCGGCGGCACCGACGCCCGCCAAAAGCCGGTGGCATGAGCCGCGCAACAAAAGCCGCCGGTCTAAGCCGCCGGCACTGTGTGTAGCAGCCATTATGCAACGTTTAGCGCACAGGGGTGGGGGACGCAAGTCCTTAGATAAAACAATATTCTTAAATATATTTAGGACACGGCGATGAAAGCTAGTTCTAGGACCAATGCATTTTTACTAACCATTCGTCGTTTTGTTTAAATATATGAATAAATGTATTCCGTAACAATACTTTAACTATTCACGTATCAAATAAAACTAGGTTTTTATATAAATAACCAATAGATTCTTATCAGTAACGTATAATACACATCAAGGTGATGTGTGGACAAACATGACAATGAAAGATTTTGAGGTTTAATGTTTTTTTTGGAGTATTTATTAAGCCTATTTAAGTAAATATTTAGTGCTTCACATAGATTACTATTTCACCTAACCAGAAAAAAATTTTAGAACATTATAACTATGTTTTATAGTACCGATTTCATTGATGCCACGTAATTTTTGGTCCCAGGAAATTCACCCTTATGCGCTCTTTCCCAGTCTCTCTTATATCTCGTAATATCAGTATATTTATGTAGTTACACAAAGGAATTTTCCGCTTGCATCTTCGTGAAATATCTCGACAGACGAAAATTCGATTTTTGCGCGAGATAAAAAGATCTCTCTGCCTATTCGTATTTGAATGGATGAGCAAACCATTACTGTATTAAAAAGTATTGCGAACGCAACATTATTGCTAAAGCCTGCGAGCACGACGGCTGTAAGTGGGTCTACACACGCGACATTCGACTAGAAATTCACTGAAGTCTGCGACACGCGCGTGTATTTTTACGTGTGTGCCTTGCATTATTTATCTTGTCGTGACGTTAGGTACTAAGTTTAATAGTGTACCTATGCGTACCTACGTGTCTCATCTATTTCTTATGGGTGGGCGGGTTTAAGTCTCTCAGGTAACACACATATTGTAAAGAAGTCAATGGATATAGCTTCATGTTAATACTTGAATAATGTTCGTGTTCAACAGCTTTTTGGAAGGTATTTTTGGTTTCTCAGCATTCATTAATTTTATGCTATATTTGCGGCCAACCGTAAAATCCAAAGTGCTATTGAGGTTTCCTTTGTGCAACTTTCATACAGAGCGGCCAAATGTATAGTAAAAAGCACTAGGATTGGCGCTTATTCTTACTTTTTTTCTTGTGACTATGGGCAATTCTAGTGTTGCAGTTTATAGACCGCCTGGGGGCTTCTACATGACCTAACCGTTCTTGTTCTGAAACATGAACCGAGACCAATGGCTGTTTGTGCCTTCTACGTACTGTAGTGCGCTGATATAAGTGCCTCAATAGGCAATCTTCCATCCAAGTAGTAGCACAGTACACAAAGAGATAGTCTAAATCATATTTGGCAAAATGTGGATATGTAGTACGCCTGTGTCCATCCATTATATTTGCAATGCGTTTATGTAGGTATGACATGTGTACACAGCAACGTAGTTGGCAGCAATACATGTGTAAACAATAAATAACTCGCACATGTAATAAGTAGATTTCACATGATATGTGGACGTACATCGTTTTGAAGGAAGAATCCAATTACGATAACGTTATGTTCCGCATGAAAGTGTCGCATTTATAGTAAAATATTAATGTATTTCAATTTGGGGAGGCTGCTACAGACCTCCATAAATATCAGCTGCGTTGGGACCTAGCGGGGACGCGTAAATACTTCGACTAAAATTGAATGTTATTATCCGTACACTACCGAACAGTAAAAGTGGGACGTTTTTGATGTTAGATAAAACTCACTACAATATATTGAAAACGTTCCGTTACTCTACTCTGTCATTTCATGTGGGATTGGAAAACTCAAATACTATATATACTACTCAAATACTGCTAGGTAAATTATTTATGAAACCAATTTGATGAATCTAGAATTCAGGTTGAAGTTGAGTAGAATAAGATTAAACATTTTATTAACTTTGTACTGCGCTGTGATTGGCTTTTACTTTTAGACGATGCCGGTGAAAGATAAATTGAAACGTCACTTTGTATCAACTGAAACCAAGAAGCTAACCTGAAACTCCATTATTACTACTTGTATAAACGCTCTCGCTGATGCTAAAAGGATAACGAAACCAAAATAAAAGGTTTAATAAGAAGCTATTTTACTATCATATTTCTAAATAAATCGGTAGAGCAAAAGTGGAGTTTGCCATTAGCGTCTGATTCAAATATTCAGTGTTAGGTAAGTGAATTTCAATTTGTATAAATCTGACTTTATATACGTATTCATGTGTGGATGGAGCGGCGAAACGGTAAAATCATCACACAAACTGCATTTGGCAACAACTTTTAATGCAATATACTAAAATTGGTTTTCCAGAAAGTCTGCGAAACGAGACGTCGAAACACTAGATACGTTTTATGAACAAGTTAGAGAGAGATTTATAGGTCCAAAAAACGCAATACGAGCAAAGATGCCATCCCATCAACCAAACAACTTGTTTGTAAACCGACTTTGGTCATTTAAATGTTGGATTTGATAAACTGCAAGCCGAAATTGCTTTAGGACTTGGTAGAATAGTGTGGACCTTACTCAAACGGGTCAGGAAAAGTAAATTTTATTTTAGTTATACAAACAATAATTTACAAATCAATAATGAAATTAAATCTCGTTTTGTATTTCAGTTTTGTAGTTTCGTGTTTATTTGAAGTTACTTGTTGTTGTTTTAATTAAGGTTTGTGAATATCAACACCGCTATAATGACTAACTGATTGAAATTCAATTTTAAAAGTTATATTGTGAACTAATAAATACATTATGTACAGTGTGCTAATATGAACACGAGGGCTTTATATTAACTATTTCAACATTTAATTTCAAATGCATTGCGAATGAGTTAATTTATTTTGTGTAAATGTAAACAGTGAGGTTAAATAAATAAGTATTAAATTTTGCTTGTTTTGAAACGATTACAGTGTCATAAGAGTATTCGTTTTAAAATAAACAATGTGAAAAAATCCGTGGTGTATCCACTGGCAGTCGCGAGCGCCTTTCCGCGACCCGTATCGGGAACAACAACACTCTGTGTCGTTTAAATTGAATTGAAAAATTATTTATGCCAACAATCTCTGGCGATACTGTCTTCTTTACACACTTGATCGCTCTAAACGAAAATAATAAATAAATTTGTGCTTCATAAAACTGATCGAGGCTTTTTATTTATTAGGCGAGTGTAGCCGGAAGTTTCGAATATTTTTTTCGTTCTTTCTCTCATTCTGTTCATCGCCGTATAATTAATCGTTTGGAATTCGTTTACAGTTAAATTATTTGTTTCATTACTGTGGCCTGATTAAGTGGAGCTCGAGATAATGGATACGTAGTACATTTAAAATATTATGTACTATTGGCAATACTCGTAATGGAATTTTGGTCAACCCAAATGAAAAATATGGCTTTTATTAACACTGTTATAACTTAAATATATAGTGGTTAGATTTATTTTAACTGAACTCATTCAACACTTACAGATGAAATAAATGATCATCATTAACATAAGATTTATTTTCCTGACTGACATACCACAGCAAAGCCCAAACTACTGATGTTGGAAACATAAAAGAGCTATGGCAGCTTCCCATACATCATTTTAGTTAGTCACCAAATTTAGCATCTATAAATGAAATATACCTTGTTTGATAGAATATATATTGCTGATTCTAAAAGTAAAAAAATCGTAACTGTAGGAGGTCAGGTTTTTGAGTTATTATGCTTAGAAGTTTTATAGGTTATGTCTAATGACATAACCTATAAACGCAATATAGGTACTAAATAGATGGTTATTAATATAACCATCTATTAGTACCTATATTGCTGCATCAAATAATAATTTATTGGTATATAAAACTGAAGGACCTCGATAGCATAATACTATTTATGCCCACTAGTAAACATTATTGACGATTACGCAAGTTAAGCAACCCCAGGTGTGGGCACCACTTGGATTTGTCTTAAGCTCCTCTGTGCATAGAGAGACCAGTCTGTTATCATGACATACATAGATATCAGTCGTTAAAATCAGATGCTCTTATGCAGCTTTAAACATATGCTATCAATATTGACTATTTTTTTTACATACTGAACGTTTTTTCAAAGAAAAATAAAACACGACTGATTTCCCAAAAAATATATAGCCTATGTCACGTGAGGATTCCAACAATAGCCCACTCACCGAAATCGGTTCAGCGATTTAGAAGTTATGGCGGAATAAAGAAACTCACATACATTTCATATTGCAATTCTCTGTGACATTTTGACGAAGCCTATTGCGGATGACCGTATGTATATTTTTATTTCATGGTGCATGAATAAATGAAATATGATTTATGATTATAAAAACAAAACAATACTTACACTACTTTTTTGGGCAGTCGTGTAAAATAGTGAGCCGACGACAGTTTCTTAACGTGTTACTTACATAGGATTACCAAGGATAAAAAGATGTTTCAGGTTCCCTAATGTATGAAAAAGGTTTGGTGAATAGTAAAAACACAAGATTTCATTTTACAATATTTTATTATTCATCATCCTCTATAACTAGTACATCATTTAAAAAGGCAGCTGGTGCAAAGATATTTTTTTGTTGATGTCAAGCCCATCCCAAATACCAAACGATGATCATTACATGAGCGCAACATCTTTTTTTTTTTTTTTTTTTTTTTTTTTTTTTTTTTTGTATCGGGTTGGAAAATCCTCATGGAGTCCCTCCGCCCCGGGGGGTAAGGACGAAGGGGACTGTCAGACTCTTACTGACTAAAAACCAACCCGTGCTCCTCATGTACCCATGTGTCGGAGGGTAGGGTTTCACCAAAGCATTCCTCGCTACCCCCCGACGGGTATTGGCCCGCCAGATGGTCAGGCGGGCCCCGAACGAAACCCCCTTGGCGGCGGATGAAGGTGTTGGGCTCCGCCGCCAAAACACCCAGCGGCCGCAGAGGATAGGGAGGACGGCAACGCAACACCGCATCTCCTCTTCCTCTGCGGCCCCACCGCGACGCAACGATGGTGCGCCCCCATTTGGTCGCGGGAGATAGGGCGCGGGGCAACGCAACACCCACACGCCTCTCCTCCCGCGACCGCACCCGACTGCGAGGGACAGACAGAACTGTCCCCCGCACCCGCAAGATGGGACGCATCCTACGCAGGCCTCTACCAAGCCCACGTGGAGCGTCCCCTCCCGGGATCCCGCTTAGCTTCACCGTGGGTGGCTTCTAACCCACGGTTACTGAGCCCCCCCACCACGACAAGGTGGAGATCCTACGGGGGGGATGAGCGCAACATCCTAGCGTACGCCGACTAACGAGGCAACTACAGCAATATTCAGTGATTCCTATTCGTCCAGGATATATTTTCAATCAAAACATAAACATAATATTGTTTCCGACTTATGTGTCTTGATTTTATTCTACCTCTTATTAAAATAGCGTCATCTGCCTCTAAGATTATATTCAGTTGTTTCTATATTATGTTCCCTACCGAATTCAACTGCCGTGGCCACGACCACCAACACTCATTTTGGCTGTAGAAACCGGGTACAAAACAATATCCAAGAAACAGGGCAGTCGGAATCCTTAAGCACGCACAAGTCACAGTCCGACAATATCAGAGTCCATAAACAGTTTGAGTCATATAACAAGAAGCGAAAACAGAGTCCTTGGGCAGTCCGGGTCAAAAAGAACACTGAAAACAGGGGAAAAGCAGCGAAAACAATCGGAACACAAACAAACAAGCGCGGGCGACAGCGAGATGATGTGAAAAAAATCGAAATGTCAAATGTCATGTTGTATTTTATTTATAGCTCTGAATGGCCACCTTTTAGCCAGCGCCCAGTTTTACTTTAAATGTCGAAAGAAGTTATTAATACTGTACTTTATTTAAAATCCCCATAGAAATAAACGTAACAAGCAAAAAAATAGTATTATTAATATTAATTAACTATTTAAATCTCTTAATCTATAAAATAAACATTCATGATTCTATCTCAGAAAAATAATTATTTACCCTGGCAACCTTGGGGCTTTCTGACAGACCAAAGAAATGGCCATTACGAAAAGCCGGCAATCAATTAACATAATAGCTATTTTTAATTTTTATACTTTTTTACCTAGCCTTATCTAAATTAGACTAAAATATAGAAAATCGTATTAAAATATTTCATGAATTTTGGTTGTAATGAGTTTTTAAGATGCTTTTAGTGCACTGAACTAAAAATCTGCCTTAGCTCTTTGGAGAGTTAATTCGTTTTATAAACATCGCAAGGGAGAGATTTTTTATAATCCACTACTAAGAGGGCTATATAAAGGTTGAAATATTGCAAATGTTCTTATTTTAAAAGCGCCCAGTGAAAGGGTACTTAGTGACGGTTACTTAGAAAAGTGACGATTAAAGAATATTTACTTCCTCAAAAATAATAAACAATTCCCTTATAGAGAAAGTAATAAAAGATCATCATCATCGCCCTAACGTTATCCCGGTTGCATCCAAGACTTACACGCCTTGTAACTCGAGGTCTGCTTACTGGTTTAACGAGATATGACAGAATGTCAACTTTTCCATAGAGCGACTGCCGTCTGATCTCCGCACCACATAGGGATAGCGATATTTCATGGTTGAGACCAGTATCAGTTTATTTGAGGGTACTAACTTCCCGTAACGACTGTCAAAGATCTTCATTACAGCCGGGGCCGACGGTTTACAGTGCTCTCCGAGGCACGGGGCAAGCGATAATTAACAAGTTAATATGCACTTGACTTCGAAAAGTCATTAGTGCGCGCCGTGGATTCGAACCCGATACCCTCTGCATGGCAGTCCGTTGGTATCTCCACTAGGCTATCGCTGCCTCTAAATTAATAACAGATATTACATAGATATACTCAACATACACAGAGTTATTATTCATGCAGAGTATTACAGAGTTTCCTATCTGCCGCGTATCGCGTTGACTTCTGCGTAAAGTAGTACATAGTGAAAGAACAATATTGATTAGGTACCGATATACCGTACATGAAATAGAAATGATATAGAAAAAAATCTAAATTACTCATTTTAAATGATCACGGAAATGAATAAACATCTTTCTTGATGGTTTATAAAAACGTTTTTCATGGAAAAGACTAATTACTTATTTACAATAATTTCTCAGAACTATCCTGTTTTATTTATTTAAATAGGCTTTCAAAATTTATTTTGACGTCACCTTGATGCCATATTATTCTGATATTCATGAATCGTTCATAGAAATGTATATAAACATAGTCTATCTGAAGAAATAGTCGTTATTTTTAGCAACATTGTGTGCTCGGCCACAGTGAAAGGCGGGCGCAGGTGCGGGCGCGACGCGGGAAACTCAAACATCAAATGGCACCCGTCATCACAGGGTGTTGAGCCCAGTTCCTTCGATTTTTATCGAATACCTTTTGCAACAGCTTTCGTCCGTCTCCTTTCACACACATTATCCACGAGGGGAATGCTTTATTGTATCCATATTTACATTACATCATTTAAGTTCATCAGTTATAACAAATATTAAAAAAAAAAAATTTAATACATATTTTTCAATCTAACATGTCCCATTTTGGGTCTACACGAGTGCCGCAGAGCAAGCCGTGCACACACAGGTTTATTAGGGCATCCAGACGTCATATTTAACAAATAGGAGCTTACGCCCTACTTTATCTATTTCTATGCACGACCCGCCCACGACGTCCGTGCAATACTTAATAAACAATTTTCTTGTTATGGGATCAGCCATAAGTGCCGGCAGATTTTCGGCAGTTATGGCTGCTCCCATATCTTGTTCGGCATTGTATCTAGATGTATCATAAATTGGACATTCACAGATAACATGGAGCACGGTCTCCCGCGTTCCAGGTTCGCAAGGGCACGACAGGTTCTCCTTACACTTAAACCGTTGTAAGTATTCGGAGAACCCGCCGTGCCCCGTTAAAACTTGTACCATTAGTGCGGACCGGCCGGTCTTGCGGACCAGCCTGTACGCATCAATGGCCTCGGGGAAAAATAGTTTCATGACCGCGGCGGTCACCCTCCCTGTATCGATGGTTCCATTCATGAACCGACTCCAGTCGAACATGTCGCTTCACGAATGAAACCGGATACTTGTCGTAATCTGGACGCCTCTTGCCTTTGAGGGCAGCTTCCTTGGCAACTTCGTCGGCTCTCTCATTTCCCTGCAGTCCAGCATGCGCCTTTATCCAATGTAGCGCCAGTCGCCCTCCATATTGGGCGACTCGCGCCACATTACTGCGCACCTGGACCGCAAGCGAATGACTTGACCAGCCATTGGTGACAGCCTCCAGAGCCGAACGCGAGTCCGAGTATATGTCGACCGCCGCGATCCTTTTCGCAAGAACTATCTCGATCGCCTTGCTCAGCGCGAGCTCGGCCTGATAGACGGTTTGCACCGCTCCAACACGAGCTTTTTTTTTCCGGTCTCTGTCCCGTTATCCCACAGGGATACCACGGCCCCCACCTTGTCCTAAATTTTACTGCTCGCAGTTTAAGCCTTCGGGTTACTCGGCTCGTGCTAGATAAGCTGTGCACCGTTGACCACGCTATCGAATATTAGCTGCTCCACTTCCGCAGGGTGTGGGTTATTTGCGTAAGCCGCAGGACGCTCAACCTCCTGGTCCCCTATCACTCTCCGGGAATAGCCTTTTTTTATCTCATAAAGGGAGGCTGCTTCTCGGATTCTTATATCCAGAGGAAGCAGCCCGGAGAGTAACAGCGCCGAGTTTAGTGATACCGTCCTGTAGGCCTTTAGCATTTTTTGTGCGAACCCACGCTGCACCGCGTTGAGCTGCTTCTGGGTCCCCGATTTGTTCACTCGCTGCACAAAGCATGATGGGCTCTATCACTGCAACGTACATCGTCCTGATGATCTCGGGCTGCAGTCCCGAGCTGACTTTGGCTGCTCGTGTTAAGTACTTGTAGAGACCCATCGCCTTCTGGCAGATGTTACTCACGTGAGAGTTAATGGTGAGCTTATCGTCTATGGTAAGACCCATGATTTTGATCTCACGCGAGTAACCAATCGGCTGGTCGCCCTTGCGCAGATGTGAAGAGTCGTGCTTGAGCTTATTGGTGATAAGCATGGCCTTGGTCTTGCTAGGCGCAAATTTTAGTTTATTAGATACGCACTTCCCACCCCTGCACATGCGCGAGCGCACGATTTATCTGGCTCTGAATCCCCGCGGCCTCGTATCCCGAGAAGATCAGGACGATGTCATCCGCGAAAGCCTGCCCGTAATCCCCTCTCTGTTCCAGGTCTTTGAGCAGCTGATCCAGAAGAAGGTTCCAGAATGTTGGGCCCCCGATGGAGCCCTGGACGCAACCCTTCGTGTTTTCCGCTGCAACCTTTTTGCCGGCATATCGCACGAGAACCTTTCTGTCCATCAGGTAGCTGTCAATGAGCCTTCTCACGTTTGGTGGGCAGCCAGTTTCGAGAGACAACCATGACGATTTTCTTTCCCGCCAGTCTGTCTCTTTTGTGTCTCATCATGACATACAGGGAGTCTTTGGTGCTCCGTTGGGGCGTAAAGCCGTACTGCCTATCTCTCATCTGTATCCTGAGGTGCCATCTTATTCGGTTCATGGTCATTTTTCCTAACACCTTCCCTAGCACTGGTAAAATACCTATTGGTCTGTATGCCTTCAGTTCGGTATAGTCGTCTTTGCCAACTTTCCGGAGGATCACAACAACGGCTTCTTTCCACTTTTTTGGGAAGCAAGCAAAGCATACTAAGGCATTTGTTTAGCAGCGCAAGGAAAACCGCGGGGTCGGCATTGACGGCCCGCAGATATCGTCTGTGAGCCCGTCTCCACCTGGGGCTTTCTTGGGGCTGAACGGCACTCAGCATCTCTTGCACCGTGAAAGGAGGATCACTAGGGTCATCCAGTACCCTTTCGTTGATCTTCCTAGCGGCCTCCCTCGTAGCTCTATGATCTTCGCTGTCTTCAGCCTCATTGCCAGGTGGATTTATTTTAAGGCTTAGGAGGCTAGCGAGCCAACGGATCGATTTCTGTCACCTGTAACCCCATCAGAATTACAAATGCCTAGTCAACCTGGATGGGAAAAGGAATAACGTCAAAAATTGGACGAAGAAGAAAATAAATCAGATTGGGGCACCGGCACTCTCACTCACCGAACTGCACCGAAGAAATAGTGTACTATGTATATAATTTTTACGGCTAAATTAGCACAATGAAAACAGATGTAATCTCTTCAAAAATACATAGATTCATCTTAGTTTGTCGCTTGACACACGCTGGGAATTACACGACTACATTTAGAGCTATATACAGATTTCCTTTGAAGTAAGTGCATACTAAAAATATACGAGGGTCATACATAAGTGCAGCACATGTTCCAAGTAAGTGCTACCTCACGTATACATGTTGGCTCGACATCTATTTACTAACTTATATACCACCATATTCTATATTACACGCCTTTGAGCAGCCGAAGTGAGAATAGTCAAAGGAATATATGTATTGGATAGAATAACGAAGGACGCGTTTCAAAGTACTAATTAAATTTACGATGGAGTGAAACAGTAGTCTCACATCGTCAAAGTAAGCAGTATCATACCATATACAAATACCTAGCATGAATTATTGGAATTATTGTTTTCTTCAATTTTATTTTTCACTGGCATCTACTGTTAACCATCAAGGACTTGAAAGCTGAATCCAGATGCAGTAACATTTTTTTTATTTGCACATTATGTATAAAAACGAACGTTAAAAATAATAAATCCAAGATGGTCGGTAAAAATTTTAATGACATTGTCGGAAATAAAAATGGAATTGATTTTTAAATATTCTACGATGAAATCAACGATGTTATGAAAAAGAAAAAAATGGAGTCCAGACGAGTGCATACATAAACCTATGATAATAAATGAAAATAAATAAAACTATGAAGTAAAGTAAATAAAAGTGTATATAATTATTAAATTTAATAAACAAAGCAAGAGAATATTCGCTTCTTCTGTGACTTTTTTCATACAAGATAATAAAGTGTCGATACCTTAAAAAATTCATTTCGAGTCACAAAATAAATGTAATGAATTGTTTATTTATATATAGAACGTTTCCTAAAACATTTGTAAAAGCGTACATATACACAGTACTTATATGCGGATGTAGACGGTCAAAGAAATAAATGTTTGACCACATTCCAAAAGAAAATAAGGATACGACGAGCAAGATTAATAATAGCAATGAATTAGTCACCGGAAATTGCAGTTTCTTGTTTAGAAAATTCCTGAAGAAGGCCGGAGACGTAATAAAAATTGCGTAATATATACAGAGCGGACTTATGAAGACGAAGTGAGCGAATTACGTATGTAGATATTAATATTTCCCGGCTCTTGCTTTCCTAGTGGGGGCCATTTAGTCATGTGTCGGCAATGCTTGCATTACCCGGCTCTCTGTCATGCGTGTAATATAAGTAAGTAACGGAGGGAAAGAATTTATTTTACACATGTCTTTGGAAATATATTTTCTGATGGCAAACGATGCGGCAGATGACATTCACAGGTTACAAAACGTCAGTTTAATTGGGATAGTTGGGTACTGACCGGTTTTTAGATAGATTTGATTTTGAGTTGGCTTGTATAAGGCTCATTTAATGTTTGGGCGTATCGTTAGCGCTAGAGGTTTGCATTTTAATCGACTGGCAACCCGATTTGGACACTTGTCACAGACGTGATTTTGTAGTATTCAGATAAAATGGCTATAGGTAAGTGGTCGTATAATCTCGTCTTAAACATTTCAAGTTCACGTCAAGTTTATGGACATTCCAAAGATCGTTTGGCATTGTCTAGTCACTTCTTCGCTGCAGTCTACTTAATTCGGTTGGTTCTAAATGTCATCGAGCGAACTTTAAGATTTCTTGTCACACTAAAGACGGAAATATGAGCCAACGTCTACGCGTGAAAGTGTAATAAATAAACATACATTCAAATTTACAACATTAGTTAGGATTAGAGTAGTCTGTGTAGATATTGGTAAACATAAAATGTAATGTTAATGTGTTTGATCAACAAGTTCGATAGGTAAATGTTTATTCTGATATTGTGAATTAACTCGTATCAGCAGTTTAGAAATAATTCTTCTATATAATTCTGATGATAATTCAGATTATAGAGCCTCAAATTTACTATGTGTGATTTGTTTATTTTTAAAGGATTTTAAGTGCGATAGTCACAATACCCGGATTAGCGTGGGTTCACGCCAGTAAGGGAAATTAATGAAACCGCGATTTTTTTACGTTTCAATACGTAGGCTTAATTGTTTAAACCTTTGTCCTCATCAGCAGACTCCAAACTCAATTTTGAGATGACCTCAACTTTGAGTTGCGCAAAACCTGCCACAGGCCTTAACATCGAGCCAAGAAAGACCTTGTCATAATATCCAGTCCGTACTCTTTCCAAAAGTATTACAGTTAAATTCCTGATATCCCTCGCAAGATATATCAGACTTACCTACCTTTGTGACATGGCCCACTATGTCCTCAAACATGTACATGCATCTATACGTAACACTACATAGAGAATGTTATTCATTCACGTGTTTATATCGCAGTAATATATGAGCTTGGAGCAAAACTATTACTATCACTACATATCGCCGGCCTGTTTCAAGCAAAATATTTGTTACGGACTTATGCACGAGTAGATATAATCTGTTATATAGTAAAGCGAAAACTTTTGTTTTTACGTTGTGTTTACATCGTACTACCAACCTATTCATAACAGACTTTATGACATCTTGTTCTATAAAACTGCACGAAAATTATGTTTTTATATCTAAATTTCTGTACAACGGATTTTATTGCCCAAGCAGTTCAACAATAAAATTTTAATCTTGTATCGTAAAAGTTGTTTAATACGTTAATTTATTGCTTTAATTAAATAAAACGTTTTTATTAAATTGTGGTTTAGGCACAACATGTATGTCTACTGGGTTATTTTGAATCGTATAATTCTATTCGACCACATTATCTATTGCTGTATTAACGACCAGACCACATTTATCTGTAAATGCTATATTATTTTTACTGTTTGAAATAGCTACGGTCACTTCAAACTGTAATTTTTAATTCTAGTTTTACTAATAGTCTGACAGACAACGCATAGCCGTAACTAGTGGGTGCAAGAAGCTTATTAATATGGCATGTGTGTTCCTTGAGAACTGTAAAGGAGCATTTTTGGAAATTTCCATCCTAAGTGGGTAAAATAGTCCAACGAGGCCGGAGCCGTAGGCGAAGCAGAGTCAGTTATAATTTAATTACTTGATGATATTAGTACAATATCGAACTATCACATAATATCATAAACGTAATACAATCAGTATCAGTCTATAACAGTAGTAAATACCGTGGTTAAAGGAATACCGCAAATTCAAAACCATTGCCCATAGCTACGTATCGCAGTAGGTATAAACATATATATTGTGGTATTCAATTATCAGTGACCAATTGGCCTAACTTTCGCTTGACTAGTGACCTATCCAATCCAATGACCACATTATTACAACACGGTTAGTTCAGTGAAATATATTTGTTGCCTTATCTTAATTGCACACAAACATGTGTTTCTACATGAATATGTATGGGTTTATCTTAATTGCTCGACAATGGTTGCGCGAAAAACAAGGAGCTGAAAACAGCAATTCCATTCATAGTGTATTTGTTTGTTCGCTTGGCTTGGGAATAAAGTATGAAAAAATGTTTTCAACAAGAATTCACTTTGTTAAAATTAAATTTATATTTCTACATCTTGACACAGACAGTGAATTGCAAATAGATGCGAATTACTGCATGTCAATAAGTACACACATTAAAGGCATATACTTGCGTCTCAATAGGTATATTATGTCTTTTCCGTGTAGAGTTGGAATTACAATACAAAGTGTCATTATGCCGCATGTGTCGTAAGAGACGGCTAATAGAAATACGCACAAAATCAAGCAAATCAAATCTTTTTGAAGAGACGGTAAATTCTATGTTAAACCCTATTCCAACCCGTCCAGCCAGCGTGGTATAGTAGAACAAATCCTCTAGTGAATCACAATGTTATTATGGCTCAAGTTAGGACAAGCCTACGTCCAGTAGTGAACTGCGAATGGGTTGCGATGAATGAAAGGTATCAGTGTATTGTAAATTATAGACTGTACTAATATTTTATTTTTTTCGTTTGGGGTCGAAACGCTGGGGCCATGGGGCCTTAGTGCACGCGCATTATACAAAAAAATCGCCAGAAGGCTGATCGATGCTTCCCGTGAGCAGAGGGCTGGTTTATATCTCGCTGAGAGAATAAGCATTGCCATTCAGCGTGGCAATGCTGCCAGCCTTCTGGGCACGCTACCGCTCGACAAGGTTTGCGGAGGAATTTAATTTTTTATTATATTTTATTTACTTATTTAGTTTTATTTTATTGTACATTATAATGTTAATCCTACTTATAGACCAATTATACTTTAGTTTATTAAAAGTCTACCTAAGATAAAAAAAATATCTGCCAAATATTCATAAACATTTTCCAAATTTCACAAAAACTATGTTATGACTGGGATTTGAACCCACTAAAGCACGGCGAAACTTGAAGGCGTGGGCCAGCGTGGTATAGTAGGCCAATTCCTCCTTTCAAAGGAGAGGCCTAGTCCAAATATTAATTACCTAATTTTTAATACTTTGTAGGATTATATCAGTATCAAAAGAATTGTTGCTAGAAGGGGAACGAGTAGGAGTGGTCTAACGTAACACAGACAAACAAAGAGGGAGACGAATGCATGAGTCAAGTAAAATCTGACGAGGTTCATCAGTTTAGTCCACTATTTTCAAATGAATATGGTAGCTGGCTAGATTTTCTATGATTTTACATGAAAAGAACGTAATTGTATCATGGAGACTAGCTAAATCGCATAATGGTAATAGGTTATTAATTAGTCAAATATAATACAGGCGTTAGTACGCCCTTATGTAATTTATCTACTATCCAAAATCCACAAAGTATATAATATATTTCATTCTTACAATGAATTAAGCCCTTGTGGTAATACAGTAGCTTCGAGTTTTGGGCAATTAATTCGTCTTAATGATTACAGCAAAGAAAATGCTTTGTAACCTTTTTTAGAAACACTGTTTCACTTTTGTTGTTACCGGAAAGGGTATATAGGAAACACGGTCTTACATATTCTTGAAAAGAAAATTCCATACAATGTACTTGTAATTTGCCTACATAAAAAATAATATATTTCTGAATTCATGATACTGTTTTCAAGAAAGAACCGAGTCTCATTACAAGTAAATAAATATGAATACTATGATCAGAAGTGAAACACGAGGCCAATTTAGTATGCTGGATAAACAATACGCGAACTGGAAACATTATGAAATATAACTTGTGATAACGTAGCGCGCATAGCGAGACTTAGCTTGTCATTCGTAATCGATCGCCAAAGTTAAGCGACGCTTGCACAGGTCGCCAATTGGGTGGGTGACCAAGTGTCGCATTTACATCTGAGCGCTACAGTGCTTCGGAGGGCACGTAAAGCTGTCGGACCTGGTTCTTGTCTTAGGGTAAGAATCGTTAGGTCAAACAAACTTGTGATTACATAATTATGAAATAAATCGGCTACGGAGTTGATTAGCCGTCGCTCCCAGCGTTCATGAAGATCTTTGGCGGTCGTTTTGGGAAGTCAGTACCCCTGAATAAAACTGAAACTGGTCTAAACCATGGCATCATACATGGTTTTGACCAGTATTTAATAACGGTTAACGTGCTCTCCGGGGCACAGGATAACCGGGTATTCGCAATTTAATACGCACATAACTTTGAAAAGTTGGTCTTCTACTAGCCGTATTTTCGAACCTGATATCCTCTGTATTGTAGTCCGTTGGTACCTCCATTACGCTACCGCTGCCTAAAACCTGGGACTACACACTCACATGAAAATCATGTTAAAACAGAAAAAGACAATCAAGATGAATGTTTGGGCTTGGATATCAATATAATCAGTATGTCACGGACTGTGGCGAGACGTCGATTCAGCAATCTAGTAATTCACTAATAAAGTCGATTCACTAATCTGACTGTTGTATCCGATAATGGACTTATTCAGAAGACTTATAAAGAAGGGAAAAATTAGGTCTCATCAAAAGCGCTTGCATCGGGACGCGCGCCCCTGAAGTTTTGGACGTGGGTCCTAAACGAATACAGATTAAAATAACTTTTCTTTTAAATATTTCATTCATATGTATATGTTACCGGAAGATAACAAGATCCGGATCACATATAAATTTGCGATTTTCGTTATTTTCCGGGCCAACACAGTCGAACCTAGAACCTCCTGAAGTGTAGAAAGGCCTCGTCATACGAAGAATACATAGAAGATGTTATACAAATAAAGACGCAATTTTAATTATAAAATATAAGAATCTTAATATTTTATAAAAATTGATCTATAAATTATACCTACTGAAATAAACATGCTTTGCAATGTGACAAGAGATTTTATCGTTTAAAATGTAAATTATAATCGCTACCAAAAATATAACTACATATTTGTTTTTCACTTATTATAATCAGTTATCGACATGTTTATCAATTGACAGTGCAAACACATTTTAAATTATTTGGAAGCAAAATTACCCTTTTTGAGCATTGTATCCCTAACGATACACAAAGAAGTACAACAACGAAATCCTTTCCAAAACTGACACCATAAAGGAAAAGTTTTATAATATAATATTATTTTGCACTTATTCTTGTATTAGACATGCAAAGTAAAATGTTAGGCAAGCAGGTCGTAACAGTTACGGGATACGACTCCTAAATCTTGGCTATAAAATGCAAAGTTGTACTACTGTTTGAAGTTCGTTCCCGGGAAGAGTGGCGAAAGCTGTTAACCGGTCCCCCTCACGTACACAAAGAAGATTTGTGCCGTTATATCTACGTTGTTGGTGTAATGCCTCATTTCCAGGATTAATCTTCATAATTACATCAATTCCGCCTAATGAGAGTCAGGCGCATCCTACTAATCTGAATCTTTACCTTCATACGTGAGAAACTATGTTCATATTTTCTCTCAAATCGTCAAAGTTTTAAGATAACTTTACTTAGAGCGATCTTTATTTATGTAACTAACTTGTGGTAAATATACCTCGGTAAGTACTAAGAAACTTTTGACGGATTTGCTGAAACAGTGAAAAATCATAGCATAATCTTCATAATTGACGATGACATGAAATAATAAAAGTATTTCTGATTATATCACTCATATGTAATAAAATGACAATTAGGCTTGAAAGAAAATATTTCGCCTAAGGGTGCTTCTACACGGTGCATGTAGCTGGAGCATGTAGCTGGAGCGGGTTACACGCGTGAGTAATATGCGCAAGCTACTTGTTCCAGTTACTCGCTTGTACTTGTACATGGTGAAAATAACTGGAGCAAGTAAAGACGCGGGCTACTTGCGCAAGCTGTGTGTACAAGTTATTTGTTCGTGGTCAAGAGCTAGGTACATGTGCATGCTATTCGCGCGGTAGCTTTATGACTTGAATCGCGTCAAAATATCTCGATGAACGAAAATTCTTTAAAATCATATGTTAAAAATGTAATTTTAACAAGTAACATGCGCGAGTGACCCACGCGCGCCGCAGAGCACGCGAGTTACTTGCGCGGGTGGCTCGCATTGGTACATGCTCGAGTCGTTGGACCCGCACATGTTTTTAAACGATATGTTTACGGTGCATGTAACCCGCGCAAGTGTCTCAACATGCTTAAGCTACATGCGCCGTGTAGAAGCACCCTTAGTGATTGATTTTATTCGCTTAGAGGTGACAACGTGAACACTTAAAACAGAGAGTATTTTCAGAAGGGAATGTATGCTTCAAAAAAGTCAAAAAGTACCTCAGCATATTTAAAATCATATTTCTCATAAGTTTATTTAAACGCGTACATACGCGTTTAGAATTCTGACGGTACACAATAGGAAAATAAAAATGCATTTTAAAATAAGCGATTTCAAAAATTATAAAAAAGGAAAACAGGAACTACAAAAAGCATTATTGCATAACTTAGTGATATCAAAACTTGATTGAATTTCAAGTACTAGAGTTTGACAAGTACCAGAATTCAAACAAAAAATAAGCATCAAAATCGGTCAATTTAGTAAATATTTTGAGGTAAGTAACACAATATATATACCATGTAATTTGAGAACCTATTTCCTTTTGAAGTTGTTTAAAAATTTAACAAAAGTAACATTCTACACTTGAAGGTTTTACAGCTAACTACATCCACCACTATACCTTGTAGGTTCCGGCGATGTCCAGTGTTCATTTTGTATTTTATAAACATATATATATAACACTCTATGTTAGTGAAGTAACCTAGAGGCTTACTGGTGTAGCGGTACATTATATAAACAAGATTTCCCAAAAAATAAAGCACTTTCTATTTTCTATTAAGCAGTGTTTAATTTAAAAAATCTATTGAATTGCAAAAAAGATTGCCACAGCAATTAAGCACCCATACATTTCATGAATAGATTTTACATCTAAACGGGTAGTCTGTGTATAATATTAACTAGTCGTGTTATCTTCATAGCAATCTTTTTATATGTCGGGGTATATCTGACGTGGACAGAACTTCTCTCCCCCTCATGCATAATGAATGTGGGAGGTCAAAATTAGCAATTTGGACACAGTAGCACTGGTTTGTGGCGTACTTTAGTTTTAATACAACACATTTAGCGTGCTTACTTTTGAATTATCTCAACCCACGACGGGTTTAAGTGTCGGACGATTTGTTAGGACTTTTAATTGGCTTACATAAACAGGTAGTACCTGCATTAAATTTGTGTCTACGGTGTATTGAGTTATATTTTTACCTTTATTTGTACCCTTTGTAGTAATATACATTATTTTGTGCGATCGTATACAAAGAAACAAGGTTAGATATATCATTGTGTTTCGGTGAGTGTCGATTCTCGGGCTAAAATAATTGATAAATTATAAGTGTGTGTGAGCAAATTTTGAGTGTATCGGGCAACTCTCTGGACTATATGCTGCGCCTTAAGAGTTCCTTCTTTTGGCTATATTTTGTGTTTAAGTTAAAGTTCTGTAATCATTAAGTGCAATAAAGAACTATTCAGTAATGTGTTTTTTTTTTAATGTAAAAGGCGGCCAACGAGCAGGCGGATGGTAAGGGTTTAGCGCCGCGCCGCCGAGCAACTCCGGAGGAGTCACAAGTGCGTTGGCGATCTTTGGGATGTACGAAGGAAGAAGGAGAAGCGGGATGAGGAGGAAGATAAAGAGGCCTCCGGCACTCTCACTCACTGAACGAAACGCAACAGTATAGATACTATTACGTTTAATCATGCTGAAATCAGCAAGGCTCTACTACCCATAAATTATGAACTTTGCATTAAAAAAATTGCACTGACTGCCTCCGTGGTCCAGTGGATAACGTATGCGACTGCTGATTGGAGGTCCCGGGTTCGATTCCTGTAATACTCAGTAGCAGCCCGGAGTCTGGTGATGTGCCCGGTAACGGCAACAGGCTCGCCCTATTACGTGGGACCTAAAAATTCATGGCGAAATGTGGGTGTAATACACACCTCTGCCTACAGGGGTAGGCAGAGGTGTGTATTACACCTAAATTCCCCTAAGGGTAGGGGATACAGGCGTGAGATTATTAAAAAAATATATAAAAATATATATAATTTATTCTGATTATGTGGAGAGGTGTTAATAATCTTTCAAATATTACAACTTATTGTATTATAGTCTCTTGATATAGAGTACATAAACCACATAAGATAATACTCAAACTACAACAAAAGCTTTATCAGAAATAACTGTCCTCATCCGAAATTAACTTTCCATTATTTTTATAGCGCGTCCAACGAAGTTCGCTGTGAAAATATAGTTCTAATTTAATCTTTGAATTAGTTTCAGACCCGATGTTCAAGCCCCAAACGCCACTTCGTTCGCCAATAAACACATAAAATAGTATCTTGAGAGGAACTCAGATTTCTTGAAAACAAATAAGTAAAGGCTATGTGTTGAAAGTTAGGAACATGTAATAACAATTGAGAAGCTCAATACAACGGTTAACTTATAACAAAGAGACAGCGTCCAAGCCTGTCATAATATGCGTCTTACAAAGACACAATTAGAATTTCCTTTGTTTGGGACAGGATAGGGTTGACATATAAATAATTAGTAAGAGAACAATGTACATGATTTCATGCATCTTACTGAAATATTGCCTTACACTTGAAGAAGGAAAAAATATTTTATTTTGAATCCTGTTTTCTTTCCACATATCCTAAAATTTTTTTTTTTCTGCTCTTTAGGTATTTATTAGACTGTTTTCTTTTTTTTTTGAAGAAAAGATTGTTACGCGCTTTTATACCCATAATACTATTAAAAGGTATAGTTGTGACTGGAACGCTCTGTCTTGTAAACGAAGATATTATATTCCGTAGAATACTTTTCGGGAACCGTCTAGAAAACAAGGTACTACAAAATCTAAAAGGTATTTTCTATTCGTACCTAGCAAACTTTTTTCGCTTAACAAAGTTGTCCAGATTGCGGAAAAGGGATAATCAGTTGGGAACAGGTCCGGTTGGCACGGAGATTGTCTGATGGTTTCTAGCTATAGCTTCATTACTGTGTTGAAGTTCCATTTTTCTATGAAAATTGGTATTTGCTGACTATTCCAAAAATCTCTTGCATGTAAACCTTGATGAACTAGTTTTTTTTTTTTTTTTTCTCTTTATTAACGAGCTGTGTCATATTTGACAACGTCGCTCAATAACATGCTTACATATATATAAACTTATCACATAATTATACCTTATTTCTATAAGTACCAATACATATCATATCACTTATGAATAGCAACAATGACACTATAAAGCTATGTAATTATATATAATATATATGTCGACATCGGCTCTGACCGACAGCACGGCAGCCCCGACCAGCAAATATTACATATTATGTAATACCTACTAATCGAGACCACCACGCCACACCACAAATCAGAGCCGACATATATGTCGGCTTTATCTTAGGTATAAAATAGTCTAAAAGTATACTTTTAGACTATTTTATACCTAAAATAAACAACTTATATAGTAATCGGGCCCTACTAGATGTTGGCTGGGCTAAGATCTCATTACATACGCCAACATTCGTCATGTTAAAGTTCAGAGCAGCTCTGAAGGCCCCGTTGCGCACACACTCCACGAGGAGATGATAAGTGTCTTCTACTACTTTGCAGTCTGGGCAAAGGGCATCCTCAACCTTTCGCATCAAAAAGGCGAATCTCCTGCATGGAGCGTGCCCGGAACGGAGCCTGCATGCTGTGACTACTTCAGATCTACTCAGGTCACAATTGTCTATCCAAGGTGTTCTTAGCGGGTGCGGCACAATGGTTTTATACCAGATACCCTTCTCCTTAGAACGTAGGTCAAAGTATTCACTCCACCAGTTGTAACAATGGTTTCTAATTAAGTAAATACAATCAGTAAAGTATGGAAGTATGTTCACTGTGTCTCCCTCTGTGCAGGCCTGTTTGGCCAATAGATCAACCTCGTTATTTCCAAAAATGTCGGAATGAGAAGGTATCCACTGTAATATTACAGACTTACGTTCGGCTCTCAACTCTAAAATAAGTTTTAATACGGAGTAGGCTATCGTTGTGCCTCGGATAGCCGAGGTGCAGCGAGCCAGGTGTTGCAAGGAGCTGCGAGAATCGGTAAATATTACAAATTTATCCGATTCAATGGATTTCATGTATGATAAAGCTTCATAAATAGCTATAAGTTCCGCACTCATAATGCACATATTATTTTTAATTTTGAATTTCATACAAGCATTTAATTGACTGTCAAAAATTGCAGCTCCTATCAACTCTCCGTCTTTAGACCCGTCCGTAAACAATTTGTAATATTCACTGTATTTTTTTTCCATAAACTCCTTACATAATTTTTGAATATCTGAGATATTATAAAGGCGTTTGGCAGATGTAATGCTATCAATGTATGGATATACAGTTGATGACATATCAACACTACTCATCCACGTATTTAAAGAGAACATGTCTAACTTATGGCTCGACTGGATGGGCTGTTCCAGCAAGTATTCATGCATATTTAGTAAGATAGGTACTCCCTTACCCCGCCAATATCTATTGCTTTTATGACATATAAGACTTTGCAGTAAATTTATTGTCACACTATTTTCTATAGATTTACACTTTAACCAAAACTTGCCTCCCAAGTATAACCGCCGTACATGCAATGGAGGGAGACATAGCTCACTCTCCATCACATGTATTGGAGTACTTTTGATAAAGCCTCCAATAATCCTCATAGCCTGATTTTGTATTTTATCTAACTTATACAAATTAGTTTTGCTACAATTGCCATATAAAAAGCTGCCGTAATCCAATCTACTTCTTACAATAGCTATATATATCCTTCTCAATTGCTTAGGATGGATCCCCCATCCGCATCCAGCTAGTGCCTTAAATACGTTAAGATATTTTGCTACTCTAAATGTTAACTCATTAATGTGTTTAGTCCATCTCAATGATCTGTCTACCCACATCCCCAGATACCTCACATTGTCAACAAGCTCCAACTGCGTACCATTTATGTTTATATCTAGAACCTGTCTATTTATACCCTTTTTAAAAATACACACCTTACTTTTAGCGTGAGATGCTTCTAATGCGAGGTCTGCTATTAAACGAGAGAACCGGTTTAGAGCTAGCTGTAGCGAGTTACGCCCTTGTTCAATTGTTCTACAAGTAGTGTACAAAATAAAATCGTCGGCATATTGTGACACATATACATCTCTTATTAATTTACATATATTTATCGTTGCTATATTGAAAAGCAAAGGAGACAGAGGGTCCCCTTGCCCTAAACCCCTACTCGTATTTCTGCTTATTATCATGTTGTCAACCGATACTCTTAAAGACCTTTCATTCAAAAACGACCAAAGGTACATACATATACTCGAGCCTACCCCTAGCTCATCCATAATACGAAGTAATGCATTAATATCGACATTGTTGTAGGCGTTATCAATATCTATAAAGCAACCAATAGTGACAAGATTATTAACAAAACCTAATTGAATCCTAGAAATCAAATTAGCTAAATTTTCGAATGTAGACTTTGATTTCCTAAAACCGGTTGTTTCTACGTGTAATAAATTATTGTATTCTAAATACCACTCAAGTCTATTGTTAATTATATTATGAAAAATCTTACAAACACACGACATAAGACATATTGGCCTGAGCGCGGCAGCCGACGATGAATCGCGGCCCGGCTTTGGAATTGGTATTACATATATATCACGCCATTGTGAAGGCACATAACCAATGCAAAGTATTTTATTATAGATATTGACAAGCATATCCTTACCAATTGTGGGTAAATTTTTAATCATTGAGTATGATATACCATCATACCCAGGTGACGTATCTTTGGATTTAATGCATTTTTCTAACTCGCATAATGTTATCTTGTACTCTAATTGTTCATTGTAAGAAGAAAATATTGGCCTTTTTGGCCGCACATAGTCAGGTGTTAAGTTTTGAAGAAGATTTTGAGCCATTACTTTATCAACATGCCAGTTCGAATATTTACAACCCTTAAGCCATCTCATTTTTCGCCACATATCATTTACTGTTGACGACTCATTGATAGATGAACAAAAATTGTGCCAACCCTCACTTTTAGCTTTTCGCACCAATCGCTGGCTGTTTCTGGTTTTAATTTTTAGGTTACATAAATTGCTAGGGGTCGGATTCTTTCTAAATTGTTTCAACGCTAACCGACGCTCTGCAATAGATTTAGATAATTCAGGTTTCCAATAGGGCTTTGGGGTAAATTTCTGTAAAGGATCTAGATGAAATTTTATAAAGGGTATATGCATATCAGCTGACTCATTAATAATATTCAGAAACACGTCATAGGCCGACTGTAGATCGTGTGGAAGACTAAAATCGATAAGTTTATTACGTATATATTCTTTGTATGAAGCCCAGTTAGCATTCTTATAATTCCTTTTCTTTACATACTGAGGAACGTTATTGTCATAGGACATACTTATCTTAATAACAAGATGATCACTATCTAATGTCTCATTCATACACATCCACTTAAAATATACCGCCACATCAGACGTCGCAATAGAGATATCTGGGGACGATTGATGTAAAACATTATTTACTAACTTAAAATATGTATAACTACCGTCATTTAAGGAAATCAAATTATTATCCATTAATGAATCAAATATTATCTTGCCTCTCGAATCTATCTTATTTGACCAGCTGGGATGGTGGCCGTTAAAATCCCCAAGAAATAATGTTTTTGTGCGAAACATTGAAAATAATTCGTCCCATACGTTTTGTAATATTGGCGGCCGGACATTAGGTGGGCAATATATAGCAACTATATTTTCAACATACCTACAGTTTAAAATTCTAACTCTTAATAACTCAATATTAGGATTAGAAAAGGACATGGGTTGTAATTGCGTTTTGATCGATTTGTGCGTAAAAACAGCTACTCCGCCGTATGAGTCCTCCCTATCGTTCCTATATATATTATAGTTGCTTATTTTAAGCTCAGCTTCCGGATCTAGCCACGTCTCACAAACAACCCCTATATGAATTTTCTCTCGCCATAGGAGCTGCTC
Source organism: Euclidia mi (assembly GCA_944739405.2). NCBI lineage: Eukaryota > Metazoa > Arthropoda > Insecta > Lepidoptera > Erebidae > Euclidia > Euclidia mi. The sequence continues at coordinate 89,323,536 of OX123183.2, read as the reverse complement.
AAAATCGATACATTTATTTCTAATACTTCGAGCGTTCCATTGAATAATATTTATATTAAGGCGTTTATTCATACTTAATTATATACTAAAATTAATCTTAAAAGGCAGGTCGCAGAGATACTGTACAATGTTTGTTGTCAACCACTTCATAAATAAAGATACCCCGTGTTTAATCTTAGTCACGTTATTCTCATAGTCGCTCGAAAAAGCAATATCTTTCAACAAATTTAATAATTGTAAAAACGTTAACCCGCCTGCACGCCTCTTCTCTGGTTTCGCCTTTTCTTGACCGCCCGATGGGTTTGTTGTGTTCTCCAGTACCTCCTCCGAACTAGACCCAGATAAATCCATATCTACAGCTGTTTGAAGTTGTTTCTTTTTCTTTTTTTTTAAACTAGGGTTTCTTGAGATACGCGAAGGTAACGCGGGGCTCTGTGGTTCCTCCACTGGATTAGGGGGCGTGGATACAATATCCGCTTGCTGATCGCGGTCCTTAGGTGTCGCGGTCCTTTTCAAGGCAGCTGCATACGTCATGTCATTTGAAGACTCTGATTTCGAAGGCTCTTGTGAAGGCTCCTGGGTGCTTGGTGAATTATGAGTCACTTTAGGTGGTAAATTATCTTTCTCTCGAATCGAAGCCACGGGGGCACACATGGCAGCTGCTTTTCTGTAGGTGCAATTGTATTGAGCCATAAAATCTCTAATTGTCTTTTCTCTTCGATATATAGAACATATTCTGTCCAGTGCATGATGACTACCACGACAGTTGACACAGATAAATGAAGTTGCTTGGCAATTTGAATGATTTTTTGTACACTTAGGACATACCTCCTTTTTCGCCGGGCATGAGTGAAGACTATGCCCGAATCTCCAGCATCTCGAGCATTGGGTGACTGGAAATACGTATGGTTCTACTTTTACAGTCATGCCATGTATCTTGATACTTTCAGGTAAGGTGGAACCTTTAAATGCCAATCTCACTGTTTCACTTTCAATCCATGTAGTACTCTCCGCACTCCGCCGTTTCAGACGCTTTGCCGACAGTAATTCACAAGGGCTCGAAACAGTTTCCAAAACCTCCTTCTCAGTCAATTCCAACTCCACGTCTCTGATGATACCATACGACACACTTACTTCTAAAGGCTTATGGCATCTCCAGCCCAGGTCTTGTAATTCCTTCGATGAAATTAAGCGCTCTGAACTTTCGATATCTTCAAACTGCAACAGCAACTTATAGGGGTTAATATACTTAACCCTTGAAATATCAGTTATATTGTGCTCCATTAGTAACTTCGCCAACGCAAATTGCTTAGGCAACTTCTCACCGCAAGTAACTGTGATGTCAATTTTATTTCTCTTTCTCTTTCCATCCCTTCCGACCAAAATCCATTCTTCTTCCTGATTCACCTCTCGTCCTCTTTTTGGTCTATCTAATGGTGGCTCCGGCGCCGCGGTTTCCACTTGCAGTATCTGGCTCCACTCATTGTTAACATTGGTTGTACTAATCATTTCATGATCATTCGCCTCTTCATCTACCCCGTACTCTATATCACTATTTTGAATTATAATATTATTAACAACATCATCCTCACTCAAATCTAAGTCTTCGGACATCGTTAATAAGGCGCTAAATCACTAGCGCCTGGCACTCAACCGTACATTAAGCGCAGGTACGTGTAATCACATCCGCGTACACGGCTCAACTGATGAACTAGTTAAAATGTATGAAATGATACTGCGGCATTCATGTAATTCATATGTACTATCTTTCTAGGAATGAGAGGGTAATATTTGAGAAAATGGGGACGCTTTTTATCTTGGCAAGAAATATATTTATTAAAATATTAGGGTCTCAAATCAAATTAGAATAATAATAATAAAATCTTTTAGAAACAGACCTGTGCAAACTAAATAATAATATGATTTTTATCTTTTGGTACACACATGTAAATAGTTACGTGGTGCCAAGACATAAACAGCCTTTTTTAATTTTGTGTCTCTTTTTGTCGTTCTGTCTGTGGGGTATAATTTTCAGCACTGTTTTGCACCGATTTTTATGGAACTTTTACGGGAAGTAAAAGTTTGTAGTGTAACATCCGTAATTTATCCCAGAGACATGCAGGAATCCATAGAGAAAATTTAAAAATGCCATTAGAATTACGTAACAACTAGTAGATCGGGATCGGTTGTTAAGAAATAGCCAAATGCTGTGGGAGTAACCACAGGGAACAATTTGTTTTATAGCATAGAAAGACAAACGAACAAGCGGGTCACCTATGGTAAGTAATCACCGCTTCCCATAGACACCTGCAATGCCCGAAGGATCACAAGTGGCTTGCCTATCTTTTAAAAAGGAATATGCTCGCTTTTTGAAGATTCCGATGTCGAACTGGTTTAGAAATACCGCTGCAGGTAGCTGGTTTCACAGTTTGTTATTATTGTTTCATATTATCGGCAGCCTTAAAAGAAAGTACATTTAGAATAACTACTATATAAATAAGTATTTAAAGTGCGCTCTACTGTTTGGTGCACTCTTTTCCTTCTGTCATCCATACAGTGACTATCTTTCAAACTTAAGTTTTATGCTCTGTTTGAAGTAGTTGTAACTTGATGAAACATGCGTAAAATATGCATGTTTCACCAAAATATCGTCGCTGCAGAATCCATGGACTTTTATTTTTGTATGTAACGTTTTTACTTTGAGATCTACAGTGAACCTATTATAATAACCTATCACTTTATTTGCCTATTTATCTTTAGCTGAAGAATATCCTTCTTTAGAAAGTGTAGTTCGCAGTTTTACGGACGAAGATAATAAATTGGCATAATTTCAAGGGCCTCAGGGTGACATTGCTTATACATATACATACATACATAGACTCACGCCTGTTTCCCCGAAGGGGTAGGCAGAGGCATATTAAACGCCCACTTTTCGCCAGTGTTTTGATCCCACGTAATAGGTGGCGAGCCTATTGCCGCTTATCGGGTATATATTTTGTTTGCCAGAGCCTCGTCCGTTGATTGGCAGGTGCACCACTTGCAGGTGAGGTTGGCTTGGGACCCTAAGTTCTTGGTGGGAACCATATTCACCCTATGCTTATACTTATTCCTCATTATGTGCCTATAACACTATGAATAACGCACGCTTATAGAATAAGAAATATATTTTACAATTGTAATACAAATCGGTCAAATTTTGCGGCGCCGGCGCCTGTTTGCCAAACATTCTAGCATAACTCCTCTGGAAAAACGTTTCAATTTTATTATAAATATGTCATCTAATTTGTTACGTAATTTTGCCGTTTACTTATTATCATTTTATTGTAGTAACCCTTGTACAACGTTAAATAATTCACGGTTGGAGGTATAAATTGTAAATACACTATTTAAAATTAATGGCGCGTTAGTCGCTTGTCAGGCTTTTCTTATTGGCTGCGCTCATTCGCGACTGTACTTAACATCCTTATCGCGACAAATTTAATCCATGGTCGTATTAAAACACTCAACGTTGACAAGACAACGCTGGCTTGTTTTAATAATTGACCGTAAAATGTAATATATTTCCAAGAAACTCTCTGTAAAATTACTTTTATTCAAGGATCAAAACTTGTTATCAACTTAACAAGTTTTCTAGTTGTAAAGTCTTACAGTTTAGTTTAATCGCCTAGGAGTCTAAGGCATTGTGTAGATCTATTGTAACCAGGTTCTTAGAGCTTCTTCGAGATAACTCGAAGTCTTAAGTAGACGCGGCGCGCGGCGTGCCTCGTAAAGCCTACAACAATACCTACAACTTTATAATTCATATTGTACTGCAATATTGGCAGATGTAGGCGCGTATTACGAATACTTTTCCGTTTGAAAATTTGTTTTTTAGTTAAGTTCAAAATTTACTACTTCTTTTAACACTTCTAGCTTGTTCCAATTATGTTACTGTTGTAACAGGGCGCCCTCAACACTTGAGTGGAACTAACTCAGAAGTAGCGTAATGAGTTGATATTAAACACCACGACCCTTCGATTATGAAAACAATGCGGGAATAATTATTAATTGGGTTGCTGCTTATGACCCCAGACTCAGAAATTGAGTCTCTCCTGATTGGCAAAAGCTTTAAGAATAAGCATGATATACTCTACGGATTTGCTACTACCATAGCACTCGGTTCCTTTATTCACTCCCCCTGAATTTTTCGTTCGCCCTTTTATTGAATAGTAATCTCTCTTCTAACCTACTACACAGTTTATTTTTAACCTCTTCAGTTAATTTTATCCAACGAAAGGGGAAAACCCCTTCGTCAGAACCACTCACGTTTTCTAAGATAATACTATAATATTGTATAATTTTGTTGGCATTTCATAATCAGCGATCTGAATTTCAACTGTAAGCCGAAACGAAAACGACGAGGAGGAAGCAAAAATAAAATGGTCCTGTAATGGGAATGTAGCGGAACAAGCAAACTAGTAAAAAAGTCACTCTTCCCGGTAGCAAGGCTTTGTATTAAATGAAGCTAAGGTCGCCGCTTCAAATAAGAAGCAAAAAATCTAAAATGATGCGGATAGTCTCAAGATATTATATACACAACTAGATGTTGCCCGCGTTTTCTTAGTGTTAGACAGAAACAGCGGCATTTCTTAGACATTTTAAGTTTCTTTTCTACCACATTAGGAATGTTATATTAAGAACCTTTCTTGGATTAAGGCATCTAGATATATTATAACATAAAGGCCGCATTTCTTCTTGTCTGTCTTCTTTCTTTATTTTCGTGTGAGTGTGAGGACATCTCTAGTACCGGAATTTTCAAGCCGCCTTAAGGCTTCTGACATGGCCTAACGATCCTTGTCCTGAGACAAGAACCGGAACGACAGCTTTACGTGCCCTCCAAAGCACGGCCGCATTGTCGGTCTGTATGAACGCGATGAACTCAAAAACTCCAGAACGGAATTCAGTACGGTTTTCTCCAATAGATAGGGAAGGTTAAAGTGCTTAATTCATTCGGATGGAGCCGCGGGCGAAGACTTGTTTGATATATAATAACTAACTGACCCGGCGAACTCCATATCGCCTTTTTAAGGTCTTTTTTCTTATTCCTTTTTTTGTAGACCGCTTTTCCAGGAAATTGAGAACAAAGTTACCAAAGTTTATAAGGGTATACAAACGAAGGGTTCCGTAGCTAAGAAAGGCAAAATCAGACCTCTTATAGATTCACCATGTCTGTCCGTATGTCACAGCCGTTTTATTCCGAAATTATTATAACTACGCCTTTGATAATTGGTACGATTTTTATATAAACATGGAAACGGAATGAAATTAAGGGGGGCTATCCCTACGTGGAACTGACGTGAAAATATTTTTTCCATGACTAATGATAGATCTTTGAAATGCTTTTGAGGTTCCTAAAACCATAGTTTCGCAAGGTCAATCATTTAAAAGATAGACGGTTCCAATGTGGTATAATGACTGCACCACCGCTCCTCCCCTCACTAACTTTTTAAGCAAGAGGGCGGCAAATCTACATGCTGTAGATCGTAATAAAAAGTCCAACGAAAATTGGTTTGAATAATGTATGTACACAGCAGTTTTTGAGAAACATCACATGTTCGAAAACCGCAAATATAACTTAGTCCTTTATGCAAACACTATGAAAGACAAAGTTATTTGTGCTCGCAACACAGTAGTAGTGGTATATAGTTAGGTACAGATAATGGATATGATTAGTGTATATGGAACCCTTCGTAGGCGAGTCCGACTCGCTTTTGATTAAATATTTTGAATCCGGTATGCGCCTGGCGTGGACAACATAACATAACTTCACGCCTTTTATCCCCGAAGGGGTAGGCAGAGGTATTACACACCCACACTTCGCCAGTTATGTTTCGGTCCCAATGTAATAGAGGGCGAGCCTATTGCCATCTTCCAGGCACATTAAGCGAGCGATAATTAACATTTATAAAGCACACATAACTTCGAAAAGTCAGAGGTATGTGCCCGGGTACCTACCTAGGGATCGAACCCAAAACCGTCTCAGCAGTCCGCTGTTTTACCGCCGTTTCCGTTAACACGATGACACGATAACTGGTGTAGTGATGTGTAATGATTAAATTACTAATATGGATATTTAATGGGGTTGGTGGTAAAAGGTTGAAAATTAAGAGTTGTTTGTATTTTCTAATTTCACATCATAAAAAAAAAGAAAAATAAAGCCGAAAAATAAAAAAAAATATTCTTTTGTGCTGGCCACCCTTATGATTTAGGGGTTTGAAAAATAGATTAAGACCAAATCTCAGGCCTACCAAATATACATGCAAAATTTCATACAAATCGGTCCAGCCGTTTCGGAGGAGTATTTTAACTAATACTGTGACACGAGAATTTTATATAATACTAGTTTTTGCCCGCCGCTTCGCGCGCGTTAAATTCGGGGTAACACAAATCTACTTTCAGTCTCAAGTTATGTGAAGGCACTCCTGATTATTCTAAAGACTTCAGAAACTCTATAGGGTACAAAGTAGCTCGGTCAATATTTATGACACTATAATTATACCTACCATTATATCTACCGAAAGGTACATAATAACCTCGCCTTGCATACAGTCAAATGCCAAAGCCATGTTCCAATACATGTCCAATATATATCTATAAACACTTTCGCGTTTATAATATTAGTAGAGAAAATCGTTTCAGCCGTTTAAATGTAGTATATAATTATAAGTTTATATAGGTATGCGAACAATGTAATCACCGTGCACAATATGACATTATGTATTATGTGTCAAGGTCAGTACTGACAAATATACGCACATGCGCACTCAATTATTATAGTGCATGCGTTCTTACTTCAATCAAGAGGTAAATTTGTGCCGGACAAACTTCTAGCCTCCCTACAATCCCTCCCAGTTTAATTTTTGCATCTTGTGTTAGCCTATGTCCGTCTCCATGGTCCAGTATATCTCTATATCAAATTTCAACAAAATCGGTTCAGCCGCTTTAGGGTGAAAACGGAACATACATACATACATACACACTTTCGAATTTATAATATTATATATTATAGATTATCATGATATAGTGAGATCGGAGGTCCCGGTTTCGATTCCAGGGTCGGGAAAAGTGTAACTGGGTTTTTCCGAATACTCAGTAGCAGCCTGGAGTCTGGTGATGTGCCCGGTAACGGCAATAGGCTCGTCCCCTATTACGTGGGACCTAAAAATTCATGGCGAAATGTGTGTGTAATATTTACATCACTGCCTAACCCTTCCGGGATACAGGCGTGAGACTATAAATAAAATACATAAATATTATGATAATAAAAGCTGTAACGAGAATTTGTTGCATTTGTGCTGTAATGAATACAGCTATTTGTATCTTATTCATTGCAAATTGTATTAGTCATGGATAAACATTAGATATTTGAAACACTTTAAACAACCATCTCCACCATTTTATTAAAATTTCGCCTTATAACTAAAACATTACTATAAGGAGAAAAGTTAATTATAATAATATATTCTACCACGTACACACAACATCATCTAGTTCCAAACTAAGCAGAGCTTGTACTATGGATGCAAGATAATGGATAAACATATACATCCCCTCAACTGTCGAACATCCTTAATTTTGTTAAAAGATACAAAATATACATAGAAACACCCAGACCAAGATAACCATCGACCTATGTTTATGCATAGCAGTCGTTTACACTCCCGCTACGCCACTGGGCCGTCAAATCTAGCGGCTGAGTCAGTATTTGTCTACGGAATTCAATATTCGATCTGTAGATTTTAGATTCGTTTTTGACATATCAATGTCAAAAACGAATCTCGAATATCAAAATCCATGTATGGATCGGATATTGAAAATGGCCGTATTCCTAATAGGCTTCATTATAGATCACTAATCATACCGAAGAACGATGAATATGGCTGCCATTATTTCTTTGTTAGGTGAATAGTCTCAGACATACGTAATTTAATTTATTAGCTGTAAGCCGATAAAAATGTATGGTTATTACAACGGCAAATAGTGTTCAATATGATTCTCCGAAGTACTATTACAAAAGTGGATTATATTTTACCGGAAACCATGGCTCATTGTATATTATTTAGTATAACGTGGATAATTTACCTATAATTGTTGAAAAGGAATCCTGGACTAAATTAAACTAGACAACCATAACTTAGCTCAACATAAATCATTCTTACTGCATAATCAGTAAGAATATCAACTATTATCGTATTATTACACTTACATAGTTACCAACGGTCAAACAGCAAGATTTTCGTGTAAAATATAAATGCTATTGTATATTTATTTCTAAAGAGAAACAAAATTCTCTAACCCTCGTGCTGCAACTTACCGGTATAAATAAACATTAACAACATTAATTTATAAGCAGAGTCGCAAGTACATAAAGCACTTGGCTTGTCTTTGTCAGATGAATACAGCCTTATTAATGAAAGCGTCATAGTACCCAAGTTATACTCTCGTCAGATGATATTCTGTATGTGGTTAACTCTCCATCTGCAAGTTGTCGAGTGTAAACAAACATTCAACGGGTATAACTTAGTTACAATACAATGTCGTGTATCGCGTTGTATTCTACATTTACAAGTCAAGTCGCTGTTATAATTATTCAATAAAAGGAATCATTTGTCAGCGCTGTCCAAACGTCACCAAGTTGGCGATTGTGATGACTAATGCGACAATGTTCCAACCATTTGCGTCAAATCCTCTTATTGCCTACTTTTTACCAGGTGTCGTAGAACCATTATTCACTCTTTTGTACCGCTGTTGCTTTGTCTGTTCAACTGAAATTAGTTATTAGTCAGATTTGTGCCGTGGTATTTGTTTATATACTGTTCGCTTGGTTTGTCGATCTCATTCAGTTCTGTTTACAGTAAGTAGACACATTCAATTTATGGGTTGCGCAAAGTGTTGTCCTTTGTGGGAATCGACTCCACGACACTCAGAGCAATGTTAAAAGATGAGGTATCCGCTTAAACTACTATCTACTAGGTTTTTCTTTCGGTCAAATAGGCTTACGTTGAAGTTGTATACTCTACTACTTCGTTACCAACGTTGTACTAGAATACTTGAAAATTATTTGAGTGGCAGCCGGCTACCATGATATTGGAGAAATACTGGTGTGGTCGATATTAGGTGGTTAGTATTAAGTTTGTTACCACAGCTCAGAGCGTGCATTCGAGCAGATTTGTTTATTCACTGTTATTAAAAGGAGCGTGTGACCTATACAAAGATAACTCTTAAGGTGCCGAGTACAGCTACTGAGTTGAGCTGTTGCTGTCACTGTCGGATTCTATACATAGAAGCGTGACGACGACGGGACGTTCAGAACTTAAAAAAAAAACATGAAATAAATTAATTACTTGTATTGATTGGATTTAAAAAAATAAAACAGTATTTCGTTAGTATATTGCTTGTTGAATAATTTGTCAAAGAATCAGAATGATTGTATGTATTTTAATATGGTTTTTATAATATTAATAAAAATCGTTTATTTGCCAGAATGTAGTTGTACATAGTATGGTGTTGATTCTGTTGTAGTCCATTACATTCTACCATAACATATGGTGTGCAAATGTTTTACTTATTTCTATAATATTTTGGACATAAAAAAAGTACGGGTAGATCCTTAATAAATTCTAAGCTGATTTTTAATATAATATTTTTATGTATACTGTGAACTAATAAATTATGCCAAATTAAATGTATATATGTATTATCTTAAGTCATTATTTCTATTATTTGATATATGTCATTTATTATAATTAGGGTGAGCGTCCGTAATTATTTTATGTCAAAGCATTAATTATTTAATATATAATATTGTCAATTAGTTTATACAATATTGAGGTATGCCATTCTTTCCTCATGATATGATATAAATTCCCTTAAATCATAAAAGCACTTTTCTTTTAACCATTGCGTTAATTTTTTCTTAAATAAATTTAAAGGTAAACACTTAAAGGAATTGTCCAATTTGTTATAGACCTTTATAGCAGTCACGTAAGAATTTCTTCTATACAATTCAAGTCTACATAACGGTATACAAAGTTTATATTTATTTCTTGGAGTTACAGTTCGTTTGGTTACATCAATGTGCTTAGTAAAATATGTTGGATGCTGTTGTACAAAGAGGCATGTTCTCTGATGTACATAGATGGCAGGGGCAAAATATTAATTTTTTTAAACAGTGACTTGCAACTCTCTGTAAACGAGGCTCCACAGATTGCACGAACACATTTTTTTTGCACTCTAAATACCTTTATCATATCTACTGAGTTACCACATAATAAAAGACCATATGAAAGTACGGATGACACATATCCGTGATATGCACACATAGCTGCTTCTGTAGAAACCGTGATACGAAGTCTTTTTATTGCATACACGAATCTGTCGAGCTTATCACAGACGTGATCGATGTGCGCCTTCCAATCGCAGTGTTGGTCTACTCTTATGCCTAAAAATGTTGTGTTTGCTACTTGTTCTATCGCAGTATTATCATACTTAGTATTTAACATTATTGGATTTCGTTTGTGTGTCTGGAATTGTATCATTTTTGTCTTTGCAATATTTATCTGTAGGTTATTTGGTTGGAGCCAGTCTATTGTATTATGTATTGCCTCATTAATTTCTGTTTCATATGTGTCTTTTTTTTCACCTTTCACAATAAGAGTAGTATCATCAGCAAAAAGGATTGTTTTGTGTTTCGTAATGTTTGGCAGGTCGTTAATATAGATAAGGAACAAGAATTGTCCCAATACACTTCCCTGCGGTACCCCAAAATTGTTTCGTCTAAAGTCACTTCTGTGTATACTTTTCTTATATTTATGAATTTTTGAAATTTCTACGCATTGAGTTCTGTCACTTAGGTAGTTTTTTAACCACTCGCTAGCCTTTCCCTTTATTCCATACTTTTCTAATTTGTGTAAAAGCAATTTGTAGTCTACAAAGTCGAATGCCTTGCTCATGTCTAGGAAGATCGCTGAGACAGGCAAGCCATCGTTTATAGCCTTTGTAACAATTTTGATCAGATTGAAGCATGCGGATGATGTGGTGCTATTTTGTCTAAATCCAAATTGTTCCTGTTTAAGAACGCCATGATTAGTACAAAATTCCTCGAGTCTTTTCAACATAATCTTTTCAAAAAATTTTGACATGATGAGTATGAGTGTGACTGGCCTATAATTGTTCATGTCAGATTTGTCCCCTTTTTTGAATATCGGTTTCACAATTGATTTCTTTAGTAAACATGGAAAGCTACCTTCTTCAAAAGACAAGTTTATTATATAACTTAGCGGATGACATATACTTGGTTCGCATAATTTAATGGCATTTGTTGTAATGTCATCAATACCTACTGCTTTAGTGTTCTTAAGGTTTTTAATTGTTCCATATATTTCTATCGCATCAGTAGACTCAAGGAAAATTGTTTCACGGTTGCTTATACCAATAGATTTATTTATTTCATTAGGTTTGTATTTGAAGTTATTTTTGTTTGTCAGATTTATATAAAATTCGTTAAACATGTCACTCATATCCTTAGGATCGTCATACGTCTCATTATCTTTAATTATCTTATGAATCTGCGTTTTCATGTTTTGGTTATTTACATTTTCATTAATTATATTCCTCGTAGCTCTACACTTATTTTTATTGTTATCTATGTATTTTTTATTTTGTAATTGTTTAGATTTGTATATGCATTTTTTGAGTATGTAAATATAGGATTGGTATTTATTATGACTTATTTTTCCTTTTGTATTACTGTACTGTTGGCTAAGGTAAAGACATCTTTTCCTTACACATGATCTCTTTATTCCTTTCGTTAACCATCTATTGCATCCCTCATTTGTAGTCATTTTGATTGTATGTTTTGGAAAACACAGATCGAAGAATAGTTTAAATATGCTGTGACATTCTGCAAATGCTTCTTGTAAATTATTTTTTTCATAAACATCTTCAAAGCTAAGGGCTGATATGCAGCTAAAGAATTTGTCTATGTTTTCTGTACTATAATCTCTAATACTTTCATACCAACTACATATTTCGTATTTTTACAGCTATTTAGCCAAAGAGTTTGACCTGTTTCGTGATCAGATAAGGCAAGGTGGTGCACTTCTGCTTTAACATTCTTAATGTTGCTTGCTATCTGATCCAGACATGATAATTTCCTAGACCCCAACGGTCTTAATGTGTAACTCAAAGTTATTATTTTTTAATATACTCTTCAGCTCTTCACAACTCTTGTTTGGCCTTAAGATGTCTAAATTCCAATCACCACAAAGAATAATGTTTTTATATCTCCTATTAATTCTTGCTAACAATTGCTCTTATTTTTCTAGGAATATTTGTGGATTGCTATTAGGCGTTCTATATAAGCAAATAACCATAATATTATTTATAATTAACCCTTATTACGTGGGACTAAAGTATATCTGGCGAAAGGTGGGTGTAGAAATACACCTCTGCCTACCCCTTAGGGGATAAAAGGCGTGACGATATGTATGTATATGTATTATTTATTATTACCCCACAACATTCAAAATTAAATTTACATGATAAATCGTTAATATTTGGTAAAGCTTTATATTTTAAATTACTATTTATCATAATACATGTCCCTCCACGGTTAGTGTCGCGTGAAAACGAGGCGACTAATTTATAACCAGGTATTTTAAAGAGCGTTTCGGTACCTCTTTTAATGAACGTTTCTGTCAAACGAATAACATCTACTGCCAAACCCTTTTTTGCAAACTCTTGAATAGCACATGTCAATTCTTCAGATTTGGTTATAGCACCAGCAATGTTCTGATGAAATATTTTAAAATTAAAGTCTAAGTGATGGGCGAAAACATTTTGTGCCCTGTGGAGTTAACTGTGTTTTAGAATTAATATTTAAATTTGGCGTTATTTTTTTAAAATAGTATGGTATGGTTCCTTTATTGTGAGACTCAGAATCCCTCATCAGCCTTTAACAGTCCACTGCTGGACTAGGCCTCTCCTTTTAAAGGAGGAATTGGCCTACTACACCACGCTGGCCAAACGGGTTGGTATAGGGTTTGTATCAAGTTTTCCTTCTCTTACAGTGATGTTCTCTGCATAGTATGCTCCCTTTGTCGGCTCTTACGACACCCATGGGATGATATGGGGTGGTGACATTTCATATTCTTAATCCGTCACCACACGGACAAAGAGACTCAGAATGTCTAGTTGCTAATTTACTCCCAGGTGAAGCCTTAGGATGAGCTTCTTGACAATTACCCTTTAAACAGTTTTTATTTGATGAGAAATAGAATGGAATTGTGCCTTTTTGGGCATAGTTGTGCACTCTAAATTAGCTTCCTTACATGTTAACCACTTTTTTGGACATAAAAAGTTCTTATCATAATAGCATATGTCCACATGAAGGTTAATTTTTTTACATAAATCCATTAAATAATATTTTCTAGTGTACAGATAGTTAGAATCAATATTTATATACAAGCAGTTTTTGAAATTGTTGCATATATTTCTTAAGCTACTATTTAGCATGTTTTCATTTAAATATTACTCGTTAAAATATTTTTTTAGAGGTATCTTTGTGATTTTTTTCTATCGATTAAAGTTAGTTGTATTATGTTTTCAAAACAGTACTTAACTAGAGTATATCCTGAAGAATATAATATTCTGATTGTGTTAACTGCATTGAATCATATACTTAAAAGCATTACAAAACTCGCGTTTAGCTCTTGCAGTCCCCTTGAGATCTAAAATTGAATTTAGTACGTAAATCTGCGTTTAGGGCCTATATCGTCGTTGTGGAGCGAAAACTCACTAAGTAATAATATTACTAAAAATTGGTGAAAATTAGTTATTGGTGTCAAGCTGTCTAAAAGTATATTATCTACCTTCTAAATTAATATTTAAAGCTGTTTTTTTAATAATTTCGGGGTTATAAGAATGCGGTTACTACCTAACTACTCAATCAATGGGAACAATATACACAAAAAATAATTAAAAGACTTGGTTAAATCTCATATTAGATCGTTTAGGCAAACTAGTACCAATATTTTATTCGCAATGTCACTAAACGTACTTAATTACTTTTCGTTGGAACATGTTTTGACTTGTAATTCACTAACAGCACTTAGTGACTTTTCGCAGACACAATATTGATGAGTTCTATAATTCCCTTATGAGAAATAGTCACCAACATATCTTAAGTATTTTATCATCTAAACATTATTACTTAATTCTTCATATTTTTAAAAAGCACATTCACTAAAGAACTTTTTTTATTTATAATCGTAGCAAATTGACAGGTTTGACCTGCTGTCGACTTAATCGCACTTATTTTCGTGTTTGCGTGGCGCTAAGTGTGACATTACGCATGTTGTACTTGATTTAAACGGCTGCATTTTATGGGTGAATCATGGAAAAACTACTCAATACTTATTATCACTTGTGCGAGAAAAAAGCAGAGGTGAAGAACATGTAAGTAACATTTTAAAACTTCTTTATCCATAATTTATATCTATTTCAAACATCCACCCGCCCCGGACTGGCCTACCGGCCCGCGGCGGACCGGTAGGCCAGTCCGGGGCGACAACGTTAGACGTGACAAGGTTGCAACCGCCCTTTCATGCAAATGGAACCGTCCACCAAGACCTCAGCAAATCGGGGCACTCCATCAGTCCCAGTTGCCAAACGAAGAATGCGCCCCCTGCGCCAACTGAGTGGCGGAAATTTAGCCTCCTTAATCAAAACGAGGTCTCTAATCGTGGGTGGATCGGTTTTGTCGGTCCACTTAACGCGTTGCTGGAGTATGTGTAAATATTCCAAATTTCAGCGTTTCCAAAAGCTCTGAGTAATCTGGCGTACCAATTCAAAACGCGAGAGACGCCCAGGTCTCGTATCAATATAGGGGTACTCAGGCAAGGCGACAAGTGGGTGACCAATAAAAAAATGGCCCGGCGTAAGAGCTTCCATTTCGTACGGATCTGAGGAGATCGGGCACAATGGCCTAGAGTTCAAAACGGCCTCAATCTTACAAAAAACATTTGCGAGTTCTTCAAATGTAAGCACTGATTCACCAATTGTCCTGCGCAAGTGTGTCTTGGCCGATTTTACAGCGGCCTCAAATATACTACCCCAGTGTGGACAATTTGGTGGGGAAAACAACAAATTTATCCCACGTCGGGCAAGCCTATGGCCTATATCAATCTTGTTGGTCTCAAGGAAGTTAAGTACATCATTCAAATAATTGTAAGTGCCCTTGAAGTTAGTGTCGCAATCAGCACGAATCTAGGAAGGCAGACCTCTGCGAGATACAAATCTGTCAAATGTGGCTACAAACGCCTCGGTCGTAAGCGAGGAGACCAGTTACAAATGTACGGCCTATGTGGAGAGACAAACGAAGACGCACAAGTAGGCCCGTAAGGGCCTGTTCACGAGATCGGTCTAAGCGGCAAGCGGCGCGGCAGGGGCGATGTACATGGCGCGTTTATTCTCGCGGCGCGCGGCCGCAACGGAGTAACGTGCGCCATGTACATCGAAAACGCTCGCCGCTACCGCGCGCCGCTGTAGGTCGTGGCAGGGCCGTGACAGTCTTGCTGTCTCGAAGTGTTGACGTTTTTACCAAAAAGGGACCAGCGTAGTCCGTGCCAACACTGGCAAACGTCCTGCTCTCTTTTACGTGATCTGCAGGTAAGTATCCTATTAAGGGCTGCATGGTAGAAGCCTTGAGCTTATAACAAGGGATGCATCGAAAGACTACACTACGAATAATTTTTCGGGCAGACAAAATCCAAAACTCGCGTTCCAAAATGGCCAACAGAGCATTACAACCAGCATGCGAATTGTGAAGGTGTCGGTCAGTTACCAACAAACGAGGAAGTATCCAAATCTGCGTTCGAGACCATTCAATTTCGGGTCGACTCAACCATTCCGGACCCCACCACAGCGAATGGCCCATCAAACTAGGCGTGAAGCATCCGCGCGAGGCACAATCACCAGGGTTGAGCTCACCTGGCACGTACTGCAGAAACAAGCCTAACTTCATAATTTGGATTTAGGAAACACGATTAGCGACAAATACTTCCAAAGTGTGGACAGATGCCTTCAAGCAACAAAGAACAATTTGGCTGTCTGTCCAGACGTAGGTCCCATAAATATTAATTGATTTACCCAAAGTATTAGACACGTGATTCAATAATCGTACAAGTAGGGCTGCTCCCGAGAGCTCCAATTTCAGAATGGTCAAAGATGTCCGAAGGGGTGCAACCTTACTCTTTGCCATGATCAGGGAAACCCTCACCTGACCAGAGGCACTGACTGTGCGCAAGTACACCACGGCCGCGTGACCACGTTCCGAAGCATCACAAAACCCGAGAAGGATTGCCTTGTACTTCCCGGGAGGAAGGATGGGACGAGGCAAGGAGATCTCATTGACGGCAGGAATGGAGCATACAAAAGAGGTCTATTCCTCAACATGAGTACCGCGAAAAGGTTCATCTCAACTCAATCCTGCTGTCCAACGGTTCTGCAAGAAGCATTTTGCCCAAAATATAACAGGACAAATCCAACCGTTCGGATCAAAAGTTCTGGCGACAGTAGACAACACGAGACGTTTAGTCCAAAAACAAGGCAATTTCAAGATTATTACCAATTATTAAACACAAGCCAAGAAGAACAATTTGCTAACCCTTTGCAAAACAGACATTATACCCGTAACTTCATGCCTAGTTTCAGTCTTTACCGGTGTGTAAGCAACCTAACCAGAATGATAGGTTGCCAGAACCAGATGTTTTGGATAACACGGATGATGAAGATATTTAACAGTATTTTATATATAACTCTTCTCATGCCTAATTTTATAAAATGACTTTCCCGAAATAAACGTTAAATTATTATTATAAAAATGTGGTTTTATTATACTCCCTTTTTTAGTTCCTTGATAAAATAAACTGAATAAATCACTTAGTTACAAAAATGTATATTTAAAAATCCTTTACTAAACAAAGTAACAAAATATAAATAATTAAGAAGCAAAAAAATACGTTTCCCAGCTTGAAAAATAACGAAATTACGTGAATATATAACTAAATACCAAAAAAAGTATTTTTTTACTTTTGCGAAAAATCATTAATTCAAATATAATCGAATTACTAAAGCAGATGTAAAATTTATACATTTTAAATTATTTATTTAATTTTATTTACATATGATACTTATTTTGGTCATAGACATCGTCTTTCTAATCCATTTAAGAGTTATTTAAGTTCTAAGCTTCAAAATATTTTACAAGCGATTATCTCAAAGTTTCTTTTTTGTTAGTTAGTGAGTTTTCGCTCCACAACGACGATATGGTAATTTTCAAAGATAGCAGCAACTGTAGACCGACAGAGCAATTCAAAATGAACAATCCACAAATAAATAATAAATGAAACTATTTCCATTAGATGAAACTCATATAATCTGTATTGGGCTTTAAAGTCTGGCGAATTTCAAAATTAACGTGCTGAGTCTTAGATTAAATAATCCATATCAATGTAAGATATCTATGTAGAATTTGCTTTTGTTGGGGTTAGCTATTTACACTCTCGAGTTGAGAATTTCTGTAGCTTACTCAAGAGACTTGTATTTATATTATAAATAGCTGAAATATCACCTGCACTCTGAGAAGTTACAAGATTATTAAATACATATATTTACATTTAATAGTTTATTGACTAAGGTATAAGCACTTTGCTATTAGTTTTAAACTCGCTTATACCATACTATAATTATTATTTTCAAAACTAAGAATTTTAGTGCCCTACTGAGTACAGTATGACTTCTATAGATAATTAATGTTTTGGTTTATTTGACAGGACGAAGACAAATTTAAATAATTTAATAATATATATATATATATATATATTTAACTAAATTTGGGTTTCAGAATTAAAATTATATTTTCTTATTAAATCTGTTTGCAGAAATTACGCAAGGATTAGTGCATGGGTCATGAGTGCCATGACTGGTGTGCTTTAGTTTTAAAATGTCTATTTTGTCACAACTTTCTTGATTTGAAAAGTAAAACAGGATATACTGCTGCAGCAGATATAAGATGTAAAATCACTATTTATACTTCACATGACTTTCCGCAGACCACATAAGTGGTCACTTTGTCGAAGGCGATTCCATGCATAGCGCAAACCATGGGAACAAGCAACTTCAAATTTTGCACCAATAGTAGTATTCTTGGAATGTATGTACTCTCTAAGGGCTCCTTCACACGACAACGATTCGTGGTTTGACAAATCGTCTTTATCACAATTCGTAATTTTTTTGACGGAGGTTTCGCTTTTTATGTCCTGTCCACACGCAACATGAATTGTCAAAAAATACAGACATGTTTTAAACCACATATCGTCTTATAAAAATTACGTTCATCAAAAAGTACGACTTTTGTCGTAGTGAACGAAACGCATACGGTAGTTAATTCAAGATTTATATTTAGTATCATCGACACGATTATTTTAACTAATGCATGCATATTGCAAATGCAATATGATTCACCTTCAGGTATCCTGGTTTTGATGAATTGTCAATAAATTTGTGAATAAGCCATAAGAATGGGTATAATTCTAGAGAAGTTTCATGTGCAATCAAATATATGATGCATTCGAATAAAGCCAAAATAACATCTGTACTTGCATCGATTGAATTAGCACTAAATACCGGCGAAGTACATGAAAATATTATCGAGTTGCTATTATTTGGCATCGCTCGACAAATTTTTGACAACTTTACCGCGGTCAATAAAATTTTTATCAAAAAGAAAAAGAAACCTGGTATAACACGGACTGCGACAAAGGAATTACAAAATCATTAAAAAAGTTTCAGTGGATTTGGTCAGAACCCTTTTCCCTGTGTACAATAGAGGCAATTGGAATAGGGATTTTATACCTCTGAAGTAATTGTACATTTATACAGGCTGTCGCGAGAACGATTATGTTTACCTTCAATTTCTTTCAAGGTTTTGTGCACTTATTATTTACTTACATTTCTAAGAATTATTTAAGTTGGAGGCAAGAATATTTGCATATTAATAAGACCCAATTAAGTAATGGTAATTCATAAAAACAGAAACCCTATGTGATCTCTTTTTGCCCGTCCATTCGTCTATCTCTGAAACCATTTTTCTTAAGTATTTGTTTTAAATTGATTAAATAAAAATTACTATTAAACACTTAAGTAGGCTTTTTCTTGCTGTGTCAGTTCAATAAACAGTTGTGACCATGCATGTGGGATTCTTAGACTTCCATTTCTAATCATAGTCAAAATTCATTTCATCACAGAATTCATCTATTCAAATCCATAATAGGAATATAATAGTAATTTATTTATTCATCTTTCTACAATAATAGTATTTGTACTTCTAAGGGTAAATATGTTCTAGATTACAGTGGGTGTCTGTACTAGGTTAAACCTGTGCCACATAGGTTACAAATCAACAGTTATGAACATTTTTTACAACCTGACTACTAAGCAATTGTTTTTTTGTATGCAACATATTTATAATTATCATACATAGAAAATCTTATCAAGCTAGACCGTATGGGTTCATGGTAGAACATTTTATATGAATTTTTGTATGGACCCTAAGTGTTTGAGTCGAATTCGCACCTGCCGGGTTAATACTATCTTGTGATTTCTTTAACATGAAAATTTGAGTAAATTTTTATGTCATAGCTTATAATATTTTTATAGTGTGGAGGAAGAAAGGTGTGGTGTTCCTCCAACTAGAGGGAGGATCCTCTAACCAGGCTGGGTGATCGTGCCTGGTGGACTGTCAGTCGGACGGACGTATTTCAGATGTTGTATATGTACAACTCGGCGTGCGAACTCTGCTTGCGCGATTCAGCACCTTGTTTTCCGTCGCATTGTGACCGATAGGTGTCGCCGGATTGTTGTTGAGACTTTCGTCGTCGCTCGCTAGATGGCCTCAGTTGTATATAACTACCGCTACAATAGCAATCTCGGTGACCGAATATGTTTGCAATCAGTGTTGCGCGTTTACAAAAAATAATTTTATTAAGTACCTACCTAAATTATTTATATAAGAGGGTTATTTAAAACTAAGAAATTAATGTTAACATTCATCTTAAAACGTTCTCTTGTTACGTAATTACAAACAATTGGCTGTGTACTAAAATTTCCAAGATATTTAATACTAAAAGAGATAGGCGCTCACTTACTTATTATTTACGAGAAGATTACACGATACATGAAATATTAATATCAGCAGATTTGATAAAATTAATTTTAGATGAAGAAATAATTTACTGCAACAATTTATAACACTATAGTACTATAGTAAATATCGCGTTTAGTAATTATGTGGGTTCGATCGGTTCGTGCCATTGACGGTAACCTACAATAGCCAGGTCGCCCAAACTGGCATCTGCGTATTATTAGTATTTTCGGGATAAAGAAACGCGAAACGGGGGTAAATTGTCAGTAACTTGCGTTTGAAGTAGAGAGAGTATTCTTTGGTACTTATAGCTGACAATGGCTGATTGCAGGAGATTTCATTGTCATTGCAGGAGATTTATACCAAACAAGGCAGAGTCTGTGTCAAAGTAATCGGGTATATTTGTTTATAATCAAATCTATCGAAGGTTTTTATAAATTGCACCTAGACACAGTACAGATTGTCTCATAAAAATCCTGAGCAAGAATTGATTACAATACCACCAGATTAGCTGTCAGTGTCTGTAACTACCAGACTACCACGCCTTTCATATAGAGAATATACTTCGCCAGTTATTATGAAGATTTACATTAAAAACTATACCAATAATAACTGCCACCATATTAACTGAGAGTTATATCAGTGCATTGAAAAGTTATATTTGGGGTCGCATTTGTCAGTTTTGTCCATATTTTTTCAAACTATGTTTTCAGGGTCGATGTAATGAGTGAAAATTAGACCTTAAGGTAGGCTTAAAGGCTGCGGCGTCTCAAGTTGGAGGACTGGGTCTTGGTTTGGACGATGTAAATACAAATTAAATGTATTATTTGTGACTGACGACGAAAAAATTACAAAACATTGAAAAGGAAATTTGTTGCAAATTGCATTAGATTTTCGTTTATACCTTTGTTATTTTTGATTGTACGACTTAATGCTCCGTGATCAAAGTTGTAGAGAATTTAATTTGCTACAAAACATGCCTTGAAATTTTACTGTGCGGCCAATAGTATTTTATTTATTTATAGACTCACGCCTGTAACCCCGAAGGGGTAGGCAGAGGTGTAAATATTACACCCACTTTTCGCCAGATAAACTTTAAAACCCATTTATACCACTCTCAGGACAAGGGCTGCTACTCCACAAACTTGGATTTAACTTTGCACTGACCCTCTCTTGACATTTATAAGGTAAAATTGCGTCCTCTGACAAATGCACGCTAAGACCAAAAAAATTTAACATCTCAATAGACTATATGATTAATATGTAGACTGACTGATTTTTGAAACAGAAATACCAAAGAAAGGGTTAGTTCTTGAGTCTAAGGCTAATTTCTTGACTAAATCATTATTTAATTTTCATAAAACACTCGGTCTATAATTATGTGCATCATAGCTGTTATTACTTTTTAAATGATATTTGTACATCTTGTTCATAAAATTAAGGCCTTACAAAATACATAACGAAGGTACATTATTAACAGTCCGGCAACAGAAACTAGGTTGATGGCAATTAAGTAGTTCTGGTAGATGGGACCTCATTATAACTGATGAAACTCTCTGTCTACTACAATTCTGGCCAAATGTACCTACGTATACATGTTGTATTATAGATGATGTAATACCCTTGACTATAGAGAAATTGTGCACACTTTATGTAGCTTTTACTTGGTGCTTTGCTCGAGTATGGAAGGTGTCGTTTTTGTTTTACTGGTAACTTGTATGCAAACACGCATAATATGTGCAATAAATTATTAATTAATACAAAAGAAAGTCCTTAGTTACCTACTTATAAGACGTTCATAGCTTTACTGATATTTAAGACATATTAATCAGTAACAATAAACATTAACGTATGAATAAAAATTCACAAGACAATGCATCATCATAACTTTACATATAAAATAATGTAATTTTAAATAATGTGTAACAACAATGTTTTGATCTAAATTACGTTGGATCACTCAGGCCGTTGGGTATTAGAGACTGGAGTACTACTTTTACAGCTGACTGACTCATCGAAACTATGCCTTTGTTCCATATGACAAACTCATGACTACGTATACTATGTACTACGTTTCACAGACATTTATCCATTATTTTCTATTTCAACGGTTTCACATCGTCACGTAATGGGTGTTAGTTACTGATATAATTCGTTATTTAGTATCAGAGGACAAAGGCGGTGGGAACAGTCTTTTGTTCTGCATAGAGGGTTAAGTGGAGGTGTTTAATGATTCGGAAAATTGCTTGCAGTAAACATGTTTTAGTTTACTATTAATTTATGTTACTGTTTTCTATGTTGAGCTATTAATATCTTTTGAAATTTACTCATCGGCAATATTTTTAGGCCGCAGTTTACAAGTGCTGAATCTTCAAGTTCCTATGTTTCTATGAATATTTACGAAATAGACTAGACATAAGACACAATAATAACCAAGCAACAGATAAAATAATATCGGTACTGCTCTACGTGCTCCTCCAACCTATCCGTATAACTAAAATTAAAACATTGTATTTAATTTATTACATTTTATTATTATTATCAGATGCAATGCATCTTAGGCTTATCTACAGTGCGTCGTAAGTGCGAAGTGTTTATTCGCGAGAACCGCCTGCGGCAGTTGCATAGTTTCACTGGAGTGTGTTTGAAAGATAAAGAAGTCGTTTGAAAAAGATATTCTCCGTTTTTCTGTAACAGAAAATATATACTATCTCATATAATTCGTTTTAAGAAAATACAAAAAATTTCAAGGATGTTTTACAATAAACACGACGATAAAGTAATTGTTGAAAGATGATGTAAATCTCTCTGAAGTCTAACAGCTGTTACTGGATATTAGGTACCTTCTGAGAAATATTTAATGTTCTAACAACAACAACAAATAAACTTTCTCTTTGTTTTGAGCCATCATCTTATAAAATTGTTCAGTTTTTCAAGTGTGACACAGTAACAATTATAACAATAAAAACATACTTATAACCTCACCTATTTGAAACCCGTCTGTTTGAGCGACGCTATGCGTTTCCGTACACCTGTGTGTTCGACCGGCACTGGGCGGGTTAGTTAGAGACCAACCAGTAACCAGTCCGACTTAGCGGTCGCTTAATAGTTTAAGCTATGATTCATAGAATGTTTCATCATGAATTAGAAATAGTGCGCTAAGATTAAGGCTCATTTCGTATTTGTTTTATTTCGAATATCTGAAATCAGTCGGTCTGATATTAAAAAAACTTTGGTTAATAACCAATGTATTTTTAAAGATAGAAGGCCTATGTAATAGGGTATTTGACTGTTTTTTGGAAAGTCTCTTAAAATGTCAATAATATTGTAATATGCATATACCGTTTATATTTTGGAATAATTTTCAGTACTTTCAATAAAAATCGACACAGAATTTAAAATAAAAAAAATACCGCGTAAACGCTGCTTTCATCCGCCATCTTGATCAGCTGGGCTAAATACGTCACAAGCTCCATAAACATTGTGACCTGTGTTGAGTGCCGTGATAAAAAGCTTTCATTTGGTGTTTAATATATCAAAAATGAAAAAAAAATGGTGTGTAGTACCACAATGTACAAGCACTTCGACAAAAACTCCAGAAAAACTGTTTATAAGTATTCCAAAGGATGCCAAGATCCGAAAAAAGTGGTTGCGACTAGCTCGCAGAAACCCGGATGATATAGTGGTTTCTTCTAATGTTTTTATGTGTGAGGATCATTTTGATGTAAGTAAATACATTTAGTTATTTTACTATGTAAATATTGGTAAAATAAAATCTCTGATTTGTGTCGTATAATATATTCTGAATCACTTTGAGGTTATACACTAGATAACATAATAAACAAATATATTTTCAGTCGTAATGAACACAATTATTGAATTCAATATATTAAATTATTTTTTATGCTATTCACAATTTAACATATAGTAGTTTGAATGAGATTTATCAACATAAACTTATGTTACAGATGGAGAAAGATATAATTAACTACACTCAATTCAAAATGGGCTTCAGCCAGAGGTTACTTATAGCACAAGGAGCTATACCATCTAAATTCCATTGTCAGCAAGACCGGAGAAAACGATTGTGCGAAGCTAGTACTTCGAGACCTGCTTATGCTAAAAGACAAAAGGTAGAGGTTATCCAAGAATGCTTTAAAGAAACTCAGTCAACACCAACCAATCAAGATACTAACATTGAGATACAGGAAGTCATTACATCTCAGATCATGGGTATGTTATTATTACAATTAATTACTGACAAGACATTATAAATTTTAGAATTGCTTAGCAGAAATCATTTACATTGTAAAGTTATCTATTCTCAAAGAAATTACAGGTTTTGTTTTTGTCTTCCAGACCTATGTTAAAAGGAAAGTTTTGTTTTTTCAGAGCCACTGCTCACACATGATAAAGAAACTGCTACTGAACCTGTCATAACTGCTGAAAAATCAGTCCACGTAAAAATGAAGAAACATTACAGAAGCAAAGCAGTACAGACTATTATTATGACTTCTGAGATTTGTACCTCTCCCTTCAAAATTTCTACTTCATCCAAGTATACCTCGCCATTTAAAATCACACCATGTCATCTCAAACCTTCAGTGCTGGGAGCTACAGGCGTAAATAAACAAATAACTTTTCTTGAAGATGAGAGATCTAATAGTGATGTATCATATGTTCTACCTACTTCCTCATCTGAAGTTCCAGATTTTGACACCGGAACCACAGACACAAATATTAATATGCAAAAATTGCAATCTCTAAAGAATACCTTGTATCTAATAGGCAATAAACCTATGATGTATGTTGGCATATCTAAAGAGTGTTACTTTTTAATACAATTGATTGTTGAACAATGCAATATACCAGTAGAACATGTCCTGATGTGTTTGAAAAAAATTAGGTTAAATAGTAGCTTTTCTGAATTAGAAGATAACTTTGGAATGTCAATATCATATGGTAGCAAGTTATTTTTAAAAAATATTCCCTTGATTGCAAGTGTGTTGTCTCCATTTATTGTAAAAATAGATAAAAAATTAATTAAAAAGAATCTACCAATTTCATTCCGCCAAAATTACTATAATGTAAGTTGCATAATAGATTGTTTGGAAATAGACATACAAAAACCTTCCAAGGCTCTTAATCAGGCTTTAACTTGGTCTGCTTATAAAAAAGCCAATACTGTTAAATACTTAATTTCGTGCACACCAAATGGTTTAATTAATTATATTTCACCTGGTTTTGGTGGTAGAGCCACAGATATAACCATAATGCAGAATTGTGATTTTTTAGACAAGTTAGAACCTGGAACTTGCATATTAGCTGACAGGGGTTTTAAACATGTCGAACAATTATTGTTAAGTAAGGGTGTACAATTAGTAAGGCCTCCCACTGTGACTACTGGTTCTAAACTGTCTAAGGCTGGGGTTAGGCAGACTAAGGTCATTGCCAGCTTAAGAATTCATATCGAACGGGTGATAAGACGTGTAAGAGAGTTCCATATGTTAAAACAGCATTCTGTTATCAATTCGAATATATTGCGTATACTTAATGATGTGATTATCATAGTTTGTGCACTTATTAACATACACGACTCTCTCATCAAATAAAACAACATAGTAAAAAGTAAAAAATGTGTTTTATTTCAATTAAAAACTTAAACTACAATGCAGTGCTGCGATTTAATAAAGGAAAAATGTTGCTTTTCCAAAAACTTTCTAAAGTTTTCAATAAATTCTGTACAAATTGGCAATCATACCGTACCAAGTAAATATCAAAGTTTTTAGATTTTTCGAAATCTGGGTGTGCAACACAAAAGTAACTTTTATTTTTATTTGATGCATACATTTGTAATTGCACTTGCACAATATATTTTTTATTAATAATATCATCCTTGATATAATTTAGTTTGGATTTTTCAGTTGTAGGACATTTTATTTCCAAAACAGCATCTTTGCATATCCCATCTGGAGATGCTGCAATCATGGGGTATTCCTTTGACAGGAAAAGTCCACAAATTTGAAATCTTTTATTTAATTTATTTTCAACAGCTTTACGGACAGCTAATTCTAAGATTCTGCCTCTCTTCATGGCCGATGTATCTGGCGTCTTAGCTCCCATGATTGCAGCAACTAAAGATCCATCAGCTGTTTTGCAACGGCTGACTTCATAGGCTTTTGATGCTGTTATACGACCATACCTAAACTCATACCACAAGGAACTTTTGCTTTGTTTCCTTGTGGACTCCTCAACTGTTTGTACAGTAGTGTCATCTATTTTTGACTTCATTAATTCCACAAATTTATTGACATCACCTTGGATTACCTCAATATTTTGTATCAGGAAATGATAAAGGGCATATTGCCTGAAATCGTTATATCTGTGGTCGTCTTGGTATTTAACTAGTTCACAGTTTTGAATTTTTCTTCTTTTGGCTTCTAGAAGAAACTGTGATAGAACTTCAGTGTTGCTTGGGTAATGTGGAACTTCTTTATTGCTTAATTGATCCACGGTAATAAACTTCATAGTAGTGCCAACTCTGGACAAAGTTGACTTTTTCCAGTAGCACTCTACTGATGTACAAGCAGGTTCCTCACTTCTTCGATGAACCCACATCAAAAAAGCCACCGAATGCTTGCATCCTCCAGCGCATGCAGCACAATCGTGACAAGTGCAGCTTACGACCTCACTTTTTCCTTCGTCAACTACCATGGTGACAGAGTATGAGCTGTTTCTCACTTTGTGCTCGGGGCAAATCTTGCATTTGAGAGTGCAAAGCCCTGAATCACGACACAATTGTACGTAGCCAATAGCACAATCGCCGTAAGATTCTCTTGAAGCTCTGTAAATATAAGAAACCATAACTTTATTTATGTAAACATAACCTAAAAACATGAACAATTATTTCCTAGTTTCAGGTCTTATTATATGAAACTACAGCAATAAATAACTTTGAATGGAAACATTTATTATACTTACAAAGCAGTTTTCACGTTTTTAAGCTCCGTAGCATAAAAATCAGGGTTGTTTTTAAAGTAGAGTGCAATCATAATTGCATCGACTTTTGGAAGGTTTCTACTGTCAGCTTTAATAAAATTGGCTTCCATTGTTACTTAGTAATCAGTATGCTTCCTAATAAAGAAATTAACAAGAAAAGGCACAAAATTTCGCTGAAAAACTTAATTTGCTCACAATAGTACTCCCACAAGTAAATGTTTTCTGGCTTGTGACGTAATTTACGGTTCGTCCAATCACGTAACGTTCCCGATCATGTCAGAATATTTGAAAAAATAAATTTTATGTTTCTTGTTTTATAAAAAACTATGCAATATTTTTTGGTTTTCTATAGGCAGATTACTTTTAAAATTAATAATCTTTCAGGATTACACCAGTTCGATCCATATTTTTAATACAGTCAAATACCCTATTGAAGGAATTTTTATTACTTTTCCTTAAATAGTACTTTTCACAAAAATGCACAAAAATCATAAGTAGATATGTATTGTGACAACATTTTTAATTTAAATAGTATTCACATATAAAATAATATAGGTACTAATCAATATGTTTGTATGTATCCTAGGAGACCGGTTAACAGACCACGTAAAAAATACTATACTACGCCCCCAAACTCAAATTGCAGATAAAGTCACCCATAAAACTGAAAAACTTAAATGGGACCGGACAGGCTTGAAGAACTTTGGGATAAAATCGCCACTAATCTATCTATCGCCAATAACGTCCCCGAAGGTGCTATACGACGACTAGAAAGGCTGAGACGACGATGGCGGGACGAACTAGACGCGGAAGGACTGGCCTGTGCTAGCACGAAGTAGAGAAGTGTGGAAAGAAGAGAGGGGGTTTTTGCCTGCAGTGGGACAATACAGGCTAAAATAAAATAAATATGTATGTACCACTATGATATGGGTATAAACCAGTGATTGCTAGGCAATATATGCGGAGTACTATATATTTCTGATAAATAATTGTACAATCAGCTTTATTAAATACATAAAACGAATATCCGTTTAGTAGATAAGTCAATTGTTTCAATCAACTCAGTTCAGAGCACTTTATCACGTGGCACTGTGTGAATCAGCAAATTCAATATCAAAGTTTATTTTAACTTCGCTCTCTTATGGGCATAGAGTTGTCGTAGTAAATATAAACTTAGAGGACGCTTTGTCCATGTTATAATCTAGCAGAAAATGTTTGCAACTGTTCCTCTGTGCAGTTTAACTTTTAGTAATGGTTCAAATGCTCTGCTTACTTCGGATTTTGCTGATTTATCTTTATCAGAGGTTAGTTCGAGATTTCATAGTATATTTGTAGCAAATTCTCATAAAAAAGTGTTAAGTTTTTAATTTATTTTTATCCTTATTGTATAACTTTACATTTCAAAACTTAGTTAATATTTTTTTAGATTTAGTTAAGATCGATCATAAACAGAACTTGTCAGATCAAACAGAAGCTTCCTGCCCAAACTTCCATCGGTTTCTTCTATTTATGTGCCCTGCCCAGCACACTGCCATTTCAGATTGACTATTCGCTAAGAGCTTCATCAGTGACTTCAGTTGACCTGTGCATATCCTCATCCTTCTTAATCGATCTCGCCGCGAAGCTGCAAGCAACTTGTTATGGCATTACGCATAATAATTATAAAAAGAGTATTTCTGATTTCAACATTCTAGGCCGACACGATCAGGAAAGTTGTACCCCTTCACAAAACGTATGTAACAAAATTTCTGTTAAGTAGCTGTCGTCTTTGTAAATAATAAATAAAATAAAAATAAAAAAGCCTTTTATTTTATGCAGTTAACATTAATGTAGTAATAATTAAAAAAGAATGTAAAGTGTAACTATATTTCTAGCTTAATAATTAATTTTCTAGTTGTATTATTTTATATTACGCTCCTAGTTTGTCTGTAGGACACCCTCCTCGGGTGAAGGCCTCCTCCAATGAATTCCATCGCTCCCTGTCTTGAGCTATAATTGTACCCAGGATCGGCTAGCCGTCTTGGTTATTTCGTCTTGCCATTTCATAAATGGTCTTCCTCTGTGACGTTTACCCGAAGGGGGCGGTCCATAATGTTACCTTTTTGGTCCATCTTCCATCCTGTAGTCGAGCGACATGGCCCGCCCATTTCCATTTTAGTTTCATGCCATGGTGGAGAGCGTAAGTCGCCTTTGTTATGTCTCTAATTTTTGTGTGTCTTATTTTTTGTATTTTTATCATGTTTAACTTATTTGGAACGCAGTATGCGTTCCAAACCTCTTTGTAAATAGCAGAGCCACTAATATCATCATAGAAGTATAAAAATAGATTCATGGCCCAAGCGATACAATGCTAAATAATATCTGACATAAGTAGGGCGGGATACAAGTCGCCTAGTGACGGGTGGTCAGCCCATTTCCTATCTAACAACACACAGTGGCAATTTCCTCGGTCAACTTTTACGACTTGTGCCTTTAATAAGCAACTGATACATTCTTCATAATATTATTATGACGGCCGGTGTCACGTCAAACTGTCATCCCTTGCTGTCATCACTACGGTTGCCAAGGTCTACTGACGTCTACACGATCAAAGAAATATAACCTAAGGCATAGAAGTAACACTAAATAACAACAGCGGTTGCTATGATTGATATCTTCTTTCTAATGGCACATGCAGTATGATAGAAAGAGCTGTCGATAGGTTTAGCAGCACGCTCTTATAGCAGCATCGTGGTAGGCAAACAGTAGACAAAACATAGAGTTAGGAAACCGAGTGTTGTTCGTAACAGTGATGATTTATCGATAAATATTTTTGGTCAAATGTCTAACTTTAGTATGTGCCGATATATTTAAGCCGTAGAAGTTGTGACGTCGTGCCTCCGCGCTTGCGAGCCCCACTACGATGACGCACTGGAGTGGGGACCCTCACCCGCTTGCCGACGATATATATACCAGCGACACACGTGGTTGGCTTCTTTTTCTTCTGCTGGGACACGTCAAAGCTGAGTATCCATCCGTGGACCTGTGGAGTGTCAACTTACGACCTACGCCCTGGATAATTATCTAGCCGGTTAACCTCAAGTGTCAGTTCTTTTATGTAATCAAAACCATTGTGAATCTGGAATATAACGCGAGTTTAATCTGTCCTGGTGATATTTTTTTATTTATTTCCCGTAAGACAACCTAAGCATCTCTTTTTATTGCTCGGCGAGTGATCGATCCCGGCTATCCCGTGAAAATCGATCACTCGTGCGACAAAGTAAACAACTAAAATATTGAAATTGTAGTTTTTGCTGTTGACGCCGGCCGGACAGTGCTTTGCAAAGACTTGCCAGACAGACAGTACTAAAAAATCACGCGTTTAATTGTTCGTTTTAGCCATAAAATCTAGTGACAAAAAGTATTCATAAACTAATGAGCGATGCGTTGTGATGCGATGCTAAGAAACTGTCAATTAGATTATGTATTGTACGAATTATACCAGATTGGCTAATGCCGCACGGCAGGCTTTGGCAATTTGTTTGCATCGCATCATATCACGTTGCTTGCTATCGCTAGACACTGCTCGATTTTTTTAGAGTTGTAGGTAATCCGACTGCCCCGCCGAAGCTTGTGGGTTTGATTCCCGCTCAAGTCAAACATTTGTGTGCATGAATATGGATGTTTGTCTTGGTCTGGATGGTACTATGTATAATATGTAATATATTTACAGAAAAGTAAATATGCATGTTTATCGATTGTCTAGTACCCGTAGTACAAGATAAGCTTAGTTTGGGACCAGATAATGTTGTGTGAATGTGAAAGAATATTATATTTTATGGTAGAATATTATGTAGCGGACTACAAGGCAAGACGTCTTTGATCAGTCAGGATAGCTTTAATATGATAAGTAATATAGTAGGTAGATTAATTAAAATCGTTGTAATTATTATATTTTATTAATATGTTCAAACTAAAATTACACACTTTTTGTTTAGCTTTGGAATTTTGGATAAATAATTCTACCGGGTGTGCAATATCCGGGCATAAATGTAATGTAGGCACAGCTTTCGGTTTTAATCGACGCCAGGTGCTTTCTGTCTTTAAAAAAACAGTCTTTCTCAAAATGACGTGAACAAATACGATGGTACTTCTGCTAAATCAAACTAGGCCGTCCAACGGCATCTATCCAAAGTTTTCTTGTGACGTCATTAATAGGCAACCTGTAATAAAAAACACCTTCTTAATAATAAAAAATGCTACTCACATCCCTAATCCATCTACTATTTTATAGATGCAAAAATGTAAGCCTACACACACGCGCGTACACTGGAACACTTGGCTTTAGGTTAATAGACGCTACTTTTAAGGTAGGTATCTAAGTAAATTATGTACATTAAACTGCGCTTACTATCAAACGCGCGATAGAAAATTAGACCGCTGGACGTTTTTGTTTATTGCCAACTTAGCAACCGCGGCTACCCGCTGTCGCTTCCAGCTACAGTCTTACATTCATGTCCGATAGTTAGTTTCCGTATTTATCCCTCATTTAAAAACATCGATATCTCCTTTCACTGTCAAATCCCATCACTAAGGCTATTAAATCAATAAATGTACAAAATAACATTTGTGAGTTAAAATCATAACACATACGTATGCAAGCTGTTCTTTTGATTTGCAATACAATGATATTGTGTAAACTTAACACTCATTATAGCATTAATACGAGAAAAGTAAATAAATTTGTTGGAAAATTCCGACTCACTGCTAGTAGATAAAGTTTCTCCTGTTATTTCCGTTCCGAGAATAGCGGAATCCACATCCCGATATCACATACACGATGTGTATTAATTAATGAGTACACTATTTAATTAGTATAAGCTTGCTTACTATTTAAATGCAAAAAAATTATTAAAAATGTAAACACAAAAGTCTAACAAATTTTACACTGTTGACAGATCACAGCACGGCTATTTAGAGAATGTAGTCAAAGATATGAGTATGTAAAGAGTCTATGCCTCTTTAAATGAGACGCGTAATTTGACGTTATGATTAACCAACTAAGACCAACTGACATTACATGTTGCACGTTCCGTATGAGGAAATTTATAGGGCATGTTCTCTCTAGTCTAAACGTAGTCCAACCTCTCTGTACACGATAAACTAGCTGGTCGTCAAACACAACAATTAGCAAAGAGGTTTGAAGACTATTTTATTATGTGTAAAAGTGGGCGTTTAATATGCCTCTGCCTACCCCTTCGGGGAAACAGGCGTGAGTCTAGGTATGTATGTATGTTTATTATGTGGAAATGACAGTTTTTGGTTCGATGACGTATACACTCTGGCAAGTGTTCGCCAAATTCACCAGTCATTGACAACAAAGCTATGGCCGAGCGGATAACACATCCCATTCACGTTCTGAGGGCGTGAGTTAAAATCCCAGTCATAACAGTGATGTGGATTTAGGTTTTTATGAAATTTGGAAAATGTTTATGAATATTTGGCAAACATTTAAAAAAAATATTATTTAAATATTTCGAATAAAAATTAGAAAATTCTAGAAAGTTCAGGAAGGAATGGAAAGGTTAAAAAGAGACAGGAGATAGAAAAAACAATTGAATTATGAAATGACAATCGAAATTAGTGGATCTAGAACATTCCTAGGGGTATATAAGGCGGTGTAAACGCGCTGAGCGCCAGAGGACCCTATCTACTTCTCCCCTGGCATGGTGCAACGTGTCATTCGGCAGACCCAGCCCCGGAAGGCCCCTGGGGCGGATGGGATACCGAACGCAGCGCTGCGCCGCTTGCCGCACCGTACCGTGGCAGCGCTGGCGCGCCTGTTTACGGGGATCGTCCGCACAGGCGTCTTCCCCACCTGTTGGAAAGAGGGGCGGATAATCATGTTGCCCAAGCCAGGCAAGAACACCATGAAGCCTGAGAGCTATCGGCCGATCACCTTGCTGCCCACCATCTCGAAGGTGTTCGAAAAGCTCCTGCTGCGGCACCTCACACCGCACATCACGCCCAGACCTGAGCAGTTCGGGTTCCGCGCCGAACACTCAACCACACTGCAACTGTCGAGGGTACTGCACCGGATAGCGGCGGCGCGTAACGCGAGCACGCCGTGGCAGTATTCCTCGACATGGAGAAGGCATTTGACCGAGTATGGCATTCCGGTCTGCTCTACAAGCTCTTGGAGAGCTTGCTCTACAAGCTCTTGGAGAGCGCGACGGGGCGCTGTAGAGGTGGACCTCTACAGCGCCCCGTCGCGCCGTCAAGACGGTCAAATCGTTTCTGCACAACAGGACATTTAGAGTGGCAGTGGAACAGGAGATATCCGAGCTCCACACCATCTCCGCCGGAGTCCCACAGGGCTCCTGTCTCTCGCCTGTGCTCTACACACGCTTCACCGACGACATCCCCGTCGCCGAGGGCACCGAACTGGCCCTGTACGCTGATGACGCGGCGTACATCACTACCAGCATCAACGCCTACCACGCCGCGTCTAAGATGCAGCGCACCCTCGACCTCCTACCCCGCTGGCTATCGCAATGGCGACTGTCGGTGAACGTGGGTAAGTCACAGGCGATTTTATTTAGCTCCAAAAGAGACCATCCACTGCCACTCCAACTACAGGACGGGTTCATCCCGTGGACGAGGACGGTGAAGTACCTGGGGGTCACTCTCGACCGCCTACTCACCCTTGAGTCGCACGTCCGCCAAGTCGTCGCGCAGGTCCGCACTACGAGGGCGCTATTGCGTCCAGTGCTCCGCTCCAGACTCCCGCTACGCGTGAAGCTGGGGGTGTACAAAACGTATGTACGCTCCCGGCTCACCTACGCCGCCCCCGCCTGGTTCGCGCTTACGACCGAAATGAACAAGGCCCGCCTCCGCGCGCAGCAATCACTCACGCTGCGCGCCATCGTAGGTGCCCCCCGCACCGTACGTAACGCCGTGATCCAGCGGGACACGCGAATAGAGAGCCTGGACGCCTACATCCGCCGTCTGTCCGTGGGGATGTTCGAGCGAGCCGACGCCTCGGCCTGGGACCACGTCCGGGACCTGGCCCCCTGGCACGCTCGTCCCCCGGACAAGAAGAAGCTGCTGCGAGACTTGCTCATCACCCCCGACGACTCCGAGTACACCACGCTCACCCCCAGGTAACCGCCACCTCTAACCGGGTAGAACCCACTTACCCCACTGTTGCAGGTGACCGCCCCTTTCCGCGCGACATCTGTGCGTATGACGCGCATACGTGGATCATGTGCGCGCGCGGGCGACCAGCGCAACAGCGGCCGCCTACACAACACACACAACTATGAAGACACCACTACACCACAACAACAACAACACCCCTAACACACCACACAGAGGCCGCACGTAAGCCGCCGTCCGTGTCGCTGGCTACACGGAGCTGGGCCTCCCCCGGTTCGCCGGGGGTCTCACCTGGCTCGTGCTGACCGCCCGGATGGCGTGAAGTGTGCACGGCCCTGTGAATAACACAATCGTTGACGACGACACTGTAGGGCATACAGCCCGCCCCAACTACCTGCCCTTTATTGAAGGGGCAGCGTCTAGAGACCGCTGGAGAAGGGCACAGGCCCTGTACCAGCCTCCGCCAACCCTCTAGGGGGTTGCGTGTAGACCCGACTGTGTGAGCGCCAGTTTAAGTTGAGAAGCGGTAAAGTGGAGAAGAAAAGGAAGAAGTAAAAGCAAGAAAGAAGTAGGAGTGAAATAAAGTGAAGTGAAAGTATAGTGCAGTGCAAAAGACGCTAGTGTTGGTGCTGTCCGCGTCGAAATTGAACGACGTGTCGTGTGTGTGAAGTCGAATAAAGTGTCATCAGTGCTACTCGCTGTTTCCTTCCAATCCCGTTACCCCGTCCGTAACATTATTATATTGTGTTATGACCGTGAACAAAGCTTGGCACACACGCCTCACAAGTGCATTAAATTGGTTATAAAAATACCAAGATAAATAAATATTTGAGCGTAATGTATGAAGATCGGTCTTATTACAAAATTGATTTCATGTTAAATTCTAACCCTAGTTGTGTAAATTTATTTAAAAATAGTCTTAATCATTTTTTTAACAACATCAGTCTATATTTGTAGCAAAAAATGACAAATAGAAACAAAGAAAAACTTTTTCTTTATAGACTAGATCTTTATCTTTATTTTTAAAAGCTCTCTTCAAAAACCTAAATATATGGCAAAGCAATTTCTAGTAAGGATCTGATGTGTCCCTTTTTATGTTTACAGACTCATTCTCCTAGCGTTATCCCAGTTTCAACCTGGGGCCGCTTACTAGTCTAACCGGATTTGGCTGAATACCTATTAGCTATTCCACAGAGTGACTGCCTGTCTAACCTCTGCAACCCGAAGGGATAGCCATATTCCATGGTTTAGACTAGTGTCCGTTTATTTAGAAGGTACTGACGCCCTATAACGACTGTCAAAGTCATGACAACCGGGACCGGCGGCTTAACGTGCCCTCCGAGGCACGGGGCAAGCGATAATTTATAATTCAATACGCACATAACTCCGAAAAGTCATTGGTGCGCGCCGTGGATTCGAACCTGATGCCCTCTGCATGGCAGTCTATTGGTATCTCCATTAGGCTATCGCTGCCTTTATGTTTATAGACTAATAGCATATAAATACATACATACATATACTCACGCCTTTTTCCCGTTGGGGTAGGCATAGACAACGGAACGCCACTTGCTTCTATCTACCTCACGCGCTTCCTTTACACTCATTACACTTTTCATATATGCTTGCCGGTTTCGGGTACTTCGGACCTTGCCGTTTTTTAGGACGTCCCCAATTTGGTCGAGGAGTGTTTGACGAGGTCTGCCGCGACCGACTTGCCCACACACATTTGCCTTATAGATCCGATTCGTCATTCTTTCTTCACTCATTCGCTCCACGTGTCCAAACCACTTCAGAAAATCTTCTTTCAGACCACTATTCTCTCGTATAGTTACATTCATTTTATCAATCAGTCTCACACCACACATACTACGCAGTGATCGCATCTCAACTGCGTTAATTTTACTTTCATGCTTCTTCTGCCATACCAACTCTCACTACCATATTAACGTGGGGACAAGCACTCCATTATGAACCGCCAATTGCGCCTCTTTTGGTACAGTCTGGCCGTTCATAAAGGCATACAGTGCTCCATTTACACGATTGCCCGCAGTCACTCTCCTTTCAATATATTCTTCACATCTTCCGTCTCTTGTAAACACGCTACCCAAATATACAAATTCTCTTACTTGCTCTACTTTTTCATGTTCAATCGCAATATTACACTCAGTCAAACTGTCAAACTTTCATCTTTTTCAAACACCATCACTTTCGTCTTTCTTGCATTCATTTTCATACCTTTAGCTTTAAAGCTCTCGTTCATGCAGTCCATAAATTATAAATACACATGATAAAAATAACATTTCTAACTGCCACAGCCTCACATTAGGCACAAATACAAATATATATATATATATATATATATATATATATATATATATATATATATATATATATATATATATATCCGTATCGCCTTTTTAAGAATTTTTATTTAATTCCCTTTTTTTGAAGCCCCTTTTCCAAAGTTACCATTGACTTAGCGCTTAACCTCTTATCATTTCAGAGTATATAAATGATGAACAAACAAACAAAGATTTTTATATAATATTGATTCCCCATTCCTTAAAATATCGGAGACGATACCCATATCGACTTTAAAAAAAATACCGTCCGCCATATTTGATTTCCTATCCGCCATCTTTGATCACGAAATAGATGTTGTATTTGGATTCACCATCCCTTAAATCATCAGAGACGATACCCATATTGATTTTTTAAATTTTTCCCATCCGCCATCTTTGATTTCCCATCTGCCATATTGAATCACGAAATAAATGCTGTATTTGGATTCCCCATCCCTTTAAACATCGGAGACGATATCCATATTGATTTAAAAAAAAAAAACTCATCCGCCATCTTTGATCACAAAATAGATGGTGTTTTTGAATGCCCTATTAGGTACTTAAAATATCGGAGACGATAGCCATATCGACTTTAAAAAAAATCCCGTCCGCCATCTTTGATTTCCTATCCTCCATCTTTGATTACGAAATAGATGTTGTATTTGGATTCTCCATCCCTTAAATCATCAGAGACGATACCCATATTGTTTTTTTTTTTAATTCCCATCCGCCATCTTTGATTTCCCATCCAACATCTTGAATCACGAAACAGATGTTGTATTTGGATTCCCCATCCCTTTTAACATCGCAGAAGATACCAATATTGATTTTTTAAATTTTCCCATCCGCCATCTTTGATTTCCCATCCGCCATCTTTGAACACGAAATAGATGTTGTATTTCGATTCTCCACCCCTTAAAATATCGAAGGCGATACCCATCTTGATTTTTAAAATTTTCTCTTCCGCCATCTTTGATTTCCCGACCGCCATCTTGGATCACTAAATAAATTTCATATTATTAATCAGCGTCCCGAAAATCTCGAAAACGATACCCATATAGATAGTATCCCGCTCAAGTCAAACATTTGTGTGCATGAACATGGATGTTTGTCTTGGTCTGGGCGTTTCTATGTATAATATGTATGTATTTACAAAAAAAAGTATATATGTATGTTTATCCATTATCTAGTACCCATAACACAAGCTCTGCTTAGCTTGGGACTAGATGGTGATGTGTGTATGTGGTAGAATATTATTATTATTCACTTCATTTATTATTCTTCACTTGGCACACTTTTATATTATTAAAGTACAATTAGAAAAAATACATTTAAAAATATAAAAGGGACCACGGAGACCCACCAGTGTCGGGTATAGGGACCAAGCCACCGGTGGTTAGGGCCTCAGAGACAGGAACTTCCTCACGATGCGCGCCGTGTCGAGAAGAACTGCCTTCTGAATCAAAGACTTGATCCAGCTGTCTAGTGTGAGCCTCTTTAGGTGTTGGTCGAGACTCTTGGCGATTAATCCATTCACCGACACGACTATCGGCACAATGATCGCCGAATCCACATCCCACATGTCAACAATCTCGTGAGCTAGGTCCAAATATTTAATCTCTTTCTCTTTTTCTGCTTTCACGAGATTGCTGTCATGCGGTATGGTGATATCGATTATCATTGTGAGTCGCTCTGCTCGGTCTATCACTACAATATCAGGCTTATTGGCTACAATAGTCCTGTCTGTAATGATAGATCGATCCCAGTACAACAATGCACGACCATTTTCGAGAACTGGGTCGGGCACATATCTGTAGTACGGTACCTCAGAACCAATGAGATCATATTTAAGGGCTAGTTGCTGATGGATTATCCTGGCCACTTGGTTGTGTCTGTGCAAATACTGACCATTGGCAAGACTCGAACAACCGGATACTATATGCCTGAGAGATTCCCCGGGCCGGTGACACGCCCGACATATATCAACCGTACCATCCCTCAGTATATACTTTCGGTAGTTGTTTGTCATGACAACTTCGTCCATAATTGCAAAGACAAAACCTTCGGTTTCTCCGAAGAGATCACCGAAACGTAACCAGGCTATAGAAGCTTTAAAATTGACGTTTGAGTCATGTAAAGCTCTATAGAACCGTCCATGCAGCTCCTTGCCCTTCCATATTTCTCTTCGGTCGTCAGTACTAAGTACTGCAGGTTTGTGCCAGTTCTCTTTAGCCAGAGCGAGCGGGGTAAGTCCTGTATCAACGGCAACTACATCGCGATGCACATCCACGTTCATTCCCAGAAAATATTCTCTGAGGTTGTACAGCTCGCGGTTATGGAGGGTCTTTGCACATAAAAAGTCTCGACCCCCACATTTCCGCGGGACGTACAACCTCATCACCGACGAGCGTGGATGATGCATCCGAGATGCAGTCAACATTGAACGGACTTTTCTATCCAGGGCATCGAGTTCCGTCTGGGTCCACCTGAGTATGCCGAAGGAATACATTAGGACTGGCATGGCCCACCCGTTGCAGGCCCGCACCTTGTTGCCACCTGATAAAAGACTGTTAAGTACTTTTTTCAGGCGGCCAAAGAAACGAGCCTGCAACGTCTGTTTCATGTCAGTCTCAGCAATATTCAAAGACTGCGACATACCCAGGTAAATGTAGGTCTCGGTTAGGGAGAGGAATCTAAGTTGTATGGAATCTGAGAGTTGTATCCCTGCAGATTCCATAATCCTGCCTCTCTTCACATGCATGACCGCACATTTATCCACACCAAATTCCATCCTGATAGAATTACTAAAGGTTTCGGTTACCTTAAGTAATGCTGTCAGTTGGAAATTGTTGGGGGCAAATAATTTCAGGTCATCCATGAAAAGGAGGTGAGATGTAACATGACCTCCTCTCCTTAACCGATAGCCTAGCCCTGAAGCCTCTAACAAGGTACTTAGGGGGTTCAGGGCCAGACAAAACCACAAAGGACTCAAACTATCGCCCTGGAATATACCTCGCTCGATCCTTATTGGAGCACCGCAACCCAAACTCGATCGACACCCTGGATAGCCCAGTACGGTCCTCCATTGCCCCATACATGACCTTAAAAAGGTGCATAGAGTTGTATCTACTTTATACAACTCCAGCACCCTCAAAAGCCATGTATGTGGCACGGAGTCGTAAGCCTTCTTGTAATCTATCCAGCATGTCGATAGATTCTTTCGGTTACGGCGCACCTGCTGGCTAATGGCCATGTCTATCAGCAGGAGTTCTTTAGTGCCACGGGCCCCACTCCTACATCCATTTTGAGAAACAGATAGAATAGAATTATCAGCTATATGTTTCGACAATTTCGTTCTCAAAATGGATGTAAGGAGTTTATATATCGTTGGCAAACAGGTTATCGGCCTGTAATTCTTAGGGTCCGTGGCACTACCAGACTTATGGAGTAGGTGAGTGACGCCAGATGTTAGAAAATCTGGTAGCGACCCCGATTCCAGTGATGATTGGAATTGAGATGCTAAGCAAGTATGCGAACTACGGAGCCATTTGAGCCAAAAATTGTGCAGCCCGTCTGGTCCCGCTGATTTCCAGTTTGGTAACGAACGGACTGCACTGGCTATATCATCATATGTTATTGATATTGGCTCCATTGGTGGTATTTGTGCGCGTACTCGCTCAACAGTCTCAATCCAATCACTCTCCGTGTGGCTGACAGGCGTCGACCAGATGCTGCGCCAAAATGTATTAGTAGCATCATCATCCGGTCGACCCCCATCAGCGTCACCGGCCGTGGACTCGGGTCGCTCCCATCTTCTGTACACCCACCTCTCGTCTCTCTGGAATGTGCGATTCAGGCAATACCGATCCACTCTTTTTTTGTATCGCCTTATACGGTTTGCCCATGCATAGAGTTTTTGTTTTAGGGTGTCGATGCGCTCTGTAACCCGAGATAAATAATCTTGGGAACTGATATTAGTTCCCGCAAAGGCTCGAGTTACAAAGCGCATCACTCTCGGTCGGGTATTGCCCATCCTAAAACAAGACAGCTTGCCAATGAGTGCCCTAGTCTCAGCGATACGACGCTCAATCCTACGTTGCCAACCTGGCACAGCAGCGGTCTGTCGAATAGCGGTATTATTTACATTAAATTTAACCCCCGCTACTCGACACGCCGCAACCGCCGCACAATACAGGATTGAGTGTGTATCACCGAGATTTTCACTATTCTCAAAATAAAATGGTAGTAATGCATCTAGGGCACTCACCAGCGCTATGTTTTTCTTATGCATGGGCAAACGAGGCAAACGAGGCCGAACATTTGGGTCCATGGATCGGTATTCCGCAATAGCACATTCCAAAGCACTCCTTAACTGATCGTTGCACTGGGTACTTACATGAGAAGTCTCGTCATCTATCTCTTCATCGGCGACATCAACCTGTTGCAGTTGTGCAACCGCCGTCTGAGTTCGCGATGGAGAAGTGATGGGAAGACTTCTCTGCACGTCAGAGTGAAGTCTCTCAAGCACAGTGACATCCAACAGACGACACCGTTGGATGGCCCGCACTTGATCCGATAGCCGTTGTGATGACACGTTGACAGCTGGCTCAAGCGCCTGAAACAAAGGCAGCATTCGATCACGGTACGCACTGAGGTTAGTTCCTCCCTCTGTGGCCACAAAATATGCCCGCATGACGTTTTCATTCATTGAACTAGTCCATCTCATGCGGTGCACATCACCACCGGTAGCGGGGGCCCTGTTCGAGACCGGTGGGTCTCGGGGTCCCAAGCGTGTCGGTGGCCGGCCTCTCCCTCGCCGACGTACAGGTGGTGGCGACGTCGGCGGAGAGAAATACTCGTCGCTCGATGAGCTCGACGCCTCAACACTCGCCGACGACGCTGGTGCAGGTGCCGGCGGCTGCGAGGCGGAGCTGAGCGACAAGTCCGGGGATCTCAGGCGTGCAGCAGCTGCTCTCGTCACATTTTCTAGTTATTTTATTTGTTTATATCTCTTGTTTAAAAATGATTTGTTTGGGTTTGTTTTGACACTAGATGTCATCTTCACAATGTTTTTTGCAGATAAGTTTCTTAAATATATTTTATGGTTTCTGTATTTATTATAATATTTATCATAAAAGGAGTTCTTGTACTATTGGAAATATAATATATTGACTCAAAACAATGATATAAAATACAAATAAAATGGTCCAAGAGAAAATTTTGGTTGTCTTGTTGACGGTTTTTTTTTTTATTATTATTATTATTATTTCGTTTATTAAACATTTTTCTCATTGTCACATTTTATATACTTAATAAATATTACAATTAAAAATAAATTTAATTATATAAAATGGGACCACGGAGACCCACCGGCATCGGGCACAGGGACCAAGCTACCGGTGGTTAGGGCTCCAGAGAAAGGAAACTCCGTACGATGCGTGTCGTGTCCAGCAATACTGCCTTCTGTATAGAGGACTTGATCCAACCGTCTAACGAGAGCCTCTTGAGGTGGTGGTGGAGGCTCTTGGCAATAAGGCCATTTACGGTCACGACTATCGGTACAATGATCGCCGAGTCTACATCCCACATGTCGACAATCTCGTGAGCCAGGTCCAAATACTTAATTTGTTTATCTTTTTCGGCTTTCACGAGATTCTCGTCATGGGGTATGGTGACGTCGATGATCATTGCAAGGTGCTCTAATCGGTCTATCACCACTATGTCCGGCTTGTTAGCCACAATAGTTCTGTCAGTAATGATAGACCGATCCCAATACAGAGTAGCACGACCATTTTCAAGAACTGGGTCGGGCACATACCTGTAGTACGGTATTTCAGAGTCGACAAGTTGGTACTTTAAGGCAAGTTGCTGGTGGACAATCCTGGCTACTTGGTTGTGTCTATGCAAATATTCGCCATTGGCAAGACGAGAACAACCGGATACTATATGTCTAAGCGATTCACCAGGCTGGCGATATGCCCGACATATGTCAACCGTCCCATCCCTCAGAATATACTTCCGGTAGTTGTTCGTCATGACAACTTCGTCCATAATTGCAAATACAAAACCTTCTGTTTCGGCGAAAAGATCGCCAAAACGCAGCCAGGATACCGACGCTGGGAAATCTACGTCGGGCCCATGTAAGGCCCGGTAAAATCGTCCATGCAGCTCTTTACCTTTCCATACTTCCCTGCGCTCCTCTACACCAAGTACGGCAGGTTTGCGCCAGTTCTCTTTGGCCAGACCCAGCGGGGTAAGCCCTCTGTCCACAGCGACCACATCTCGGTGCACACCCGCGTCGGTATGGAGAAAGTATTCTCTGAGATTGCACACCTCGCGATTGTGGAGGGTCTTGGCACTTAAGAAGCCTCGACCCCCACACTTCCGCGGGATGTACAATCTCATCACCGACGAACGCGGGTGATGCATCCGGTATGTCGTAAGTAGACAGCGAACTTTCCTATCCAAGGCGTCCAATTCTGTTTGAGTCCATCTGAGTATGCCGAAGGAGTACATTAAGACCGGCATGGCCCAACCGTTACAGGCACGCACCTTATTTCCGCCTGATAAAAAGCTTTTTAAGACTTTCTTCAGGCGGCCAAAGAAACGTGCCTGCAATGCCTGTTTCATGCCAGCGTCATCAATGCCTAATGCATGCGCCATACCCAGATATTTGTAGGTTTCCGTTGCAGAGAGAGATCTAAGTTGTGTGAAATCTGAAAGCTCTATACCATCAGATTCCACACTCCTGCCTCGCTTTACATGCATGACCGCACATTTATCCACACCGAACTCCATTTTAAAGCTTTCAGTTATCTTTAGTAACTCAGTTAATTGGAGGTTAGTGAGGGCAAATAATTTTAGGTCATCCATGAAAAGGAGGTGAGAAATAACCTGACCTCTAGTCTGCAACCGATACCCTAGCCCTGAACTTTCGAGCAAAGTGCTCAGCGGGTTCAGTGCTAGGCAAAACCATAGTGGACTCAAACTGTCGCCTTGGAAAATACCCCGCTTGATCTTTATAGGTACGCCATACCCGCAAGGCTGTCGACACCCTGGATAGTGAAGAACCGTACTCCACTGCCCTATACATGCCCTCAAGAGGGTGCATAGAGTTGCATC
The DNA here is from genome assembly GCA_944739405.2 of Euclidia mi. Taxonomy (NCBI): domain Eukaryota; kingdom Metazoa; phylum Arthropoda; class Insecta; order Lepidoptera; family Erebidae; genus Euclidia; species Euclidia mi. The sequence continues at coordinate 89,279,694 of OX123183.2, read as the reverse complement.
TACTTTGTACAACTCCAGCACCCTCAAAAGCCACGTATGTGGCACAGAGTCATAGGCCTTCTTATAGTCTATCCAGCATGTCGCCAGATTCTTTCGACTACGGCGCACGTGTTGGCTAATGGCCATGTCGATAAGGAGTAGCTCCTTAGTACCACGTGCCCGGCTTCTACATCCATTTTGAGATACAGATAAGATCTTATTTCTAAATATGTGTGATTCCAATTTTGTTCTCAAAATGGATGTAAAAACTTTATACACTGTAGGCAGGCAAGTTATTGGCCTATAGTTCGTAGGCTCCGTGGTACTACCAGACTTAAAGAGCAGGTGAGTTACGCCAGTTGTCATAAAACTTGGCAGCGATCCTGAGTCCAGAGATGACTGGAATTGGGATGCCAAGCGAACATGTGCACTGCGTAGCCATTTTAACCAGAAATTGTGCAACCCGTCCGGTCCTGCAGATTTCCAATTGGCTAACGGACGGACTGCACAATTTACATCCCCCGCGTCTATGGCTACAGGCTCCATGTGAGGTATTACCTCACATGTTCGCTCAATATCCCTAATCCAGTCATCCTCTGTATGGCTGATGGGAGTCGACCATAAGCTGCGCCAGAACGCAATCGTGTTCGCATCATCTGGTCGACGCCCATCATCCACACCTGGTTCAGATCGCTCCCAATTCCTATAAACCAACTTCTCATCTCTTTGGAATGCGCGATTTTGGGAATATCGGTCAACCCTCTTTTTATACCGCCTGATACGATTCGCCCACGCATAGATATTCTGCTTCAGGAAGTCGATGCGTTCTGTGACCCGTGACGGATATTCTTGAGGACAAAGTCCTGTCCCCTTAAACGCCCGACTCACAAAACGCATCACTCTCGGGCGGGTATTGCCCGACCTGAAGCAGATTAGCTTGCCTATGAGTGCCCTGGTCTCAGCAATACGACGCTCAATTCTACGCTGCTAAGCCTGAACGGCATCTCGAGGAGCAATAGTAATACTGCTTTGTATTTTAATATTAGCTACTCGACACGCCACTACGGCTGCGCAGTATAGAATTGAGTGTGTATCACTAAGATTTTCACTAGTGTCTAGGTAAGTAGGCAATAGTGAATCCAGGGCACACACAAGCGCTATATTTTTTCTATGCGTGGGTAAACGTGGCAATCGGGGTCTACTTTCTAATGTAGCATACCGATATTCCCCAATGGCGCACTCCAAAGTACTCCTTATCTTATCAATGCATTGGGTACTTACTTGTATATCCCTGTCTATCATTTCCTCACCTTCTTCTTGTGCCCTGAGTGAAGCGTGCGCTATTGGAGCCTCATTGCGCGTGGAGGGTGTGATTTCAGGGATATCTCGCAAGTCTGAGCGTAGCCTCTCAAGTGCGTCGTCATCTAACAGGTGACAGCGTTGAATGGCTCGCACTTGATCCGACAGTCGTTGTGCCGATACATTAACAGCCGGTTCCAAGCCCTGAAACAGAGGCAGTAAGCGGTCACGGTACGCCGTAAGGTTGGTTCCTCCCTCTGTAGCCACAAAATATGCCCGCATGACGTTCTCATTCATCGATTGAGTCCATCTCATGCGGCGCACATCTCCACCGGCAGCGGGGGCCCTGTTCGAAACCGGTGGGTCTCGGGGTCCCAAGCGTGACGGCGGCCGGCCTCTTCCCCGGCGGCGCGCTGGTGTTGGTGTCGTCGGTGGGGAAAAATACTCATCACTCGATGAGCTCGACGCCTCAGCAATGGCCGGCGCTGCTGACGCCGGCGGCTGTGAGGCGGAGCTGAGTGACGAGTCCGGGGGTCTTATTTGTGCCGCTGCTCTGGCTCTAGTCAACATTTTTCCTTACATGTATTCGTATTTAGTCTTGTATTTACTTTATTTGCATTGTTAACATTTTTGACATCTGATGTCATTTTGGTTTCTTGATATTTACTTTGTAGTGTTTTTCTTTTTGGTTTTTAAAGAAGTTTGTGATATTATTTATTTACACAATTGTGTTTGTCACGTATGTAATATAGTATATAGCCTCAGAAACAATAAAATAAATTAATACAAAATTTAGGTAAGAAAATTGTGTCTGTTGACTTTTAGTGTTGCCAGTATATTATTATTATTATTATCCTATTCGTTTAGCCTTTTTTGCCTTTGACCCAACCCTCCCCCTCCTCGTTTGACCATTTTATTATTTTTGTCTGGCCCCTAAAAGTTGTGGCGTAATTTAATATAGCCTATAGCCTTAGGCAATAACAATTTTTAAAATCCGGCTGCTAGTTCCTGAGATTAGCCGGCATTATCTTTTAGCCTTTTTAGCCTTTTGCCCGGCCCAAAGGGTCGAAGCGTTATGTTATATAGCCTATAGCCTTCCGGAATAACTGGGCTATCGTATACAAAAAGAATTTTTCAGATCCAACCAGTAGTTCCTGAGATTAGCGCGTTCAAACAAACAAACTCTTCCGCTTTATTATATTAGTATAGATAACTGCAAAAAGTATTTACACATACAAACTACTTAGTACTAACACTTAGTAGTACTCAAAATGTTATCCGGTATCTGTGACGTTCCGCTAGACTGGCCAATATGGCGACTGTGATTTGTCTGTCAGGTCAGATATATAGGCATAACAATTTAACAAAATACTCGACAATCCGAACTTTGCGGATATATGTTGTCGACTCGAAATCTTTATTTTTTAATGTTTTATTATTCAGGTAAGGTTAGGCGATAGCCGAGTGGATATACCAACAGACTGCCATGCAGAGGGTATCGGGTTCGAATCCACGGCGCGCACCAATGGCTTTTCGGAGTTATGTGTGTATTGAATGGTTAATTATCGCTTGTCTCGTGCCTCGGAGAGCACGTTAAGCCGTCGGTTCCGGTTGTCATGAAGATCTTTAACAGTCGTTACAGGGCGTCAGTACCTTCTAAATAAACTGACACTAGTCTAAACCATGGAATATCGCTATCCCTTCGGGTTGCGGAGGTCAGACAGGCAGTCGCTCTGTGGAAAAGCTAATATTCAGCCAAATCCGGTTAGACTAGAAAGCGGACCCCAGATTGAAACTGGGATATCGCTAAGAGGATGATTATTCAGGTAAGGTTTCGATGTACTCCTTGACGAAATTATTAATATAAGATTTGACACTGCGATAGCAGCGCAGTCCGTCGGTTCCAATGTGAAACATTCCAAAAGCCACAACTACTTACAAATTAAAAATTAACTAAAAATACATTTTCCAGTGGACTAAATTGTGAATCTAAACCATTCTCAAGTCCCCTTGAACACACACAAAAAAAATCATCAAGATCGGTCCATTCGTTTAGGAGGAGTTCAGTGACATACTCACGCACACAAGAAATATATATATTAAGAGAGAGATATATATATATATATATTCGCTTGCTTTGTTTTCGATGTATTTCAAGTTATCAATGGCATACATCCCTTTAGTATAATTACTCTTTTAATTAATGAGTGCGATGCTGAAGGACGTACGAAGAACAATAGTTTGTTCACTTCGTGCACTCAAGCATGTTCGCACTGACTATGGGTGCAAATACGCCTTTAGAATAATCCTCGTAGGCGAGACAGTATTTAATAATTGTTTATACAACACAATCCATTCAGTTTTAAGAGTGTAGTAATGAAATAGTCAGGCAACCACAATTCCCTAGTGCGTACTGGGAACTGTGATGGAACTTTTGGACGAAGTTGTAATTCGCACAATTTCAAATTTTATAATGATACAATTAATGATAAAGACGGAGTTACATTAATTAGTTAAGTAGCGACCTATATATTAAAGTTGATAGTTTGGAGAGAATTATGCAGTGTCAGTTACAAAGAATAGGACCTTGTTATGAAGTTTAGGAGTTGATTAAGCCTTTGTATACCTTCTCGGGTAGAAGCCAGTAATTTGTACGTCTTCGTCTTTGCTTAATGTTTTTTGCTTAATTAATATGTAGATTTTAGATGGCGTGTTCGCTTGGTTATTTTGTTTCTTATTCTTTTAAAATATTCATGCTTAAACTTTTGAATACTTGACTTTATGCATATAGATTTGCCACCAGATTTCAAATAAATCGTATAATAGTAGCATTTTCACTGACTGAACTACTGAAATGGTAAACTACATCACGATTAGCTGAATAACCTCAATTGATGTAACAAGTAATTCTTAGACATTAAAAATGCTACCGACAGAAAACAATTTAAAACGGTGAAGTTACTGTGGATTGCTTTGAATCGCAATATACGTAAAACTAAAGATACGGTCGAACCACAAAAGTTGAATTTATAAAAATCAGGAGAGCTCTAGAAACTCGTACGGAGAGTATGTAAAAGTTTTCATAGCTCCTCCAAAACATTATCGTCTCGATCCGATTTATTGGTATATATTTTGTATCATTGCTATAATGGGGAACATTTATAAACTAATCAAAATGTATGGCACAAGGCAGCGATGGGAGCAAACAGCTCTCACCACTAGCTTTCCGAAATAACGTGCGTATTCAATTTATGGGCAGTTGAACTTCTATCCCTAGACAGATTAAAGTATAGAACATAATTCTTCCAATATTGACATTAATAAAAAAAAATCATATCTGTTAAATCAGGGATTCCCAAAGTGGTCCTAGGTTTCCTAGGGGTCGACATAAACGAAAACTGATTTTGGGGGTCGACGAGGTCTAAAAATCGACCCCTATTAAATTAACACATGTTTTTATTTAAAACTTTTAAGATAGGTAGGTAGGTACTGTATTGTTTATGTTGTATTACGTGTACTAAGAATAAATAATTAATATTTTTGTAGGAAATAGCATTGTTGTAGTAATGTAAAGCCTCAAGTTCGTACAAGATGAAAAACTCGGCAAGTCAGCGTGGACAAGTTTGTGCAAGATAATGAGTTCGAGCGTACACGTCTTTCAGGCGCGTTTTGACTTGCTCTCTATTTGACGCTTACGCGATTGAACACGAACGAATTCATGATCAAGTTGCAAGTCCAAACATGTGCCTGATATTTTACTATTTAACGAGCTTGCACTTAGGTTGAAAGTTCATTTGCGTTTTGAAATTCGTTGGTGCTTGAACGATAATAACTCATATAAATACTCATTTATTTCAAGAGATTTCAAAGTTATTACATAGCTAAATTAAGTGAAGTAAAGTGCCTGAAAAAGAATTTACAAAATGCTGAGCTCCCTACGCGAGTTAATAGCGTAACCATACAATATCTGCAGTTTATGAAAAATTAACAGGGTAAGTACCTAACAGTTTTTATCCGGCACAGCGCATCAGGGCCTCAAGTCTGCTATTACAATAGTGTCATAATGGTCTGTCATTGGTCTCTTAATTGTTGACCGTCTGTCTGTCCCTATGTATGCTTATATCTGTAAAACTACGCAATAGATTTTAATGCGATTTTCACCAAAGGATAGAGTGTTTCAAGTGGAAGGTTTATATGTGTAACAACTGTAACATGTGCTCGCGGGCGGAGCCGCGGGTAAAAGCTAGTTCCAAAATAAGAGTAGTACATATTGTACATTGTATGTATGTTACATGTTTGATAAATCGAAAAATGTATAAAATATTAAACTATCTAGTTATATATTAATGTATTTCAGTCAGTTATTGAAGTTATATTTTTATATGTCTAGCATAATTAATAACACCATCTCTTAGCTGGATTTTACTGACATTAGTTCAGCAGTATCTGTGGTATAGTACTGAAAATATCAATTATGTAGTATAGGTAAATTATATGTAATGGAGGCGTAGATACTTACTTGACAGAAATCGCAAGGCACTAGACTAGATACTCTCTTGCTGAACACATGTGCTGCAAACTTTCTTTATTTACATGCATTTCCATCCAATAACTTTTGGATACACTTCGCCCTTCATTGGTGCGGCTGCAGTGGCCAAGCGCCAGGTCTTGGTGGTTTTCCAAATAATCAATTAAGGCAGAAGTTTGCTGAATAAGCACCATTTTGTCTAAAAATAACATGTTGAAACAACAATATAAACAAAACATCGGCCGCTAAAATATTGTAGTTATAGATAGACAGAATCAGTAACAGATTAATAAGTAGTAGCACGCTATAATGTGACATTTGACTTTGACAGCTAAACAAAAAAATATTATTGACTTAAATTTATTGTTTTTTTGCTATTTACGAACTTCTTACAACATCAGATTGCATAAAACACTAATAAATAATATGTGAATATATTTATAAATAAAATCAGCATGAATTAATGTTCAAATTTAGTAATAGGTTTGCGAAAATCATTTCTACTAATAGGTTTTATAATTATGGCAATACAACAGTGTCATTCTACTATAACTCTATTACGAGACCACTGACCGATCAATGAACGATCATTATGAATTTAGCAGATTACGAACTTTTAGTATAATGACAATGGCATCGTGTTGGAATGACGAATGTGTTTAAAATAGCAGACTTGGGGCCCGGCATTGCCATACAGTGGGGCAATGCAGCCAGCGTCTGGGGGACGCTGTCTGCAATGCCCTGTGTGATAGTGATCAGTTGAGCTATCTGTAGATAGTTTGCAACAGTTTGCAGTTGCCTCAGTTGTTTCAATTGTAAAAATGTACCAGTAAATTTAACAGTTTATTATTGTTTTTTATTTAGGTAGTTTCTTATATTTTATTTGCAGGATTACTGAGAGTTTTATGATGGCGGACACGAAAAAATAATGCAGACAATACAGTTTGGACTACTTAAAGTTCGGATTTATTGCATCTCCATCAAATCACCACTTGTCGATGTCTCATATGTGAAAAAGTATTCAGTAACGATGTCATGAAGCCATCAAAAATGGATGACCACTTATCAAGAGTACATGCTGACAAAGAAAAGTAAGCTATTGTCATTTTTTCAAGCACTTAAAGATAAACTAGACAAAAGGCCAACCATTAGATCTATGTTTGCGTCATCATCTATTAAAGACGATGATGGTTTACGAGCGTCCTATAATATATCTTTACTAATAGCGAAGTCGGGGTAACCCCACACAATTGGAGAGCAGCTTATCTTACCAGCCATTGCGGAGGTCCTTAACAATGTATTGCACAAACCCGCACATGATATTTTAAAGAGAATACCTTTGAGCAATAACACCGTGTTAGTTAGTGAGGACCGGTTCTTCGGCCGACCCCGCCTGCGCGCCGCACTACACTCACTCGTCGTACATCGCACCGCACACACGCTACGGCCATATATCTATTATTGTACCACGACCTATAGAAATACAGTCTTTCTATCAGATATCGAAGCCTTTTCATTAGCCTAGACCACCAGCATCACATCACTGGAGCGAGGCACTTATACAGATGGTCCTTCGCATGCAAGAACGCCGTCTTTAAGCTGTGTGTCTTCAAGCTAACATTTTTCCCGTGGACTTCGGATTGCCGCCGGCCGCTTGCGCAACGAACACGTTGGAGGTCACTTGGAGGACAATCTACCCGAGGAATACAAATTTTCTGAGTGAGTCCGTTCCATATCCTTTCTTTACCTTGTTTTCTCCTTTATTCCAGGAATGTAAAATAGTGCTATTGCGGATCAGGCATGTTGATCTCTTCATAATAGCCTATTATTACAGATATAAATCATTTTCGTAATTACTTACATTTCTTTTTAATAACAATCATACAAATATTGCCAAAATATTAAAATACGTTCATCAAGTATTCGCATTATTACTTCATTTATGCAAAACAAATAGTTTTATGCTTAATGATTTTATCGCACTTCGTCGCTTACCTACGATCTATTGTGTCGACCGGTTTTATGACCCATCTATTGTTCTCGCAACAGCTGTGAATCACCGTTAGCTTTGTGTAAATAACTCATTAAGTTATTTAAATTCATTATTACATTATTTTATGCTGCCGATTTTTCCATTAATACTTACTTACCTACCTACCTTTCGCTTTTTGTACTTTGCACATTTAGTTAAAACTTCTTAATATGTCTGATACTAAACTTAAGGATCTTATAAGGAAGCGTGGCAGTTATAAAGCAAAGCTTACGTCTGTTATAACCTTTCTTAAATTCTTACCAAGTACCGACTTAGATGCTTTTCAATCATACCAGCTTCAATGTCCACTTGAGCAAATGGAGATACATAAGGAATTCGACGCGTTACAGATGGAATTGGAGATGTTGTCTGATAATGCGGGCGACCAGTACATCGAGCGTGAACAGTTTGAGGGTCTGTACTACGCGCAGTTGGGCCGCGCAAAGGCAATGCTTGCGCCTTCGTGCTCCTCTGCGCCAGCTTCAGCCAACGGTGCAGACGATACCATCCAACACGACTCTGGTTGCAAGCACGATTTCGTCAGGCTACCCAAGATAGACTTGCCTCACTTCAACGGGGACTATCAGCACTGGCTTGAATTCAGAGATACGTATATTGCATTAATTCATAACAATAACAGTATACAACCAATTAATAAATTTCATTATCTGCGTGCTGCTTTGAAAGGCAGCGCGTCTTTACTAATCAAAAGTATCGATTTTAAATCTGACAACTATGCCATCGCTTGGCAGTTGTTATTAGAACGTTACAATAACGAAAGGTTGCTTGTAAATAACCACTTACATTCATTATTTAATTTTAACTCCATTCAAAAAGAATCTTGCAGTTCTTTACGTAGCATGGTTGATACCATTAATAAAAACTTAAGGGCACTTGACACTCTGGGCCAGCCCACAGATCATTGGGACACTTTAATTATATATATGATGTCTAAGAAATTAGATTCTGTCACTAGCCGAGAGTGGGAAGAACATAAAAACATTTTAGATACATTTCCAAATTTAAAAAAATTTACAAAATTCTTATGTAACAGAGCAGACTTACTCGAAACCTTATATGACTATAAAAATTTAAAATCTATTTACAACACAAACACCAAACAAAACTACAATACAAATACAAAATCAAATTACCTTACAAATACAAAACCGATTTACACTAAAACTGACAAGGTAACGTGTCCTATATGTTCTCAAAGTCACTTTTTGTTCAATTGTCAATCTTTTAGAAATCTTGATGTCGACTCAAGAGTCAAAAAAGCTTCAGAATGTAATGTTTTGTATGAATTGTCTACGCCCTGGTCATGCAGAAAACCGTTGTAAACTATCACATTGCAAATATTGCAAATTCAGACATAATACCCTTTTACATAAGGATACAGCATCAAACAATGACCAAAATATTGCTTTATCTACCAACACAGAACCACAAACTAATCAGGCATTCGTACTATTATCCACAGCTTTGGCAAAGGTGGCAGACGTCAATGGGAGGCTCCATACTGTCCGACTTCTACTGGACAAAGGCAGTTCTTCCAATTTTGTCACTGAAAGCCTCTGTGATAAGCTTGGTGCTGGTGATAAGCTCGTGGTAAAACGAAGCACTAGCTCAACCACCTCAGGTATTAACGGTCTTATTTCTAGTACCTCCAAGAGTTGTAGTCTTACTGTGCAATCTTTTTATAGTGGTTATCGGGCGAGCATAAACTGTCTTATTTTACCGATGATTACGCAAAAGCTACCTGGCTCTTGTGTAGATAAAAATATTATATCTATCCCGCCAGGCCTTCAGCTAGCAGACCCAACATTCAACATACCCTCAGCAATTGACATTCTTGTTGGTGCTGAGGTCTTCTGGGACGTCTTAGGTTCCAATTCAATAAATTTAGGTAAACATAAACCTATATTACATTCATCTAAGTTAGGTTGGCTTATTTCGGGCTGTGTATATCAGTCCCACCTTCATCAACCTACTATGTGTAATTTCTTAACGGACAAGGAGTCTGAGCAATTTACTCGCTTTTGGGAGCTTGAATCTGTGTCCAGTAAGAATAGTTTCTCTACAGAAGAGCAAGCTTGCGAAAAGTTATTTCAAAAGACGACACAACGTAATCAGCTTGGTCAACTCGTCGTCACCATACCATTGAGGGAATCACCTGAGTGCTTAGGTGACTCTTATGCGATGGCCAAGCGACGTTTTATATCCTTAGAGCGAAGATTTGATCGTGACCCTGTCTTTAAAAACAGATATTTACAATTTATCAAAGAATACATTGATCTTAATCACATGACACAAAATTCATCATTAAAACATTCTGAATTTAATTATTTCATGCCTCATATTGGTGTTGTGCGAGAGTCCAGTACAACTACAAAACTTCGTGTAGTTTACGACGCATCGGCATCCAGTACCTCAGGCAAATCCTTTAACGATATACAGATGGTAGGTCCCACTGTTCAAGAGGATTTATTGTCCATACTCTTAAGGTACAGACAGCATCAATTTGTTGTAACAGGTGACATTGAAAAAATGTACAGAGCTATTTTAATCCATCCTTCGGAGCGCTCGTTCCAGCAAATCGTCTTTAGGTTTGATTCCTCAGAGCCTTTACGGACATATACTTTGAATATAGTGACGTACGGTACGGCATCAGCACCGTACTTAGCTACCAAATGCTTAGTATCTCTTGCAGACCAATGTTCAGATCCTAAAGTAAGTGAGTCCATCAAGCGAGACTTTTACGTCGACGATTATTTAGGCGGCGGGGATTCAATTCAGCCAGTCATAGAGTTATGCCAAGGTGTCATTACTACTCTCAAATCAGCTAAGTTTCATCTCCGCAAATGGCAATCAAATAGCCCAGAAATTTTAGAGGCTATCGCCAACACTGACACAAAGAATCCAAACAAAACATTGAATTTAATTGACGAATCTCTTTGTAAAACGCTTGGTCTTTATTTATTATTTTCAGTTAACTTAGAATATTCAGAAATTAAAATTTCAAAACGTAATATATTATCTTTAATCAGTCAAGTTTTTGATCCACTTGGTCTCGTCGGGCCCCGTATACTTAAAGCCAAATTATTATTACAGCAATTATGGATTCTTAAATGTAATTGGGATGAAGAAATACCTATAAGTATACAGTCACAATTTCTAGAATTTATACAATCTCTTTCATGTCTTAACTATCTTCGTATTCCTCGTTGGATTTCCTGTAGCAATCCATCTGTAGTCGAGCTTCATACCTTCACGGACGCTTCTGAACGTTGTTACGCCGCCTGTGTCTATGTGAGGACAATGACAGTAGACGGGACAGTTTGCGTTCGCTTTTTGCCCTTTATAAAGCCCTTAAGCATTCCACGTAAAGAGCTTTGCTGTTGTTTGATTGGTTCACGACTTTTCATGAAAATACGTGAATCAGTTTCATTACAAATCCATAAATGCTTCTTTTGGTGTGACTCGACGATAGTTCTCGGCTGGCTCTCTATGCAAGAACCAACCCGACTTGAACAATTCGTTCGAAACAGAATATTCGAAATACAGGAGACTACAACTGGCCATAAATGGAGTTATGTACCTTCCAAGAGTAATCCCGCTGATCTCGCAACTCGGGGGGTGAGGGCTGATTCCATCAGCGCATCCGCTCTCTGGTGGTCAGGTCCAGAATTCCTTCACCAGGTCGATATACAATTTCCTATAGTACCTAACACATAACTTCATTTATTACCGAGACATCTTTACATACAAAAGTGGATAATATTTTGAATAAAAATAATAATATAATCTTAAATTTAATACACAATACATCATCATTTACAAAATTAATTAGAATCGTCGCTTATATACACCGATTTATTCATAATTATTGTAAGAAACACAAAAATACTATCATACCTCACATACATAGAATTACAAACATCACAGAACTTAATATTACAATTTTCTCAGCAGGAAATGTTCCCTGAGGAATACACAATTCTTAAAAACAAACAGACCTTACATAAGAAAAATAGACTTATTAGTATATATTAAGGAGGTATTTATACTTGTTTCTCAGCAGTGCTGAGCGTTTACTGGTTTCAGACATATAAGTGAATAAGTGAATATTGGTTTTATAACTTTTTACTGTTCCTTCGGGATATATACCACGTACCTTTGTTTTGAGTAACCGATATTTCGGCACTGTTGCAAGCGCCATGTTCACGGATGTACAAGGTACGTGTGTAATGTATAATAGTAGGCCAAAACATATAAATTTATAAAGTACATAATTATACACAAATGAACTATAGCAATGCCTTAATTATAGAATATTTTGGAATGGACTGTAACCTATAATGAAAGATAATATTCCTTCACTAAATATTTAAACTTAGCTACCGTCTTAGCTTGCCTAATGTGCAGCGGTAATTTATTCCACAAGCGAACAGCAGTTACGGTGAAGGAATTGTCATAAAAAGCCGTGGAATGTACCGGCATTTTAAACCTTAAATTTTCTGATGACCTTAAATATCTATTATGTGTATCATTAAGGAACTCAAACCTTCCTTTAAGATAGGAGGGAGTTGAAGGGTTAAACAATATATTGTACAGTAAAGTGAGAATATGAGCATTCCGGCGATGTCGAATTGATAACCACTTGAGCTGTGTTCGAAATTGTGAAACATGGTCGTATTTGCGCAAGCCAAATACGAATCGTATACAGACATTTTGAATTCGCTCAAGTTTATCTAGCTGGTTTTCGGCGAGGTCTAGATAGCTTACATCTGCATAATCAATAATGGGTAACAGAAGAGACTTAGCGAGCGCAATTTTAGTAGCAGTGGGCAGAAAGTCTCTTAATCGCCTCAGTGAACCAACTGAAGCAAACACACTTTACTATACTTTTTCAAACGCATACCTGAATAAAGGCCAGACACTATGTAATAAAATAATTAAAGATATAATGTTCGAATATAATATGTAAGTGCAATTTTATTAAGCTTTACAAACAAAATCTTCCCCATTTGCACCCACTATCAATCATCATCGTGTAACGTAATACTACACGTATTGCGTTATAATATCTCGCAGGCGCTTAACGCCAGCTTAGCCAGACATCGTTCGCAATATTACCAAATATGGTCATATTCACTAGCCAAAGGCAGTTGTGAGTCATAGATTTATGCCTATATAAGATGGGTGCGCGTCGTAGAATGGTCACTTTCCCTAGACATCGGAACGCTGCCGCTACACCTCGCGATTATTCTACATTCTACTTCCTACGGGCTGACGTTCTTCCTACGGGCTGACGTTCTTCCTACGGGCTACAAGCCACGAGCTGCTGGCGCCGTGCCGCTACTAGCCAGCTGCCACCCAAGCCTCCGTTCCTGCCTACGAGCTCCTACAGCCAGGCCACGGACGCCTGAGCCTGACCGCTCGACCCACATCGGCTGCACCGCCTGAGATCCGCTCAGCCTGAACATCGACCACAGAGCTGCCTGCGCAGCGCATCTTGGCCAGCTCATCGGCGACCCTACGAGCAGCTACCCTGCGAGCGTCGGAGAGCAGCAGGAGTCTACACTCCAGCCAGCTCAGGCCAGTGCTTACCTAGTTCGGTCATACTGTATGTAAGCGGTAGTGAGACATAATAAAGAACCTGTTCAGCCTAGCAGTGTTTCTCTCGAACCCCGACATCCTACCTGAGATCCTCCGTCTCAGTGGCGCCCAACGTGGGGCCCGACTCTATTTGTCTCACTTCCAATTACTGCAGTTGTTCTTGTTTAGGAGGTCAGTCTTTGTAAACGAGGAGGTGCAGACATCAGCGAACTGGTACGTAATATCTAACTTGTGTGTATCTGTGTATTGCTGTCTATCTTTAATTTCTATTCTTGTATACCTATTATGTGTTATCTTACTATTGTCTAATTCAAATTTCAACTACCGATTCCCTACGTAACTGTTCGCAATTTGAAATAACCGTTTTTTATTTTTGCAAGTCACTATCTATTGTCTACATTTTAACACCGAATCGTCGTAGTTTCTTTGTAAAGCAGAACTATTGCACACGGAGGGCTGTAATATACTTACGTTCTTTTCTATCATAATTATTTTATATCATCATGAGCACTAACCCTATCAAGTACTTTCTACTTAATAAAAATGAATTGGCCTACGAGGTCGCTATTCGCGGAGAGGAGCCGGCTACCTCTGTTTTAGGTTTACGGAAGCAGCTACCTAAACTACTCGAGCTGATTCCGAATGACGAAATCCTAGAGTCAGGCCTAGACATAGCAGACGACTTCAAGGGAGCTAGCCTGTCAGTTACCGACTTAGATTCGCGAATCTCTTCCCTTAAGGAGCTATACGACCACAACTTGGCTAAGCGAACTACGGCTTTGCACAACCAGGTCTATCACAGATTGGGCAGATTAGAAAAATTCGAACCTAAATACGGCAAGAAAATATCCGACCTGACTGAACGCTTTCGGATGCTGTCGGCAGAGCTATCTAAGATAGAACACTCGAATGTTCCGTCGGCGGAAGTCGGAGCCACGATGACTTGCACGGATTCAACCCCTGCACAGGCAGCGTCGACTCCGGTAACTGTCCACTGTGAGCATTTGAGGGTTGGCGAACTATCGAAACTCAAATTCGACGGAACAGGCTGCGTTCGTGAATTTCTACAACGCGTGACGGAATTTAGGACGGTTAGAAATCTACCTGCCAATAGATTATTCGATTACGCGTCCGAAATTTTTACTGGTAATGCGATACACTGGTTTCGCGGTGTTAAAAATTCCATTTCTACATGGGACGAACTAGCTAGTAAACTCACAGCTGATTTTACACCGTACGACTATGATTATAAACTTTTAGCCGAGATTCGTAATCGTACTCAAGAGCAAACTGAGGGTATAATCATCTACTTATCAATTATGTTCCAACTTTTTGCGCGATTGTCACCGAACACGGTACTAACCGAACATGAAAAATTAAATATATTGCTTCACAATATTAGACCGTGTTATTCTACAGTACTAGCTTCATGTACTACGGCTATAGACACTATAGACACTCTAAAAACACTATGTCTAAACTATGAGAGGTTCCAGTGTTTAAGTGCACAATTTCACGAACCTAGTTACCCTACGTCTAACACAGTAGCACCTGATTTAGCTTACATAAATAAAAAGGACACGCACGGTCACTATAATAATTCACAGTACTATAAACCGTCTAAACTAAAAAACTACGCTTCTGTCGCATCTATAAATGTCGAACCGAACGATACACCTGTGCCTAACCTACAACACTATAATGTCAACATGATATCTAAATCAGCTGTTCCTACAAAAATAACTAATAAGAGGTGTGTATTTTGCCCGCGCTGCCGTTCAACTGATCACTCACTAGGGACGTGCAAGCGAGAACGTTATCCGATATGTTTTAAGTGTGGCCTTAGGGATGTCACATTTGTAAATTGTCCTACCTGTAAAAATAAATCATTTTCAAAAAAACTAATTTATTCGGATCGTCGTTCGTCAAATAAGATGACAAACCCTACCGTTTGTACATCTTCTAAACCTAAATATTTTGACAAGGAAGACTGGAAAAATTGGCTGAACACTCTAAAAGTGTATTTTTCTAGTCATTCTGTGGCTGCGACCCGAGATCAAAAACCTAATACTGATTTTCGACCCTATGTTAATGTAACCATTAAGAATCTACCCCTTACTGGTTTACTTGACTCAGGTTCTGCCGTGACTATATTGGGCAATAATTCTCATATAAAACTTATTTCTAAAACTAATCTCCCTTTGAATAAGTGTGACAACCCTACTATATTTTTTCGATCGGCGGGTGGTCATCGTTTGACACCGATCGGCTATATCAACCTACCCACCAGTTTTGAAAATAAAACTTATAACTTGAAAGCGTACGTAATTCCAGAAGTTACTAGTTCGTTAATTTTAGGTATTGACTTCTGGAAAAGATTTAAATTGTTACCAAACTATATTAACTCTGTTTCTTTATCTAATAATTACTCTCGTAGTAATTCCTTGCCTAATAAAGTTAATACTACCGTGTCAGCTATTGATACTAACACTGATAACGAGACTACTATAACCTCGGATCAGTGGTATACTACAATCTACAATGGCTGTAAAAACTCACCTACATCTTTCCCTAATTATTCTATCAGGAATGATAAATTGTACAGATATATGGTATCTAAATGTACATTGCGTAAAGTATTCGATTGGAAAGAGGTCCTACATACCTCGGATAGAACTACCGCCATTAAAGAATACCATTCGGAACTCGCTGCGGGTCATTTAGGTATTTTTAAAACGTATAAACGTTTAGCGCAGCGTTATTATTGGCCTGGTATGCACGCTGACATTATTAAGTTTATATCTTCGTGTGATACTTGTGTCGCACGTAAACACCAAAACAATGGTACTTTATATACACACACATACAACTTACGTCGTAAACCGGCTGGGGTTAACGTGGGTGATACTGTGTGAAAAAGAACCTACGACAAATCATTTGGCAAAAAACTAGCTCCTAAGTTTACCAAGTGTACTGTTGTTGCTAAAAAGTCACCACTAGTATACGAATTAGCGGATTCGTCGGGTAAATCTATTGGCAGTTGGCACATTAAAGATTTAAAACTAATTAACTACACTGATTCCTAACCTAACTAGATTCTTTAATTGTACCTACCTGCAGTTTGAGTTTCATAGTCACTATCTACTTAGCACTGTCTACAGAAGTTCGGAGGACTTAGTTAGACGGATTTTTCTTGTCTAGACACGAAAAATCCTGCTGTACAGAGCGGGGTATTGTAACGTAATACTACACGTATTGCGTTATAATATCTCGCAGGCGCTTAACGCCAGCTTAGCCAGACATCGTTCGCAATATTACCAAATATGGTCATATTCACTAGCCAAAGGCAGTTGTGAGTCATAGATTTATGCCTATATAAGATGGGTGCGCGTCGTAGAATGGTCACTTTCCCTAGACATCGGAACGCTGCCGCTACACCTCGCAATTATTCTACATTCTACTTCCTACGGGCTGACGTTCTTCCTAGGGGCTACAAGCCACGAGCTGCTGGGGCCGTGCCGCTACTAGCCAGCTGCCACCCAAGCCTCCGTTCCTGCCTACGAGCTCCTACAGCCAGGCCACGGACGCCTGAGCCTGACCGCTCGACCCACATCGGCTGCACCGCCTGAGACCCGCTCAGCCTGAACATCGACCACAGAGCTGCCTGCGCAGCGCATCTTGGCCAGCTCATCGGCGACCCTACGAGCAGCTACCCTGCGAGCGTCGGAGAGCAGCAGGAGTCTACACTCCAGCCAGCTCAGGCCAGTGCTTACCTAGTTCGGTCATACTGTATGTAAGCGGTAGTGAGACATAATAAAGAACCTGTTCAGCCTAGCAGTGTTTCTCTCGAACCCCGACATCCTACCTGAGATCCTCCGTCTCAATCGTCTATCAATTTTCATCTTTATAATAATTGTCTCGATGATAAATCGAGGACGGACGAACGGCGGCACATGGCGATATTACAAGTATGCCTTATTTTACTAAGGAATCCTAAAAACGAGGTAATTATATCACGAAGCTAGCTCCCATTAGACTGTGGGACATTAGTGCTAATGTTTGCTAGCTAGGAAGGACTATCCTTTCAAACCTCACGCGCTTACTCATTACTCTTGCTAGCTCTAGCTAGTTGTCGTGCTGTTCTCTACCCATCCCCTGATGGGAAAAAGGCGTGAGTATATGTATGTATTTTACTTCAAAAATTAATCACACACATTCATACAGGCTTCAAGTAACCGATTCCATACGAATTTTATACATCAATATAGTATACATCTGCTTCTATAAGTAATAATTATATAAGAGAACCCGCCACAATACCTTTTAGGCTAGGTCTAAAATACTAGCATTAAATAAATCTCCTATTTTTAACGGGTGGCAACATTCTGCAACAAACGCTATTCAGTTGATTACATCACGTGTGCCTAAAGATTAATAACGCAAAGCTGACTTTTATTTAAAAGTAATGAAAGCTTTTCAGACTTCGCAATCATTATTTCAAAATATTAGAGCTTTACATACATACACATACATAGACTCACGCCTGTTTCCCCGAAGGGGTAGGCAGAGGCATATTAAACGCCCACTTTTCGCCAGTGTTTTGATCCCACGTAATAGGTGGCGAGCCTATTGCCGCTTATTGGGACATTTTGTTTGCCAGAGCCTCGTCCGTTGATCGGCAGGTGCACCACTTGCAGGTGAGGTTGGCTTGGGACCCTAAGTTCTTGGTGGGAACCCTATGCACCCGCAATGCAATGCAATATTAGAGCTTTGTGATATAATTACCTCGTTTTTAGGATTCCTTAGTAAAATAAGGCATACTTGTAATATCGCCATGTGCCGCCGTTCGTCCGTCCTCGATTTATCATGGAGACAATTATTATACTTACCACTATGGGCCTTATCAGAAGGCTCAAGGTCACTCAGAGGGCGATGGAGAGAGCTATGCTTGGAGTTTCCCTGCGAGATCGAATCAGAAATGAGGAGATCCGCAGTAGAACCAAAGTCGCCGACATAGCTCTCCGGATAGCCAAGCTGAAGTGGCAGTGGGCAGGGCACATAGCTCGAAGAACCGATGGCCGTTGGGGCAGAAAAGTTCTATAGTGGCGGCCACGTACCGGACGACGCAGCAGAGGTAGGCCCCCCGCAAGGTGGACCGACGATCTTGTCAAGATCGCGGGAGGAGGTTGGATGCGGGCGGCTCAAGACCGGTCTGTGTGGAGAACCATGGGGGAGGCCTATGTCCAGCAGTGGACGTCGTTTGGCTGATATGATGAATTATTATAAAGATGAAAATTGATAGACGAAGATGATTGATAGTGGCTGCAAATGGGGAAGATTTTGTTTGTAAAGCTTAATAAAATTGCACTTACATATTATATTCGAACATTATATCTTTAATTATTTTATTACATAGTGTCTGGCCTTTATTCAGGTATGCGTTTGAAAAAGTATAGTAAAGTGTGTTTGCTTCAGTTGGTTCACTGAGGCGATTAAGAGACTTTCTGCCCACTGCTACTAAAATTGCGCTCGCTAAGTCTCTTCTGTTACCCATTATTGATTATGCAGATGTAAGCTATCTAGACCTCGCCGAAAACCAGCTAGATAAACTTGAGCGAATTCAAAATGTCTGTATACGATTCGTATTTGGCTTGCGCAAATACGACCATGTTTCACAATTTCGAACACAGCTCAAGTGGTTAATAATAATATAATAATATTCTACCACATACACACATCACCATCTAGTCCCAAACTAAGCAGAGCTTGTACTATGGGTACTAGATAATAGATAAACATACTGAAATACTTTTTTTTGTAAATACATACATATTATACATTGAAACACCCAGACCAAGACAAACATCCATGTTCATGCACACAAATGTTTGACTTGAGCGGGAATCGAACCCGCGTTACTTTACATTAACTTCGAAGAATTTCTAACGAGCAGTTTGTATTAATTTATGGAATTATACAAAATATTATATTTGTGAAGTTCGATGTACAAGTAGAGTTAAAAATATGTTTTCAACAATACATTATTGGCAATTTTGCTTATTACGTATTTCCTTTAAATTTTGCACAGGTATAAATATATCACATAGGTTCGCAAAGTAGAAAGTCAGCGATAGCCTAGTGGAGATACCAACAGACTGCCATGCAGAGGGTATCGGGATCGAAACCTAGGCGCGCACCACTGACTTTTCGGAGTTATGTGCGTATTAAATTATCAATTATCGCTTGTCCCGTGCCTCGGAGAGCACGCTAAGCCGTCGGTCCCGGTTGTCATGAAGATCTTTGACAGTCGTTATAGGGAGTCATATCTCTAAATAAACTGACACTAGTCTAAACCATGCAATATCCCTATCCCTTTGGGTTGCGGAGGTCACACAGGCTGTCGCTCTGTGGAAAAATTAATATTCAGTCAAATCCGGTTAGACTAGTAAGCGGACACCGGGTTGAAACTGTGATAAGTGATAACGCTAGGAGAAAGAAAAAGGTACGCAAAGTACACTCTGTTAGATAATTGAGATATTCGAAACATAAAATATTACTAAGCATGTTGTTAAATACAAAAAGCATGCTGTAAACACTATTTCTATATTACTCCTTATAACTTTTAAAGTTCAAAACAAAACCCAGCAGGAGCGAAAATAAATAATTAGTAGACACGTGTACCAAAACCATTAACACACACAGTAATCAACCGGCGAGAACGTATAGAAAACATGGAGTAAGCCCCGTAACGACTATCGCCTTGCATAGGGTGCTTATTAATAAAGCGCCATAGAAAGCAGTGCACAAACACGAATGACCCATGAAAATAGCTAGTGAACGTTATAATGTGTACACAAAGGCGTAAGGGTACAACATCTAAAGTTTCCACCCATTATGAGACGAGACCACCATTCAGGGGCTCAAATGAGTCTTAATGAAAGGTACGATACCATTATGAAGGCAATTGTGAGCTCATAAAGGAAATTAAAAAGAGACAAAAAAACGCCGTTAGTTCGCTACAAAAAGGTACAACAAAAAGGTGTGCGCGTATTCGTTGCCGAGTGGAGCTTTAGTGCGCGGATGAAAGAACGTGCCTTTTTACTTGCACCTCACATTAATGATGAAATGATCGCCATGATGAACAAAGGCAAACATCGATTTTGTATAGAGCTTTATCATGCTTATGAGGGCTAATTCGGTTTAATACTGAGCATTAAGTGTGAGATAGAAGGTTTGTTACGTTAATAATATAATAATGAATAATGTAAAAGTTAATGAGAAGGAAAGTGATAGTATAGCTCTAAGTTTAACGAGCTTCCAGTATTCTAAGCGGGACTACCATATGGATATTGTCGGCGAAAATGATCACACTACTCTAAATTCCTCTTTCGGATGCTCACTTTTTGACTATTTTCAAACGTCCCTATGCCACTTGTCCTATTCAAGGATGGTGTTACTATTTAAGCAAGCTAGACGCGTCATTGCAGCTTGACAAATACGCCTTCGTCATATTTTTTATCCGCGTTTCCTTAACGTGGAATGGGATTTTAATATGTGGGTGGGCTATACTGATGAAAATATCACAATTTTATAGATAAAAGTACCATAGCTTCCTACATCGCCTTAAACCCACATGGTATTTTCGTAAACAAGTTTTCAATCGAAATTCCATCAGCCCTTTAAGCGCGATAGAATATAATTCATTTATGATATTAGTAGGATAAGTATGTAGTAGTATATTTTATATGTGGAATAATTCAGTAAGCTAAACTTTAGCCTATTGCTCTGACTATTGATCTGTTCTTTTCAATAGAACTAGAAAAAGAAATCTCAAATTTAGTTTGAGTAAAAATATTAGAGATTCTAGCACTGGTACACAAACAAAAACTACACAGATTTCGTACCACATAACTTTCTTTCATAAAATTCAGCTGGCAAGCTAAAGCTTTGTATATTCGGATAATAGAGTGAACTAGCACCTGCCCGCAGTTTGTGAATTGCACCAATTTCGTCTAACACGGTTCTAATTTACTGACAACTCTGCGAATGGGTTGCTGGCAGTACTTGTTTGCCAAATGCATCGGAACAGGACAAAGGACCAAAGCTGTAACAGACACGTGCGATGAAACGTACACGGAATTGTATTTTCCGTGAAAATAAGAAGCTACAGACAACTTTGTGTCATAATTGATACTATGTAACTGTTTCCCTGAAAATTTAATACAGTATCCATTTATCTGCATCTTGTTACTTTGAAGCAGTTATATAAGACCATAGGTAGGATGTTAATTCCATTATGTAACCACTATCAGTTTAATTATAATAATAATAATAATATTCTGCCACAAACACACATCACCATCTAGTCCCAAGCTAAGCAGAGCTTGTGTTATGGGTACTAGATAATGGATAAACATACTTATATATTTTGTTTTTTGTAAATACATACATATCATACATAGAAACACACAGACCAAGACAAACAATTATTATTACAGAATCATTTAGGTATGTGGTACCAGGAGCAGATTTTGTTTCGGGGAAGGCCTTGTCTTACTTTGTTAATCTAGTACCTAGTACTTGGTCTTGGCAGATTTCAAGGGAAACAATAAAAAGTAATTTGTCATGGTTGGACTCTGATTATAACATACCGCACCTTAGATCAGCTGATTATAACATACCTCCAATCTATAAGCCCAAAAACCACTAACAGGGCTAGGTCGTGGAACTTTTTGTTCCTTAACATATACATATTAGATGCAGTAGCAATGTCACTTGTTGTCATCATCGTTATAGGCTTTAAGTCTTCCACTGCTGAACATCGGCCTCCTCCAAGGCTTTCCACACAGATCAATCTTGAACCGCTCGCATGTAATCACTTCCCGCGATCCTAACAAATCGTCACCTAGTATATTTTATTTAAAATAGCTCGTGCAAAGTAATTTTCTTCGAAGCCGAATGATCATAAACATCTATTATACATATATCTGAGCTAACAAATTAAAAGATAAAAATAAGCACAATAAACCAGCCCAACAATATTCGTTATTCAGTAATTAAAGTAGAACGCGTGGTATGTGAACTCGAACAGGCTAAAACTTAAGTGAAGTATTGAAAACCAAACCGGCAAAACCCATGCAGTTTTGAAATTCAACGTCGCTCGTAAAATATGAGTTTTAAAATTGACAGACTTACCTGTGTGTATGTTTCTTTTAAAGAAAGCATTCAGTTTTGTATTCGGATGATTCGGAACCAATCTGATCATCATCATCAGCCTTTATCAGTCCACTGCTGGACTAGGCCTGTCCTTTGAGAGGAGGAATTGGCCTACCATACCACGCTGGCCAAACGGGTTGGTATAGGGTTTGCATTAAGTTTTCCTTCTCTTACAGTGCTGTTCTCTGCATAGTATGCTCCCTCTGTCGGCTCTTACGACAACCACGGGATAATATGGGATGGTGACATTCCGTATTCTTCATCCGTCACCACACGGACCAATCTGATGCCATAGAATAATTTAAGTAACCTATATTATTACTTTCCTATAAATATTTATGTTTTTAGGGTTCCGTACCTCATAAGATAAAAAAATGAAACCTTATAAGATCACTTTCTTGTCCGTCTGTCTGTCTGTCTGTCCGTGTGTCACCACCGATTTTCTCAGGAACGGGTGAACCTAGCAAATTGAAATTTATACCAGATATTGAGGTCTATGGTTCCTATTAGTTGTATAAAAATCATAGCTAAAAAGATATGGTCAAAATTAGATTTTTGCGAAAACTTGTAAGTACCAAAATTAACGTTAATTTTCAACTTTTTTTAATTTTCGGAATTTTCCCTTTACTTGTGCTGTAAGACCTTGGTTTTAACCAAAATTGACAATTCTAGGTCAACCGTAAGTACCCTATAGGTTTTGGGTCGAAAACTTATATGGTAACTACCATATAGGTCCGTTGAACTAGACCGCTGAACTAGAATCATGAAATTTGGCCAAAAGCAGGGTCTTACAGCACAAATAAAGGAAAAATTACAAAAAATAAAAAAGTGGAAAATTTAAGGGTTGGGGACACCCTTAAATTGTTTTTTACACACATAGTAGACTCCATTTAAAATAGTCCTCTAAGTTGTATGGGCGCTCATACAGATTTAGAGGACTAGCGTAATTAGCACCAATCTCAAATAAGGTAAATAAATCAAATTGTGCTATTGTGTGAAAGAAAATATTTATTTGCAATCAACGAGATGAATAAAATACAGTTGAGATGGTAAACAAAATGTCTGTCATTATAAAAATAATATGTATAATTGTCGCTTAAACAGACAAGTCGCATGCACGTTACGATTTGTTCGCGATAGACTGAAGATGTCACGTCGAAAAACGAATTCATCTGTCATTTTAAAAGTTGCTCGAGAGTTATTAGTTACTTAAACTTAAAGTGCCATCGTTTCGTGAAAAAACCAAGGATCTTTCACAGTGCAATAAAAAAATATGGCCATTTATACATAACTAGTCGACGCCGGCGGCTTCGCACGCAGATATTTTCGAATTTCCCGTTTTGTCTGATCCCGTGGGAATTTCGGGAAAGCCCGCCTTAGTGCACCCCTACGGTCCCCAAGGAACATACATGCTAAATTTCAGCTTCTTGCGCGCAGTAGTTTCGGCTGTAGCTTGTCTGTCAGTCAGTCAGTAACGCAAGGATTTTATATATTAAGATTTCTTACCAATTCTTATGAATTTTGTAAATAAAAACCTAAAGGGTGCTTTTTGAGGACTAGAGTACTATAATTTTGCAAGAAGCAAGGTCTTACAGTATTAAGACAAGAATAACTCCAAGAACAGTTTTGTAGATAGGAATGTACTTAAATATTTTCGCGATTACTGCTAAAGTTAAGGAGGTCATTCATGTTAACAGTAGAAAACTTTTCTTATACTTACATACATACATATCGTCACGCCTTTTATCCCCGAAGGGGTAGGCAGAGGTGTATTAATACACCCACTTTTCGCCAGATATACTTTAGTCCCACGTAATAAGGGGCGAGCCTATTGCCGTACCGGGCACATTTCCAGACTCCGTGCTGCTACTGAGAATTTCGTAACAGAAAAATCCAATAACACTGCCCAACCCAGGAATCGAACCCGGGACCTCCCGATCCCACGCGCACATTTATGCCGCGAGACCAACGAGGCAGTCGTATAGGGTTTGATGTCGAGTTTTCCATCTCTACGCAAAGATGGTATTTGCATCGTGTTATCTCTTAGTCGCCTCTTACGACACCCACGAGAAGATAGGGGGTGGTGACACTTGTATTCTATGCAGTCAACCACACGGCAATATTCTTATACTTATTTTAGCAATATCCTATAACGGCACTCGACATAAAATACGGGCAAAATTCGTTTTGATACAAGATGTAATGCGTACGGAACCCTCGTTGCGCGGGTCAGACTCGCTCTTGCCCGAATTTTTCATAACTATTAAGATAGCCAAAAGGAAATAGAATATTTAACACAGGGATCCCCAAACTATTTTGGACAAATTACCCCTTTTCCAAAATGAACTGTTACCTCAGACCCCCATGGCCAAATTACCTACTTTTTGTTAGCAGACTATTATGAATAAGGGGGCCTATCTTTAGTTTTTTTCCTATTGACACAAAATACCTAGGTACTAAGGTACCAATTGGAAAACTTTGCACTTGGTTAAGTGACTAAAGTTGACTTCATTTTCTCATCAAAATTTAACAAAATAAAAAGACATACAATTCAGTAAATATCAAGTTTAATTTATAATAATTATTACAAATTAGGTACTTAAAGAAACTTAAGTAGGTAGGAAATTATATTTAAAAAGTATTAATTCGCAAAAAGAAAATAAAACATTCAGTGTGATTGATGAACCTGGTGACTATCTACCAATCTAGCTACATCCGGTTCAATATTGGTGAGTTGCAGACTTAAATCTCCACGTTCGTTGATTTTCAAACGGTTTCTTTGTTTCGTCAAAATATTTATTACCACACTGAATAAACAAGATCGCTTTGTAGAACTGTGCATAGAGGCTTACACAGTATTCCTTTTGATAAAGTATTTTTATTTTTAAAAAGGAGCGGCTGCCACTGCTCTCTTTATTTGTGTATTTAATTTTAAAGTTTCTATTCAAAGATACAACAATACTGTTCTATTAATTTTCTTTTGAAAATGAACAAAATAAGCATTTTTTTATATCAAAGGTGAACATAACCCGTGGCAAATGAACTCTAATGAATCGGAGTCATCGGAGAGGATCGTTTGTATTTTCAAGATATTTGCTTTAGTCGCTCAATTATTCACTACAGAGTGTCGTTCAAAAATGTTGAATAGCCTCATTCACAGCTAAGCAAGCGACAATAATAATTAAAGACACTGAATATTAATCATCTTTTGTGTACCTAAGTAAATCAGGAGATTATTAAAATATTTCATTTCAAAAGGTTTAGGGAGGTGCTTATTTGAGCAGCTGACTTTAACGGCAATATTTTTAAATAAACGTATATTCTAATAATGGTAAAGTGAAATTTAATATAACGCGGGTTTTAAAAAATTCCCCAATTTCAGCAGTTCCTCTGTTTTTCCATAACCATTATCCGTACTTCCATACCTACTCCATCTATAAGGTGTAATATACAAAACTAATTTGGGGCTCAAACCGTTAAGATTTTCATTATTCCAAACATCTACGGAGGGGAACATTGGGTCCTGCTATAACCGTTGAATCGTATTATCATTACAACTGTCCACGAGACGCCAGATGCTTCAAACAACTTTATTTCATTATTCGGAGCCCTTTCTGTGCGCGTGTGTTTTACCAACTGTTCTGATACCAATTTGAACTATCAACTGTTTCATGTTTTGAATTATTCTATGCTAATGTTGTCTAGCCGTACATAAATTAAGAATTCCAAGAAACTCGAGTAGGTTTGTTTAAAAGAAAACACAGTTTATTCTTGGCAACATTTTAGTTCTTATGCACTGTAAAATTACAAAACTCAAATAAAACTACGTTGCAGATCTGTGTAAGACATTTCGTCGTCCTCGGGACTTACAAGGCGGACTTTACTTGTACGTTTTGACAGTAAGTTGGTAGCTGTATCTCTTCCGAGACTCCTTATTTTTAGCAGACCTAAGCTTTATTGCACGTGGTATGCTCCTTGACTTATGCAAGTCGTAGCGACGAAACCGTAGCAAATGAAAAAATAAACCTAGAACCGTAAATAAGGTTTTAAATTGACTCCAAAATCCACAGTAGCGAAAGCAGAGTTCAAAAAGGTATTGAAGGTTGTTTTCGTTTTTGAAACCCAAACTTTATTTGTTCAATCAAGGCCCCCTCTAATGCAACGTGAAAACTTGTATAAAATAACATGTTCAATCTAAAACGTGCTAGAAAAGAATATTCGTTGCGAATTTCATACACAATTGTTTTAAATCTCTAAGCTGATGTTCCATTTTGAAGTAAAACAAGAATATGCATGTTCAAACAGACATAACATTACTCGGTATTCGAGAATATATACAGTTAGTACATGTCTAAAACCAAACCAGTGCGGTATACTTTGTCAAAGCCGCTTTGACTCGGATTTTCTAATTCGGCTATTGTGAAAAGCATTATAGGTATCTACACTCCGGGGTTTACTCGCAATTTTTTTATACAGCATTATATTTCCTGTTTTAATAATGTTATATCAATATTACCTACCTATGTAGGTATGCTATCTATATTTTTACCAACTTACGAATAAAAAATTGCTTTTCCAAGTATAATACACACATATTTAAAAATATATTTCGAACTAGGTATATTTAGTTTTTATTTGTAATAAGGGCCATCGTAATACAGCATTCCGCAGTGCATTGCTGGTCTCACCTAATTCGCGTCAATGTAGCATTGAGAGCAAATAGGAGGATTTGCTAATTGTACTAAGCTGCCTAGCTGGTCAGATCCGTTGATTTGATGTCGAGTTGCCGCCTCTTCGTTAAGATACTATTCGCTTCGTATATTTACCTCATACGACACCCATGGACAAGAAATAGAGTATTAACACTTTGTATTCTTAATCGGTAATAATATAGACAACAATAAGCCCTTAAGCAAGGCTCTTGAAGTTTAATGAAAACTCAAATATTGCTACTGGAATTGCCCCTTTAGGAAACGATTACAGAGCAATACTTGTAATTCTGTTCGAAAGTAATATTAACACTAAAAATAACATAAACATTTATAATCATCAAAAATTAGCGCCTAATTTAGGTAAAGAAATAAATGTTTAAAGGCGATGTAAACTATTAACGCTTATTGCTTCAAAAACGGTCCGTTGTCACGGTAAATGCATTTTAGTACCGAGTGGTTTTCATCTAACGTGCTCCGAGTGACCATAATTTAAATTTTCGATAGTAATAGGAGTTGATGGTCGAAGTGCACCGATCTTTGTAAGGTTCGCTCCACTTTATTGATCAGATAATGCTATTTGGGTCGCAATTTTGACAATACTAGAGATTTCCCGCCACTTCGCCTGTGTGAATGTCATTTAGATGAAGAATTCTCACACATAGTCTCACCTCCCATATAGCCTTCCTAGAAAGAGAGTGGTAAATTACCAAAGATCCTCTCTTTGTGCACCCCTTCAGTCCTTAAGGTAATGCATGCCAACTGTCAGCTTCAGCTCATGCATGCCAACGATCCGTAATGGTCACTGTGCGTTATCAGTCAGTCAGTAATAGAAGATTTTTATAAATTGATGTAGTAGCAGTCAGCCAGATACCGGGTCACGTAATTAATAACGTAAAAAGGCATTGTCGGCTATTTAATACAGCGCCTAACCTAACTAAAATAATACAGCAAATTATTTTCATCTAGGGTTAGAACTGGGCTACATTAATTTGATTTAAATTAAAACTCATAACATTATCCATTGAGTTTGACTGACCTGTTCGTTTAGTGATGAGTGACCCCGACTGCTACACCAGAGGTCGTGGTCGAGGTCGGGTTCGATTCCCATCTAGACAATCTTTGTGTGATCAGTATGTCTATAATATGTATGTCCTTAAACATATAAATAAGTATATTTATTAGTTTTCAGGTTGCAGAATATCTTAATTCAATTAATCTGGATAGTCTATCAGACTCTTCTCAGCTAATTCGTATTAGATATTAGCAGTGAGTAGCTTGACCTTAAAATATTAACAAAATCAAAAAAAATGTGTCAGACTAATTTCTGCACAATTTTTCTATGCTAGGTGGTTCATGAAGAGCCATTAATTTTGCTTAGATTTTCAAGTCTGACGTTGTTTATGGGTGCAATAACACGCTTATAATATACAATAATTATAATTGTGCTAATACACGTCGACCTTTACACATAAATATTATAAATATACCCATCACAAGTCAGTAATGACTGCTGACTCAATAATATTTATTTTTCACCATAACGTTATCGAGACCTGCCTCAGTAAACAATCTCGTTAAGATTTAATGCGACATATCGTGATTGGCGGCAACTAATTTGTCGGTTTCATTTAAATTCACAACCAAAAAAATGTGGTATAATTTTATTAGGGTTACAACCTAATACCACATTTTTTTCTAACTTTCGCAGTGAAAAATTCACTTTTGAAGTGGCTTTGTTGTATTTTACAAGCTGTTTATTATGTGTGTGTTGCGTCAGTATTCACTAAGGGCTATATACAGCGTAGATTATGATACAGAATGAGTAAAGTTTCTATTGTTAAGCGTGGACATAAACTAACACAAAACAATTGTTAGCTGTTGTAGTGTGTGCAGTCACGAGCGCGTGTAACAAATCGCCTTTATACTGCACTCCTTGTTAACGTAAAACATAATTAACAATACCCAACGACTCCACATTCATCTGCTATACCAAATTGTTTTACATGTCGTGCCAATTTATGGCCCTTTCTATTAATTTTAGAGTGAATTTTGTCGCATTATTCGCAGCGAGTAGTTTGCTTCAGTGATAAGAGGTTGTCTAATTCTTGAGTCAATCGCGATAATATTATATCGATTCAAAGTTTTTGGATTAATCATTAAAGCTCTTTATTAGTTGGAGGTTATAATAGCAGTTACCGTCCCAGACATAATTTGGCGCAAAAGGGTATTTTACCTTATAAATTGTCACACTATAAGCAGGTTTATTTACCCTAAATTCTGTTCATTTTATTAAGTTGTAAGGATAAAAAAGTATGAAGGTTTATCTTAAATTTCATTTACTTAGGCAACGAGTTTTCACTGATTTGCCAGCGGAATCAAATTTTCTGTTCAAATTTAGCTAATTCGTTTTCTTTTAGAGCAACCGAAGTCGGGGGCAAACATAGTGATTTTATAATGAAGGTATTCCGTGATAATTCCATGTCAAATTGACATTGAGAAGCAGTCGAGTTTAATTCTTGAGATATCTTAAAATGTTGTAGGCTCTAGGTAATTGACATCAGAAATGTAACTTCCTTTTTTTGTAAGAAACTTTTCGCTCGCCGGAATTTAATTATGGTCGTAGCTATGCCAAATCACGCGTTACTGTAAGCTGTTCTTTGCCCTTATTCTTATTTATGAGATAAAAAGCATTTTCGGAACTTGTAATAATGTTAAAATTTTACTCTTAGACTGCGGTTTGTTTCGTGAATACAAGTTCCAGAAGCTTATTTATATTAAAAGGTTGTTAGCCAATAAAAGTTTATTACCTTGCGAAGGGTCGAATTACAATATTATAAATGTATGCGGAATACATATTTAGTAAGCAGGTGCGTGCCAATCTAGAAAGCAAGACACACAAAGGGAAACATTATTACGTCGTTATCTGAAAATCTGTAGTGTGAAATTACACGCGATAAAATGTGCTGTACAAGAGCCGTCTGCCGCACGAATTGGTGCCTGAAACTTTAATGTAACGCCTCGCCAGCGCTGTTTCCTAGAAAATCCCCACCCGAACCTTGATTTCGGTTTTATGCGGCTCTAAAGTTGTTAACCAATTTATTTGAATTAGTAAATATGTAATTAGAAATTGGGGATTTAATGTTTATTGATCTCCTCAGCCGACGTAAGTAAACCGACTCTAGCCGAATTCGATTTAAAGTATGCGATTTTTTTATGTTTCAAAAGAGTCTTATTCTGGCCTAGATTGAATGGCCACGATAAATAAAATACAAGATCACTTTTTAAAAGAAATTGAAGATAGACACATTTAATTGTAATGAAACATTTATTTAACAGTTTTTAATGCGTTTGATTTAGTAGATAAATTAAGAAATTTTTAAACCACTGCTTCTTTACAGGCGTAACGAATTTCTTTATGAATAATATTAACGGGGTTGCCCAGAGGCAACCCCGTTAATTTTAATATTTAACCAGAATTAAATATCTCGGCTTGTTGGCTACGATAAGCAGCTTATTCACTTTGTTTTTCTTTTATTCCCGAGCCGATCGTTTATCATGCAGTCCATTGGATAGCTTGGATGATGTAGTGTCTAAACTTCCTAACTTCCTCCTGATTGAGTTCTCAAGTAAATGCTAAAGAAAGTAAAAACAATTCTGTTTGTTTACCGATGGTTACTAGGAACTTTGATAAATCACAATATTGTATTGCGTGAAATTGTAAAATTAATTATAAATAAACCTTCGTTATTCAGTTCTAAATTAATGCTATTATTTATGCCTATATCTTAATAGTCATCATCATTTAAAAAAAACGAAATCACTA
Organism: Euclidia mi; assembly: GCA_944739405.2. Classification (NCBI taxonomy): domain Eukaryota; kingdom Metazoa; phylum Arthropoda; class Insecta; order Lepidoptera; family Erebidae; genus Euclidia; species Euclidia mi. The sequence continues at coordinate 89,248,483 of OX123183.2, read as the reverse complement.
GTCCTGACCGACTTAAAATCTTAGAATCTAGGTAAACCTCCGAAGCTGGAAGCATGAAATTTAAATTGTAAGCATAAAAATACTCTATCTAGTCATTAAAATGGGCTTGGGCAGTCATCTGGTTTGGCGTGGTGACGACATGTGGAGTAGGGCCGTAACAGAATGGCGGCCACGAATGAGGAAAAGAAGTGTCGGACGTCCCTTAGCAAGATGGACCGACGATATTATTGTGATCGCGAGCCGAATCTGGACCAGATCGGCAGAAGATGGAGGGAAGTGGCAAGAACAAAGAGAGGCCTATGTACAGCAGTGGACACAATAGGGCTGTGGATTATGATTATGGCTTGTGCAACTACTGAGGAATGATTGGAGGTCACCCATCCAAGTGGGGACCTTTGCAAGCATTATTTTCCTTTTCCGATCGAATGAACGCCAAGTCAAGTCACGCTATGAACGCTACTACACTGAGCTAATTGTGCCTGTATTTAATTATTAACGCAGTGTTCCGAGTAAGCGCAATCTCGACGTTCATACATTGTACATTCGCTGCAATGCGTTTGTACGCGCATCAAAGCGATCCTACTATCTGAATTTCAGGAAATTCGAGTAGGTACTGTATATGTATGTACTTTGTGTATACGAATAGTTATCTATGCATCAAGTTAACATTTGTAACATAAATAAACCTGTTTAATTTGTTAAAGCTGTGCAATTTTAATGAGTAACATTTGTGATTTGCGAAATTTAAACCAGCAAAATCTTAATATATAAAATCCTTGCGTTACTGACTGACTGACAGACACGCTACAGCCGAAACTATTGGGCGCAGGAAGCTGAAATTTGGCATGTATGTTCATTGGGGACCGTAGGGGTGCACTAAGAAGGGATTGCCCGAAATTCCCACGGGGTCGGCCAAAACGGGTAAATTTAGGAAAAATGCAGGCGTAGCTGCTGGCGTCCTCTAGTATGTTCATATTTTCATATATTTGTCTTCACAGTGCAATTCCAAAATAACTTGTTCTCTGTTTCTTGGGGCAGGTGGTAGGGGTGTATATGACTTTACTCACATCAGACCCCCAAAAATCACCGCAGTGTACATTGAGGTCCCATAGCGTCAAAGCCACGCTAACCTCTGTTAGCATGCTTTACTGTATCTTTCATATTTTACCTTGCAAATATGCTTGATTTAATTCGTCGTAGTCAGCAAACATGTAGTCGTGAGATTGATTGATTATTACATGATTGAGTGATTATATGGAAGTAGACTAATCCCGCGACTCCGCCCGCGTGAGACTAAGTTATCGCGGCAAAAAGTAGGCTGTGTCACTCTCAAGCCTCTTACTCATAATCCATGCCATGACATAGCTCCGTTGCATGAAAGAAGGAAAAACAACCAAACACTTTCGTATTTATAATAATAATATGGATATCAAGAAACAAAAACTGAATAAAAATTATCTAAAAATATTGGCTTTGTCTACAAGAATTAAAAATCCTCCACGCAGTCTCATTCTACATATTCTTTAAAACGGATTAGGTACAAGACTTATGCTTCACCCTGATTATAAATTGTTTCTGAAAAATACGACGTGACGAGTGTACCTACTACACATTATGATGATTTTTTTTTGCTTTAAAGACCAAAGTAAAACACAACATGCAATATTGGATAAAGAACAGCTCGACTCGAAACAAATAATTGAGGCATTTTTAATCATTTATGGGAATCAAACCCATAATCCGCAGGACGATAAAGCTACAGATACCATCTAAATGACCTAGCTTTCAATAGCACAAAACTACATAAATTCACAAAAAAATGTATTATTTTTTAAGACTGTAACTTTTTACAGCAGCACTTCGTGTAACAAGACGTTATGCATAATGCTACACAGTTAAGCAGGACTTTTCCGCATTTATACTGAGATGGACTACTGTGCTAAAAGTATTTTTTTATTCATATTTATATTTTAAACATAACATACTTTTTGATTTAGAAGTTTGTCCACTGAATGTTCTATTTTCTATTTTAAATATGTAGAACAATTGTAAACATAACGTTCCATTTGACATTAATTAAACAACACACATTAATAAAACAAATGGATCGTAAATCCATTTGTCCGGTCAATAATGGTTGGGTGGTGGTGAAATATCCAAAATGTTATGAATCATGACTAATAGTGCGGATAATAATATATAAAACACTAAACTTCGCCCAAGGATCCGCCTGCGTGGATTATACACTCAAACATTTCTCAGGAATGACACTACCTATTGGTGAAAACCGATCAAAACCCGTTCGATATTTTTTTAATTTTTCGCTTTTAAAAGGACAGAAATAACGAAAAGAAAAATTGATTTTATAATAATTATATAGATTGACGAATTATCTGAACATTTAACGAGTTGAACCGATTACCGCAGAACAGCAATTGGCCAGATCTATAGTACCCACTCGAACCGCCGTTAATATATGAATTATTTCAAGAGTACATTAGAAGTAAATAGCTGGTATGCATCTATCACCATCATACATATTTATATTTATAACAGTTGCTGTAAGCAAACGAATATATTCCGATTGAACAAAACATCCAATTTACAGAAGCGTCTTTGAATCACTATAATCTAAGTATTTACCACTCTTTGAAAGTGGGTACGATATTATTTTATAAGCCTTTGTTCGGATTCTACTTTATGTTTTATTACTTTCGAACAACAAACAGTAATAGAGATAATATACACAATAGGTGGCGACCCAGTTACTTGAGTAAAAAAAAATGCGCTTCTAATATACCGCTATTATTGAACAGCTATTGTTCTGTTATTTGAATAGTCTACTGTTCTAGATAGATGAGAAGTTTTATATATGCATTATAACGAGATAAAAAGTATAGTAACCAAAACGAAAATACAATTGTTTTGCGTATATTGGAATGCAAAATTGGAACGCCGATATGAGAATATGAAAAGGTTTAATTTTATTATATAATTGAGCAGATCGTTTGCCAAACTGAATACTGGAAAACTTTGTTTTGGTTCTAGAGATTAGGGCTATTAAATCCTTCCGCCTCTTAGTCACAATATTCGCATTATAAGGAATAGATTTATGAAATTTTAATACTGTTTGTAGAATGTAGAGTTTTCTTAGAGAGAGTAAACCACATAGCTGATATAAAGTAGAAGTACGGAATTTCATCTTCTTAAAATACATTACCTTTATCAAGGAACGCTGCGCTCGTTCTATTTCCAAGAACTTAGTTTTTACGGTACCGCCCCAAATAGGAATGCAATAAGTTAATACAGATTGTACTAGAGCAAAGTATACCTCATTCAGAATATTTCTATTTCTATTAGTAAGTTTATCTGTAGTCGAGCTTTGTGGTATCACATGTCTTAGTGATTTAAAAATCCAGCTAAGTTTCCTAACCCTATTGGTGACCTGCTCTATGTGAGGGTACCAGGACAATCTTTGGTCAACTACAACGCCGAGTTATTTTGTTTGATTAACGTTTTTTATTAATGGACAGTTGCAATTTTTGTTGTTAATATCACGACATGAGTGTATTTTTATGCCAAAACTATCATTTGGAATTGTGCGAGTACTTATACCGAAATTAATAACATTCCTTTTGTTTGTGTTAAGTGTGAGTTGGTTGTCACTTAACCATTCTGCTATGCAAACCATACCTAATTCCGTGTTATATTTAACATCACTCCAGGTCCTACCACAGAAAACAACAGCTGTGTCATCAGCGTATCAAAAAACCTTCGCGTTATTAATTTCCATGTTACATAAATCATTTATGTATATTAAAAATAATGTTGGTCCTAATACGCTTCCTTGGGGAACGACATATGACACGTTTACGTCGTCACTGGTGTAACAGCCCATTTTTACCCTTTGTTTGCGGTTAGATAAATAGTCCTTAAAAAGATTTAGCTCTGTATCTCTAACGCCCACTTTTTCCATTTTTTTCCACAAGGGTAGAGACAGAGACGGTGTCGAATGTTTTTTAATATCAATGAAGATAGTTGAACATTTCTCGCCCTTTTCAAGATGTTCCGTTATAAGTGACGTTAGAGCAGTAACTGCATCTTCCGTAGAAACACCTTGCCTAAAGCCATATTACGAGTTGGACAAAATATTGTATTGATTTAGGTAGTTGAGCAAACTTTTGTTTATCAATTTCTCAATTATTTTAGATATAGAAGGCAATATGGAAATAGGTCTATAATTATTGATGTCATCTTTATTCCCAGCCTTTTGAATTGGAATAATTATAGACTTTTTCAATTGGTTTGGGAAAATACCATTTCTAAAACATAAATTAGTGAGGTGTGATATAATGGGTACTATTTCTTTACCTATATATTTTAAAAATTGTGTCGAGATATTGTTCCACCCAGCGGCACTATTTGATTTTAGGCTCATCAGTGTACTGTACACTTCCTCAGGGTTTGTGTCTAGAAGACCGAAAGAATTCACCTGTGATGGTAATGTAGAGAGCCTGTTTGAAACACTGTGGTTGCAATGCTTAATTTCAAGAGCCAGATGCTGACCAATAGTGCCAAAATATTTATTTACATAATTTACTGATTCATTAGCAGACGGTTTAATATTTAATATTTCGGAATTCGTGTTTTTTTTCTTGTTTGTATAGGTTATTGCTTTTACGTTCCTCCATAATGGTTTACTATTTTTGATCGAGTTAGCTAGACGTTCTCTTTCATATTTTCTTTTAAGTTTTTTTATTTAACCATTACAATAATTCCTGTATCTCGTATATGTTATACGTAAGACATCATTATGTTGGTCTAAACGAAGTTTCTTTTGAAGTTTATTACGGTTTCTTATGCACCTTAATACTCCAGCAGTGATCCACGGTTTAATAATGCGTTTAGTGTTAGGGATACTCACTATAGTAGTATTTAACCGAATAGAGTCCATGCCCATTTGTATGATACTATCACACAATAAGTGCAGATCATTACAAAAAATTAATTCATTTATCCTTTTTTCTTTTAAATAATCTAGAGCCTGTTCAAAATCTAAAGTGCTGGTAGTTTTCTGTACAATTTGAGTGGTTTTTGTCTTAGAAAGTACCAATAATGTTCTGTAGTGGTCAGTAATTGTAGAAGGAAGAACGGCGATGCAGGCAGATACCTTTTTCTTATTTATTTTTAACATGAAGTGGTCTAGGCAATTCCTTTCTCTTGTAGCCAACATATGACCGGCCAGTATACCATAATGTGACAACATAGTAAGATAGTTTATCCTATTGTTATGTTCATTAGATGTGGTTCTTTCTTTTGGGATAATATTAATGTTTATGTCCCCTGCTATAATAATATTTTTTTGTGAGGATAGCGTGTCTAAGAAGGTATTCAGGGAATTTATAAAGTTATCAGAATTTCTGTTTGACGGTGAGCGATATACACATAAAACAACGTTATTGAAAATCTCCACCTGTAGGCATGATGCCTGCGTTAATGTTATTTCCTTAACGTAAGGTTTCAGCGTAGTTTTTACGTACACAACAACCCCGTCATTTTGATTTAATTGACGTGTGGTGTAATAAGATTGGTAGTTGTCAATTTGCGGGATAGGCTTGTTGCCATTTAGTCTACAATCCGTTAAAATAATTATATCTGTGTCAAAATTAAAAGATGATAAAGTTACCAGAAAGTCGTCAAGATTACAGTAGATGCTCCTTATGTTCTGTGAAATAATAGTTAAGTATTTTTTTTATTGTGATATGTTTAGCTAGCTCAGAGCAGTCACATTCAAATGAACGCGCAATTTCAATGTTGTCTATTTCTGTAAGTGTCTGTAGTGTGTCACACATAAATCATTAGTTTAGAGTGAGGAGTAGACAAATCTATAGAACTTACATATAAGTAGTATTTACATATAATAGTAGAAATATGCGTATGATAGTTAAGGTTGTGACTTGTTTTCCTAATAGCGATTTGAGTTTGGCTTCTGTTTCTATTAAAGTCATAGGTTTTTAGCAGTAGTGTTTGGTATGAAAAGGGAAGATGTGTAGTGTGGCTGTGTAGTGTGGCTGTGTAGTGTGGCTGTGTGGTGTGTATGCGTGAAAATTAGATATAATGATACAATAATTAATCATGCAAATGAAAAAAATAGCACGCGGACCTAGATATAAGAGAATAATATAATATTCAACAGCATACAAATTTGGCAATAATAGAAAAACATAGGGTAAATACAGTGAGAGGCGTCTTAATGAGTATAAAAGTTTGTAGTTACGTACATTTGAAGATAGTCATTTATCCAGGGTGAGCTTGTGTACCTGGTCTTCATTTCAGATGACAACGATAGGTGATGTTTCATCCTTGCGCACGTAAACTTTCTCATAAGCTCAGATTTTACTAAGTCCCGAGCGAGAAAGTACAGCCGGGATCCTTTCGGTGTCAAATGTTCTGACAGAAATATAGGTGCATCTTCTTTAGTTTTAAAGCCTAGGTGCTTACAACATAGTTTGAATTTTTGCTTTATATTAAAGGCCTTACCCATTTTCAGAAAATCTAATTTTATAAGGGTGGAGCTGGCTTCCACGACGATAGGAGCGCTTTGTTGCTCTGTACCTCGCATCCTATAGATGTCCTTAATTTCATGTTTAGAAATTTGATAATCTAGACTCTGGGAGAGTGTAATCGTCATGTCTAAAAGATCTTCCTTAGTCTTATTACTTTGTCTAGGGACATTTTTTATCACAAAGTTAGTTTTACGGCCACCAATTCGGATATCCTCGATTTTATTCTCCAGCATAGTTATATACTTTTTGTTTTCTTTAGCTTGGTTTTTCAGCTGATTGATTTTATGTTTGAACTCCTCATTTTACGCGGTAAGGAACGCCAACGAAGTTTCTATATTAATATTAGACAGTTTAATGTCTTTCAAGGTAGAGTTAATCTGTTTTATTTCACTTAATTGGTTGGTAGAAAAAAGATGCATCATCTTCTTCATCTCTTCTTTAAAGTCATCTAATTGGCTGTTAGTAATACAGTCATTCATGTCTTCTCTGCTTCTTTTTGCTCGTTAAAATACATAGTTAGGCGGGGTCTTAAGTTCACTTTCCAACTGGTTAATCTCCGTTGCCGACACTGATTTATTAAGTTTTGAATCCATAGTACTAGGCTATCATAAATCTTTAAACGCTCTTACAACGGTGACAAAGGTGTCCTGCACGCGGCGTACGAGTGAGTGTCTTCTGTTGTTTCGCTACGTGGAGCGGAGTAAGTCTGGAGAGTCGTGGCGTACTAAAGTACCAGGCGCGCAGCCGTAACAAGATGTAACGAATAGAGCTATCTTAAATTTGGCACTGGCACTGTATTTGGAGTAATTTAATACCAAGTGCGTAAATGACTCAAGATGTATTTTATAATTTCGTATTTAATTTTACTATAATTGCATTTATAATTTAAAAACAAAAAAAATAATATCGAGTACACGTTAACACCTTTCGGCGGTCCGGGGGAAAGAGGCGAGATTAGATTCCAAACCAACCTGAGCGGCTAGAACTCTTGTGTTTTTAACAGATCCGTATCAGAACTGCAAGGTAAAACTGGATTCTAAGCGAGGACACACAATAAAGTGCCAGCAGAGCATGTCATGAGGTATCAACATAGAAAATTACATTTTCCTCAATTTAAAGTTTTAGACAAATCTCAGGAGCTCTTTAATTCTCTACAAATCCGTATCAGAACTGTAATCTAGAACTAAATTCAAGTCGAAAATTCGCAATAAAGTGCCAGCAGAGCATGTCATAAGGTATCAACAAAGAAAATTACTTTTCGTCAATTTAAAGTTTCAGACAAATCTCAGGAGCTCTTTGGTTCTTTACAGATCCGTATAAGTACTGTAATCTAAAACTCGATTCTTGGCGAGAACTAACAACAAAGTAACAGCAGAGCATATCACAAAGTAAAAAAAAAATCAAATTACAGTTTAGTGTATCTAAAATTTCACACAAATCGCGGAAGCTAGACCTCTTGAGTTCTTAACAGATCCGTACTACATCCAGGATTAGCTTGGAACTCCGTTCACGGCGTAGAATTGAAAAGCGTTTTGTAGTTGTAATTTATCGACTTATTAACCGAGAACTTAATTAAATTATTAACCTTAAAGCATAAGTATATAAAGAGCCACGTTTATCTTGTGCACAAAGTCAAATAAAAGATACACACAAAAAACTGTATCATGTTATCATCACCGTTTTAAGAAATTTAAATCAATTAATAAGTAAACCACGAAGAGGTTATTTACACAAAGCGCGAGTAGTTAGTGGTGTCGGTTTCACGTTCACTTCATTCCCAAGAGATATTAGCCTGCATTTCAGCAATTAATTATACTAATGTTTTGTAGTTTCGGTAATTAAGGACTACGATTAATTGTTTCTTAAGTATCAAGGTGTCTTGTAGAGATGAAGGTTTTATATGATGATACGTTTGATAAGTTTTTGTTGGCTTATTCGATATCTGTATATATTAAATTCTTGCGTTACTGGCTGACTGACAGATAAGCCACATCCAAAACAATTGGATGCAAGAAGCTGAAAGGCATGTATATTCCTTGGGGACCGTAGGGATGCACTAAGGAGGGATTTTCCGAAATTCCCACGAGATCGGGCAACGTTTAGTGAGGATATATGAATAAATCTTATTTATAAATATTCTGATCAAGGCTTTTATTACGATTGAAGTTATATGAAGACCTCCTGTAAATTTATGCACTTGATAAAGCACGACATAACAAAGATCATTCACAAATAAGTACGTCTAATTGTGATTTCACTTTATGTTTAAAGTGAGGCGTTGACCTTTTTAGTTCTTGCTAAACATTGTGCTACTGTCACTTAAGTCATTTTATACCGGATTGAATATCTTTCTAATTGTTCTAGTCGTGCTTTAGTCTCGGTCGTGTCAGTCAGGACTGAACTAATATATTACTTAGTCTATCTCGACCTAATTATAAATCGATAACCTCTTGGCATGCGAATTAATTGTAATGAAATGTACAAACTAATTGAACTTAATTTATATAGCGTTATTAAATTGTAGCTGAATCTTGACTCCATACACGTATATTATTTAACATATAAATGTTAGAAAATAAAACAGATAAGTGCCTCACAGTGTAGATGTCATTATACGGCCTCTCCTAGTCCTCGCAGTAACATTGTGGGTTAATAGGAGATTTGTACAATTTTAATAGAACTGTGTCTTACTCACGATAATTAAATAATTTAAGATATATTTTTCGTGAGTAAGTCACGTTTTAAATTTTTACTGTTCCTACGGGATATATACCACGTACCTTTGTTTTGAGTAACCGATGTTTCGGCACTGTTGCAAGCGCCATGTTCACGGATGTATTTGTTATTTATAGAAAAGCGCTTTTAATCGACGATGATATTCTTCTCTAAAGTCAATGCGGGTGTATTAATTTGATAACAAAGAACACATAAAAACAATATAATTGATATAATGCATCTGTTTTTACAAATATGAGCTTACACAATAGTGATAAATATCATTTACCTAGTTTTTTCTTGGTAGTTTTGACATCTAAACATTCGTTTTCTAACCATCCATATTATATTAATTATCATTTATATACTTCGTTACTTACAGTAAAGAAAATTTACATAGAGTCTTAAAAAAAAGAGTAGTGAAAAAAACCGAGTTGTATCGTTGTCACTGCTGAGTACTTTTTTTACAAGAGCACACTTTTTATATACATCGATATCTTCACGTTTCAGTCTAACAACTCTAACGCGTTGTCATTACTAACTTGTATTTATCATTTAAAGGTAACATTTAAATGATAAATACAAGTTTTTCCAACGCTTAAGTCAATTAGCATAACAAGTGGATACATGTCTGAACTTGGTTAAGATAACAGTTATAACGCACCTGCACAGAAACGTCCCAGTTGAATTAACCCTCATCCCACGCCCCGCGTCAGCGTTCATCTTAATTCTACAGACGTTCCTAAGGTAACGTTAATAAGGCTGTTGTATTCTGATAATATGATAAATATAATTTAAGAAAATGTTTCAGACATTGTTATGAGTTTACACAGAATACATTTTCTGGAAAATATTGAAACCATTTCCGATGAAAGGACATTATTTAGAAAACTTTTTATTACATTACACATTTTGTAATTACGAAATGTTTGTATCGTGTATCTTTGAAAATTAGTTCCTAGTAATATTAAATGGAAAAACAAACTCATGTACAGTACTCCCAAATTAATAATGCGCATCTTCGTTAATTGTCGTATTCCCGGAAACACCCGAATCATTGAATTGTAAGAGCCCTAAACAATGCACTTGCATTTTGCACCTTGTTTGAAAGAAATAGGAGTGAATATTATGTGTACACAATCGAAAACAATTCGGGCGGTCGGCGGCGGTCGCCGGTCCGTCAAAGGTCCGTCAGTCGTCTTTATATAATGGTGGTGATTGCACGTGTTCTCTCTGTGTGGAATTATATAGAGCTGCTATTACACACCCTTCTTGGTTTTGTTTTCAAAGGTGAATTTAATTATGTTATTCAAATTTAAATAGTTTATTTTGTAAAATAGGTAAATATACTAACATTTTTCACGGCTTGTTAATATTAAAAAATCAAAAATACCTACTTTAAATACATATTAAATACTAGAAAAACATTTTAAAAAGATACACACAATAAACAAATAGATATTGGAATAAATAATATTATAAACATACACATACATAACGTCACGCCTTTTATCCCCGAAGGGGTAAGCAGAGGTGTATCTCTACACCCACTTTTCGCCAGATATACTTTAGTCCCACGTAATAAGGGGCGAGCCTATTGCCGTACCGGGCACGGTGCTGCTACTGAGAATTTCGTGACAGATAATCCCAATAACACTACACGACCCAGGAATCGAACCTGGGACCTCCCGATCCCACGCGCGCATTTATGCCACGAGACCAACGAGGCAGTCGTATAGGGTTTGATGTCGAGTTTTCCGTCTCTACGCAAAGATGGTATTTGCATCGTGTTATCCCTTAGTCGCCTTTTACGACACCCACGGGAAGATAGGGGGTGGTGACACTTGTATTCTATGCCGTCAACCACACGGCTATATATTATTATTATTATAAAGTATATTAGTACATAATGCAATAATACAACAAATAAATAAAAATATGTCTAACTCTGCCCATACCATTTTCATTCAGACGTATTCTTCCAGAATGGATAAATTTAAACGTGGAAAGCCACTTAAGTCACAAGCACGGCAAATGGTATGTGTAATGTGTATCTTTATTTTTTAAATGAAGCCAATGTTTTCAAAAAAGACCATGATGGTTATTTAAAAAAAAATCAGGACCGTGTTACAAAAGCTACAGGAATTTCACGACGAAATTTGACTAATATTTTAAACGAAAACAAACAGAATCAATCAATGAAATTTTCCACACCGAAAAAAGGAAAACCTAAAAGTAGATTTCGGCTGGGACTTGATGATTTCGACTACTGTGTTATTCGTAATATGATATACAATTTTCACTTGACGCTCAAAGAACTCCCAACTGTAAATAATTTGAGAAAAAAGTTGATCGAAGCTATTAATTTCAAAGGCTGTGCAGAGACTTTAAGGCTGATCTTGAAAGAAATGGGGCTTAGGTTTCTGAAAACTGATAATAACGGACGGTTACTTATGGAAAAGCATGATATACGTTTAAAAAGGATCAAATATCTCAGGGAAATACAACAGCTGAGGAATCCTGGTAGAAATATAGTGTTTATGGACGAGTCATACGTGCATACATCACATACTAAGGGTAAAACTTGGCAAGATAGCAGCAAAAAAGGTATCAAGCAACCCATTTCCAAAGGAGAGAGAAAAATTATTGTACACGCAGGCAATGAAAAAGGCTTCGTCCCAGGGGCTCTAATGTAACATAAATGTGTCGACTCAGAAGGTGATTATCATAAAGAAATAAACGCGGAACGTTATCAAGCTTGGCTACGCAATCAATTGATTCCTAACTTGCCTCCTAATAGTGTGTTGGTAATTGACAACGCCCCATATCATAATAAGCTGTCTATGAAACCACCAAACTCAAACACATCTAAACCACAAATGATAGCTTGGTTACAACAACACAACATTCCGCATGACCTAAAGAAACTGAAACCCGATTTGTATGAAATTATAAAAAGATATAAAGAGAAATACACAGAATTTGTCATTGACCGTATAATAGAGGAACGTGGGCATCAAATTATACGATTGCCACCATATCATCCCGATTTTAACCCCATTGAAAATATTTGGTCCCAAATAAAGCAACACGTAGCCAAAAAAAATATTGCAATGACTGTCACGTCAGTTAAAGATGCTATATTAGAAAAAATCAATAATATAGGACCAGAAGAATGGAAAAAAGTTTGTGATCATGCTGTTAAATGCGAAGATGAATATAGAAAATTTGACCCAAGAATCGATAGTTTTTCTGATGAAATGATTATTTACACAGGTGATAGCAGTGAGTAAAGTGTCAATGAACAAGAGCATAATGAAAGTTTGATGAATTTACGTTGTCTGATTCTGATTAATTTTTTTGTAATTGTAATATTATTCTGGAATGATCACTGCTGTAAATACTTTTGAACTGAGATGTTATGATTAGATTTCTAAGATTTTAATGTAACCTGTGTTTGAAAACCATTTTTTTTCTTCTAATATAAACCTTGTATTATTTAAACCTTCTTTTCTTCCATAATTACACCAGCTACAGCAAGACACTTAAAAAGTATTACAATCGAAGTAAATCAATTCAACAAAAATTGTAGCATATTCGCTATCGTGTGGTTTACTTCACTATTTACTTATATGGAACTATCGAATCAAATTTCTTTACTGATAAATCAATTTTTTTTTTTAGCACAAAAAACATAATTTTACTAAATTATGCACTTAACAACTCTATATACATATCGTCTTCCGACGCTCGGGGAATACGACCGTTGCCGAACAGTGACGAAGATTTCTATGCCCATTATCACTTTGGAAGACCTGTACCGTTTTAAAGTTTGTGGCCGTTGCGGTCACATCGGACGGGAGTTTATTTAAAAACTAACGTGACCGCAGATTTGTAGAATTCATTTATAGCAAAATTATTTACCTATGAAATTGCGCAATCGCAAATTCTTTAATCGAAACCACAGATGGGCTGGGCTGTTAAGTATGTTTAAACGATTTTATAGGAAGGTCTCTCCTTCTTATAAAATCGTTTAAACATACTTGATCGGACAACTTCTGGGACCTACAATATATACTTTTATTGTAGGTCTCAGGATTTGTCCTGAGACCTTCTTATAAAATCGTTTAAACATACTTGACAGCCCAGCCCATCTGTGGTTTCGATTAAAGAATTTGCAAAGTATGGCAATGAGTAGTACCTACTGGTAGGTACTACTCATTGCCATACTTTGCATAATCGTTGGCATAATTTATATTTAAAAAAAAAACACCATTCACCATCGGCCAAAATCGGCACAGCATTATGTTGAAATTAAAGAAACGACCGGCAAGTCTAGTCCAGCAGTTGAATGTAAAAGGAAAGAAGATATCAACTACAATAGCCCATTTTGGTGGCCAAGCAAGAGTAGATTTTTCACGTATAAAAAGAAAGAAGATAGTGGTACAACATTTGAAATAAGCCCTATCACTCCAACCAGGGTTTTGCAGATTTACGTATTGAATGGCAAATATTTTCCCTCAATCGTCCCATTAATCCCAACGCTGTTAGGAAAGAACGCGTCTAAATAAAATAAAATGAAAATATGCTTAGCTGAGCTAAGTACTATAAAAATTTAAATGCCTATTCCGTCTTTGATTACTCTGAGCCTGCAACTTACTGCTATTAGACGACTATAAAAGTCGACGTTGCTACGACAACGATCGTCAATCGTTTGTCGGGAGGCTCTAGGTAGCTGAAAAGTCTCATCACTACTTTGATATAGATACTATCATGGAAATTATTTTAAAACCGTTGTATTGTGAATAGATATCATCAGATCTTGATTATTCTCTCAAGGTTTTATTGCAATGACCAGACGAAAAGCACACGGATGATAATAACTTTGAATGTCATTTGATGGGACCGGTTTGTGACTATAGATTTCTGTATCCCACTTTATTTAGTACTCATTTGTTACCGCGTGTAAATGACGGGAAGCCTAAAACGGGTACAAAAAGGCACATTCAAATTTATTCAACATCATAAATTAGGTTTTGTAGACAATTTTATGTGTGCGAATGATTTAGGTGTGTCACATACCTAACTAAGCTAAATATGTCGAGAGAACTTTACATTTGAATAAGTGTGAGCCACTGACAATGGTTTACAATGACTTATTATAATCTTTTTTTATCAATTTTAAGTCATTCAAATTGTAAGTTTATAATCTATATAAGGTCAAACAACCGTGAAGCGACGGTCACTATCCCTAGACCCGTAGCGTATAGGTTATACCTATAGCGCAATCCAATAGGAATGATTCCAGTCAGTCAAATCAGCCATTTTTAATGAAATGTCAAAAACAATTTCTTTCTACGGATTTTGTATAAAATATGCACAAGTAACGTCATAACTTTTTGCAGTCAAGTAGAGTACTTATTTAATAATAAATAGAAAATGAAAAATAGAGCTTTGAAATTAATTGATTTGTGAAACTGGCATTATTTTGGCATATTTGACTAGATAAAATAACTGATATCATTTATTTCACTTGCAGAAATCATCCCAATTTTACACTGGTTTGCTCACACTAGAATTCTAATTCTCAATTAAATGTTCTCTATTTATTATACGGTGTGTAGGTATAAATTTCATGGGCATTGCTATAATAAACTGATTTCCCAAAATTTATATAAGTTAGACATTTAAAGCATTATGTTTTTCATGAAGGCTTCTTTAAAAAAAGCAATTCTTCTCACCGTATCTAGTAAAATATAGATTTAGTTTTCTCGTTATATTTTATAAAGCAATAAAATATCTCGAGTTTGGATAAAGTTGATAGTTGTAAACTTTCGATTCACTTCAGAACATTTTATTTAACGTGTTCTGAGATCGTTCAACAAAGTGTGTTAAGTGGCACATATGTGTAGGAAACAATGTAGGGGCCCGATGGCGGTCAGTTAATAACTGTAAGATATAAAAAATCAAAGAGCGCTACAGTCTAATTGAAAACCCCTTTTCTTTTTATGGAGGCCGTAGTTTATGGGCACTTAAAACGATACTTTCGTGAATGTTGCGTCTGTAACAAGAGTTATATAACGACCCAATGTTATTCGGCCGCTCCGAGATTATTGGTAGAGCGTAAGGTTTGGAGGGCAGCTTGTTTATTTTCTTTCTTAGTGTGTATTCTGTGTACAGAAAGGCTTCAGCTTATCGCCAGCGGGCAGCCGGCTTCATATGAGCCGGCCACCTCACGTCCCTGTTTGGGGTATAAATCATGGGAAACACACATTTCCTTTCCACAAAACGCTCAGGGCGAAATCAATTTTCTTTAGCCGCAGTGTTATTGATAAATAAAGGTCGCGCCAACTGTGTGTATACAGCTGTAAAACTAATGTTTTTTTATCATTGGCATTATTGTACATAGCCGTTTGAGGCAATGGCCTTCTGCTAGTAAACTGATAGAATGTTTTCGTATATACGGCGGATTTGTAATACAAAAAAGCTCTTGTATTTATTTGTGACGAAAAGTGTAAGGGTTCAATAATAATGATCATTGAACCCTTACACAAATTTTCCTTACGTGATGACGTATGCAAAATACGTAAATAATAGTCTGTATGTCTGTCTTTCGGCAATAGGCTCGCCACCTATTACGTGGGATCAAAACACTGGCGAAAAGTGGGTGTTTAATATGCCTCTGCCTACCCCTTTGGGGAAACAGGCGTGAGTCTATGTATGTATGTATGTAGTCTGTCTTATAAGGGCCCAAAAATACTTAAGATGAAAACATATTATTAAGACCTTTAATAAAATTTGGATATGAAACAGTGAAGCGCGATACTGTATAGGTACCAAAAAATAGGACCAAATTTGTATGAATCTTAAAGAATAATGTATTATACTCTGTAAAAACTTTAATTCAATAAAACATTGTAAACAAGTAAAACATAAATGCATGCGATGCAATCAACGCTGACTTAATGCAAATATTAGATTTTATTTAAACGTTTAAACATAGTTCATTACCTATTGTAAATCCTTTGTCATGCGTAAAAAGTGTCGCGTAAGTTAATAGGCGTCATCCCACAATATTAAGGATACAATTGCACGTTTTAATGAATAGTTTAAGTAGGATTTACACCATACTGCATTATATTGACAGCGCATGCTTTTTGTTCATTATTTCATTGCTTAAAAGGTCTAGCGCAACACTAAGTTAAACATCTAAGTAAAATTAGCCTACAAAGATACTTGTCAAAAGGTAGTAATTAAAGTTACCTAAGAAAATATGACTCTACCTAAAAAACCTAAAATGCATCGTTTTATGTTAACCTGTGTAATGCTATAAACGCCAATTGAATGTGCATCTTACATACAGAAACTTTGTACTTTAAGAAAATAATTTAACTAATTTACTGTATCTTTTTGAAGTAAGAGGTTGAGAGAACAGAAAATTACCTAAATTATTAATATTTATGGTACCTTACATCTTAATGGAATAAATGAGTGATTTAATTAAATCATAACTGAAACTTCATTCTGAGCGGTGCATTAAGGACTTTCAACAGTAGCATTTCTCCCTCCTCAGGCAATACGGATTATATCATCTGTATTATTCCAGTCACCATTTCATAATAATTAAATCTGTAAAAAATCTTTCTATTTTCATTCTAGAATATAATTAATGAGGGTTTAGCACCCAGCTAAAATTAGAGGAACCCTCCCCCTTACTTTAGCTCAACCCATATTGTAAATCGGATGTTCGTTTATTTTACATTCCACTTAGCCCCTGAGTGAGATAAATAGCTAACTGAATAAATCAACTTTTTAACACGAACTTTTAACTGATTGAATCTAAATACTAGTACTTATACCTAAAAAGAACACCAAAGTTTATGATTACCTCTCCTAAATTTCTGCATTCGAGAAAAGTTATTGGACGACTGTTCGTCGTGAAAATATTCGGAAGATTTACAATAGTCGGATCTTCAGTGTGTCTATGGTAAACGATGAGAGTACTCCCTAACAAATTGAAAATCAATGAACCGCGGAATTCAATTTGATATTGAAAGCCATCTCTCACGTAGCCGCGCGGGGCGACGCGGCGTCACCCAGCACTTCTCGATAGCTCTCACCTTGACTCCGTTTTCATATATAAAGCCATACATTCTGAATTTAGAGTTATTCAGCACATATAAAGTAAATATTGAACAAAAGATACGAAGATCAAATTACATATTAGCTTTACGTGAACAAGTGCCATTATGTGCTGACATTCCGATGTGTTTTACGGGTTCGAGTATAAAGGTATTTTAATATTTGTTCTAAAATTAAATCGGTACGTTTGACTTGTGTTCTTACGACATAGTTTTAGCATATTGAATCGTCCAATTAAAACTACACCCTAGTGTTTTAATTACGCAGATTCCTTTCATTTATAATTTTATTTTACGACTTTCGCGTTCGAGGAAACAGCGTTCACTACAATTAAAAAGTGGTAGTTAATAATCAGAGTGCACAATACTCGTTTATACAGCGGCCGTGTACATTAAAGTCTTCAACGATATAATTTGACTGGGAGCCACTCATGTTCGTAACTGTTAAGTTGGTATGGCCGGCGATAAGCCAGCGTAAGTCTTTGTTACTGTATAATTAAACGTAATACTACGTCTGTTCTGTGTGTTTACAGTGACTTATCATGCAACGGATTCAAAAACTAAGGCTTTCTGTAATTAATAGCTGGCCAGACGAGAACTGTCTGCGCCTTGGTCATTTGTTACTTTACTGAAGAAAGGGACCAGTCAAATCAAGCAAATAGCTTTCCTTTTCACGATTCATATTTGTTTGAGAACGAACATAACATAATTTATCATAACTAAGTGAAGATGTTGCATCAATTGTAAACATTTTTAAACATCGTGTAATATTTTCTACTCTAACACGATTATTTAAAGTCTATTTTACCTCTTTAATTACTGGAATTCGTAAGAGTCTCAAGCTACCTGAAGAAAAAAAGTAAATTGAAAAATGTTCTACGAACGGAACATAATATCTTGATAAAATATCCATTTTCTATATAAATAAGATGATGTTTCTACTGGCAAATAACAAAAATGAAGGGATGCCATTTGTTAATGTTGATTACAATTCCTTTTGAGTTAATAACAGCTTCAGTTGTAATTTGTTCTAAGTATCCTTTTCACCCAAAAGTAAATGTTATTGCTTAAAGTGATTAATGGGTCATTACTATAATGGTTGGCAACGTGAAAATGCCAAAAACAAGTGAGCTAAATAATAAACATTGCTAATAATATTACGGCACATTAGCCCCCGCTGGCGTTTGAAAGAAAAACATAATGCATTAGCCGCTTGTCATCACGATGAAAGAGTTAAGTGGACGAAAATGGATTTGATGTATTGTTGAAGAATTTCATAGCGATTTATATTTTTGTATTTTATTGACATAAATCGAGTTTGCTCCCTCTTTTTATACACAGTTATTTGGTCATGTTGTTATAAATAGCTGTTTCCGGTGACATACATCGTATTTTTATAAAATTATGTTCGTGTTGGTATTAGTAAATCTAATAGTATAAGGTATTGCTATTAAAGTTTGTTTAGTTTCTATTCAGACATTTTGTTGGTAAATGTAAGGAGTTGCAAGAATGTATAAGCATTAAAGAAAGTATTTATTTACGACCTTTGTAAGCTAGTCGAAACATCGAAGAAAATAGATAAATTATAAGTCTAACACGCCCATAATAACACTTGTTAAATAAACTCAAATGAGGTATTAATTTGTTTGAACAGTCAAGAAAACAATTGCATCATCAAAATTAAAAGAATATATTACTGCTAAAACCTAATCTAAATTTGAATGTTGAATGAAAGTAACGATTTATAAATCACTGTAAGTCAAACAAATATCTATGGAGAAATGGAGCCTCGAGATCCTGATAATTAACATCAATCTGTCCTAATGCAAAATAACATGACATGTGCTTTATGGAGCCATTCATTTTAAATACACATGTTTCAGTGCGCGGGTGAAGACGAGGGTAATTTTTCTTACATAATGGTTCTCCGTAGATGTTTATAAAATTTCTCGAAACGTTAGCGGAATTCATTGCTTGTATATTTCGTCAAGATCTTCTTTAATTCGAATAAAAAGAAAATTGTAATGATTTTTCATTGCTTTCAGCTTTCATAATATAGTACTAGCCTTTGATCTAGCGGGTGGAATGCCATTATCATTATCATTATCAGCCCCTAACAGTCTAGTGCTGGACTAGACCTCTCCTTTGAAAGTAACTATACCACCCTGGCCAACCGGGTTGCTATAAGCTTTTTTTGCAAGTTTTCCTCCTCTTACAGTGCTGTTCTCTGTACAATATGGTCCCTATGTTGGCACTTACGATACCCATGGGATGATATGGGGTGGTGACATTCCGTATTCTTAATTCGTCACCACACGGACTATTCCAACATTGGACAAATCTTTGAATGATTATTTGATCTGTGACAGGGTTTAATACAATCTTAATATATAAAATCCTTGCGTTACTGACTGACTGACAGACACGCTACAGCCGAAACTATTGGGCGCAGGAAGCTGAAATTTGGCATGTATGTTCCTTGGGGACCGTAGGGGTGCACTAAGAAGGGATTTCCCGAAATTCCCACGGGATCGGCCAAAACGCGTAAATTTAAAAAAAATGCAGGCGTAGCTGCTGGCGTCCTCTAGTGTATCTATAAAAATATTTTAGTACGATTTTCAAAAATTGAAAATTATTATATTGTAGTAGGTAAATGCTCTGCCGTGTTTGGGATCTATTGACTGCGTATGAGTTGTCCCAGGATATTATTATTATTACAATAACCTTTCGCGACTGATAAACATAAAACAGTATATGACTGGAGGTCAACGGGTGCCTAGATCGAAACATTGGGACAAAACATACTGGTGCTTCTTTATACCTTTGAATGATTTCGAGAAATTAGGTTCTATTGTTTTTTAACATTTTAAGCTTGATATAACTTTTCGCCATCCACAGCTGAATTTACACCTGTCCTCATATGCCTCACAATAACATTGTGAGTCAATAGGAGGATTTTACCTACAATACCAACCACGCTGGCCAGACGGGTTGGCATAAAATATACTGTCAAGTTTTGCACCTTTTCCCAAAGATACGATTGACGTCTTTTTTTTTTGTTTCCACATTCACACAACACCATCTAATCCCAAACTAAGCAAAAGCTTGTCCTGTGGGTAAGTACTAGATAATGGATAAACATACATAAATACTTTTTTTTGGAAATATATACATATTATACATAGAAACACCCAGACCAAGACAAACATCCACGTTCACGCACACAAATGTTTGAATTGAGCGGGAATCGAACCCGCCACCTTCGGCGTAGCAGTCGCTTACACTCCCACCGCGCAAATTTCGCATATTTTACTTACCCTCTTACGACATCCACGGTATGAATCGAGGAACTGACACATTGTATCCATAACCCGCCACGATTCGAAAAATGTAGTATAGCATTACTCTTATTAATATTCACCCATGAAATCAATGATATTAGAAAAAGGTAGATACGTTACCTACGTAGTAATCAATCCGTAGAAACGGTACACTAACGCACACATCGATAACTCTATATTTTATTTTAATTTCGGTTGACAAGATGTGTCAGTTTCACTTTGACGCCGGCTCGCGACGTCACACACTCATATGTCAGACTTGCCAACTGGCTTATGTTTAGCGTCCTGCTTTTGGTACGCCTATAACGTACCTACTTCTTTTTATGTAACATCATTGCATGAAATAAGTAGGCCGAAAACAGACGATGTAACGTATACCTATCCGCTCCGAGATTAGTGAAATTGACGTGATCAAGTGAGCCACACATCATGGCGACATGGCCGTTATTGTATCTAGTTTGAAAAATGTCGGAGTAGGTGTCTACTCATCCTATTCAAAACGAATTCACTTCCTGTGAAATATGTGTCCATTCTTCACAGCGGTACATTCTTGCCTCAATTCGCGTTTGATCCTTTACATAATATGTTGGTACATGGCTGTCCACGTAATATATGGACAGTCACGGAGAAACATGGTTTTATTTAAAAATTGGATTCTTTTTCTCATTATTAAATGCCTTTTATATTATAATGATATGAACGTCAAAAGTAGGGCTATGTCGAACACCTAGAAGAAACTCATGCCATTCTTTTAAATAGCCAAAATTGCACACGAAGTAACATTTGTATATTAAAGTCTGAACTTAAATATACAAATGTTGCTGCTTGTACAATTGTGGTTCAAGGATACGAAATGACACCACACACTTTTATTTCATGGGTGTCATAAGAGACCACTAAGGGAAATATTCAAAGCTAATAATATCTTACAAAGTAGCGATAGCCTAGAGGGGAGACCGACATACTGTTATGCAGAGGGTCCGGGTTCGAATCCAAGGCGCGCACCGATGACTTTTCGGAGTTATGTGCGTATTAAATTGTTAATTATCGCTTGCTAGGTTACGGTGAAGGAAAACATCGTGAGGAAACCTGAAAAATTACGGAGAACTCTCAGATATGTCTGAGAGTTCTCCGTAATTTTCTCGAAAGACATGTGAAGTCTGCCAACCCGCACTTGGCCAGCGTGGTGGACTATGGCCTAACCCTTCTCATAATGGGAAGACAGTATAAAGGGCGATAATGATGATGAATAATAACTTTGCGAACTGTCGCAAACTCAACATCAAACCTATACCAGCCCGTCTGATAAGTGTGGTATACACTTACAGTGACACCGTGTAGCAACTAAGGAAAGCAGGAAGTCCAGCAGTGGACTCTGATAGGCTGTAAGGGAATGTTTTGAAGAATATAATAATCTTATCTATATTTTAAGTAGCAGACATACTGTGCCGCACTGCTGAATCACATTCGAGCAAATTAATCAATTGATTCCTTAGAGAATAGTGAGTGCTCACGATATCAAAAATACTAAGAGCACTCTCGTTAATTTGCTTCAATTAATTTATAGCAAAAATAATAGTTAGGTACCTATAGTGAAACCATTGACTACGAAGAATTTGATTATGTTGCATGTTAAGCTGCTGCAGAGCTAAGTTTGAAGTTATAAAACTTTTACATTAGTAGGCAGCATTAGCCTAGTAAGTTAAGAGGCGAATGGACTGCTAAGCAGAGGGTATCAAAACCCCAGCGCGAATTGAGTTGTTGATTACTGTTTACTAAACGGCTAAGAAAACATGACGAGGAAACCTGCATGTTCAAAACTGCTCGTGGTGAGCTATGGCCCAACTTTTCTCATGGTGAGAAAGGTCAGAAGTAGTAGTACTGGGACAGATTTTAAACAAGGTGGATGATGATTGTACGTACCTAATTTTAATATTTTTATCAATCTTAGCAAGACTAGATCAAAAATTTCTAAAGCATTAGCCACCTTTGTACGCTTTCTGCATTCGAACTAAATAAATGGAACAAATAAACAATGTAGTAAGTGGCTATTTATGTAAATTATGGTGTATTAAATGTCATAATATATAAATATATTGCATTGTTAAACCCTGGAGCAATTTCTACGAAAAGGTATATTATAAGTAGACAGAGGCATTATTATCTGTATATATAAAATCCTTGCGTTGCTGACTGACTGACAGACACGCTACAGCCGAAAGTACTGAGCGCAAGTAGGTGTTGGCATGTATATTCCTTGAGCTGCGTAGGGGCGCACTAAGAGAGGATTTTTGAAAATTCCTTCTCGGCTGTTAGAGTTTGTATGAGACTATTGATTCCTTCAATGGATTACCTTCAAACTTTGTATTTTGGTTCCTGAAATTAAGTTAATGGACACTAAGAAAGTCTTTTTGGAAATTCTTAGCCTAAGTGGATAAAAATAGGATTCAGAATTTGTATAACACCCTTTTAATACTTCAAGGGTTATCCAAGCGAAATTTCCGCGTGCAAAGCAGCGGGCAAAAGCTAGTGGATACTAAAATTATAATTCCTCGATGGAATCATAATTTTAGTATCGATTCATATTTGATCGCTGTATTTCGAGCTTAAGCCACGATCAGAAACGACTTTAACATGGAGACTCAGTAAGGGCCTAGTCACCAGATCGGTCAAAGGCCTCCCCCACATTAGGCGCGCGCGTCCCTCGGGCGTGTGAGAAGTGCGAGCGCGCTGCGTAAGCGTCGCGTGTTGCCGGCGCGCACGCGGCGCTCACCTTGCCGTTTAACCCCCTTCAAGTAGCGGACGGCGGGGATAGCGGGCGGATGGGTAGGAACGCGACTCGAGCGCCGCGTGCGCGCTGTGCGCGCGCCGTCTACACTCTTCACACACGCCGCAGGGCAGCAAAACGCGACGCTCACGCAGCGCGCGCGTGGTGCCCGCGCTACTCACACGCCCGAAGAATCGCTCACGCCTAATGACTTAAGGTGGTAAACACTTTCAGACCGCGACTGTACGCCGGGTCACGAGATCGGCCTAAGCGGCGAGCAGCGTGGCAGGGGCGAGCGATTTCGATGTACATGGCGGGCTTTTCTACGCCGTGGAGACCATGTCACCTCAGAGTAAATACGCCATGTACATCGTCCCTGCCGCGCCGCTCGCCGCTTAGACCGATCTCGTGACCCGGCGTACAGTCGCGGTCTGAAAGTGTTTACCACCTTAAGTCTGAGGGGATATATTTATTCATTTTCATAACAATGTAGGTAAGTACATAATATTATTTAGATATCACTAAATACCTATTTAATTAAACATAACTTAAATGTTAAAATACTATCCTACGAAATATGTATATACAAAAAAATCAAAACGAAAAAAGAAAATAATTTAGAGGGCGTCATAAAAGTCCTTCACATCGCCGTCGACCGGGAGCGTGCCCAGAACGCTGGCAGCATTGCCACGTTGAATGGCAATGCTAAATTTTTGGGCCAAGTACAACCCAGCCTTCTGGTCACACGAGGCGTCGACCAGTCTCTTTGCGAGATCTTTAAAAAGAGATCTTGCACTTGGACCCCATAGCCCCAACGTTTCGACCCCAAACGGCTCAAATACGTAATCCCCTACTAGGTTTGCGTATTTGCGCCGTTTGAAGGTCTCCGCTGTAGCAGCAGCAGCGCCCGCACCACCCGCTGTGCCAGGAAGATGAGATGGCGCGAGGGTATTATTGAGGGTACACGTTGCGTCCCACACCAAAGGCCTACCCAACTTCCATGGGAGTAAAGACATACCATCCGGTCTTTTGCCCGATGGCAATGACGATGGCACGTGACGATTCACGTGCCAGCCCCTGTGGTTCAAGGAGGGCTGGAACGCCAGCGGTGACAAGAGCCCGGCGAAGTATGTCATTTAGATTGCCGTGTCGTGATATACGACCTGCGCTCCTGCTGCATGATAAGCCATGGTGACCAAGGCTGTCGACAGCCTCCCCACAGTGACAGCGATGCGGAGAAACACATGACGCACCCAAACGGTGGCAAGCAGCGATGCGGAAAGTGGTATCGTCCAACATGGTACCTATGTTGGACGATGGCAGTGCCTGAAGCCAGAGACCCGATTCCCATTCTCCCACAGCCAGCAAACGGGCACGCTCTGCAGCATTGGACGATGTACTTAGGAGATTTTTCGTACTGCGCTGCAAAGCGGCCCGTCCCACTGCCTTTGAGAGGATAAGTCTCGGGGTAACTCGGTGTTTGGACAAGCCATTCTCCAAGCATTCACGGCATCGATCACACACGGCACCTCAGAATCGACCAGTGTAGGTGCTAAGATTTTCCTGGTCAATTCTGCAGTGCCGTGGACCGAGGACAGGAATGCTGGTAAGCTCACATCGCAAAATTTTGCGAGCGCCGAGGCCGCCCAGGGGTACAGGTAAGGACGCCTGTAGCCACACTCGGTCGTTCAAGGCCACATTTAGAATTTTGCTTAAGGTATTTTTCATAATATTGTCAATTTGAAAGAGTGATGATGGGTTTTTCCAAAATGGTGAAGATCGAATAGCATGTGTAAATTTAGGCACAAAAAGACAATATCTAATAATAGTGAAAGCCGAGTGAATATTAATTTTGAGTAATCTATCTGAAATTTCACTAGAATTTTGAATTTTGTCATGTAAAAATGAATCAAAACCTTCGTCTAAAATTGGGGACCCAAGGAGGCAAAGAGAGCTTTTTTCTATGTGGGTAATATTCGGCGCCAGATTTTGGAATTTTGACAGTATGGCAGATTTGTCTAAACTGTTGTTAATAAAAATTTCACATTTGCTTGGGTTGAGTTCTAAACCGATTGACAAGAATTTTGATTTCAGGAGTGCTAGATCTTCATAAACTGTCTCAACCCGCCCCGCGAGGGTTCCATCGTCCAGGTACCAGACATTAAATTTTGAATTTAACTGGTTGATGATTGGATGAATAGCCAAACTGAAAATTAGTGGTCCAAGAGGGTCACCTTGTTGACAGCCAACAGCGGATTCCAAAAGATTTTCTTTATATATTAATTTAGAAGGGTGTCTGTAACACTGCCAAATAAAGTTATAAATTTTGGGTGTTTCTAATTTAACTTGTGTCAACAAGGTGTCCCTGTTCACCGAGTTAAAGGCATTTTTCAAATCAACCTTCAGGATAACCTCACCCCATTACAGCCAAGGTACGTAGACAGGGCATGTATGGCAGCCTCGCAGCCCCCCTTAGAACCGAAGCCAAGCTGCAGGGGCTGAAATTTACTTGCCAAAGTAGATTTATAATGTCGGCAGCATATCTTGGCTGCCATACGCCTGTATGTACTCCCAACGGCAATGGGACGAATGCCACCGTCTCTCTTCTGTAAGGCACATAAATTAGCGCCATACAAAATATCGACGATGTCACCGTTCACATTGCCGGAGAGCATTAGGTTGATTAAGGCCGTAAGCTCCCTCAAAAGCGTGTCGCCGGCCGCCCCAGCGCTTGAACTCACAAGATCCTTCAGATGTTGTGGTGTCAAGCCGTCGAGACCACCAGCGGAACCACTTTGGAAGGAGCAAACGGCACCAACCACGTCCTTGGCTGTAATGCTGAGAAAATCAGAATCCATGTTGGGTGGATCAGGGAAAAAGAGGTTATCCCCTGGCGCTAGATGCTTGCTCTGCAGACTCGCGAGTGTGTCGGCAGAGCAAGGCGCCACCACATCGCTACTAAATAAGAGCCTGGACGCTCCCCTAATATCACCTTCCCTCAGTTTTGTTTCTACGTGGTGGTAGATAGAATTATTACGATATATTTTAGATGAATTGTAGTTTAATTTGGATGCCGAAAAGGTACAATTTTCCTTAATTTTAGCTGTAAGAGATTTTTTAGTTAGCCGGTCTTCTTATGCGTGTAATATTCTATAAGGGAAGGTGAGAAGTTGTTCCCAAGCCGTCAAAGAATTCTCCCGGACCACAAAACCTACGCAGTGTGCCAGATTTTGGGCCACTGAAGGCCTTGCACCCCGGGGAATTCGTTTGATGATCGGAATAGAATTTTTTAATTTACTTAAATATTGCCAAAAAGGAATTTCATTCGGGACTGTTTGCATATTTTGTGTGGTGTTGTGTGTTGATATATTGGGGCCAGAAAGTACATTCTGGTTTTTGTGTATTTTACCAAAATGTACTTTTAGGCCCCGCTCACCTTTAAAGAAACATGCCTGGGAACAAATGGGGCAGCGCACCAGAGTAGTCGATGTGCCAGGTTGACTGGCACCTGTTTCCTCACCACTTTTGCCACCGTTATTCCACATAAAAACTTAATATATACACTAAAAACTTATATACAATAAAATACAATAACAATAGTATTAAAAATTATGACGTTTGACAACAGGCACTTTTTTCTTTTCCGTGGCGGCGGGTCGGGGCCGACGCGGCGGCCAGTATGTTAGCGGAGGCCGGCATTGAGGCCCACCGCCGAATCAGCCTCTCTCGCCAGCAATATGCCTCAACTGCATCTCAATAAAAATTCCAACGTCTGTTCCATTATTGGTATGATGTGGTTCTCTTTGTGGCACTGTATAAATTACAGCACAGAATTGCTTATACTGCGTCACGCAATGCGGCAAATATATATTAATTATCTTATTTAGCTCTATTCAAATATCTTTTTAAGTACGACTATTGAATTTATTCATGGGTTTATATAATTTTAAAATTAATTGCAAATATGATTTATTAAGTCTTATAATTGCATGAACACATCAATGACACAAGGACGACGATATTGTACCAGGCAAACATGCGTTGCGTAGCAACTGGTGTCAATAACGATTTATTATTCCACATTTATAATATACGTTCATTTAATTACAAGCGTGATATTTACACTGAAACTAAAATATTTGTAGTCTTTAAATAATGTTATTTTAAACATGCTATTTACGATTTTGGTATTTGTAATTAATAAGTTTATCAAATGACTTTTACATTGACAGATTATAATGAAAGGGATGGCGAAAATACGACATCCTGAATATAAAACCTTTTTGAAAAAAATACAATATTAATATCGTCTAGCGTAAGACTGCCTCGTTGGTCTAGCGGTAGTGCATACGACAGCTGATCATGAGGTCTCGGGTTCGATTCGCGGGTCGGGCTCGGAAAATGTTGCGTGTTAAGAATTTCTTAGTGACAAATTATTAGGAATTTCTGTCAAGAAATTCTTAATAATTAGCCCGAAGTTGGCGGTGTTTCACCCCCGTGCATCAGAAAGCACGTTAAGCAGTCCCGGCTGTCATGATCTATTGCAGTCATTAGTGGGAAGTCAGTGCCCTCAAATATACCTACTGACTACTGGTCTAACCTTAGAATGATGTTAGATGGCAGTCGCTCCGTGTAAAAACTGATATTCAGTCAAATCTCGGTAGACCAATAATAGCAGCTCCTGGGCTCCGAAGCGCAAGCTCGGGATGCAACTAAGAAAATGATAGGGTGATGATGATTATGATATCGTCTAGCGAAAATCAGGGCGCGGTCAGACTGTGAGCTATAATGATAGTGGATGGTGTGCTAGTCACGTTAAAGCGCATGCTGATCACATAAGTGAGCTTTTGTTTAGATAGTGTGCGCCCTTAACCAGGCGAATCTTGCTTTATAAAAAAATAGGCAGAAATACATACATACATACATAGACTCACGCCTGTTTTCCCGAAGGGGTAGGCAGAGGCATATTAAACGCCCACTTTTCGCCAGTGTTTTGATCCCACGTAATAGGTGGCGAGCCTATTGCCGCTTATCGGGATATTTTGTTTGCCAGAGCCTCGTCCGTTGATCGACAGGTGCACCACTTGCAGGTGAGGTTGGCTTGAGACCCTAAGTACTCGGTGGGAACCCAATGCACAAAGGCAGAAATAAAGAAAATAAATAATGAAGCAATATTATTTCAGATCTTTGTTGCACCGTTAAACTTGCAATTTTATTACAATAAGTAAGTGTTTTTATAATAATATTAAAATACAGAACTATTGCAGCAAAATAAATGCAATTCTGTCATTATGTCAAATTATTTCATCGACCTAAAAATATTCATACCCTTTTTGTTTGAATCTTACTTTATGGTTAGAATCAATGCCTTACCAATGATTGAAAAGTAATAAGTACTCAGATGTAGCATTTTAGACCTTGCTGAACCCAGCGTGACAAAGAATGTAATTTGAAAAGTGGTAAACATTTTTAGACCGCGACCGTACATATGGCGAGCGCAGTGGGGAGCATTTTTCACTGTCAAACTAATATCGACATTACTATTTTTTTTTTAATAGTCCATTATTACAGTCGATCATCACTTAAAATGTAGTTGTTTGTAGATGTACATGTGTGTTGTAAACTTCGTTTTGTTAATTGTATATGGGCCAGCCCTGAGGCCTATATTCCCAGGCTATCCAAGGGAACCTTTCCTCTTCTCTACGTACCTCTATTTCTTCATTTTGATTACATCTGTAATACGCCAGGCATACAAAGTATTTATAGGTTTCAGTAACTGCTTACTTTGCTCTAAGTAGTCCGATTCTACGCTTTTTTATTGCCATAAAACTTTCAGACATTCACACATACAAGCTATGGAAAATTTCAGTTGCCATAATACTGTCACAAATAGTGATGTTTTCTCAATAACTGTCGTATACATCTACATAACTATCTACTTACCAGTAATATTGTCCGCCATATCGAATTAGCGATGTATTGACGGATAACGATGGCTAATTAACCTTAATTTTGTTGATACTTAATTTTCTTATTGAACTTGATAACTTAATAGTTATCAAGTTCACGGATATGACACGTGTACTTACAATATTGGGTTACATATTTTATAAGAAATACTAATTAAGGCCCTTTTTTTCTTTCACACTCGCATGTAGGTATAGAAGACATGGACCTAGATAACCCTGAGAATATACTTGCGATGACTGACAGAGTAAAGAATTGTGTAATAAGAGAGTGTTGTGGGGTAAAAGAAGATGTAGTGACAAGCATCGAGAAAGGTGTGCTAAGATGGTTTGGGCACGTGGAGAGATGGATGACGAAAGACTGACTAAGCAGATATATAAGGCAAGTGTGGAAGGGACAGGACAATGGGGAATACCTAGGCGGACGTTCTCTGACCAGATTGGAGACATCCTAAAAAACAGAAGAGCATGCATGAGGAATCTGATGGGAGTGAATGAAGCAAGAGAGATATGTCAGGATCGTTGCAAATGGCGTTCCGTAGTCTCTGCCTACCCCTCCGGGAAACAGGCGTGAGTCTATGTATGTAACATTTGATTTTTTTACAAATATGCGTGACTGGGTTTTGACTGCTTCTTGCATATTTTAATAAAATATTCCATTTGGGTTTTTACATACATACATATGTACATAGTCTCACGCCTATAACCCCGAAGAGGTAGGCAGAGGTGTATTTCTACACCCACTTTTCGCCAGATATACTTTAGTCCCACGTTATAGGGGGCGAGCCTATTGCCGTAACGTTTGGGTTTTAAAACCATAAAAAAACAATTCTTTTGTTTTTCGTGTGAGTGTGTGGCCAACTCTAGTGTCAGGCATTTCAGGCCGCCCTAAGACCTTCGACATGGCTTAACGATTCTTATCCTGAGACAAGAACCGGGACTGACAGCTTAACGTGCCCTCCGAAGCACGGTAGCGCTCAGATGTAAATGCCACACGCGGTCACCCATCCAAGTGGCGACCTATGCAAGCGTTGCTTAACTTTGTCGATCTGTTACGAACGACAAGCCAAGTCTCGCTATGAGCACAACAATAAATACTATAAATAATAATACACGATGTATTGTAAAAAAAACTACTCGCTAGTGATTTAGAAGGGTAATAAAATCAAATAGTAAGATGAAATGAAACATTTATTTGTAAACGGTTATCAACAAATCACAAATAGCCAAATGTTTAGTGATAGGTGTCCATCTAAATACAAATTTAGTAGTGTTTAATACGTCCGAGAAAAAGGCTTAGTTAATTACTGAAACTGAACTGCTCATGGGATTTTCCCAGCCGAGTAAAGTGAGTCAGTAAGTAGTAGAATGTCAATCTCAGAGGCGTCAATTTCTCTGATACCAAGATTAAGATTTCGATCAGCATTTACCCCACTAGAGAGAGTAGTGAAGTGTAAAGAACTTTGTAAGTTACCTATACTAAAAATAAACGGATAATGGTACGGTAAAATGTGGTCAATTCGTCCGAGCCAAGTGAAAAGTTGTTGGTTCATTCATTGATATAAAAAAAATCCTTAAAAGGCACTTTATAAATATAAGTTATTCCATCTACTGCAGATTTCATTGATTCTATAACTAATTTCGTGATAATCATGCTATTAATGTACGTTATTTTCGATGAAAACCCCAGGGAGAAAGATTGGCGATATGACACGAGGTATATCATATAAGGTTACTGTAATATATAAAATGTTTTCACAAATTTTCCCTATGGCTTGGTTGATATTTCAAATATTTGTCTAGGATTGTGTAACCGCTCGTATCGCTGCCTTGCCGCTGAAGGTCCTTATCGAATGATCTCGCATCTTTGAACTCCCCTGGACATTTCACGAGTTATTATCTTTTTATCTGCCTCGTTGGTCTCGCGGCAGACTGCCTCGTTGGTCTCGCGGCATAAGTGTGCGCGTGGGATTGGGAGGTCTCGGGTTCGATTCCCGGGTCGGGCAAAGTGTTATTGGGTTTCTCCGTTAGGAAATTCTCAGTAGCAGCACGGAGTCTAGTAATGTGCCCGGTACGGCAATAGGCTCGCCCCCTATTACGTGGGACCTAAAAATTCCTAGCGAAATGTGGGTGTAATATTACACCTCTGCCTACCCCTTCGGGGATACAGGCGTGAGTCAATAAATAAAAAAAAAAAATCTTTTTATTAGAATATTGAATGAGCGATATTCCTATCTGATTTGTAAACATTTTCACTCAAGTGCTTATATTACCAACGTTTTGCTCAAACTAACTGCCGTATGAATTAATTGTCTCACAGAGTACGTTGCCAGATTTATTTGTGTTGTGTTACTGAAACTAATTTTCATGAAATATAACGGGTACGTTTTAGACCTGATAAACAGAATTATTCATTTTTGTAGTTTTGTATTTTAATAGGTAAAACTCAACAATTAATAATTGAATCTGCCAAGATGCTTTTACTTGGTAACACCTTAATAAAGTCGGTGATTTATAGTGCAGTAAAAATCAAACGCGGATATTATCGTAATCTCAGATTATGATAATCTGAGATCGTTATGAAATCATATGGTTATTTATAAACATCTTCTAATATTTTTACACGCCTATAAATTATAATGGAAAAGGGTACGTTGCGTCGACCATAATAATCATTGGTGTTATTTTTTATAAATATATGAATAGCTCATCATGACTAAGTATTACTACATTAATCTACATTGTTCCTTTTGACCGCTAGCTCTGGCGTGTTGTAAATTACTTAAATGCGCAGGTGAATGCACATAAATTCACTTCGGGACCATAAAGTTTACAAACGCGATTTTGCGGCGTTAGGTAACGCAAGAGTAGATATTAATTTACTACAATGGCCATTGATGCCAAAGGAATTTATATCGTCATCAAAAATTATTAACTTAGTTATCGACGAAAATACACAGCCATTTTCTCAGCAAGGGATCAAGTAAATTGAATTATGTGATCGGGGATTGATCCGTACTATGGGGGAAGAAGGAGGTTCGGATGGTTTCAGTTTGAATAGTTTCTCGGAATATTTAGTTTTAAAATCAACGAAAAATTATGTTTATGTAAAAAAAAATGACAATTACATCTTCCGTGATATATAACGCCTGTTATTATAATACAAACGTATACTGTGATGTCATTATTTAAATAAAAAGGTATTTAAGTATGATTATCCATTTATCTCATAGTACAAGGTCTGCTTATTTTGGGACTAGATGGTGTTGTGTGACTGTGGTACAATATTATATTATTATGTTATAGTTGTAAACTTGGTATCTAAAAGCCAATTCCAGCTGCCTGCGCGTTGGACGGAAATATCTGGTTTACTGGTATCCAGCACAGTTCAGCGGGCTTCAAAGTTTGAGCAAATATAACGTTATTAAAGGTGTTTACCAATTCTCAGAATTCATTCCATCAGATCACGCATTCACGAACCTCATTTATTTGAGAAATTTTAGTCACAGGTTATAAATAGTGGCATGTATCCTAAACTCCAAAAAGATATATACAAGACAGTGTAGTTCTTTGAAATATTTGTTTATACAACAATTTCTAGCAGCTCCCGCACTTGGATTAAATACTGTATCGCGGAGGACTTTACAAACATTCAACTAACGGACACAAATAACACACAGAACCTAAACATTATTTTTTGTTAACTTATTGTACTGGCTCGTGTTGGAATCGAACCTTTTTTTTAGTTTTACGAGGTGGAAAATCCCTTCGAATCACCGACTCTTGGGGAAATGAGAGCCGGAGTATGTGGTGTTACCACTAAAACCACCTCGACTTTCTCATGTACCCGTGTGTCGGAGGGTCGGGTATCGCCGAAGCATATTCGTCGCAACCCCCCGACGGGTCAATACCCGTCGAGGGGTTGCGATGAATGCAGGCCAATGCCTGCCAGATGGTCAGGCGGGCCCCGAACAAAACCCCCTTGGCGGCGGATGAAGGTGTTGAGCTCCGCCGCCAAAACACCCAGCGGCCGCAGAGGATAGGGCGCGCGGCAACGCCGACGCGCCTCTCCTCCCGGGACCGCACCCGACTGCGAGGGACAGACAGAACTGTCCCCCGTACCCGCATTTTAGACGCATTCTACGCAGGCCTCACCCAAGCCCACGTGGAGCGTCCCCTCCCGGGATCCCACTTAGCTTCACCGTGGGTGCACCTCAAACCACGACAAGGTGGAGATCCCACGGTCGGAATCGAACCTAAGAAATGCGGAATAGTGCCAAACAGCGAGACACTACTACCCCACGTGGTGCCACTGGTTAACGCACAACGTTGCAATTAAGTATAAACCATTTAGGCATATTTTTGTATATATTATAGTTACCTCAGTTATATATAATAATTGATCAGCCATTGGCCAGCTAAAATTATAAATAGTACACTGATTTATGAAAATAAACTGCAGTGTCAAAAATGCATTAGATGTGTCTTTAAGTTTTTACACTTCCCGGCGTTTACATTGGTATAAATAATAGATTACTGATAAGTTTTTAAACTCAAAATAATCAATTCATAGAATATAATAAGATTTCTTTACTAATGATTTAGTTCCAATTACTTAAGATATCTCTTTATTTCTTGTTCAAAACAATATGTTGGCAAAAATCAATTTCGGTTACTTATCGGATAAGTAGATATCTCCGAGCACAAAGGACCTTCGGCGCATTGGTTTTTTATTTATTTATGAACACTCTTCTTCGGTCACATTAAGAGACCCCAGCTTGACCCGAGGACAATAATGTGATTCGCTATTCTGAGAAAATGGTTTCTATTAAAAATTCATATTGACCTTTTAGCCGTATGAACCGCAAGAACGGCCAGCTTTCCTGTCATTTTACTTTGAAAATAAGTGCTATTTGTTAATGCGTATACTTTGAACCCTTGATAAATAAATAATAGATATAAATGTATGTATGTAAAGCTTCAATGTTAATTTTATGCCCGTCTGACCAAACAATACAGTCAAGCAAAAAAGTTTCACTTCTGAATTCTTCCACAATGGAATGGTGTGGAAGGCACTCTTTGGTATTGCTTTGGATAATGCTATGTGATCATATCGTATGTAAGGGTTACCGCTCCTGCTCACCATGTACCATGACTCGTCAGCACATAATATATTGGCACGGGAGTTAACACGATAATATTTTAATATATTGAATCTAAAAATTTGCCATTAATGTCACAAGTCCGAAAACATTATCACTTTACATAAAATTTTGCGCCTTGGGCATAATGCTGGTTCAATTTAATAAGAAAAACAATAATAAAGGGATCTTTATTGAAGTAAAAAATATGTTACATTTAATAAAAACACACAAAACTGCATACAAGATTGTCGGCGGAATTAGCTCTCGATTATATTAACGCATTATATGTAACCGGTTTTTCGTGATCGGCACCACTATTCACAATGATGATCACCTTACCCTTCTCGTAGTGAAAAGAGGCTCATTCCCAACAGTTTATGTACAGAGCTGACGATAATGGTTACCGATATTTGTAAATTAGGTATTAATTGCTGCTCCTCCGTACCCGTGACTCAGACCAGGATGATTGCGTACTGCCTTCGTCGATAAATGGACTAGCTGACACAAGAAAATGATTTTCTAATTGGCACCAATAGTTCTTGAGATCAGCCCGTTTAACCATTGGTTGGTTGACCGAGCTAAAAACTAATTAGTATAAACTCTCAACAGCTACAAACAAACTCTTCAGATTTATAATATTAGTATAGATTTTAAAATTTGCACCTAGTTTCATGTGTTTGAGGATATTTAGTGACATATATTATATGGATCATTTGTAAATAAAATGGCATCGCGTAGTGTCGCCGACTGTACGTTTAAAATTTAAAGGCAAAAACTAGCATTTGAACATTTTTCGAAACCAGCGTAGATACAAGATATCTACCTAATAGACCTACACAAGATAAAAAGTGGCACTATGATGTCAACATCAAAGAAATATTTTTTTAAATCCATTTTGAACTGAAGTTGAAATGTACAGAATATAGAGGTATATTCTGTGAGGTAACAGACTGATGTTAATCATTCGGTGTTTAAAAAATACATATTATTTTATTTGACCTTTAATTAAAATGTGAAACATCAAAGCCTTTTTTTGGTGGAGTAATCCTCTTTATTTATATACTGTCAGATTTCTTAATAATTATACAAAATGAGGAAATCTATAATAATGAAACTATTTTTATGTTATAACCCATTGTATGAATGAAATAATTATACGTATTTGTAATAGATTTCAAGGGCGTTATCAAATTGCATTGACTCGCCACATTGCTAACCTATACATATGTGTCTTGTCACCGTACGTAGGCATCGATCAGTTTTATTGCTAGCAATGGAAACTAATAGGCTCTAAAAAGTAATGTAGCACTTGGTGGGCCCCGTACGTATTCATACTTATAACGATTTCCTTTAAAAGAGTTATGAATTCCACACATACTGTGCTGACTCTCACATCACACATTGCCAAATTGGACTTTCCCAAAGTGTCAGTTTTGGGTTCTGAGACTGATTGGGTTAGTTTCGTCACGGCCATGTCGATTAAAAATCGAATAATGAAATCGAACCGTTGAATCGTTTGTAGGTCGCATCTCTCTTGCAGAATGTTTTCGAACACAGTCTACATATTTAGGCCTAAAATACCGATGAAGGACTTTAACCATGAAATAAAAATTGTTTTAGAATTCAAAGCTAAATTAAATTTACTTTTTTTATTGACGTACTTTTTTAATTTGTTCGCCTAAATATTTTAACCAGATATATTAAATTATACTTAGTACAGCCAGCAGATATGCTCGAGCGATTATTTTGAATTTCCCTCGGGAACTCTTTTTCCCCGTAAAACGCCAAATCGATTTCTATCTTGGTAGTAAGTTTCCATAAAGTTAGACCAGAATTTGTGACCCGGGCCCTACCGTGAGTATGATATATAAGTCTTTAGGGTAACCTATAAACCTTCCATTAATGAAGGTTTCATGCACCCAAAGGTTTTCCGCAATGTGCCTATATATTTATTGCTCAATATATAAAGACAAAGCTCTTCTCTTTACACGTAATACCTTAGAATTAATAACGAATCTCTTTTCGTACGCAATAACATTTTCTTTATGTTAGTTTCTTTTACAAAAAGGTGCTGTCAATTAAAGATCAGCGTAGGCATATAGAGCGAGCCTAGTTGTTTGACAGGTAACTAAAAGAATAAATACCGTAGCCCATTCTCCGTAGGCGTCTCGCGTGGGTCGAGAGGCGGATAGCTCACGCAATCTTTGTATCTTTTTTCTACCAAACCATAAAAAGAACAAGTCCCTTTAAATAAGTTAGCATTCTAGCCTCTGCGTGTATTTTTGGTTTGCTCTTAGTCAGTATCTACACGGAGCCATTACCGTCTTACCCCCGCAACCTAATTGTTGAAAATACTTCCCTCACTTAGACCCACTGTGTTAAACGTTTTTTAGATTTGTAACAAATATTTAGTACGTTTATTTTTATCTTGTGGTGGGCAGGTGTCTGTCTGTTACATGGTTTTAAAAATAATGAACTTGAGGCAATCTGGCGTAGACCCACGTATTCTTTCGTTATTTTGTTAAATTATCTTCTTTTTCAAGTTAATAAAGAGATATGTATTGTTTCAACTGTTCTGTTAACACAGAGTGTAGACAAGAGTAATACTTAGCGATTTTAAAGACTGGTGTGTTTTCTTACAGGATCATATAATATATCTATTCTAAGTTTTTTTATGTTGACGTACACAAATGTAGGTACTATAATTACTATGTAATAAATAACCCTGATTTCAAATGTAAAATATAGCTTTTTCTATTTCGTTTTTAGAATATCTTTGTTGTTAATAGTTTAAAGTTTTTGGATAACGTATTGTCTTTTTGGTTCGATTAAGTAATGGGATCTGCAGGAAACTACCCTTGGTAATTATGCCAATGTCTGCCCTACAGTTCATTTTGTCATAAAGTTACTCCCGTACACCTTCTGTGTTGCAGGGGCCTGTTTACTGTATCCATATTTTCTATTTAGATATAAAACCCACGGGGCTCTAGTGGTATAGTGACAACTTTAAGGATCGCTCCATCCGCTTGATAGATATAAAAGCATATTTGAATTACTGGGTAACTGTAGCATTCTTGTTAACTTCCAATTAAGCTAAAATGTTTGTACTAGGTGTGGGCTTACGTCATTAGTCCAATCGCTGGCAATCTATCTCTGCCAGTATGATATTTTTATATTTCTCATAACGTTGCGGGATGTATGAGTAACACCATCATAAAAACGTTCAGCACTGTTATTTACCCACCTCCCATATCCAACTAGACCTTTGAACTCTTTAGGTAGCCTCCGATAAGGCATGTTGCAGCAGTTTACAGCTAACTGTCGGACATAGGCTTGTCCTAACTTCGTATACAGTCCAGATGGGTTTGTTATGATTTAATGCTTTGTTTATTTTCTTGTTTACTAGCCTCGTACGACGCCCATGGAATGAACTGGAGTAATGATAATACATATTCTTAATCCGTCACTACGCGAGGAGACACCGCATAGTGACCCGCGCTTCCTATAAGTAAAATAAAAACGAATCCTTCACCAAAAATTTTAAGTAGGTAATTTATTTTTATGACAACATTATTATTTCAAACTGACACTATACCGCCAGTATGTTAGCTGATTTATTCATGAATATTTCAAGGCAAAAGTAGTAGGTAAGACTCTATTAAATACATATTGCGTCATATCCCCAATACGAGTATGTCATTTGAGGGGCACTAATTGCTATGACAGGAATAATGGGTCAAGTATATACTTGCCACCATATGTTATTAGAGAAGGTATGTGACTAACTCAATTTCCGTAAAATTTGGGCTGTAATTTTCATATGTAAAATTAAATAATAACAGTTCCGTGAAGTAAATTAAAGTAGTTTGAGATGGCAGTGGTTTTAAGAAACATTGAAATTAATAAACTGGTTCAAATTCAATTTTAGTAGTTGGGTTTTGAGTATTTTTTAGGAAAGCTGATCGAAGTCCTCATAATTATAGCTATTGTATTCGCTTCTCATGTAAGGCCTCATACAGCTAGTATTTATATTTTTTTGTGTGGGCCGCGGCACTAATAATTAGTAACAGAATCTCGTCGGCTTTAATGTGAACTAATCGGTTTAAATGTTATAGGTATACAATTACCTATCGGTGTCCGATAACAGCTTGTGGAATATTTGATGCAAGATGATAGTAGTGACTCCATTTGCGTGTGTTGGATCAAATAGAATTGTATTTAATGAAATTTAAACTGATGAATTTGTTCCTTCAAACTTAAGTATATTACAGTTACGTTTTAAATACTGTCTGTTTTACAACGCTGATAACATAAAAAAGCTACAACACCTGCTCGCCTTTTCACAGAAACAAGGACACCTTTGTTCCCTTTCACAAAGTACATAATGTATGCAAGCTCGATATAATTAAGTGCGCTTAGAAAGTTTCAATTGTAAATGAATGGAAAACTCATCCAGTTAAGCCACCAAATTAGCCGAACATATTCTGAAAGTTTATAATTTATTGTTGGAACAATTGAGCGAGTTTAACAGTAATCTTACTGTCTCCAAACTGTATGTAACTGATGCAGATTATTTGGACTTCGAGAGAAAATTGACAATGAATGCTTTGATAACATCAAATAAATACACGCGTCCATACTTCTGGTCAAGTAAATAGATAGATTATCATCGTCTTAGAGTTATCCCAGTTGCAACCAAGACTGCTTTTAAGCCCGAGATCCACTTGTTTTGACAAAATATTAGCTTGTTAACAGAGCGACTGCCGTCCAACCTCCGTAGCCCAATGGCATTGCGATTTACCACGGTTTATATCAGTGTCAATAAAGTTAAGGGTGTTGAGTCCCCATTCTCATTGGTCCTACCTGTCATAAATGACAAGAAGGAACGATGGCCTAACGCGTTCTCCGACGACGCAACCGATAGTTAACTGACAAACAACTTCCCGCTAGACCACCATAAGGGCGAGAATCGCTCAGCAAGGCATCGTTGCTTCCAGTGCTACTTACAAACACATTGACACTCGTATACAAAACTAGTTTCTAGTGTGTCTCGACTCTATGAGCGAGCCAAGGGATTTTTATTCAAACTGGTCCACCGCCGACTTGTTTGATTGTACCTACCAAATTTCGAAAAGTCAGTGGTAACGCCGGGGGTTGGAACCCCATACCTAACCTCCCCGTAGTCTGTTGGTGTGTTATGGGCAAATAGAATATAGTTTACCTTTATTTTTAAATTATTTCCTGGTACAGACCTGTTCTCGTATATCTGAATAATATCATGTAACTTGTAAAGGTGAAGGTGATAGTTATAAAGTCATGAAGTATGGTTACTTAACCAATATTTATTAGACTATTTTATAAGTATAATACAGATTAGTAAATGTATGTTTTAGGAATCGAAACCACAACATGGCTGTGTGGAATGGCGATTAAAATTATGCATGTAGTATTAGAATTAATCTGAATTTATTTTTATCTTGTGGTATTTATAACTTTACATCACTAAAACACCGGCTGTTTAATATTACTTGTTCTAGTATGTAGGTTCCAAGAAACATAATATTAAAACAATACGTATTTTACATAAAATACAACTTTCTTTTACTTTTTGTTGCCAGCGTAATATCATCGGGCACCCGCAGTTTCATAATGGTATTGAAATCTGATTGCAAGTGGGTGATGCCGTTGCTTATTGAACAAAGTCTAGTTTTATTTTAACTCAGAACAGGAATATGTAGAGGAAAATTTCTATTTTTATTTTAGTCTGTAATACGGAGAGAAGATAAGAATCTTAAATTCATAAGATTCGAATTTTATTGTCCAATAACATCATATATTTTCTTTTGCCACTGTTGATACGAATATATGTATGAGATTAACATGTCGTTTTCTTGCTATATCTGGTGTACTACTACTTAATTGAATGGTATAATGATCACGTGTTTGACTACGTAATGTCACTAACGGGCTGCGAAAGCATTTAGGAACAACGTGGCTGATAAGTCTTGCCCTATACGATATTTGAAATACTATATCGCATGCGGTATACCAAATATCACCTCTACAATGTTGTAGCGGTTGTGAGGAGACTTGGACCCGACTCATACATCACTGGCGTTTAAAAGTAAAAAAAGTCCATTGGCTTATTATTATAGATGTAGATTTGCTACTTAACATTCATTTTTATAAGAATTTTCTCTAACGTTATGGGTTAGTAATAAAAGTTGCATAACAGAAAAACTTCATAACGCTTTGTTAAATACGTGAACATCTCTGTACTAGACAAAGCAATACAATCGCAGAGAATATTACATTCAAATAACTGAACAAAAAGAACTTGTTTACCCTTAAAAAGCAAGACTTAAAATTCAATTTAGTCGTTTCAGTGGCAAACATCGACATGGTTAATATACATCCTTGTTTATCTACGTAATTTGACAAAGGTACAAACGACCAACAGCGTAACTAAATTAAAGTTACCTACAGCAGAAAGTGGGTTAACCTTCCAAATCCCTCTGTGGTACGAGGAGGCTTTTGCCGTCTCTTTCTTCAGAAGAATATTAACTCTTAAATACTTACACGGGCCGCATTGAACCAGTCCATGAATATTTTAACTCGTAGAATTGGAAAATAATGAATGCGCATTTATTTTTATACGCCCGCTGGTAACAGAAGTAAACGTGAAATTGACCTTATTATTTATAAGTTTCAGTAAAAATAATCAAAATAAATTGTACGTTGCGGCTTCATTGAGTGTTTTAGTAGTAATTTGGGACTAACAACAAAGACAACGCCAAAAATAATTTTGCAAATTTAGAGGTATAACAAATAAAACTTATCCTTAAAATTGTTTTTTATTATTTATGTGACATCAAAAACAAAAGGAACGCGAACTGTTTTGTTTTTTTACTGAATTGGTTTTAACTTAATACTTTTTAATATAAAGTGATTGTGTTGGTTTTGACTTAAGCAGCTTTTTTATTTGATTAGCCGCGATTGACTGCACCAGTGGTCCAGCGGTTTAGGTAGTCACTCTGATCTTGTTACTATACCGACTGTTTGTTGTTCTTAGTTTTCGTTGAATGTTCTTAAGCGAAAATATTTGAATAAAAGCTTGAGATCTAGTGTTGCGTCGGTTTTAATATTTAAATAACAACCTGCAGAGTGATTTACTTTGGTGGTATTCCTTTATTCATTCTAGAGATGAAAAAAGAAAGTGTGCGTCATTCTATAAAGGCAGTTTTTGGAAATTCATGTTAGCTTAACAAGCTTTTTATATAGAATTACATCTTTTTTTTGTGTAGCTAGAGTAAAGATTACACATTGTAAGCACAAAGAAAAAAGCAGCGAATAATGTGTGATCTTTTATTTTGTCATGTTATAATTATTGTTTGTGTTAATGGTTTAACATAAGTTGGGGACGTTTATATGAACATATTTTATCAAATATGTTTTCTTTGGTTCTTTCGTTGTAATTAAAGGCTTATTGTCTTGCGTAGCAGTAAACTAAACGTGGTTTTCATAGACAAGAATTTGGGTGTGCGTTACGATTGCTCCGCCAAGTTATTCAAACAAAACAATAACTCGCCACAAAAATTGTCGAAAATTGTCGAAATCGAAGGAAATAAACCAAAAAATTGTCGAAGTAAAAATAAGGAAGTTATAAGGGTTTTAAGTTGGCCGCGCAATCGTAACGTGGAGGACTACGCGGCCATGGAGATCTCAGCAACTACTTGAGTTAGAGATCTAATTCTTTTTGTCATAATTGTCGAAAAATTGTCGAAACAAGAATTATGAGCTCCAGATCAATATTTTACGGAATATTTGCTTCGGAAGTTATGGCCGCGCAATCCTCCACTTACTGTTTCTTTACGGCCGATTATTTCTGTAAAACTTCGACTTTATATAGTAGAACTGTTACCACAAGAAAGGTATTAATTTGTCAATACTAACAAAAGCAATAAATACTCCAAAGTTTAGTAAAACAGACAAAATCAGCGAAAAACTATGCATCCGTGGCCGCGCAATCGTTGATTTATCTCATTATCTATCATTCTAGGATTTTGGTGGGCACATCCATTTATTCGACACATTAACCCCATTAGATCGACATATAGTTTTACCCATAAAACAGTTTTCAAGGAGTGAAATTTCACAAACTGTGTTAGCTCATAGTTTGCCGTGTGGTTGACGGCATAGAATACAAGTGTCACCACCCCCTATCTTCCCGTGGTTGTCGTAAGAGGCGACTAAGGG
The DNA here is from genome assembly GCA_944739405.2 of Euclidia mi. Taxonomy (NCBI): domain Eukaryota; kingdom Metazoa; phylum Arthropoda; class Insecta; order Lepidoptera; family Erebidae; genus Euclidia; species Euclidia mi. The sequence goes on along the minus strand of OX123183.2, from coordinate 89,205,587 downwards.
ATAACACGATGCAAATACCATCTTTGCGTAGAGACGGAAAACTCGACATCAAACCCTATACGACTGCCTCGTTGGTCTCGCGGCATAAATGTGCGCGTGGGATTGGGAGGTCCCGGGTTCGATTCCTGGGTCGGGCAGTGTTATTGGGATTTTCTGTCACGAAATTCTCAGTAGCACAGTAGCAGCACGGAGTCTGGAAATGTGCCCGGTACGGCAATAGGCTCGCCCCTTATTACGTGGGACTAAAGTATATCTGGCGAAAAGTTGGTGTAGAAATACACCTCTGCCTACCCCTTCGGGGATAAAAGGCGTGACGATATGTATGTATGTATGTATGTAGTTATTGATTCATTTAAATTATGGAAAGGATAAACGTTGGTTAACTGACACTGCGTTTCTGAATGCCCATTGGAGGGTTCCATAACTATTGAACCAATACGTAGTTCTTTTTCTGTCACTAGATGGATCTGTAATAAAAAGTTGTTGCAAATTTATTTAACTATGTTAATTTGTCCGTTAAACTAGATTTTTAAACTATATTTTTAATGGTATATATTTTTTTCAGGAGTAAACAACTAGTTGCTCGTTATTTTACTAAAATAATATCATAATGCGTCATTCGTCATGGCTTTGCAACGTTTGACAAAAGTCAAACTTCAAATAAAGTTATGGAACCGATAAACGGCGAGCAGTGGTCGGTTAAGTTAAACTAAGGATAACTGTAGTTTGTGTTGTGATGCGTTGTTCAGAAACGCACTTTCGTGAGTTATCGAACCAATAACGCTAACGGATAGATAAACCACCGATAAAAGTACCTGAGAAACCGGGCATCAGTGATTTTACTCTACTTAAGGCCACATACGCCTGTCCAGCCACAAAAGTACGGGACCTTAAGGACACCGCTGCGTGGTCTACTATTGTACAGAATGTCAGAAGACACATCACCAAGCCGAAGTCTACTCGTTTTGCACATCATGCCAAGTCATACTACGCGAAAATAATACCTGGGAAACAAAATATGTTTTTAAGCTTAAAAAATAGACACATTTTATAAGCGGCAATATATAGCGCGTTTTCAGAAAAAATTGGCGCGAGAAATGCATCGTACCTACGCCGGCCGTATCTACCTACACCGTGCGCCGCGGTGGCGGCAGTTTATGATCACGTGGTCGCGCGGTCAAGGGGAAACGACCTCGCAGCTGATTGCTGGTAGGCATACACTGCGTTTAGGGAACTTTGAAGCTGTTTATTTTAGGGAAATATAAAAAAAATTGTTTATGTTTATTTGGCAAAAATACATTTATCATTCTAAACACGATTTTGGAATAATTCGAAAAATAAATTTTGTGACTTTGAGCCTCAATATCTCCTGAACCAGTAATTTCCCAGGTATGATGCCGAAGTAAAAAATGATCGTAATAATTGGTACAATATGGGGTTTCAGTTTTTATTAAGGGTCTTTTTACACCCTGTATAATTGGTTTGTTATAACCTTGAAACCTGATCGTGTTCAAAGTCCATTATGTGGCTCTTCTCATAAGTGCAAACTCGACTATGATACAATATTCCATCATGTAATGCCAGTGCCTATCATCCGGCTTTATCATCAGACCTTGAAACCTTATCGTGGTCAAAGTTCATTACAAGAATTTTCTAAGAAATACAAAACAGCTATGATATCATTTTCCATCATGAAGTTCCAGTTCATATCTTCCGGCTCCATCATCAGTTCAGTTCGACAATACCATATTATTTTATTGTCATCAAAACTACATACAGCCGCCAATTTCAATTGCGCTACGACCCTTGGAAGATGGTTAAATTAGTTAGCTTAGATTCCATACATGTCGACCTAATAAAAGCGTGTTAAAAAGCGACTTTCCTACCTTTCAACTTTCCTTTAAAGGATCATGGGCATTTTTGTATGAGAGCTGGGCGTAAAACCAACAGAAATAAAATGTGTTGTAATTTACTTTATTGTACTTCTAAATACCCCCTATATACTTGTTAACCCCAATATCGACCGGGTATCACTGCAAAAAAATCCCAAAGATTGGTTAAATAAAACACACATATTAGTTAAAAACTACTATATATTGATACCTTTTATTTAAATATCAATGGTTATCATCAACTATAACATGTAATAAATGTTCTGCGGGTGCAATGAAAGGCTCGTGCCGTCCTAACCCTAAAAACCACAAAACTGAAACTATGTGGGCACAACTTCCTACTGTTCTTCTGCCTGTTAAGCAAGCACAGTAATGCTCAACTATCGCATTTCTGCCGATTTGGTCCCTATCGATCAAAATGTCAGTATTATATGTGTGCGATCTGTCATGCCGCGACTGTTGACTTTTAATTCGAAGAAACCACACATTAGTTTTCAGAATATTACATCTGTTTAAGAGGTGGATATACGCCGTTAACCTTGCTCGTACTACTGGTTAGTTGTCCACGCGCGATTTGCGAGTATCGGTGACGTAAAAAATCCTTAGAAAATAATAAGTAAAGTTATTTGCAAAAATAAGCTGAAGGTTCCCTTGGTGTTCTAATATAAGAGGCTGATTCAATTTAAACAATCTTATGATTGATAGATTAGGAGAAAAAGGTTATAACTACAAAAATAGAGGTTACTTTGCATATTTTATTCAGATATTTAAAATACTTTTTTTAGGATTTGGTACCGAAAAGAAAATGCTTTATATGATGTAGATTAAGACATCTTTTTTTGGATTTTTTTCTGCAACAATTACGGAGAAAAACGGTTTTAATTTACCCCTAATGACGCCCAATTAACATATGTCCTAGCCTTAAATCATCTAATGACTCCTCTCTATATAATTCAATTAAATATGAATAACGACTGTTTTTTGGTCGGCGCCTGAGTATGAGAGAAGTTCGAAAGGGATGGAATGTAGTAACTCCGTTAGGTTACCAACCAATAGATTGGTTTCATTGGCCTAGCTCCGCACAACATCGTGTCGTGTTATCTCCGTTGTATTAGCGATTGTTTTGGATTCTATAAAAAATACATTTGAACATCACTAAACATCTCTGCTCACCGGTTGTTTGGGTGATTGCCGTCATAGTATAAAATTAAGTAATGATCATTAGCTTTCACATAAAATATATTTTAAATCTGTTGGTTTTACGCCCATTTTGACCGTGACCCTTTATTCATTAAAGGACCATGGGCAAAAATGTATGAAGCTTGGGCTCACCACCAACAGAGATGAGACCACTTGGAATATACATTAAGCACTAATTATAAAGATATAAACTCATTTTTGCGAAAAATCCATGGGGTTATTTTGCTATAAACATTTTTCTCCTACCATAAATAAACTATAATCCAGCAAAGTAATGCTGTTATGGCATTGTAGTTTTTGTTGTTTCACATCTTTAACTAGTTTTAATTCCATGTGCAAAGAATACATAAAAAATATAACAGCTGCTAATAGTTAAAAATATTTTTATAAACATTTCAATCAATATCAATAATAATATCGTTTAGGTGACCTGCCGGTGGATTGAATTGTATGTGCCGATAGGATACACGAAAACACACAGATAACATACATACATACATAGACTTACGCCTGTTTCCCGGAGGGGTCGGCAGAGACTACGGAACGCCATTTGCAACGATCCTGACATATCTCTCTTGCTTCATTCACTCCCATCAGATTTCTCATGGATGCTCTTCGGTTCAGGGTACTTCTAACCTGTCCTGTTTTTAGGACACACAGATAACACCGTGAGAATCACGAGTCGACTGACCGAGAGCAGACGGGCGCCCGAGCAGGCATCCGAGAGGTGTGAGAGGGAAGGAGAGTGTTGTAAATCACACGGGCGCAAGCGCATCTATTGTTTATCATTATTTTAAACAGTGGCGTAGGAACGGAGAGGGGGTGGCGGGGGTGGTCAGCCCCGGATGTCACCCTTTTTGGGGTGCCACCCCAAACTCGACTTTAAGAACAATTTACAAACGTATAAAAAAACATAGGCACTAGCTCAGCGCTACGATTCGGGGGCAGTTAGCCCATAATTGTTAGGCATCGACTTAAAAAAAAGAATAAGGTCGACCGCCAACTTCGCCCCGGGTGCCACCCAAGCTAGCTACGCCACTGATTTTAAAGTATGAATATATTGTTACTATAACAGTTTTATGACTAACAATTGCTGTTTCGGCGAACCGAATGTTCCTAGTCGATTTGGGAAACTATTAATATTGTGGACTGTAGGATTTCGGTTCTTATCGACTAGGAAATGAGGGAAAGCGGAAAAGGTGTTGTGGTTAGGAGCCTCTTACCTTGCTCGGCAGTCCTTTTCCTTGCAGATGGCGGCCGCTTGGTTTCTTCGGGAATTCTGAAGCTGCTTGAATCACTCCACTACACAAATCACTTTCACTCGCGAGCGGGTTTGTTAGGTTTTTTGGTATAAGCGGTAATAATTATACACCGTGATTCTGTAATATATGCCAAAATTGTAATATGATAATCCATGGCATTAATAACATTTATGTACATATCTTTATTAATATCGTTCCGTACAAAAATATTGAGATATTGAGCCGCAAAAATGTCTCAAAAATGTCTGAGTTTATGGACACCACGTTACCACGCACGCTCTTACACACAGAGTACCTACTGGTACCTACGAATATGACAACAAACTGCTTCGTCCCGCTTCTTCATTTCATTGATAAACTTAACAGCATTCCTAAGTCGCTGCCTTCATACGTTATAAAAGTTAAATTTAAATACCCTCAAATATGTTCAAAAAATCTATGGTATTAATTACGATTAACGAACAATATTGGTATTAATTACGTCTGTACAAAATGGAAAAACAAATAAATAAACCAAACCCAATCATTCAAAAAAAACACTCACCAAATCTGATTCTGCGATGTTTATTGTGCTGAGACGGCGCGGCGGCCAGCCAGGCGTCGCTGCCATCACTAACTTCATCATTTCATTCATAAGTTGCAAATTTTTCCTTCATACTTTATACGAGCTTAGGACCGTCGAATTGCAAAAGGCCTTTGTTGACTGCGATTGCTAATTATGATTATTAAACTTAGAGATCGACCGGCATTTTGCAATCCGGCGTATTTAAAAAATTTGGATCAACTTATGTACAATGATTAAAATACAATCAAAAATTCCTTACTTAATTACTTTCTAATATTTTTTTAATAATTGTTCGAAGTGCAAACCGTTTCTCTCTAAACAGAGTCTCGCACGTTTTTGCACATTATGTTTTAATTTGTTTAGCACTACACTATCACTTCGCACTTGGTCAAATGCAGATTGTATTTGCACTTTCAAGTCCTCGAGGCTTTCGGCGTCTTCCACATAAACACGTCTTTAATCTCACCCCACAAAAAAAGTCACATGGCGTAAGGTCTGGCGATCGCAGCGGCCATGCATGATACTGGGCCTTGGCGACCGATCCAGTGACTACTGTGTTCTAAATTCAAATAGTCACATACGGCAGCGGCATAGTGGGGCGGTGCACCATCTTGCTGGTAATAAAAATCTTGATAATAAGACAATGGCACATCGTCCTTAAACTTTGATATGGTACCGCGCAACATTTCTAAATAACTACCCCCAGTTAGCCGACCTTCTATGAAATATGGGCCTAGAAGTTGGTTGCCTATTATGCCGGCCCAAACATTTGCACTAAAGCGCACGTGGTGATACGTTTCCCGTATCATGTGTAGGTTTGTAAACGACCACCAATGTTCTTTGTGCTGATTATATAGCCCCACACGCGTAAAAAACGCTTCGTCAGTCCACAAAATATTCGCATTAGGGTTTGCAATTAGCCACTCACAGAACGTTCGCGCTCGTGCTGCATCTCCGTCGTATAATTTTTGCACCTTTTTATAGTGGTATGGGTGCATATTAGCTGAGTTCAACAGCCTCCATACTGCACTTTGACTCACTTTGAAGAAACGGCCTACATCTCGCGTGCTTGAACGCGAATTTCTCTCAAAAAAATCCATGATCTCGTCTTCTATTTCTACCGCCAATCACGGATTGCCACGGGCTTGAGCGTGAAATGGGGTCGTGAATTGGCCATGATCTAACAGCCTCTGGTTAGCTGCTAAAATTGTTCGACGATTGGGTATCACAGCGTTCACGTACCCTTGAGTCCGCAGACGGGGTAAACTTTCTTCTTCGTATACCCTTTGCGCTCTGATAAGGCTCTCACCACTCAAAATGTAGCTTCGCACCATTTCATAGTACTCGCGGCTAGAAAACATTGTAGCCTAGGGCGCCGGGCGCCGCGCCGTCTCGCGTCGACACTGCACAGATCAATGCGGAAGTGTTTCGCACTAACACCTCGCGATGCGCGAGCGCGGCCGACTGGTGAATTTAAATTCGTTTCCTGACCCGGGGTGGGTCAGGAAACGAATCCCACTACCCCCGCGGCTCACGCACTTCCCCTTGCTCATTGAAGTTTATTACGCGACCACTATGTGTTTACGTAACACTTAGTGACCACGCTGGATTGATATTTACATAAGAAAAAATATTTCGATAAGTAAATTTTACCTACTGATTTTATTTCAGAAATGTGATCTATAAGTGATACCTAAGGCCTAAAAAAATTTTTGGCATAGCTTACAAAATCACGGTGTATATGGCGGCGCGGTTCAGTGCGGTCCGGTGTGGCGGACATGAGTTTTCGAGCGTCTCGAATCTTCCATTATTTCTTCGTCCCCGTTGAGCAGGGCAGCCAATAGCGAGGCGTTTTGGGAGGGGATTCATGAAAAGGATCGCTCGGATTGGCCGAGCAGCGACGAACCATTGACGTTGACATAATTAACTAGCAATGGAAAGGATAGATGGCGCTACCAATTGTATTTTCTATAAAATCTATTTAAGTGCATATTTTTTTCTGCAATGGAATTGAAGGTGGTGCTAGTAGTAACTATTTTAGTACGAACAAAATCCTTTACAATGGCATATGCCATAACTCTGTTGAACACTGAGCCCAATTTGACTCATGGTCCTTTGTATCCTGGCACTTAATCAGACCCTGTGCCAAAGCATGGCTCATCTTAAAGACTGGGGACCCAGTTATAGTGGGAAAACATAAAAATTGCCGTAATACATCAATAATAAAGATATAACTTTTTATTTTCTGCTTTACGATAGAAGTATCAAAACCAAAGTTGTAGAGAATTTAATTTGCAACAAAAAGCTGTTTAACACATTTTTGTGCGGCCAATAGTTTACCAGATAATCAAGAAAAATCATCTGCACCCGCACTCTTTCCAAGATGGCGACCGAGGGACAAAAGGTACCTACGATCCCACAAATTTGGATCAAGCTTTCTACTAGCCCTCCCTACACATTTGTAAAATAGAATGGACTTAAATGTATTACTTATTGCACTCTAATTTATAAATAGCTAATTAATAAAATTATTTTAATTTTTCAATTATTTGATTGTTGATTTTTGATATATTTTTATTTTGTAGATTCTGCAAGCTGTGATGAATAAACATTATGAATAGAGAAATATACAAGTTTTTATTTCATAAAAATAAATTTAGCGGATTAGATGCTGCCAATATATTTTAATAACAGTCTCCATTTAAAGGTATTCTCGCATCAAATCGAAAATATGGGCACCCTACTAGAACATTGTATGAGCTCACACAGTTTATGAAATTTCACTCCTTGAAAACTGTTTTATGGGTGAAACGATATGTCGATCTAATGGAGTTAATGTTTCGAATAAATGGATGTGCTCACCAAAATCCTAGAATGATAGATAATGAGATATCAGCGTACAAGGTAACGTTACCAATGAAGTTTTACAGATATATTCGGCCGTAAAGAAACAGTAAGTGGAGGATTGCGCGGCCATAACTTCCGAAGCAAATATTCCGTAAAATATTGATCTGGAGCTCATAATTCTTGTTTCGACAATTTTCGTCAATTTTTCGACAATTATGACAAAAAGAATTAGATCTCTAACTCAAGTAGTTGCTGAGATCTCCATGGCCGCGCAGTCCTCCACGTTACGATCGCGCGGCCAACTTAAAACCCTTATAACTTCCTTATTTTTACTTCGACAACTTTTTGGTTTGTTCCCTTCGATATCGAAAATTTTCGACAATTATTTTGGCGAGTTATTTTTTTGTTTGAATAACTTGGCGGAGCAATCGTAACGCACACGAATTTGGTTTTCTCAGTTGAAATTGTAATGTAATGTCCTCCTGACCGATTTCGGCCACGGCAGCTTGTCTATATATGAAACTTGCCATCTGCGCGGGACATATTATAGTGCACAAGTGTGTGCGCGTACACAAGTGCACACTGTATTCCCTCACTCTCATAGTCCGATGGGACGCCACATGCGACACGACCGGAGAGAGATTGGGCGCATGACCAACGGCTTAATGTGCTTTCCGAGGCACGGGGATGTGACACCGTCAACTCCCTGACTCCGAACTTCAGTTGGATAATTCGTAACAGAAAAACCCAATATCAATTTTAAACTTTCGCGATTTGTATACATCAAACAAAATAAATTAGCAGGTCTTAATCGCGTACAATTAATTTATTTAAGGTATAAATACCTATTTGTTTCCGACGTTTCGCTCATCTTGCACCGAGCGTGGTCGCGGAGAGACTGATGAGAGCTCAGCGCCGTCTTGTGAAAGTGCGGGTTTCGGCACCTACCCTCACTTGGTCTTTATTTAAGTTCGCACTGTCGGTACTCCGACACACTACACTAATGACGTCTACACACTGTTGAGATTTATCACTGCGGCGGTGTTTATATTTGCTGATGACTGGATTCCAAGTAGCCGATAATCTATATCCATCCTTCCGGTTGAAATTGTTATATTTCTTGATTTCTACCGCTTCACGTACTATCCTGGAGTAATAGTGACGATCGGTGGATAAGACTTGTGGTTGATGCAGTTCTATCCAGTGGTTTGGTCCAGACTCCAACAAATGCTCAGCTATAGCCGACTTATTAATATGTCGGTTTTTCACAGCTGCGATATGTTCCTTTACTCTTTCAGCGATTGTACGCTTAGTCTGCCCGATATATGAACTACCGCAGCTGCAATCGACTTTGTAGATGCCAGGTGTTTGGAGAGGAATGACATCCTTTGGGGTACGCAGATTATGTGCTATCTTAGAGAACGGACTGTATACAGTCTTGATGGAGTATTTCTTGAGTACTGTTCCAACTTTGTCCGTTACTCCCTTTAGATACGGAATGTAAGCCGGCACTCTGCTCACTTCAGGTCTACGATCTTTCCTCTTCAGACGGAGTATCTTCTTCTTGTATCCGTTGCGCCTAAGTACCTCCTGAACATGTGACAGTTCACTATTTAATTGTTCAGAGTCACACAGGTCATACGCTCTGTTCACTAACGATGACACAACGGAATCCAAATGCCGCGGATGGTGGTGCGAGTTCGCGTTAAGATACCTATCTGTGTGTGTCGGTTTCCTATATACAGTGTGTCCAAGGGTACCATTATCTCTTACTGTCATTTTAACGTCGAGAAAGGGTAACGATCCGTCTACCTCCATTTCGTATGTGAATCAGATGTTCGGATGTATGGAGTTCAATTTGTCTGCGAATTGTTCCACGTCTTGCTGGTTCCCCTTCATGATGCAAAAGATATCATCGACATGGACCAAACCACTGGATAGAACTGCATCAACCACAAGTCTTATCCACCGATCGTCACTATTACTCCAGGATAGTCCGTGAAGCGGTAGAAATCAAGAAATATAACAATTTCAACCGGGAGGATGGATATAGATTATCGGCTACTTGGAATCCAGTCATCAGCAAATGTAAACACCGCCGCAGTGATAAATCTCAACAGTGTGTAGACGTCATTAGTGTAGTGTGTCGGAGTACTGACAGTGCGAACTTAAATAAAGACCAAGTGAGGGTAGGTGCCGAAACCCGCACTTCCACAAGACGGCGCTGAGCTCTCATCAGTCTCTTCGCGACCACGCTCGGTGCAAGACGAGCGAAACGTCGGAAACAAATAGGTATTTATACCTTAAATAAATTAATTGTACGCGATTAAGACCCGCTAATTTTATTTTGTATAACCCAATATCACTTTTTGTGTGACGACCGGTTGGCGCAGGTTCTGCTTAGTATCCCCCCCGTGGGATCTCCACCTTGTCGTGGTGGGGGGGCTCAGTAACCGTGGATTGGTTACCCGCGGTGAAGCTAAGAGGGATCCAGGAGGGGACGCTCCGCGTGGGCTTGACGGGGCCTGCGCAGGATGCGTCCAACGGTGCGGATGCGGGGGACAGTTCCGTCTGTCCCTCGCAGTCGGGCGTGGTCGCGGGAGGAGAGGCGTGTCGGTGTTGCGTTGCCGTGCGCCCTATCTCCCGCGACCAAATGGGGGCGCACCATTCGATGCGTCGCGGTGGGGCCGCAGAGGAAGAGGAGATGCGGTGTTGCGTTGCCGTCCTCCCTATCCTCTGCGGCCGCTTGGCGTTTTGGCGGCGGAGCCCAACACCATCATCCGCCGCCAAGGGGGTTTTGTTCGGGGCCCGCCGGACCATCTGGCGGGCCAATACCCGTCGGGGGGTTGCGATGTATGCTTGGGCGAAACCCGACCCTCCGACACACGGGTACATGAGGCACACGGGTTTGTTTTTAGTCAGTAAGAGTCCGACAGTCCCCTTCGCCCATCCCCCAGGGCGGAGGGACTCCATGAGGATTTTCCTTGTTTATAGATTTTAACTTGTTCCGGGCGGGGGCGACTTTGGCCCTAAACTTCTCTAATTTTGTGAGCGCAACATCAAACTGTGCTTCGCCCATATTACCCTGTTTGGTCCCACGTGAATTTTCTACACTAATTAGTTTCAACCAAGTTTATTTTACTTAAGTTTGCGTATACACAATGATTTATGGCGATGACGAGTGTTCAGTGTTGTTCCACCCTTACACTAAAATACCTAGTACCGTTTAAATCTGTATAACAGATAGTTATCGCGTTATTTATTGTGTTCATAAAACTTCGCCTGAATATTAACTTAAGCGTGCTGTAAATTGCGGTTGGTTTTTGTGGTGTAATTATAAGCTGTGGTCATATATACGGTTTGAAGGTAATCATCATCATCAGCCTTTAATAGTTCACTGCTGGACTAGGCCTCTCTTTTGAAAGGAGGAATTGGCCTACTATACCACGCTGGCCAAACGGGTTGTTATAGGGTTTGTATCAAGTTTTCCTTCTCTTACAGTGCTGTTCTCTGCATAATTTGCTCCCTCTGTCGGCTCTTACGACACCCATGGGATGACCTGGGGTGGTGACATTCCGTATTCTTAATACGTCACCACACGGACGAAGGTAATACCCATAAATAATATTTTACGAGATTGTAAATGTGGTTGACGGCATAGAATACAAGTGTCACCACCCCCTATCTTCCCGTGGGTGTCGTAAGAGGCGACTAAGGGATAACACGATGAAAATACCATCTTTGCGTAGAGACGGAAAACTCGACATGAAACCCTATACGACTGCCTCGTTGGTCTCACGGCATAAATGTGCGCGTGCATAAAGGTCCCGGGTTCGATTCCTGGGTCGGGCAGTGTTATTGGGTTTTTCTGTCACGAAATTCTCATTAGCAGCACGGAGTCTGGAAATGTGCCCGGTACGACAATAGGCTCGCCCCTTATTACGTGGGACTAAAGTATATCTGGCGAAAAGAGGTTGTAGAAATACACCTCTGCCTACCTCTTTGGGGTTATAGGCGTGAGTATATGTATGTATGCATGTAAATGCAATGTATAATGTAAAATCATCAAGAAAACCCGTTTTATTTTTAATTTATAGCGACTTATGCTAGAATCAAATCCCAAGGAATAATTTCATTAGAAGTGGCGGGCTCAGACCCCATCATAAATAAACTAATTTCCTTTTTAAGAATAATACATACTTATTATCTGGTGTAAAATAAGTATAAAATATTTTTTTCTAGACGTCGCCAGCGGCTTCGCCCGCGTCAATTATACATATAAACCTTCCGCTTGAATCATTCTACCTATTAAAAAAACCGCATTAAAATCCGTTGCGTAGTTTTTAAAATTTCAGCATACATAGGGACAAACAGACAGATGGCAGACTTTATTTTATACTATGAAGTGATTTAATTTTCATTTCTAAGGACACCGTGAAGGTTTATACAGGCAGTAGTTTAGTATGACGAGTTTCCGCTTCCAGTCAACCCGAGATTAAAAATTATGGCTTTGTTGTATTATTAAATCAAGCTATACCTATATACGAATTTATGTTTACATACATTTTACAGAGTGCTTTATCGTGTCGTCAGTTTTAATCTGTTGCAGTTGCATCGAAAAGGCGCGTCGGCATTTAGTTAGCACTTAGACCGTTAGTCGTGTAAAATCAATTACGTATATACTCCGTCGTGTCGTATCGTCGTGGCGCGCTAACCACTAGGATTAACGACTTAGCTGCGGGCCCCGCGTTTTACAATGGTTTTACTACCATATATGCGGTACCCAGTTTATTTACGTTTTCCTCTCGTTTTACGTGTTACTTTCATCTTTAAAATGCTCGGCTTTGTAGCGTCAGTTCTTGTTGATCAGTTTGGATATTACATTTTTCTAGTAGGTAGATACAATACTGCATTCGTGTATTAAAGCTTTGATTGCACTATACGGATTTAATCGAGTTTTAATTAGGTTTACTACTTTTTTAGGATTCCGTACCTAAAAGGTAAAAAACGGGATCCTATTACTAAGCCTCCGCTGTCTGTCTGTCCGTCTGTCTGTCTGTCTGTCACCAGACTGTATCTCATAAACCGTGATAGAGAGAAAGCTGAAATTATGTATTTCCTTTGGCGCTATAACAACAAAAACTAAAAATAAAAACAATAAAAATATAAAGGTATGATTTGTATTTACTTCATTTGTATTTACTATTTTACCGTCTTTTGACTTGATTTTCAAAGGTTCCAAAGGTCGAACGTCTCAAGCGCAAGCACTAATATGAAATTTGTATACATCTTCTTAAAAGATACTGAGCATGGTAACGGCAAACTCAATGCCTATCTTATAAAATAAATAATAATCGCAAATAAATCGCAGTGTGCCCTAGGACCATCCCTTTACCACTAGTTTTAAAGCATTTATTCTATTAACGGTCATTCCGTTTATTTTATGGTAAGTGATTTACCTACCTATAGTATAATGGCTGGTTATGTTAATAGGTTAGGTAAGTCTCCACACGAGTGGTGGGGATTCTCTTCCGTCATTCTTTCTGAGTCCCCTGTGTAAAGACCTTTATAAGATGCGTCCACTAACTTAGGAATCAAAATCCGTCACTCATAAACACGGCAAAGACTTAAATCACAAGGCTTAGAAGAAAATTAAAGGGTACTCTACTAAAACTCTATACAACTGTTAGTTATTTCAATTTCGGGCTTTTCGTAATTTGAACTTGAATTTTAAATTAAAAGTTGATGGCTTCGACTCAACGGTCTTCCATGGCGCACAAAGTTTTCAAATGAAAACTTACATAAAAGACTCTCACTTAGACGGTTGTTTGAACGGGCTTTCATCATCTCATCATCAGCCTTAAACAGTCCACTGCTGTACTAGGCCTCTCCTTTGAAATGAGGAATTGGCCTACTATACCATGCAGGCCAAACGGGTTGGCATAGGGTTTGTATCAAGTTTTCCTTCTCTTACAGTGCTGTCCTCTGCACAATATGTTGCCTCTATCGGCTCTTACGACACCCATGGGATGATATGGGGTGGTGACATTCCGTATAATATAATGGGCTGTAAGACATACCAATGAAAAGTTATATAGATGTGCGGTTCTACTCCGTTCTTAATCTTCTTATAGATTTTCTGGACATAGAAAGACACAATGGACGTCATATAATTTTTTTAACCGATAGAAAATGAGTATAAAAGAATACCCCTATTTTAGAGTTTCGTTGTAATTTACATTTGTATTTGAACTAAGATCGTATCAATCATGGGTTTGGTTAGCACCACTACGGTTGGTGTGACCCATGCCGAAACGTCGAGGCAAATGTAAAGTATTTTACCTCTCATATTATTGTATTCCTCTTATGTTTTTGTTAATACATACTTATTATAATAATAATATATATTTTTTTGTATAAATTTGATTGCAGTTACAAATGTTAGAATACAGAGTAGATTTACAATAAAATTACCAAATTACAATCCAGTGGATGAAGTTCGGTTATCCTTGATAGGTTAGTAGTTAACCTTTAAAGTGGTAAGGAATAACAGTCCTCTTCCCTACAGATGTAATGCTATCTAACAATTTGTGAACAATAGTAACTGAAAGAAACATTATAATATTTTTTACAATTTTATAAAAAGTTATATAAAAAAGAACCAAATGAAATTAAAAATTAAAATTCAATGTTTACACAATTATCATGCATTAATTGTGTATCATACGTAAGTAAGTTTGTGTGTGTGTGTGTGTGTATTATGCGTGTGTACTTGTATGTGTGTAGGTCTGTGTGTGTTTATGAAGACGAATAAATATTAATAAGTGTCGGAAGGAATGATAAAATAATATAAATAATAGTATCGTATATGTCATGGTCATGAGTTACGGGACGTCTGTTGACTACGAAACGGAAGTGCGAAGATGGCGCACTTCGACAGAGTTTGGTGTGACGTTCGCTACAGTTGAAGAGGGGGGATGACGGTTGACGTTCAACGGAGCAACGACAAATCACTTCTCTTGGAGACTCCGGGCGGACAACAAATACCTAGAAACTGTCACTCGTTTCGAGTTCAGCAATACAAAATAGTTATAGTCAGTTTTGTTAAATTTGATTTAGTGTGAAATTATAACAAACAGTGATGTGAAGTGTTGATACCGGCCAAGAATCAAGCAACCCGCCGACATATATAATAAATAAATATTGGAGGGTAGTTACATTAAAAGTTTGTGCAATAAAGTAAGTAAAGTAAAAAAAAGTAAAGGACGTGGACGTGGTTTAGGAATATTTTTTTCTTAATAATTTTTATCTTTTCGTCTTTTTGTTATTTTTTTGTACGGAGTGATTTTGTGTTGTAAAAGGATTGTGTGTAATATAAGAAGGTGGCGTATATTAAGAACATTGCAGTTTTGGTACAGTAAATTCGTATGGTACATGAGAGGCCGAAATGTAGCTACTTTTAGTATAGCTCTGTGTTCTTCTTCTTATGGCATTAAAACTGATTTCGGTGCACCACCCCAACAAGAGATACAGTAGGTTATGATGGATAAACATAAGGCGTGGTACACGTTACGTATAATAGTCTGGTCTGCAATGTGTCGTAAGGTTTTAAAAATATAAATCAATTTGCGAACTCTTCCTACGTGGGTGTTTATATGCATTTTGTAATTTAGGCACTTGTCTAAGATTACGCCAAGATATTTAATATTATCAACTGAAGACAAGGATGGGCAATTGCATGATGGGAGTATTAAAGTATTACATAAGTGAGCTTGTAAGGTTAGTTGTGATCGTGGTTGTGACTTGAGCTACTAGAAAATGTAATAAATTTAGCTTTATCTGTGTTAAGGGTTAGTTTATGTGAAATTAGCCACCTTGAAACCAGGTTAAAGCCATGCTGCGCCTTTAGTTCCACTTCTGTCGATGTGTCGCCGACAAATGTCAGTGCTGTATCATCAGCATAACCTACAGTTTTATTGTTTGGAATTTTGAGATTACAAAGATCGTTTATAAATATAAGAAATAAGATATTATACATAAGAACTTTATAAATATAAATATAAGATATTATACATAGGAACACCCAGTCGAAGACTAACATCCATGTTCAAGCACACAAATGTGTGACTCGAGCGGGAATCGAACTCGCGACCTTCGGCGTAGCAGTTGCTTACACTCCCGCTGCGCCAACCGGTCGTCTAATTTATGTGTTGGTAAAAGTCGCAAAAGTCTAAAATTATTCACACTGGATTAAAAATTTAATATTAATTGTAACAGAACACAAATGTTTCACTACAATCTTATATTCCTATAGGAATACCAGACCTATGTTGTTTATAGTTTGAGTAAATGCTGAGCTGAATATGTATTTATTGTATAACTATTCTTGCTATAGCAATAAAATATATTATCTACATATCAATCGGTCAACAGTATTTACATTAGGTACACTATATTGCATTAAAATTGTCACTTTATTAAAATGCCAATTTTTAGAACCCTAAAATATGATGCCTCAATACCTCATACATGGTATAATTACGTAGCCGCCACTAATGTACCTACAGAAGCTGCCGTGATATACCTTATTCACGTAAGGTAAGGCCGTAGTTTGGCAATGAATATTTTTACTCTGTCTTTATGGCTCGAGCAAAACCGCGGGTAAAAGTTGGCGAGTAATAAATCACCTCGTGTACCGACTTTTGCTACCAGCACAATTTTATGTATAGTGCCCGACAACGTAACCTTATATTAGAGTTCTTTGATTGATAACTTCTAAGGAATAAACCTTTTTCTGGTGTAAAGCCGTTAACATAATGACTACGGTGCTCAGCGAAGAGTACGCAGTAATAAAGTATAATTTATTATATATCTAAGTACCAAATTATATATTTGTGACAACTAAGTGTCTAGTAAATAAATAATTCGCTACGGAGCTACGAATCTTTAAGCAGACTACCTACGCCGTAGCTCATCATCTACATTAGCACAACTAATATTATCGATAATGTTTTTCATGAAATTATTCGTTAGCGCAAGTAAATGTAATATAAATATGACTTTTTATAAATTTGTCTTTAGAGTAGGAACTACGATTCCCGCTCAAGTCAAACATTTGTGTGCGTGAACATGGATGTTTGTCTTGGTCTGGGTGTTTCTATGTATAATATGTATGTATTTACAAAAAAAAGTATATATTACATGTACGTTTATCCATTGTCTAGTACCCATAGTACAAGCTCTGCTTAGTTTGGGACTAGATGGTGTTGTGTGAATGTGGTAGAATATTAATATATATATTATTATACTAATAATTATCATAAAAATATAAAGTTAGTACGGTCGCGTTAACTCAGGAACTACCCGATATTCTTGCGTAGTGGGAGGGATCGGGACTGACCTCCTCGGTCTGTCCCAACCTGTCACTACGCAAGAAATAATATATAAGTTTGATGTTACTTTAGAAATAATAATTCTAAAACAGGCAAGCTCAAATTTGGAAACCTATATAGTATTTGCCGTTACCTGACAAAAAAATATTTCTTTATTGAAAAATTGCTGAGGCGTCGAAAAACGTACTATAAGCACGATTTTCTATCAATAAAAATTGTTTAGTAAAACACCAAAGTTGCCGCTAGTTATAGTTATATGAATGTAACAGTCGGTATTGGATAGCAATTTACGAGCTTGTTAAATACGTCAATAAAAACTGATAGCTATATTGCATTGAAAAATGAATGCCGGTAGAAAAATACCGCTTAGAATAGTAACTATTGAAATGAAACCTAGTTTTGAACACAGAAACGTAATTGGATGCTATTTTTATTTGTATTGTACACGGATAATGCTTTCATAATATGTTTAAGGAAAATTTATGTAAACACTTTATGCATTAACGTTTTTGGAATGCAGGCAGGTAATTTGCTTCTACACTGCCTTTTGGTTTTATTTTTACAAAGAAAGAAAAGTAATAGAGTTTGTCAAGGATATTACTTGTTATTAGTAGGTACACTAGGTTATATTGCAATAACATTGAACATTCGTAACACTTACTAAACGCTCAGAAGCACGAAAAACCATACGCAAGAAAAGTATCTAAGTATCTCTGTTATCTTAGTTTCTACTAACGTGATTTCTTTATCGAGCGATGCCGAAAGCGGCAAGAACTTGTGCGTGTGGGTTGTTGATTTTGTTCTGTTGACTCAGTACGCGGGTGAACGCCCTTACGCCGTCTCCACTTCGATACTTACCCAACCAATACTAATCTAGCGATATTTAGAAGGTACTAACTAACACCTGGAATAGCCAATCAGTACCCAGAGGTTTTTCAAAGTAAAAATAGAATGGCACTGGCACAAGGCACTGGATATGAGTGGCATAGAGAAAATGTGGTTCTAATTCCTGCTCGTGCAAATATGCAAGTGTGCTCATGTCAGTATTGCACATGGTCTCACTTTTTTAAAAGAGAATATTTTTATACTGATATGAAAAATGTCAGGGCGCTATCATTTTCGTATTCATATCGTATCACAGTGAGCCGCAACGAAGCGTGGTCAGATTTAGCTATTTTGATATAAACTCGTTTATTTACAAGCTAAGCTTGTCATTTCGCTTGTATGAAAAATTGTACATGACATATTATATATGTCATCGAGGCTGAAAAAAGCGTATAGCGCTTGGCAATTTTTCCTAGTATATATTTTCATGATTATTTATCATGATTGGTGGTACAGTTTAGTCGTGAAATAGTGAGTGACAGATATCCGAATATATGCATAAATAAAATATAATAAACATTGAAAATATAATCATTACCATCAGCCCTATATATAAACTGTCCCACTGCTGGGCACGGGCTTCTACTCACTATGAAAAGTGTAAGGCCATAGTCCACCACGCTGGCCAAGTGCGGGTTGGCAGACTTCACATGTCTTTTGAGAACATTATGAGAACTCTCAGACATGCAGGTTTCCTCACGATGTTTTCCTTCACCGTTTAGCAAGCGATAATTAACAATTTAATACGCACTTAACTCCGAAAAGCCATTGGTGCGTGCCGTGGATTCAAACCTAGACCCTCTGCGTAGCAGGCTGTCGGTCTCTCCACTAGGCTATCGCTGCTTGAAATATCCATATTTTATTTATTTCTTTATGCACAAACATGGTGTACAAAGGGGGACATAATGCCATAAGGCATTCTCTACCTGTCAACCTTAAGGTGGTGCAGAGATAACAGTGGTAGGTGCATTTTACTATATAAATTTATTTATAAGGTATAACATGAAAATAATTATATATATAATATAATAGGGATATATATATATATATATATATATATATATATATATATATATATATATATATATAATAGGGATATAATACATATTAAATGTATAGTTCTATAAATACATACTTATACATAAATCTATATACACCTAAATGTAATTAAACGCCCACTTTTCGCCAGTGTTTTGATCCCACGTAATAGGTGGCAAGCCTATTGCCGCTTATCGGGATATTTTGTTTGCCAGAGCCTCGTCCGTTGATCGGCAGGTGCACCACTTGCAGGTGAGGTTGGCTTGGGACCCTAAGTTCTTTAAGTTCTTGGTGGGAACCCTATGCAACATACAATATACATAAATACTTATAATAATGGATGAGATTGATGTGCTGATTCCTTCAAAAAGAAGTTCTCGAACTATCATTTTGAATGCATAACGGTTGGTGGACAATCTGATTTCAGGAGGTAGTGTATTCCATAAAATAATAGATTGCACAACAAAGGAAGAGTTAATGAACCCGGTAGTATGACTGGGGCAAGAAAGAAGAAGATTATGAGAAGAACGAAGATCTCTCTCATGGATAGAAGATAGATATTGGAACTACGAGGTGAGATAAGGCGGAGGGGAAGGGGACATGAGATTAGAGAAGAATGTAGTAAGAGCACGCAAATACCGGCGTTGACGAATTAGTAAACATCTAAGTTCGGAACGATAAGTAGAGACGTGGTCATACTTACGAAGAATGTAAATGAATCGAATGCAGTTATTGAGAAGTCGATCGTACCTATTGAGATGTTCTGCATTCAGGTCATAATAGCACATATCACCATAGTCGATTATAGGAAATATTAAAGCATTGTCTTGGAAGGAAAGAAATCCTTGAAGTGGTTTAGTGTTTGAAGAGTTCCGGTGACCCTCTGACTAACATTAGTCACCTGCGCTTGCCAATCGAGAATGGAATCGATGTACAGGCCTAGGTATTTTACGGTTGCGCTGTACGGAATGATAAAGCAATTAAACATTACAGGAGGTAGTTTTCATGTCTAATCTATGCAATAAGCGGCGACTGCCTACAATAATGACTTGGTAATTCGCTGGGTTAAATTTATGCCAAATTTAACCCAGCGAAATTTATGACACCACTTCATCATTGATTCAAGGACTCTATTTATGTCAGCAATGGCATAATTTCTTCTTTCTGTAATTTTCGAGCATCATCAAACAGTATACTGAAAATCCACAAAAATATCCCCGTTTTCATCCTGCGTTCCATTTCGTTAGAATAGGGAAACGATGTTGTTTGTTGTCAGTAGAGTATACATATTATTTTACAAAGCGTATGTGCTATTTATAGAGACTGCTTAATTCTATCCCTGTACTGATCTTAATACCCAATTTTTTAAAGAACAGCTTTTACATGTTCTTTACATTAATCCTATTTGTAGAGACGTAAATATTTTGCGGTTGTCAAAAACCATTTTATTTGGTAGGCTTATAAGCAAACTCTTAACATGACAACACCGTCAAACACCATCGAAGTTGTTCGTATATCTTACAAGAAAAAGAAAAAAGCTTTTTGAACCAGAAAACCTATTCGAAGCATTTATAAACCAAATTGCCTTCTTGCATATAAAATTAAAACGGTGTGATTTAAATGTAACTAAACATCGGCCGAATGATCCCGTATAACCTCGAGCATTGACTCCAATGTGTTGAGCAGGCATAATGATTTATAGCCCTTAACGTTCTAGAGATGTGGATTGGTCTCGCAAAAATAATATACGTGAAGCCGACCGACAAAAGCGTCTCGGAAATTATCGATAATAAATCTAGACTAAGTTATTACAATAGGGCTTATGGAGATGGGGTGGCACATATGGCAGACTTAATAACTATGTCCTGAATAGACTGATCAATCATCCAGATTAAGGATTGCGATAGTAGATAAGAGGGTGTAGATATGTTTTGACATCACCAAAACTATGTGATTCTTGATCTTCTCTTACAATGGGGTGCACATATAGCATGTCTTGCAGGTAAGCTCAGCTCTGCTGCGTATGCTGTCAAAAAAGTTAGACAACTTACTGATGTTGACACAGCCCGTCTAGTTTATTTTAGCTATTTTCATAGTGTCATGTCCTACGGTATTTTGTTATAGGGCAAAGCTGCGGATATTCAGAATATCTTCGTTCTACAGAAACGGTACGAGCAATATACATGTTAGGTGCAAAAGATACTCTTAGGGAACGCTTTAAGTCTATAGGAATTCTTACAGTAGCCTCGCAATTTTTATTTGCTAATATATTGTATATTAGGCAAAATATAGGTTTATTTACTACAAAAAGTGATGTACATAACATAAATACTCGAAACAGGCATAAGTTATATGTGCCCCTTATCATCGTTTACATAAAGTTAATAATTCTTTTGTAGGGCTAGGTATTCGTATATACAATAAAATACCAATTAGTCTTTTAGAATTATCATTTAGTACGTTCAAAAGTAAAATAAAAGACTGCCTTATTAGGAAAGGTTATTATACCATTAATGATTATTTCAGTGATAAGGATAGATGGTCACTTACACTAGCCAACTCTTGATTATTTTGAATTTATATAGATACCTTGCTTTTCAGTTTTTTTTTATATAATATCTCTAGTACTATTAATTTAATATTCATGCATTATTAGGTCATTCAACTTACTACATTTACATTTTCATTGTTGTTCCACAAATTTTACAAAAATTTGCTACAGTGTTAGATGAAGGTAACTCGTTATCATGGGCTGGATACTAACGTTTTTGTAATTTTCGTGTATTCATATACCGTCACTTTCTGTAACTTACTTTTCCACCATAGTTCTGAACATGATCGCGAGTCGCCTACATTATAAAGCGTAAGTGGATGCTCTTGTTACACAAGATTCACATTTGAAGACTACTACAGCACTTAATTTAGTAACTACATATTTTGTATATATGTATGTTCTTATTTACTATTTACAAGTAATTAATTACAATGTGAAACAGTTGCAGCTCCTTACAAAAACAAAATATGTACCATAACACTGGCGATTAAAAAGAGTGGCCACGAGTTTTATTGCCCGTTCTTTTTCGTGGTTCTACCTACTGCTTTGCGAATGGGCAGTAAATGTAAATGTAGCAGCATTATTAATTTACTTTAAAAATTAGACGTTCATAAGCGTCACGTTGTGACCTAGATGAATAAATGATCTTTGACTTTGATAAAACAAGCGGTTACACCCGCGATATTTAAGGCTACTGTTCCACTGCCGTGGCTCATAGCGTGATGTTATATAGCCTAG
Organism: Euclidia mi; assembly: GCA_944739405.2. NCBI lineage: Eukaryota > Metazoa > Arthropoda > Insecta > Lepidoptera > Erebidae > Euclidia > Euclidia mi. Next base: position 89,183,214 of record OX123183.2, on the reverse strand, counting down.
CCTTCCTCGATAAATGGGCTAAAACTGAAAAAAGTTTTCAAATCGGACCAGATGTGCGAGAGATTAGCGAGTTCAAGCAAACAAACAAACAAACTCTTCGGTTTTATATATTCGTATTAGATAATGATATTTTATCACGAGGATTAATCTCAATTCTTATTTCACAGTTTATATTGTAGAGAAACATCCGACATTTAAACTTTACATCGACTTAATTTATAATAATGTCTTTTAGAACGAATTTCGGCGACGGTAGCCGGTGGTCTCATATGAGACTGGCAAACTGTGCGGGACATACTATGGTGCACAAGTGTACTCTCTATTCCCTCACTCCCATAGTCCGATGGGACGCCTCATGTGAGACGATTGGAGTGAGATTAGGCCCAGGACTAACGGCTTAACGTGCTTTCAAAGGCTCAGGGGTGTAACACTGCCAACTCCCAGACTAAGAACTTTTATTTCTTAACAGAGGAATCAAATCCACTCCGCAGGACGCAGTCATCTTCTCTCGATTTCCTTAGTAAAGGGGTGACCTATATCTATCACATTGTGGTATAGTATCTGGACCGTGCGCATAAGCAGACACAGTTGGTCTATCCATAGTGTAGCTTGATCCTAGAACGCACGACAATTTTTGGTGTAAACCAAGAGGTATAATTTTATGAAATACATCCCGACACCTTTACTTTCTTATTCATTATTTCAAATAGATATTGATTGGCAGAATACAAAACACAATTAAGCATAAATAACGCTAATCTAGTAGGAGTTCCTTAGAAGGGTATCAGTATTAGCTTTCACTCCTCGATCTTGTCAGTTCACTTATTATTTATTAGCAATGACACTACAATGGCGAGAAACGCAATTTTGGTTTCGGGTTGGAAAATCCTCATGGAGTCCCTCTGTCCTGGGGAAAGGGCGAAGGGGACTGTCAGACTCTTACTGACTAAAAACCAACCCGTGTTCGTCATGTACCCGTGTGTCGGGGGGTCGGGTATCACCGAAGCATTCCTCGCTACCCCCCGACAGGTATTGGCCCGCCAGATAGTCAGGCAGGCCCCGAACAAAACCCCCTTGGCGGCGGATGAAGGTGTTGGGCTCCACCACCAAAATACCCAGCGGCCGCAGAGGATAGGGAGGACGGCAACGCAACATCGCATCTTCTCTTCCTCTGCGGCCCCACCGCGACGCAACGAATGGTGCGCCCCCTTTGTTCGCGGGGGATAGGGTGCGCGGCAACGCAACACTGACACGCCTCTCCTCCCGCGACCGCACCCGACTGCCAGGGACAGACAGAACTGTCCCCCGCACCCGCTCCTTGGGACGCATCCTACGCAGGCCTCACCTAAGCCCACGTGGAGCGTCCCCTCCCGGGATCCCGCTTACCTTCACCGTGGGTGTACTTCAAACACACGGTTACTGAGCCCCCCCACCACGACAAGGTGGAGGTCCCACTGTTTAGGTAATCAAATGGCTGACAAAACTATTTTAAACCTCGCGATTTATATAAAAGCTAACGGATTTTCACATAACTATCTAATTTAAGGTTATATATTTATATATTTTTATTTCTAAATTAATACAATATATGAATATATTACCCACCGACGTAGAAGAAGGTAAAGCACCTTCTTCAAAAAGTATTTTTTTGTATGTTGGAGATCGGAAATAATAATGTGTTACCTAATAAATACGAGAGCATGATGTAGCTTGAAAAAACCGTCGAATTGCTCGATAAGTTATTTAAGGCAGAAGCCTTTATTTTCTACGATGCGGCGACGTTTTGACCGACATACATCGCGAAAGCTTAAAATTGTTAATTAACTGAAATGCTTGTGACGTTGGTATTCCAACAGTAAGATGGGGCGCTTCTACAAGTCTGAACTTGACTTCCTAGTTAGTATGTTTTAACCCAATTCCGCGACGTAAAGGAGAGTTATGTGTTTATTCCCGGCTGAACTAGAAGCACTTCCTGTCTTCTATGAAATTGAAATGTAAGATTGTCCAATTATGATGATTAGTAGCGACAAGGATGCAACTAATCAATCTTAATGTGTGATAGAGTGAGACATAGCATACAAAAAACGCTTCTATACAACTGACAGATTTCTAAGTTTCGTTGCCGCATACGAACGCGTCATTTAACTCAGATGCGTCAAGGTATAACAGCGTTATACTTTTCGCATATCAGACCTTTCTGGTGTTTTTCGTTTCGTCTTTTTTTATATTTTGTTGGAACAGACTTTATTTAATGAAGTGACATATATACATCAAACGGAATACAGGAATATGAATTCAAAATTTTGATTAGCCAGTGTTATACAACATACTCCCCCGTAATCAAAACAATAATTATAAAGACAAACCTATTCCTTTTAAACAATTCTGATGCTTGATGCGAGTCAATGGCTTAGTAAGTACATCAGCCCACATCTCCAAAGTAGGAGTATATACAACATTAATGACACTGTTAGCTAATAAGTCGCGTATGTAATGAAATCTCGTATCAATATGTTTGGTTCTATTGTGGTGAACTGGATTCATTGCCAACTTCTGGGCAGACTGTGAATCATTGTAAATGGTAACAACAGTTGACTTACCAGTAAGTTCACACAACAATCGCTTCAGAAATTGAGCTTCTCTACCCGCACTCGACAAACTCATATATTCCGCTTCGCTAGATGACAAGGCAATGGTGGTCTGCTTCTTACTCTCCCATGAAATGGCTCCACCGGCTATAGAAAAATAGAATCCGGTGTATGATGGACGATCCATAGGACAATTGGCCCAATCTGCATCCGCGTAGCCAATTAGATGCCTACCGCCTTTCCTATAAGTAATGCCCAAATTTATTGTGCCTTTTAAATATTGCAACACATGTTTTGCCGCCTTCCACTGACTTTTATCATATTTAGTGTTAAATTGACTTAAATATGAAGTCGCAAAAGCAATATCTGGACGAGTATTGACGGCCAGAAAATTGAGTGAGCCTATCAGTTGCTGATACGGATAGGACAATGAAGATTCACTTACATCACTCTTCTCATACAATATTATTTAGCGGGTCTTAGTCGCGATAATTTATTTATTTCAAGGCATAAATACCTCTGTTATTCTCCTACGTTTCTACCGGCTTGCAACAGTTGTGGTCGCGGAGGGTCCCTCCGCGACCACAACCACAACCTTGAAATAAATAAACTATCGCGACTAAGACCCGCTAAATAATATTGTATGATGTATACAAATCGCGAAAGTTTAAAATCGATTATCACTCTTCTCACTCGGCAGCAAACGTTTCATTTCCAACAGTGTAGGAACGGCCTTACATTCCGACATGTTGAACTTTCGCAGCAAATCGCGAATGTAACTTTCTTGAGATATTTTAATCTCATTAGGTTTACAGTGTATATTTAAACCTAAATAATAACTTAGTTCGCCTATCACTTTCAGGCTAAAATTATTCCGTAAGTCAGTTATGACAGTGTCAAGCGTTTTATTTTCTTTATACAGAATGACAATGTCATCGACATGGAAAGCGAGTATTATTAACTCACTACCAAACTTTTTAGTATAAATGCATGCTTCCGAAGGAGTTTGGCTAAAACCAATGCATTGTAAAATTTCGGTCAATTTTTTGTTCCATGCTCGCGAAGCCTGTTTGAGGCCATAAAGCGAACGTTTTAGTAAACATACTTTATCTTCTTGACCAGGTTTAGAAAAACCTTCCGGCTGACTCATATATACCTCTTCCTCCAAAAATCCATTCAAAAATGCCGTATCAACGTCTAAATGGTGCATTTTCATTCCCTTTTCCGCAGCCAATGCAAACAACATGCGTAAAGAAGAATTCCGGACGACTGGAGAGAAAGTTTTTAAATAGTCAATGCCATAAACTTGGTTAAATCCTTTCGCGACAAGTCTCGCTTTATATTTGATTACGTCAACATGCGCATTTTTCTTCAATTTGTAGATCCATTTGCAAGGTATGACCTTCTTATCTGGTCTGTTAACGAGAACCCAAGTTTGTTTCTCAAGCAGTGACTGATATTCATCTTGCATAGCTTGATACCATTTATCTCTATCATCTGCATTCATAGCCTGTGTATAAGTTGTAGGTTCATCCATCAGCTGAGGGGATGAAGTCTGCATACAGACACAATTGGCAGCAGAATTAGGCTTTCTTGGTCTCAAATTGTACCTTGGTTCTACAAACTCAGTATCAGATTCCATATCCTCTGATAAAGATGCAATTACAGGTTGAACTGACGCATTCCGAGTATCAGCATTATGCGATTGCTCTACAACATCAATAGCAGGCTAAAAAATCTTCTGATACTTGCGCAATATCAGGTTGAACCTGTTCATCTTTAATGACAACTGGTGTTCGACTATCTGAATTATCCGACCAATTTACTTGTGAACTTAGCAATAGAGGTATAACTGCTGGTTCAGTTAAATCATTACCGGACTTACAGTTTTCCTTCCCTTTCAAATCTTGAAAATCATGTTCAAAGAAAGTAACATCTCTGCTTTTCATAAGTCTTCTGGGATATCTAATGTCTCTGAAATAATAACTTCTGGGATCTTCTGAATATCCGACGAAAATGTGTTCGGATGCTTTATGTCCTATTTCTTCCGACTATATTCGGGGACATGGATAAAAGCTCTACATCCAAAAACACGCAGATGAGAAAGATTTGGTATTTTACCATACCATTTCTCGTACGCCACCTTGCCTTCGAGAGCACGGTGAGGAGATCTATTTTTGAGATATACAGCTATCTCTGCAACATCTTGCCAATAAGCCAGAGAAAGAGAACTATCAGAAAGCATTGATCTTACTTTCTCCATAATCGAACGATTCGTTCTATTGACAATAGAATTTTGTTGGGGACTGTAGGGAACTGTTGTTTGATGTTGAATCCCTTCATTTTGTAAATAGTTCGTAAATTCAGCATTAACATATTCTTTCCCGTTGTCACTCTTCAGTATCTTAATCTTAGCTCCTGTTTCCCGCTCTACGGACGACTGGAAAATACGAAACTTGTTCTTTACTTCCGCTTTTGAAGGAATAAAGAATACAAAAGTCATACGAGAAAAATCATCTATAAAAAATAAAATATACTTATTGCCTTGAAATGACGTTTCAGGCAAAGGTCCACAAATATCTGAATGAATAAGTTCCAGAACAGTAGTTGATTTCTTATGTGAAACTTTCTTAAAAGGTTTCCTATTCTGCTTACCTTCAATGCAGGGGATACATGGTTCCTTATCGACTTCTGAATAGTCCACGCCCACTGCGTGTCCCTTCCTCAGTTGATCCATCCCGATGCGGCATAAATGACCTAAACGTCTATGCCAGAGCTTGAAGCTAGAAACATCAGAGTGTGTCTCAAAAGCGGATAGTTGAGTCGTTGGGTTGACCGTACAATCTAAAGAATACAGTCCACCACATATAGAACCATGTAAAATAACATCGCCTGTACAGGAAAAAACAGCAGAATCATAAAAATTACAACCATTTCTATCAAAAACAACGCTAAAACCTTTATCTACCGCCTTCTTCACTGAAATAAGATTAGAGTTCAAGTTCGGTACGTGAACCACATCAGTAATCTTCTTTATATCAGTATTTTGACCGCAACTGGTGATTGAAACATCTTCGACGCCTTTACTAGGCAGTACATCTCCATTTGCTATAGTCACAGTCCCAAGAGATGAACCTCTCACATTTTCCATCCATTCAGCTCGTGACGTCATGTGCGCTGAAGCTCCAGAATCTATAAACCATTTATCACGCTCTAATCCGTCATTGACATTTAATGCACATAGAGAATTCTTGTGATTTACTAGTTTCTTCTTCTTGTCCTTCTTATGGGGACAGTCTGGACGCTTATGTCCTGGCTCCATAGAGTCGTAACAAACAATAGCTTTCTTCGATTTGGATGTATGAGGTTTGTTCTGGTTCATTCGTGTACGAAGAGCAGTATCTGGGTTATCTACAGCTGGTTTATTCAATTCATTCAATAATTTGGTCTTAATCAAATCCACTGTAATGTCTATGTTGGAATTTTCCAAGGCCATTACTAAAGGTGCATATTGAGGACTTAAACCTCCTAGAAGAATCGCAGCTATTGAAGCATCTTCTATAATTTTGCCAATATCGGCCAAATCTTGCACAGTTGACATGACAGCATATATGTACGTCTCTATATTTGAATCAAAATCATCAAGACAGTACCTTTATAGTTTCCGTTCGAGGCTTATCCGTCGCCCTAAACCTTTGTCCTCGTAAGTGGACGAAAGAGCATCCTAAGCTTCCTTGGCTGTTTTGCATGATCTTACATGAGTTATTGCCATACCATCTAAAGTGAGACATATTTTCGATAACGCCTTTTGATCGTTACGTGATTTATTCTCAGCAGAAATATCATTATCTTGAGAATATCCAACAATCGTCTCCCATAACTCTTCATGCATAAGGTACATACGCATTTTGAATTTCCATACGGAATAACCGTCTCTGTTTATGAGTGGTTTTATACCAGAACTGTTAAAAATTTTCACAAATTTTCATAATTTATACATCCACGTACTGGAAAAAAACTTGCAGAATCACTTTTTACTAAATAATATGCAGTTTTTATAGGTATAACTCGGTTAAAATAGAGTTTTCGTGCTGATAACGTATGTTGGAACAGACTTTATTTAATGAAGTGACATATATACATCAAACGGAATACAGGAATATGAATTCAAAATTTTGATTAGCCAGTGTTATACAACATATTTTAGCATGGACGTGTAGCCTCTCAGGCTCCCGACGAATGTTGGTTTCAAAGTTTTGTGAACTTACCCTTGCTCCCCATATTCGAGCTGCTCAGTAGCTTCAGCTTTAGTAGCGAAACGATTAGTTAACTAAAAAAATTACAATAGGTGATATTTGTGGATGAACAGCCACTACCACTCATAAAAAGGACAGGAAATGCATGTAGAATTTGTTCTGAAAAGAAGCATAGAATAACAACCCCTATTTGTGTCCCATACAACAAGCCAGTGTGCTTACAATGTTCTCATTCTTAAAGAAAATACTGTCAATAATTAAGCGTAAACAGCAGTTGTCAGAATTTTAGTTATTTGTTGTCTGAAGTGATGTTTTTATTTTATAGTCCCTTTTATGTTAGAATTTAATAAAATTAAGTTTAATTTTGTTTTATTTCATTATTTTAATTGCTTAATAGCAAAAAACATAGCTACACTTTAAACTACCCAAAAACTGTCCTGATGTTTTTATTTTCTATGGTCCTAGATATTTAATAACAAACGTAGATTATATTTCACGTTTTTTCACAATAACTAACCCAAACTTCAAGTCTTCAAGTTAAATATAATTTTAAAATTCTTCTGCATAATCGAAAAATTCTGCATGTTAAAAAAACACTAGGAAGTGTATTACTTTTTACTGTTCCTACGGGATATATACCACGTACCTTTGTTTTGAGTAACCGATATTCTCCCTCTCTTACTATCCCGTATGAACAGTGAAAAGCAATGATAGTGACCACACAAGTTTAAATTCCTATACTAGGAAGTGTTCCCACACTAATGTTCCACGGTAATGTTATAAAAAAATGACGTCCATACCTAAAGGTAAAGTAGCTTGCTTCTCTTATTTATGTAGTATAGAAGCTCTGCATCCGTGGTTCAGTGGATTGCATAATATATGTGTCTACTAATTGGGAAGTCCCATGTTGTATCTGCCCGTCCCATGGCAAAAGTGTTACTGAGTTTTTCCGCATTCTCAGTAGCAGCACAGAGTCTAAAGTGTGCCCAGTAACGTAAATATAAATAATAGGCGTAGGTAATCCTAATATGTGGGACTATAAAAATAATAACAAGGTGAAATATAGGTTACATCTCTACCTACTAATCGGGGATACAGGCGCGAGGCTATAAAAAAGAAATGTTAGCTGTTTGAACATAAAAGTTCTTTAAACCTTATTTAAAGTAAGCTATAAATTTACACGTCGGCGTCGGGACGTGACGACCCCACCGCCCACTGGGGGAGTTACTCTGACGAGTAGATACTCGTCATAGTATCTCCCTCAGCGCAAGCAGTCAACCGAAAGATGGCGGTCAAACCATCCGAACCTGGCGGAAGTAAATCCCAAGATGCTAGATGGGCAGCAGCGTCCAGCACTAAAAACTTCCGCCACTGCGATCACCAATACGCCTGCCAAGCGTGGCGATTATGGCAAATCCCCCCATACATGAACCACATCAATAAAAACCGGCCCCTAGTCCCCGGCGGCCCCGCAAGTCCTGGTTATGGTAGCAGCCATGGTAACGGCGGGGCAAGGGGTGCGAAGAATCTCCGGAAGAGATCGAGCTACCACCACCAACGACAATTGGCCCTGGCAACACTGAAAACGCGCACACTGCAGACCGACGAGAAGATTGTCGAACTGGAAGAAGAATTGAGCAAGTTGCGATGGGATATCATAGGCCTATCTGAAGTCCGAAGACAGGGGAAGGACTCGATAGTTCTCAATTCCGGTAACATGCTCTTCTACCGAGAGGGCAACCAACATTCCCAAGGTGGTGTCGGGTTCATCGTCCACAAATCTCTCGTGACCAACGTGGTAAATATCGGGAGTGTGTCGAGCAGGGTAGCGTACCTTATACTCAGAATATCCAAGCGGTATTCGCTGAAGGTCATACAGGTATACGCTCCGACCTCGACGCACCCCGATGAGGAGGTGGAAGCCATGTACGAGGACATATCTCGGGCTATACATGGCTTCAAAACCCATCACCGTGGTCATGGGAGATTTTAACGCGAAACGCGACGGTGATGAGCTGAGAGTGGGGCAATTTGGTTATGGGTATCGGAATTCCCTGGGTCACTTGCTGGCTAGCTTTATGGAGAAGAAAGGACTCTATATGATGAATTCCTTCTTCAAGAAGCGAGAATGTCGCAAGTGGACCTGGGTAAGTCCAGACGGTGCCACCAAAAATGAGATTGACTTTATCATGTCGACGAAGAGGCAGATATTCCATGATGTCTCCGTGATCAATTCGCTTACAGTGGGGAGCGATCACCGAATGGTAAGAGGCACATTGAATATCTGTACAAGCCTCGAACGGTCGAGGTTGATAAAGTCTACGCTCCGACCGGCACCGCTTCATATCCAAAACGGTTCTTGAGTTGGAGCTTTCAGCTCGAACTCAAGAACCGTTTCGAATGCCTGGGCAAATGCGTAGATGTGGACGAGTATAGTAATGGGTTCGTGGATGCTGTCCATACAACAGGGGCTAAATTTTTTAATCCCCAGAAAAGCAAGAGAACCAGCAAGATCTCGGGTCCGACCCTCGAGCTGTTAGAGGAAAGGCGCAAGATGGTTCTGCTATCCTCCAACGACGTGCCGAAATATCGGCACCTCAACAGACAGATCTCTTAATCTCTGACTCGCGATCTCCGCCAATACAACACAAAATGTGTTCGTGAGGCCATCGAGCAGAATAAGGGATCCAAAGTGTTCCAGAGGGATCTGTCTGTTGGGCAGAGTCAGCTGACAAAGCTGAAGACGGAAGATGGCAGAATCGTATCGTACAAGCCTAAGCTCTTGGAGGAGATCGAAAGGTTCTATGGACAGCTATACACGACAACGCCAGAACCCGCAAGTACTCCAGCGTCAGACCCTAGAGCTGGATTGACCCGACACTATACCGAAGATATCCCAGACGTCAGCGTGCACGAGATTAGTGTGGCTCTCAAACAGCTCAAAAACAACAAGGGGCCGGGTGATGACGGAATTACGAGCGAGCATAGAGGTATGGTGGTGCTTTTCTTTATGAAAGGGGATAAAACCCTCTTAAAGAACTACAGATCCATCACACTTCTGAGCCACGTCTACAAGCTGTTTTCGAGGGTCATCACCAATCGTCTCGAGAGCAAACTAGACGACTTCCAGCCTCCCGAACAAGCCGGTTTCCGTAAAGGCTATAGTACCATAGAACACATACATACGCTGCAGCAGGTTATACAGAAGTCCGAGAAGTATAACCAGCCTCTATGCTTGGCGTTTGTGGACTATGAGAAAGCCTTCGATTCGATCGAAACCTGGGCGGTGCTACAGTCTCTCCAACGGTGCCGGATTGACTACCGATATATCGAAGTGCTGAAGTGTTTGTATGAAAACGCCACTATGTCAGTCCGCCTCCAGGACCAGAGTTCGAAACCTATTCAACTCCAGCGAGGGGTGAGACAGGGGGATGTCATATCCCCGAAACTGTTTACCACTGCGCTGGAGGATGTTTTCAAGCTTTTGGACTGGAATGGACTCGGCATCAACATCAACGGCGAGTACATCACTCACCTTCGATTCGCAGACAATATCATAGTTATGGCTGAGACCATGGAAGACCTAGGCACAATGCTCGATGGCCTCTGTAGAGTCTCCCAACAAGTAGGTCTTAAGATGAACATGGACAAGACGAAAATCATGTGGAACGTCCATGTTGTACCTGCTCCTATTCAGGTTGCGAACTCTACGCTCGAAGTTGTCGACAAGTATATCTACCTGGGACAAGTAGTCCAATTAGGTAGGTCCAACTTCGAGAAGGAGGTCAATCGTCAAATCCAACTAGGTTGGGCAGCGTTCGGGAAGCTACGACATATCTTCTCGTCCGATATCCCGCAGTGTCTCAAGACGAAAGTCTTTGACCAGTGTGTGTTGCCAGTGATGACTTACGGATCAGAGACGTGGTCGCTCACTATGGGCCTTATCAGAAGGCTCAAGGTCACTCAGAGGGCGATGGAGAGAGCTATGCTTGGAGTTTCCCTGCGAGGTCGAATCAGAAATGAGGAGATCCGCAGTAGAACCAAAGTCGCCAACATAGCTCTCCGGATGGCCAAGCTGAAGTGGCAGTGGGCAGGGCACATAGCTCTAAGAACCGATGGCCGTTGGGGCAGAAAGGTTCTGGAGTGGCGGCCACGTACCGGACGACGCAGCAGAGGTAGGCCCCCCGCAAGGTGGACCGACGATCTCGTCAAGATCGCGGGAGGCGGTTGGATGCGGGCGGCTCAAGACCGGTACATACATACATACATACATATCGTCAAATTCAATTCAATTCAAATTAAATTCAAAATCCTTTATTCATTTGGGTCACAATGTGACGCTTATGAACGTCAAAATAATAAATTTATAAAATAATTACTTATACTCAAATTTAAAACATTATTACTGTATGCTTCTACATTTACATTTACTGCCACGTTCGCAAAGCAATAGGTAGAACCATGAGAAAGAACGGGCAATAAAACTCACGGTCACTCTTTTTCATCGCCAGGTTTTGAATAATACACAATTTACATTTTGTAAGGTGCTGCAACTGTTACACCTTCTATATCACTTGTATATATTTACTGTACATCATAATACTCAAGCATAATACTTTTGGTTAGCCTTCTCAGAATAGACATGGTGAAACAGGAGCATCCACTTACATTATATATACCTAATAATGCAGGCAATCCGCGAAAGTGATCAGAACCATGATGGGAATGATGCAGTTAATTATTAAAATCTAATACCAGCCCGCAAGACCGTCATCGACCAGTCATCGCAAGTAGCACCCGTTCACGAGTATGACGCATGTGCCAGCCATCATCCCTCTCGCCATATTAGAGGGAAAGGGATGACCCGACACACGACGCCACCACAAGAAATGACATTTTAGTGAGCATGACGACAACGGTATACGAACCAGCAGTAAGAAACAATCTATTGGTATACTGACCATGACCGCCAATTACCTCCATTTTCCAGATCGTTATCATTAACATAAGTTAGTGGAACACGTGAAGGAATGCAAATGTAGAAAGAATTTTGTGAAGGTGACAAGTGAACAATGATATGATCAGAGATAAATAATGTTAAACTACATTCAACAAATCATACAAATATCCAAATCCTGCAAAAATCATGTGTTCACGAGGCACCTCCACACGCCGTCACGCCTTTTATCCCCGAAGGGGTAGGCAGAGGTGTATTTCTACACCCACTCTTCGCCAGATTTACTTAAGTCCCACGTAATAAGGGGCGAGCCTATTGCCGTACCGGGCACATTTCCAGACTCCGGGCTGCTACTGAGAATTTCGTGACAGAAAAACCCAATAACCCTGCCCGACCCAGGAATCGAACCCGGGACCTCCCGATCCCATGCGCACATTTATGCCGTGAGACCAACGAGGCAGTCGTATAGGGTTTGATGTCGAGTTTTTCGTCTCTACGCAAAGATGGTATTTGCATCGTGTTATCCCTTAGTCGCCTCTTACGACACCCACGGGAAGATAGGGGGTGGTGACACTTGTATTCTATGCCGTCAACCACACGGCACAAACTACAAAACCGACGCCAACCGGGCTCAACACAACGAGCTGCTTATTGACCGGTAGTCGATACCCTAAAGTATTTCCATTAGCAAAACACCACTTTGCAGCGTGTATAGAAAAAAATCTTTTCACATAATTTTCAATTCTCACGCCTTCCGTTTATGCAATGAAAGAATTCCCGCGCCCGTTTAATTGAATTTATTCGCTTTGACAGATATTGATCGTCGGCAGTCTCAATACCTTTCTGTTTTATTCCACAAATACTTAGAAGCAGTATAATAAATCACTGAAAGTGAAAGCTGCTTTTTAATACTTTGAAAGTCTATAAATCATATAATAAGTGAGGTGCCTGTGAACCATTCATATTTTTCAATATAAACCAACGTGGTATTTGACGAATTGTTATTAAATTTAATACGTACCGCTGAAAAACTGTTTTGATAAATACTTATCTTAAGTGGGACTCTACTTTCTAAGCATTTTACTTGCAATAAGTTGCTTACTTAAGTATGCTGTACATAGTTTCGAGTCAGTGAGTGTGTAATATTGTTTTTGATTTTTGAAGTGCTTATAGTTGTTACTATTGAAAACAAAACTGAAAGATAACTCTGAATTGCTTGAGTGATTTCTGAGTAATGTTTTGAAAACATTATTTCTATTCGACTAAGTATTGCTTTCTCAAGATTTTCAATATAGTATAAAGTTGCGACTTTAAACAAATGAGATTGAAATGTAAAATAAAGAGTGATTTTAACAAAGACTTGCCACTTTACTCAGTGCGTTAGATAATTTAGAGTGTATTGTTATTGAATTTACTGGCTAAATAACATCAGGATACCAAAAACCGATTCAGGACGCACATAGAAAATTGTAGCCTTCGCAAAAGTTGAACCTATCTAGACATACAGGAAACTCTTTCCCTGGCTTTATGTTCCTTTAACCACACTTTCAGCATGTACAATTACAATAATACGTTCATTACATTTTGTTACAATAATATAATAAGGATTCTGGTTTTCAGGGATCAGAATTCTACCATTACACAAAAAAACACATATAATAGGAATTATAAAAATTCCTTTCAAGTATCAGTATCCATACTCATGCGCTTAGTTTATAAGTAAGAGTGCCGAAAGCCCCATCCTCTTTTCCTGCTCCCTCATTTCGCTGCTCCTCCTATTTCCTTTTCCCATCCTCGCCATAGGCAGTGACTTGGTTACCACTTATCTACCATCAACTGGCTCATCAGTCTATTGGTACCAACCAAAAAAAAGAAGTACAATGTGGGTGTGTCCATCTGGTTCAATTCCAATGGTCAAGTTTAATGGTGATGGGTCCATCTGTTTCTAAAAAAAATCTGTTCCGTCTAGAAAGGTACAAAAATATATATTATAAATCACCAAAGGTAAAATATGCCTTGGTTACGAAACGTGACGTTCAATCAGTGCAAGAAATATTGATAATATTTTATTGGTGGTATCATTAAGAATATTGCGTTCTCACGTTGTTAAGGAGCAAGTAGACCGGCATTTCGTATTGGGTTCGCATAAACTTATATATTCTGTTCAGAATACAAGATTGTTCAAATTTTAAAGTGTTTGTACATTATAATAATACACAGAATGTCTGCACTAGAAATTAATTCTAAAACACGGTGCACTTTTCAAATATTTAATCAATGGACACAAAAATCACACTGATACAGAACATAATTTGTTATGTGATTTACAAAGTATTGCCTCGTGTGAGGATTGAACGCATAATAATTATATAGTCGGCCGAGTCTTAAGCTATGCGGCAGTTGCTTAAACCACTACACCATCCATACAGTAAATTTATGATTTATTACAACGTTAAAATATGCTAATGTAACAAATTTGTATAGACCTATGTACAATTTTATTTATATGTACAAAAATATACAGCATTTTAGGTCAAACATTCTTTCGTCGTTCAAAAATCAGGCAGGGTACTATCTAAATTTGACTTTACCGCAACATTAGTAAAAAACATTCCAAAGCGAACACGTCTGCTACAGAATTAAAATTTCGCAAATAACTGACCCAGAATAAAATTACGTACCCTTGCAAAGTCAGACGGCGGGTCAATGAATCAGCGGGTAACTGTCAGTGTGCATTCCCTTTAAATTTGTCCCCTTGTCAGAGCTGGCCGGAACCACTCAAAATAATTACAATCTTACAAAAATGTCACAAGCCCGACTCGTTAACAACAAAGTAGGACTGAATAAGTGATGAAGCAAGCCAATGATATTCATGATTGATGACTAGCAGTCTAACATTATGTACGACTGTGCTACGAGTACTTCTATACAAATAGAAAGTTTTGTGTCTGCTGTAATGTCGAGATGGCAGAGAGCTGCTTATTCGAATTTAATCACATTTTTTGTTTGCTGGTTTTATTCATTATAATCACAGAAACATTTCCAAACATATTTAAGGTTCTGACAAAAAATGTGGAGTTCATTAAGGGGAATGGCAATTTATGGCATCATTTACTAATTTAAAATTTCGGTAAATTAAAAAACAACAATATTCTAAGGTATAAAACGAAGTCAACGCCGAAATCGGGCATTTCAGCTAGTTAATAGATAATAGTCATGTGGTACACCCCGAAAGCTATCTCCGTGGGTTGCTTGCATAGTTCGCGGGTAACCTTTTTCGACGACGCGCTCGTCTATCACCATTTATCAGGTACAGTTCCACTCGAGCTAATACTGAAAAGTTTTCTAATAGAAACACTTTCGCTCGACCTGCATATGAAACTGAAGTTTTAAGAGAAGTGTTGCTCGCTATGTTTGCTCTTCAAGTTGATTTTTCACTTACTTTATACTTTAATACTGTTTTATTAACGCGATATAGATTTAGTTTTCTTATAAAAGGTATATTTATCACAAACTTTAAGGTAAAAAATTCAAGTAAAGGTTCTTAAACTTTGTGCTGTTGTAGCAATAATTATTTCAATAGAAATATTTTATGATATCGTGTAACTCTTACAGCCGCAGTATAAATAAAACTGTGAAAAATTAATACCGAAATGGTAACGTTTGTTTTGACGGCAGACGTCACGTGCATTTAACAGTTTGCATGCGCCCGATCTAGTATCTGGGTCCCAAGCGCGGCCTTATTCAAAGACAACACTGTACTCGAGTTCAACGTATTTTACAATACGATTTTCAGATAAAAGACGTACACTATGATATTTTTCTTTTTATTTCTAACAACTTACAAAGAATTTAATATCAGACACTCACTAATTAAAGACTCCATTTGCTTTTAATCATAAATTGTTTAATTCATGAGATTACCTTTGCCTTGTTAAAATTAAGTCGTGAAAATTGCTGCGGGTAAGCATTTCGTAATATCTTAACGAAGTTTAATTATGCTATAAGTTTGGCATAGGTGAGGTGTGCACGCTAAGTTAAGAAGTGGGAGCTGCCAAAGTTTAAGAGTTTGGTTCACTTTATTGTAACTGGCTGGCGGATGGCGGGTATCGCTGCCATATGTCACGTTCACAGCCCGCCAATTTGTCTGTCATTTGCCAAATCTGAACGGGCCTTGAATATGGGCCTCATGTCAGAAGACATGATCCATTATCGGATGCAAGCAGCCATCAAGATCATGGAACAATGGTGCAACCACCATGAACTGACGGTCAACCCAAATAAAACGGAGCTAGTACTTTTTACCAACAAAAGGAACACCCGTATGACCAGAAAACCAAAACTTTTTGGCACGGAGCTTAACTTATCAAGTGAAGTCAAGTACCTGGGCGTAACACTCGACCACAAGCTCAACTGGAATAAACACATCACCACTAAAACCACAAAAGCATGTACAATCTTCTGGCAGTGCAGAAGAATAATAGGCAAGAAATGGGGTCTAAAACCATTCATCTCCCTATGGATCTACACTGCCATAATACGCCCCATGCTCACATACGGTGCAGTAGTGTGGTGGCCACGCACTCAACTAAGCACAGTCAAGAGCAAACTGCAGAGCATACAACGCCTCGCCTGTCTGGCCACAACAGGCTGCATGAAAACAACTCCAACGGCGGCACTGGAGGTGCTTCTCGACTTGCGACCACTGCACCTCATCATCCAGCAAGAAGCAGGTGCCACTGCGATCCGGCTCGATAAGTTCGGGCAGAAGAGATGACCGTATAACCCACGCACGCCTGAAAAGGACGTTAACTAACAAGATCCCGATGCTAGATGCAACGTGTGATCTCATACCTAAAACCTTTGTCTTTGACAAAAAATACCGCATACAACTGCAAGAAGAGCACAAGGATAGTTCTGGTATACACGAAGTTAGAGTATACACAGACGGCTCAAAAACAAAGTATGGGACGGGTGCCGGAGTGTTCTCCCATGACTTGAATATCAATCTCTCAACATCACTTGGTAAACTCAACACCATCTTCCAAGCTGAATGCGTTGGGATAACAAGGGCGGCGACGGCGATCGCGGCCAGAAATGTGAGCAACCTGACAATACGCATCATCACAGACAGCGCCTCAGTACTACAAGCTCTCGAAGGCAACTGCTTTAATAGCAGCCTAATTATGGAGTGCCACCAAGAGCTGCAGAAAACTGCAGCGAGGAATCGGGTCACGCTCCAGTGGATACGAGGACACAGTGACTCCACGGGCAATGACGCAGCAGACCAACTGGCAAGGAAAGGATCGGACACAACAACTCTGGGACCCGAACCAATTGTTCCGATACCTTTCAACCAACTAAGAACATGGTTACGCGAGAGAAGCCTACAACAACACGAAAAAGACTGGGCAGAGTTAAAATGTATCCATCCACTGAAATGTAAACATTTTTTTGAATAAAGATTATTATTATTATTCTCTTTATTGAAACATTCTCTCATAAATTATATTTTACATTTTTATGTGCTTTAGAGAAAATAATATAAAAATATAAAATAAAATTACGGGGCTCACCGGTATCGGGTTCAGGGACCAAGTTACCGGTGGTTAGGGCTCCAGAGAGAGGAACCTCCTGACGATACGAGCCGTGGCCAGCAATACTGCCTTCTGTATAGAGGACTTAATCCAACCGTCTAACGCGAGCCTCTTGAGGTGGTGATCGAGGCTCTTGGCAATGAGACCATTAACTGACACGATTATCGGTACAATGATCGCCGAGTCCACATCCCACATGTCGACAATCTCGTGAGCCAAATCCAAATATTTTATTTGTTTATCTTTCTCGGCTTTCACGAGATTCTCGTCATGGGGAATGGTGACATCGATGATCATTGCAAGGCGCTTAGATCGATCTATCACTACTATATCTGGCTTGTTAGCCACAATAGTTCTATCAGTAATGATAGATCGATCCCAATACATGGTGGCACGACCATTTTCAAGAACTGGGTCGGGCACATACCTGTAGTACGGTATCTCAGAGTCTACAAGATTGTACTTTAAGGCAAGTTGCTGATGGATGATCCTAGCTACTTGGTTGTGTCTGTGCAAATATTCGCCGTTGGCAAGACGAGAACAACCAGATACTATAAGTCTGAGAGATTCACCAGGCTGGTGACATGCCCGACATATGTCAACCGTCCCATCCCTCAGGATATACTTCCGGTAGTTATTCGTCATGACAACCTCGTCCATAATCGCAAAGACAAAACCTTCTGTTTCGGCGAACAGATCGCCAAAACGTAGCCAGGACACAGAAGCTGGTAAGTCTACATCGGGTCCATGCAGGGCCCGATAAAAACGTCCATGCAGCTCTTTACCTTTCCATACCTCCTTGCGCTCCTCTACACCAAGTACGGCAGGTTTGCGCCAGTTCTCCTTAGCCAGACCCAACGGGGTAAGCCCGTTGTCCACAGTGACCACATCACGGTGGACACCCGCGTCAGTACTGAGAAAATATTCCCTGAGATTGCACACCTCGCGTTTATGGAGGGTCTTGGCACTTAAGAAGCCGCGACCCCCGCACTTCCGCGGGATGTACAATCTCATTAATGACGATCGCGGGTGATGCATCCGGTATGTAGTCAGTAGACAACGGACTTTTCTATCCAAGGCATCAAGTTCTGTTTGAGTCCATCTAAGTATGCCGAAGGAGTACATTAAGACTGGCATGGCCCAACCGTTACAGGCGCGCACCCTGTTACCGCCTGATAAAAAACTATTTAAGATTTTTCTCAGACGGCCAAAGAAGCGCTCCTGCAACGCCTGTTTCATGCCAGTCTCAGCAATACCTAGTGCCTGCGACATACCTAGATATTTGTAGGTTTCGGTTGCAGATAGAGATCTAAGTTGTGTGAAATCTGAAAGTTCTATACCATCAGATTCCACAACCCTGCCCTTCTTTACATGCAAGACCGCACATTTATCTACACTGAACTCCATCTTGATAGACTTACTAAAGTTTTCAGTTACCTTTATTAACTCTGTCAACTGGAGGTCAGTGGAGGCAAATAGTTTTAAGTCATCCATGATTACTATTATTATTATTATTATTATAAAAGAGTGTAAGCAATCTAAAGATGCCTTTCCCCAATTAGATAAATGACTCTCGCAAAAACTGTTGCACTCCAACAGGAAAACACTCAAGCATCTGACTGGCATAATAACCGGCCACTGTCCACTAAACAAGCAGCTCTACAACATCGGCGTCACGGACAGCCCAATATGTAGGGGCTGCATGGGGACCGAAGAAACACCCGCTCATGTGATCCTACATTGTACCAGCGTGAGCGACCAACGGACGAAGTTCCTGAACAACCCCAGAACCATGAGCGAAGCCATACGCAATACTGGTCAACTCGTGGCCTTCTGGAAGGAGCTTGCATGGTATGAGTAGCAGGCGACAACCGTGTCACTGCTAACGCACAATGGCCCAATTAAGTGGCTAAGTGCGGAAAACACCTGTCCAACTAACTAACTAACTATGGGCCGAGTGTCTATGTATTCAGTGTTACCACATGCCGACTATAATTTCACATACATTAGACTACACCTCATGTCTATAGCTAATTTTAAGGAACAAAATTATATGTTCTTTTTGCGAAGGAGATGTAAATTGACTGATTTGTATTCACATGTCGGTGTCACAGGAAATTGTGTTTTTTTAATGAAATAATAAAGTATCAAGATCAAGTCACGTTTACTTTACCTATAAAATCAAAACATTTTTCAAGAGAAATAGAGTTCAATTCTACTAAAAAAACGTCGTACAGCTATCTTAGATTTCAGCACTGTGTATTTGAAACCTTTTTCTTTACTTCAAACCACAGATTCTCTGTTGGGTTTAGATTTGGGCTGTTAGCTGGCCAGTCTAAGACAGAAACTGATTGCGCTGTAAGAAATTCCTTTACGGTGCGTGCAGTGTACTTTGGATCATTGTCGTGTTGGAATGTCCAAATAACCGGTAGAACGTCTTCAGCATAAGGTAACATTGTTTCTTCCGGTATATTTTTGTATTGGAATTGATTCATGTTACCTTCTATCAACTTTGCAGGTCCAACACCATGTCCAGAAAAGCACCCCCAGATTTACACATTTTCACCACAGTGCACCCTAAGTACACGAAAGTTACATTAAGTAACTTTCGTGTACTTAGGGTCGAATGCTGTATTCGGGGGACGTGGTACATATCGTTTTCCATTAGAACATACTCTGTTTATTTCCGTCTCATCAGAAAAAAGTACATTTTTCCATTGCCGCACAGTCCAGTTTTCATACTTTCTCGCAAATGCAAGCCGGGCTTGCCTGTGGAAAATGTTCAACATGGGTACCTTCCTTGCTATCCTTCCGTGCAATTTTTCTTTTACGTAACGTCTTCGAATAGTGCGTGCTGAGATTGCTGAAGGGTTATTTTCACCAAAGTATTCTTTTCTCAGCTCATTTGACCCTTTAAAAGGATTTTGTTTTGCCATACGAACGATGTTTCGGTCATCTCGAGGAGTTGTTTTTCTCTGTCAAGGTACACGTGGAACATTCAAAGTAGTTTGATACGTAGCAAAATGCTTTACAGCGTGGAAAACCATCGTTTTTGAACATTGTAGATGTTCGGCTATCTTTTTATGAGACCAATTTTGCCAGCGACGTTTTATTATACTTCCCTTGTAGATTTATCACAACTTTTATTTTTTCCCATTGTATTTTTTATAAGAAGTAATCCCTTTAAATCTTTTACGGCACTAAATGGCGCCAAAATTACACAAACAGTAACCTACAACTGCAAATCGACTGAGTGTAGTCTTTTTAAATTAAAAAAAAATTATAAATTATAAAGCGTTCTTAATTACATGACCAGCCACTAAATATGAATACTATGGTTAGAAGTTGTGTACAAAAGTTTGCTTATTTATTTTTAGCTAATCATGTGTATCAATAAATTCAGTGGTTTTGTGGAAAAAATTTATGATACCGAGAGAAATAAAAAAATTGCATGGAATTAGTTATACGTCTTAGTTTGAAAAAATCTTCCCATTATATCAGCGTTCTTAATTATATGACCATCACTGTATATATATATATATATATATATATATATATATATATATATATATATATATATATATATATATATATATATAGGTATATATATAGATATCCCCTTCACAATGTTGATCAAGCGTCCCATATAAGTAGTTTTTGTTTGATCTGTTTTCGATCCGGCCATGATTTGTTGATCCATTGCGAGCACCCAATTATCATGTGGTTCCCTTCGGATCAACTAACGCCAACTTTGTTGCTAATAATAATTACGCAATTTTTATACAAATCCACACTTAAGGTATTTTACATTTACTTGATCCGATTCAAATGGACCAATCGCAGCGCAGTATTCTTCATGGATCATGGAGGGCAGTCATTGGTCACTTTTATGTATTACTATTCTGTATTTCTTATCAATTCTCGTAATTTGCGGAATTTCTTACATAAATTTGGTTTCTATGTCCATTTTTCCAGCAGTTTTTTTTTTACTTCGGAGTTTTTGGTTAAATATTTGTAGTAGGTAGGTACATTACCTACCAGAGGGGCCCGTGACAAAGTGGCGACCACTCGAATCTTTCAATAATTCGCGAGGTAAAACGCGTTCGTCACCGTCAGGTTTATAGATGGGTCATCACCATCATCCTCCGAGCGTTATCCCGGTTGCATCCAGATAAAAAAAATTGCACGTCATAAGTTCTATTGAATAATATAGATATCCTTATATTATGCATAATCGCACAAAAATATGGCTTATGGTGCTGATAAGTACACCTCATCATTCACTTGTAACAGAACAGCAAGCATTTGCCGTAATTTATTTCGACGAACTGCACGACGAACAAGGATGAACATTGCTACGTACATTTTCACGATCTTTCCAGTGAACACTCAGCAAAAACGTCAAAGCACATTTACTATCAATTCGCTAGAATGCTCGCCAGAACGTTCGTAAGAATGCTCGCTAAAACACACTCGTTTGCTTTTCTGTTTTGTAACATTCGCATGTATGCTCATAACAGGTGAATGTTCAAATGTATCAGTACCAGTAGATAAGAATCGAATCCACAACCTCAGAATCACCAACCCCTAAAAGAACAAAACCCTTTGCCTATTTTGCATAAATATTTCCGCTTTTGATGTGGATAAGTACACAATTTTCCTTCCACATTGGTCAACTGAAAGTGAACAAAATTGCTTACAAATATTTCCCATTACCTAAAAAGGGAGTTTTATATCCCAATCTTCGTTATTAGCGAGTGACAAGTTATTTTTGTGAGGTGCGCACATACGTAATAAAGGGGCGGCGGACGCGACGGCTTGACAGACATAAGAGAATTGATAAGGGTACATTACCCAACGGACAAGCTAAGCCACGTTCTTTTTTAGCTAAATTAGTTAAGCGTTATATAGCCTCATATGGGTAAGTCAAAACGGGTCGGGTGTCGAAGACGCGATGGGTTGCTGAAGGTTGTTCCTTATCTGACTAATCTAGGGCTTAGCGCGTTTCTTTGTTCGGTTACCCTTTGATACAGATACGCTTATTTACGCAAATGTTAAAGATATAATTGAGTATAATATATTCCAGCATGTGCCTGTGTATATTTTGTTTAATATTTAACAGTGTTTTTCTACGATAATCACAGCGACGTCATTTAGTTTCATAGTAGGAGAGCTAGCATCAATTTTCGATAGTCGGCAGCCAGGTCTGCAGTTCCGTGTTGGGGGTATACCTAATAGGAGAGGTATGAGGCAGGTATTCAGCTTGCCTCAAATACGAACCCAAATTGATGCCAGCTCTCGGACTATCATTTCACAGTACGAGTCACGAGTGGCAAATTGCGAATTGTTAGTGTGTTTATTATTATTGTTGGTGTTTCAATTGTTATTTTTTTTCTTTTGTCAAAAAAACATACTGTGTGAATATAAATTTGTTTACTCATCCTGCCAAATGGCATTTAAAACAGTACAATAATAAAATTGAGGTCCGGAATGTAGTCAATTATAACAGCTGCGCGTTATATTAGTACATTTAGCTATGAATAAGCGTATCTGAAACTTGAGGTAGACGGTTGGATAGTAGATGTATGTAAGCAGATTTGTTTGAAAATCTCGATTGCTTTTCGAAGCACCATGCATATTTGAGTATTGAACGGAACATCGCCTGTGCCTCAATAACTTTTTCGCTTCTCAAGGGGTATACTCGTGAAGGATCCTGTTCATCGATGGATACCGAGACTTCCGACAATGTCTTGAATGTCACATAGGAGCATTGTTTGTGTACCCAACCTTTGTACCGGTTTTTGTTTTGACAACTGGATAGTATTTATTTAGGGATAGGTTTTTGGTTCATTTATGTAATCTTTCACACGCATTAAAAAGTTTGAAATGTATAGTTTCTCAGAATGTTACACCAATAAAAAATATTTTGTGTGATTCTTTCAGTTTTCATTATAATTAAAATAAATCGTTTCAGGCTTATACCTGTTGCGTCATCTCTATCATAAACTTTCCAAGATAATTTCAGAACTTTTATTATAAATTGTTAAAGTAAATTTGTTATTTTTTAATTACTTTAATTTCATGCCTCGAAGTTTGCCACTAATGTTGTCGCAATGACGCACTAATTTATACTTCAGGCAAGTACCTACTAGAATATAAAATATACGAACTGGCGATTTAGATTCAAATTGTTATTAAAATGCATAATATTTATAATGCATAGTAAAGCCAAAGTAACAGGAAAGTCGGCATATTTAAATAAAATATCGCCGATGACATTGATTGAAAATTCCGAAATTGGTCTAGCGATTAATTTATCAATACTTTTTATGTTGGCTAAGCATCCTTTAAGCGGAGAAAGATAACCCCACAAGTAAACTTAATGACTTTCTTCACGCTGATTGGCCGTGAGAAAATTACAAACGAGCGTTGATTTCAACAAAGTTTACAAATTGTTTTCTTATTCAACGTAAGGTAATAACGTTGGGGACACACCGTCATAAATCCCGACAAGCGAGATATAAAACATTCAGCGTCGTGTGCACTACACCACTATCGATCTCTTTTGTAATTATTTTACTCTACATATTTTACAGTTTTTGGATGTTCGCTATCGCACTCCGATTACAATATTTGATTTTACATATGTATTTTGCTTTTTTGTTCCATGTGCATAAATTGAGTCAATAATATTTTGAGAGGCATTGCGGCGTGTTGGCGTGGCTTCGGTGAATTTATTGATTTGCTCATCGTTAATGTGCCTTCGATGAAGTCATCATCATCATTATCATCAGCCTGCAAGAGTCCACTGCTGGATATAGGCCTCTCCAATGGCACGCCACTGAGCCCGATTTTCGGCTTTTCGTGTCCAGCCACTGCCAGCCACTTTGGGCGGTTTCTGATTAGCGTTTTATACGCGCGTATAAGCTCGTTTTTGGGAGCATATGTAGGCGCGTAAAGGCGCGCCGTTTGGCACACGCGCAACTTGTACGAGCGTTGACGCGACGAGTCGTCAGAATCCATGTTGACACTGACAAGATGTCACTACTGTTTCGAGCTAACGGGCCATAATATGCCCGTGTACGCGAGTCCGGTTTTTTGAAGCGCGTAATGTAGCGCGCGTGTAAACGCGCAGATAAATACGCTAATCTGAAACCGCCCTTTGCGTATATCGTCACTCCACCTAGCCGGAAGACGTCCTACACTACGCCAAGGCGCGGTTATCGGTTATTCGACATATGTGGCCGGCCCACTGCCACTTCAGCTTGCTAATTATTTGAGCTATGTCGATTACTTTGGTTGTCTGTCGGATCACTTCATTACGAATTCGATCCTCCAGAGAATCTCCGAGCATAGCCCTCTCCATAGCTCGCTGAGCGACCTTAAATTGGTGTACCAGTCGCACCGTCAGTGTCCACGTCTCGGTTGCTTAAGTCATAACGGTTAGGACGCACTCGTTGAAGACCTATGTCTTAAGGCTTTGCGGTAGGGGTGACGAAAAGACTTGACTGAGTTTCCTATATGCTGCCCAGCCCAGCCGTATTCTTCTGCCAGCCTCCTTCTCGAAGTTGTTTCTACCCAACTGCAAGCTTTGCCCAAGGTAGACGTACTCCTGAACAACTTCGAGAGGGACCGCATTTAGGGCAATCGGTTCCGGAGAGACATGTTCATTGAACATTATCTTGGTTTTTTCCAAGTTCATCCGGAGACCGATGCGAGCAGAAGAATCGGTTAGGCTACTCAGCATATACTGCAAGTCCTGCACGGTTTCAGTCCCGATGACGACATCGTCTGCAAATCTCAGGTGTGAGAGGTACTCGCCGTTTATGTTAATACCGCGTCCTTTCCAGTGCAGCGTCTTGAACATAGCCTCCATTGCATTTGTGCACAATTTGGGGGAGATAACATCCCCTTGTCTGACACCTCGATGCAAGTGGATATGTTCAGACTGCTGGTTCTGTACTTGAACGGTCATAGTCGCGGCGTCATACAGACCTCTCAGCACTTGGACATATCGCCAATCGACTTGGCACCGTTGCAAGGACTCCAGAACAGACCAGGTTTCAATGGAGTCAAAGGCCTTCTCATAGTCCACAAACGCTAGACACAGAGGCTGATTATACTCCTCTGTCTTCTGTATAATCTGCCGCACTGTGTGGATGTGGTCTATGGTGCTGTATCCTCCTCGAAAACCGGCCTATTCGGGTGACTGAAACTCGTCAAGTCTATACGTGAGACTGTTCGTAATTACCCTTGAGAACAGCTTATAGACGTGGCTCAAGAGCAAGATAGGTAGATAGTTTTTAAAAAAGTTTTGTCTCCTTTTTTGAAGAACAGAACGACAACGACTTCGATGAAGTACCTAGCAATTATTTCTAATTCAATGGATATTACAAATAGGGTAGCTTGTATAATTTGAGTTGAGTGAGTTGAGCTCTATTTGACACAACTCTCTAAATTGTGAAAGTCATCTGGAACGCCAAAACGAGATTGATTTCTAATTTCTAATCAGTTAACTCGTTTATATTTTTTCGTGATTCACGGGACATTGTTTTTCACATTAAGATTCAGAATATTGACGTAAATGCATTGAGCAATCTCATTGTCAACATGTCGATACTCTCTAAAAACAAAAAATTATAAGATAATACTTTGGCCTATGAAGGCATACTTCCATTATAAAATTACTGCGAAAGTAAACTTAGAATTTAATCTATTTAAATATTATTTTGTATAAAACTGTGGCTGTTGTGAGTTCTATGTAAGTTAATGTAAGCATGGCAAGTTATTTGGCAAATAGATAAGATTTTGTTGAAACGAGAAAATGTTTAATTACTCTACAATACTCTACATGTCTCAAGAAGACATAGAAGAAAAAATGTAACATAAATCTACATTGTTTTATAATGTTTCTTTTGTAAAGATAACGTGTTCGGTGAGCTGTAGTGTCACTAATCTTTGATATTTTATTACACGACCGACTTTAGCTAGATTGTTTGTCACTGTTTTTTTACTTTCATTGGCCTGCCAAAATGAATGAATATGTGTATAAAACCAAGATCTCGAATGGACTGATAAAGAATTTTTCCAAAGTTGACAGAAAGGCGGTTACGAACCATTGAAATACGTCGAACTTGAAATGATTGGATCTTTGAATTAAAGCTGCTTCATCATGAAAATTAATGATTGTACCTCCATCTAATAAAGTTCTTTGAATATTATATTTCGTTAATGCATCTGTTGCTGATTGCTCTGTTTTGTGGCAAAAATTACTTTTTATATGATGCTGAGTATACAAATATTATCCTATTATTTTTATGGTACTTTTTAGAGTCAACTGGGCTTGCTTGCTGGCAAGTTGAATAGTCTTAGTCCTATCAATCACGGCAAAAATGCTTATTTTTTGCGTTTCCTGGGATCCTGCCGTTTTGCCAAAAAGATTTTGCCAAAATTTCATTACCCAAACAAATTTTAGCAATCTTTTTTTATACCATTGCAACATTTCGAATGATTTTAGTACGCATATTTTCATTTAGTAAAATTTTTACTTACCAAAATATTACTAAGTAGGTATAATGTCCTTATGGCATTTGGTCTTTAATCAAATGATTTATTACAGCAAACAATCTTCAGACAATAAACGTTTGGTGATATTAGTTTATTTATGGAAGTAGTTAGAGTAGGTTAATTATTAAAAACATGGTCAGGTTAGGTTAGGTTAGAACTGTGACCTCCTATGCACGAGCCGAGCGAGCGGTGCCCCGGTAGCGGCCGGCGAGTGCCAGAAACGACTTGCATTAATAGAAAAAAGAAGTTGTTTTTAGTATGTTACCCGGAACTAATCTAGGTAATTAGATTAGGATAATTATTGATTTTGCGTAAAAACTGTTATTCCAACTGAAATATTTGACTAAATAAAAAATGTCAAATGGATTAGTTGGTAAACAAGTTATAGTTTAAACGTTTATTTCCCAAACATTAGGTTTGCGTTACAATTTTTTGTGAATAGATTTTGTGCTAAGTAATAATTTGGCAAATGAAATTATGCGAAACATTTTTTGGGAAGTGAAAATTTGTCAAATTCCTTTCGGTCAAACAAGGGAGACCCCCCAATTTATTTGGGGTCGGCGCAGTATGTCCTTCGCTTTCATACTTCTCTGTCACCACTGTCACCAGTCAACCAATCGTTTACCCCTTTCTCTTCCATATCCATCCACACACAGTCCATCTATCTTTTCCTTGGCCGTCCTCTCCCTTTTCGTCCTTCTACATGCATATTCATCACTGTTTTACCTACATATATCTCATCTCTCCGCATAACATGTCCATACCAAGCCAATCGACTCTCTTTTACCTTTTCATGTATGGGCGCCACTTTCATACTACCTCTAACGTAATCATTCCTAATTCTGTCCATTCTTGTCACTCCACACATCCATCGTAACATTCTCATCTCTGCCACATGCAATCGTTTCTCATCCATCTTCTTTGTAGCCCAAAACGCAGCTCCATACAGTACGAGAGGCCTTATAACCGACTTATACATGGGGCCCTTTAATTTCACGGGCATTTTGTGGTCGCATATTGTACCTGAGACCTGTCGCCATTTCATCTATCCTGCGTTGATTCTTTGCCTAACATCCCGATCAATTTCGCCGTCATCTTGCAGGAGTGACCTTAGGTAGCGGAAATCGGAGCATACTGGTAGAGGTGTACCACCGAGTATAACTGTTATAGGACTGGAGAGACCGCCAATGTCACAGAACATGTACTCCGTTTTGGTTCTGCTTATACTCAGGCCTACATTCTCCAATCTCTGCCGCCACTCCTCCAGCTTGCAATAATTGTATTCTGTTAGCATACAAAAGATTCGTATTCTAACAGAATACAATTGTTTCCAATATATTACCAATTACCAATATAATTATCCAAATTGATTTTGAATTAAAACTGCTTGATGAGTAATAAGAATCATTAGCTAAATAACCATCGCACTAAACAATCAGAAAAATCTTTTGTTTGCAATATGTCTTTGTAACTAAGATATGGTTAACTTTGTTTGAACTGTTGAGTAGGTAGGTAACTTCTAGTGACCTTTGTGTTTATACGTAAGCCCTATATACAAAAACATTAACCAAGATATGGTTTGTGTACTTAAATGTAAAACTGAAACAGTACAAACAATTAATGGACTATTTGGCAGTCTACGTTGTTGATAATGGACATCGCATTTCGTGAGTGACATCAAAATATTAACGTCTGAAATACATGTTAAAAGTATTTTGTTAAAATGAAACAAACAGCTCATACTCGTATGTGTTGCTCTGTAAAATAGGGTTTATTGTTTTAACAAAATAACAAATCATTCATACATGATAAACACAATATTAATAAGGTACTAACCTGTAAAATAGGAAACAACATTTAAAGCTATTTGCTTATAACGTTTTATGTACAACAAAGTTATTATAATAAAATATTTGTTTTAAAGATCCTCCATTAATATAATCCAACAAATCCAGAGTGCACAGCAATTATGTAGACCAACCATAATGAATAGCGCTGTCACTACAGCCAAAAAGGTTAGCGTTAGGGAATTATATTAAATAAATTGAATGAAGAGTGAGCTTCATTTACATCTCCATCTCCCCTCTTTTTAGAGAATCAAATCAAAAGAGAATCAAAAATCTTCGGAGACTGGAATAAGCTTAGTAATGTGAAACAAGTTTGATTCAAGTTTTTTGTATCCTGTATTAATCCTATAAATCGAGTTAGATATTTTTTCTACGATTTTATAAGGACCAATTTTTAATTCATCAAGTTTTTTCCTATTTAGCTGATTCCCATTTTCCACATAAACTGAATCTCCTACTTTAAATTGAATAAATTTTCTGTTTTTGTCAAATTGTTTTTTATTATAATTGTGTGATTTTAAAGTTCGTTCCAAGGCTATTCTCCTATCTTCTAATAAATCATTTTGTGTTAAATATTTTTTTAACTCGTCAGGTATGATATTATTTATTTTTCCTTCCATTAAATAAGTAGGAGAAAATCCTGTGACTGAATGTTCAGTTTCATTATATCTATTGGTACATTCATGAGCAATAGTTGTCCATGCTAGTTTATTATTATTTTCATTAATTTTACATCTTATTTTATTAACTAATGTCTGATTTAATCGTTCGTTTAAGCCATTTGAAAATGGTGCATTAACCGCGGTGAATATAATAATAGGTATGTTCTCTGTTTTTAAAAAACTTTTGAATTCCTTTGAATTTATGCCCGGGTACTGATCAGATAGAATCATTCCAATGTTATTTTCTGGAATAACTTTTTTTATAAGTTTTATGAAATCATTTGCATTTTGGGTTTTTGATGTTAAAATATAAGCATACCTGGTGAAATGGTCTACCAATAAATGCAGATATGTTTTTGTTGAACGAGAGCCACCAAATCCACCAATGGTGTCTATAGAGACTATTTCGAAAGGGTAAGTAGCCGGACCCAGATGAGACATCAAACCGTATTTCAATTTTGTTCTAGATTTATTTTTTATGCATATTTGACAAGTATCACAGATTCTTTTTACATTATGTAATAAATTGTTTGCTGTATAGAATGATTTGATTTTATTTTCTGTTTGTTTTATTCCTATATGGCAATATTTATAGTGAATATTTTTTATTAATTCTATACTTAACTCCTCAGTAAGTACGATTTTTCCCTTTTTTCCTACTTTTTTGAAATATATATTATCTTTAAGTAATAGTTTATTTTTATTCAGTTTTATGTCTTTATTTTTTCTTGATCATTTACAATGTCTTCCAATTTAATAAAATTTACTATTTTTAATATCTCTTCCTGACCTACATGTGATTCTAATACCGGATTTCTACTTAAACTGTCTGCCTCTAAATTGTCTTTTCCTGGTGAATATATAACCTTAAAATTAAATTGTGATAAGTAATATGTGAGGTCACCTAGTTCCTCGTCTGTTCTTGCTTTAATATTTAGTTTTTCTAGTGGTTTATGATCTGAAAATACTTTAAATTCTTTTCCTATGAGCCAATGTTGGCAATATTTTACCGCCTCTTTTATTGCTAAACATTCCAAATAAATAGCCTTTTTTCGTTTTTGACTCTCATTTAATTTTCTTGAAAAATATGCACATGGCTTTTCTTCTCCATTTTCTTGTGGTTGTTTCAAAATGGCACCTATACCTTGTATACTCGCGTCTGTATAAATATGTATCGGTAGATCCGGATCAAAAATTTCTAATATAGGTTGTGAACAAAGCATTTTCTTGATTTTATCAAAAGATTCTTGACATTTTTCTGACCAATTAAATGTCTGATCTTTTTTTAACAAATTGTGTAAAGGATCTAATATGATTGACACATTTGGTATATATTTACCATAAAAATTAATTTTACCTAAAAACTGTCGAATGTTTTTTTTCGTTTTTGGGACAGGAAAATCTTTTATAGCAATTAAATTATCTTTTAGTGGAGTAACTGTATTATTTCTTATTATATGACCTAAATATTTTACGGAATCCTGTGCAAAATTACATTTAGAGAATTTTAATCTAAATCCCTCCTTTGATATTGCTTCTAATAACAATGATAAGTGTTTAATATGTTCAGTAAATGTCTGCGAAAATACTAAAATGTCATCAATGTAATTTACTGTAAATTTTGATAATTTGTGTTTCCTAATAATGCTAGATAATATTCTTTGAAAAATTGCAGGTGAAGTTTTTAAACCAAATGGTAAACAAGTCCATTGAAAATGATTTTCTTGAGTAACAAATGCTGTCTTCTTCCTATCTTCAATCTTTAAAGGAATAGACCAAAATGCAGAATTAATGTCTAATGTTGAGAAAAAAATATTTTTTTTGGTTTTTACCATTAAATCCTCTATAAGCGGGAATGGTTGCGACTGTGGAACTACTATTTTATTTAGATCACGAAAATCTATGCATAATCTAGATTTCTTTCCTTCTTCTTTTTTATAAGCTAATGTTATAGGAGCTGCAAAAGGACTATAAGAATCCTCAATTAATTTTTTTTCTAATAATTTTGAAATTTGTTGTTCTATTTCTTTTTTATCTTCAAAATTGCATCTATAAGGTCGCTTGCTACAATACGTATCTACTAATAAATCTATATGAGCTTCGTAGCCTTTCACCGAACCTACATCATATTTATCTTTAGCAAATAGTGATTTGTAGTTGCTTATCAATTCATCTATTTTTGCTTGTTGATGAGCATCTAAATGATTTATTGTAATGTTGAAATTCGTAACGTCTATGTGTTCATTAAAGTTTATCTTATACTTATCATTAAAATCAAACTTATTTTTCATGGTTATTTCCCTATCATTATTTTTATCAGTCAAACATTGTTTGAGTTGATTTTTTTTACCTGTAAAGCCAGGAATATTTTCATTATTATTTTTCATGTTTAGGTTTGTGTGATTGTTAAATTATCATTATGAATCAATTGGAAAGATTTTATACAATCCTATCCGATTAAGAAATCATAATCAAAATTCTGTTCGTCTATGACAAAAACATTCACATCTTTTTCTATTTCAAAATTTTTTATCTTTAGGGTTACTATGCCTATAGACTATTTTACACCATTAATCGTTTTTAAATTTGCTTGACTATTGTTATCGTTGCTTGGGTCTTTTTTTAAGGATAATAGTCTAGAATGAATTAAACTAACATTTGATCCTGAATCATAAACCCCCAATGTTTCCCTTGAATCATTTATTATTAACTTAATTTTGATTAATGGTGGAATTATTAGTTTTTTGGATCTATTTCATTTAAACTCATTTCTAATTCAGAGTTATTAACACTTCTAATTTGCTCCTTCTTAAAGTGTGCGCTATCCTTATTTTTGAACCAACATGCGGATTCTGGATGATACCGGGTTCCTTTCTTTTCTTTTTCACAAATTCTGCATGGTGTGTATTTTAGGTTATTTTCTTTAATCCTAATTTCCGAATCTATTCCCCTTTTTTCACTATTCTTATTATTCATTAAATGTTCTAAGCCCCGAATACTACTAAACAAATCCTCAGTCTCTTTTAATTTATTTCTATCAATTTCATCTGCTATAAAATTGGGTAGCCCAGTTACAACTAAATCAATTATAGTAGGTTTATCCATTAATCGGTTTATTTCTAATAAGAGCCTCTCTTTCTTTAGAGCATATTCCAGTAATGAGCCCTGCCTGTATTTAAATTCAATTGCATACCTTATTGGTGTCCAGCCCTTGTTCACATAGGTTTCACAAAAGTTTTTTTTCCACATACACCATTCAGAATTGATTGTATATTTTATAAGCATTGAATTGTACCAATCCTGACAAGAGTAATCTAAAAATAACCGAAATATCTGAATCTTTTGGATATCTTCTTCTACACCTAAACGCGTACATTCCGATTCAAAGATACTCATCCACTGTGATACACTTGATGTTTTCTTTGTAAAATTTTCTATGACAAACTTCTCAGACAATTTCTTCAAATTAGACTGGTTAGATTCCTTTTTCATGTCAGCAAAATTTTCCAGAATTCTCGTAAGAGCCTGTGACGTGTCATCATTAAACGTTTGTTGCTGTACTTTAGGTGCAATCTCCTCCAGTAGATATTCTTTGAACTGCATATTCCCGTCTTCATCCATATAAGTTTTATGCAATTCTGGTGTTAGTGATATCCATACTTGTCTTTTTTCATGTCTTCTTTGTAATGTAGCTTTTACTTTTTGAAAAGCTTGAGTCTTTATTAATGCATCATGCAGTTTCACTGGTTGTAATCGTTCCGGAAAGCAGAAAATATTTTTATCGGCATCCATAAGTGATGTTACGCAAACCACGTTCGTCTTCGGGTCTTCACTTTGTTTAACAATAAATTCGAATTTCAGTTTTTTCATCTTTAATAGCGTTAATAATGTTGTTTTGTAATAAGTATTTTGTTAAAATGAAACAAACAGCTCATATGTGTTGCTCTGTAAAATAGGGTTTATTGTTTTAACAAAATAACAAATCATTCATACATGATAAACACAATATTAATAAGGTACTAACCTGTAAAATAGGAAACAACATTTAAAGCTATTTACTTATAACGTTTTATGTACAACAAAGTTATTATAATAAAATATTTGTTTTAAAGATCCTCCATTAATATAATCTAACAAATCCAGAGTGCACAGCAATTATGTAGACCAACCATAATGAATAGCGCTGTCACTACAGCCAAAAAGGTTAGCGTTAGAGAATTATATTAAATAAATTGAATGAAGAGTGAGCTTCATTTACATACATAATATTCAAATTAAAATTACTATTTTAATTTTATTACTGAAACTTTATCAGCTACTCATACGTTACTTTTGTTCTAGATGTGACTCTAACATAGAACATTTACGGAATAAATGACTTATTTAGGTACTACTCAACTATGACAAATATAATTATTTTATTACTTTTGCAACATTGTAAGAGCTTTAAAATGTAAATTTTGGAAACGGAAATATTGAATTGTTATAAAATATTATTTTAAAAGTCGATGAGTAAAGCAGGCGCATGGGCAGGTGGAGTTCAGATGGAAATCCTTCCATGGAAAGGCTAATATTCTGACAAATCGGGTTTGACTTGAAAGCAGATCTCGGGCTTTAAAGCCATACACTTGGGTGCAATCAGGATAACGCTACGATGAGGATGGACGAAGAACATTATATAAGACATATTCTTGTGAAATGCTAGGACGACGAAATACGTAGATATCTATTATATAAAAATTAATCGCTGAATGTGTTGTCTAAGTGCAAATTTCGGTAGCAGCTGAACCGATTTCGCTAATTCTTTTTTTACAATATTCCTTGAAGTCGAGGATGGTTCTTACGGAGAGAAAAAAAAAGAATCAGTTGTTAGGCGGTACGTAGTTCGCCGGTTCAGTTAGTATACTATAAATAAGGACATACATACATTCGAATTGTAGCAGGTACTTATCCATCAGTACAACTGCCGTGAATAAAAGTTTATTTCAATCTTATATGACCAGAACACCCTTATATACTATTTATTTTGTTATTAGTCTATTGTATATATTGGTAAATTTTATTAAAAAGGAAACATATTTTAAACACTTTTACCAACTTACTTCGAAAGATTCAATAACAAGACTCAAGAACTTTTAAAAGACAAACATTAGACTAAGCTAGACTTTATTCAACATTCATTACAGCCCACATCGAAAAATAAAATTGAATACTTGACTCCAATGACCGCTCTATACAGGGTGTCACTAGACCCTTAACGAAAACTGAAATCCCAGGTTGTACCAATCATTACGAACATTTTTTACTTCGGCACCATACCGGGGAAATTACTGGTTCAGGAGATATTGAGGCTCAAAGTTAGTATGGAATTTTTCTAATTAGGTACAAAATCGATGCATTTACCCCGCCAATATGTTCTTTAGATACCATATGACCCCATGGATAAGTAGGTATTTTGAGCATTGCACGCGGGCTTTTAATTGCGGTTTAAAAAAAATGTGAAAACTGAAAAAAAAATCGTTTCCCAGGTACTATTTTTAGTTAGTATGATTTGGCATGATGTCCACAACGAGTAGCCTTCGGCTTGGTGATGGGTCTTGTGACATCCTGTATATGAAAGAAACGTGTCGTGAAAACGGTCATTTCTAAATTCATTTTGGAGAAAATATATGTCTTAGCGTAAAAGCAATAATATTTCTACATATTCGATTACAATAATAATTCAAGATTCTTGCCCAAGCCGAATGGACGTCGAGCGAGTCGCAAAATTATATTAATATATCGATATTACGTTGATGTTCGCTTTTTTACAAAATATTATAGACAGTTAGACATGAATTCAGTATCAAAAATCGTGTAGTGTCCAACCGCGCATGGGTCGGTGTTCATATTCGCGACAAGGCTGACTCAGCATGATCCCATCGTGTGAAAGGCTGCCTCGGACGAGTCACGTACAGGCCGCTTCAATTTATCAGTTATCAGCTATCAGCCAATGTGTGGTCCCTGTGTAGGTTTCGCGAGAATTTTACATAGTTACACACTGTATATGGAACACATGGGGCCCAGTGACACTTCATAAAATATGCGTCGGTACGCCAGCCCACATGGATACGAACGATACAAATGTATTGGAGGTTTATGAATAAACTAGTCGACGCCAGCGGCTTCGCACCCACATATTTTCGAATATCCCGTTTTGCCCGATCCCGTGGGAATTTCAGGAAATCCCATCTTAGTGCACCCCTACGGTCCCCAAGGAACATACATGCCAAATTTCAGCTTCCTGCGCCGCGTAGTTTCGGCTGTAGCGTGTCTGTCAGTCAGTCAGTAACGCAAGGATTTTATATATTAAGATAGGGTAATGCGTATAAATAACTTACGATGTTATTTTACCCGGGTGTAATTAATCAAATGTCATAGTAACCGGCGTGATTACTGGTTATATGCCATTAATTACTGAAATATAATATCGTGTGCGTACATTTTGATCAAATGAATTTGGTTGCGAGGCAGTTGAGTAACAATATTCATCGGCTGTTGTCAAAGCCATGTATAAAATTAAACTGAGATTAATTCGTCCTAAATGCGAAGTGCAAATAACGATCTAGAAATTGCATCACATGCCTGCCTACAGCGTATCTGTTAATGTATGTGCATGTAATTATCGGCCGTGTTATTATGATTTCATCTGCAAAACGTGTCTGTTGTTTTAGTAGTATAGTCATTAGTGAACTTCATGTTTTCTTGTTGGATATTTTGTTTACGTGAAATGCGGTGCTAGTCACTCTTAGTGAATTGCTAGTGACTTAACAAATTCCTGAGGGAGTCTTTACTTACAGCTCTAAGATACACGTGTGAGTCTGTACATAAATTCAAAGTGTTACAATAAACATAGCTCATATTATATTTGTATAATAATACAGTTTGTATGTATTGACTAACAAGGGCCTTAGTACTATTTTTAGTAGTACATGTCTAGTATTATCTTACTTGATATTACTGTCATATGATATTATGTTTATATTGGTAGGTAAAATATTACAATCAATGTTTTTCCTGCAATCAATGCAATTCAATGAAAATAAGACTAAACTACTTTCAAAATAAATAAAAGCTATTTTTGTAGATATTCATATTTTAATATTAGTGTCGAAACACGTATATGAATTTGCATTAGGAAAGCTTTATAATAATATGTGTATTCGTGAAGGGGCTGCCTCTATAAATATCGCAATCGAGGGTGACTTTCCTTAATCCTGGAATAAGAAGGTATTATGAGAAAACGGGGTTGCTAAGTAGGACATCTTTTCAGGATTTTGGGTTGTTGGAACAACACTGGTGTCACGTCGGTGCCACGCTGGGTCCACGTTGGCGCCACGTTGGTACCACGTCCGCGCCTCGCGCTATCTTCAGTATTCGTACTACGTAAAAGCGGGCAGCGCACAAACAATTTATTTATGTAATACCTTCAGCGCGCTTCAAAGAGCGAATAATTTTCTAATAGACGATTTTACGCTCAATAAAACGGATTATAACAAGTGGTTATAACTGGTGGGTGGGTAGTTAAAAAACACCTGTTTTAGAATCAGCTGTTATAAAAGTTTTTAAATAAAATACTTTAAGTATATAAAATATAATTTAAATGTTTAATAAGTATAGGTAATATCTAATACCTGCCAGTCAAGTGTTATCTCCACTTTACAACAACAAGAGTAGCACAACACATTCACTAGCACTGCACCTTTATGATGGAGACCTCAATAATCAACATGCAGCAGTATTTTGAGGAGCGAATGGCCAAATTTGAAGCAGATCTCAATAAGAAGCCTTCTAGTTCCAGCAGCTTGGCAGAGGAATTTGCGGCATTCAAAGACTTCATTCTGCAATCGTTGAAGTCCTTTTCCCAGCAGTTAGAGTCTGTCGCCCGCCAAGTGGACAGTATGGAGATGCGCAGCCGCCGTAAAATGATCCTGCTGCACGGTGTTGAGGAGGGGAAGAACGAAGAGACAGCTCAAGTGGTCACACAAGTCATCAAACAGGATCTCAAGTTGGACTCTTTCACAGCGTCAGACATCAAACGATGCCATAGAATGGGGCGGCAGCTATCCGGTAAGAAGCCCAGACCCATCCTCATTAAGCTCCATAGCGTTGCGGTACGGGACACCATTTGGTTTTCTAAAACCAAGTTAAAAGGAGCGGGTCTTACGCTGTCCGAATTTCTGACTCGATCGCGACATGCAATTTTCATGGCAGCGCGAGAGAAGTTTGGTGTCGCGAAGTGCTGGACCAGGGAGGGCTCCGTGTTCGTTATAGACGCCAATGGTCATCGGCATCGGATTTCATCCACGGGAGATCTCGACAAGATCAAGGGCTTGGACCCGGAGAAACCTGCGACGAAGGCGACCGCAACGAAAACCAAACGAGCTCCAGCACCGAAAAAATAGGGTTTTTATGTTCTTTCGTGTTTGTTTACATGACCGGGTGAATTACTTTTCGTTTTACTTATTTACTACCTTCTTTCTTATTATATTTTCGAAGCTATACCTTATTTTATAAATCTCACTTTTTCACTGTTGACATAATATTATTACTTTTAACACTTCTCATCTGACAGCTGTCATACCATAGATTTCTACCTATTCGAAACTCAGGCTTTTAATACTTGCTTATCTTTTTTACGGAGTACCGAAATTTTAATTCACCTGGTCTAGTTCTTCCAACTGTCTTTTATTTTATTATTTTTTTTTTATATATTTTCACTTTGTTTGTTCCGTTTTTGTTACTCGGGAGATACTTCATTGTTTATTTATGTAACACGTAACTGGCGGGTGGAGTTAACGACTATACTATACATATATTTATATATACATATTTTTTTTTCTTCAATATAAGATATATATTATTTTTATATTATATTAATTTATTTATTTTTATAATAATTATTTGTATTATATTTTATTTTATTATGTTACATGACTATTTTAATAGTGATAGTGACAGTTTCCACTCTGTTAGTAGTCATAATGATAGTTTTGTAAGCATTCCTCCTCTACCTGAAATACTTCAATCAGAGTTTGCCGATGTACCCCATAACTTGAATGTCGTTCACATCAACGCCCAGAGTATTCCTGCCCACTTCCAGGATATGCTGACTACTTTCGACTGTAAAAATATCCATGCTATTCTTATTTCTGAATCATGGCTGAAACCATGTCTCGCTTCTGTTTCTTACACTTTACCTGATTTCCGTTTAGTAAGAAATGACCGTACTGTTGGCGGTGGTGGCGGTGTTGCCATTTATCTCCGTAATCACATTCCTTACAGTGTTATTGATATGTCAGCACAGCCACCTCCGCTTAATGCAGGTGAGCATCTCTTTTTAGAATTAAGTCTCGCTCATACGAAGGTTCTGCTTGGTGTCTATTACTCGCCTAACTGCCATATAAATTATTTTTCATCTTTCGAGCGTATTTTAGAAACTCTATCAACTTCTTACACTCACACAATAATCATGGGCGATTTTAACACTTGTCTGTTAAAGCATGATTCTCGCTCTTCTTCCTTATGTAGAATAGTGGAATCCTGTAACCTGACTATTCTTCCTCTAAATGCTACACATAACTTTCCGAATTCAACTCCTTCTCTTCTTGATCTTATCTTTGTTTCTTCACCTTCTCTTGTCGTCAAGCATGGTCAATTTTCAGCTGATGCATTCTCCTACCACGACTTAATTTTTCTCTCGTATAAACTTCGTCCTCCTAAGCCTAACACTAAAATTCTTCTGCAACGTAATTTTGGTGGCATGAATGTGGAGAGTCTCCGTAGTGACGCTCGCAACATTAACTGGGAATCTGTGGAAAGCGCTCAATCCATCGACGAAAAAGTTGAAAAACTCAATAGTGCAATTATTCGACTATTCGATATACATGCTCCTGTCCGTGCAATAAGAGTCAAGCACTTGCCTTCGCCGTGGCTAACTGAAGAAATAAAACATCTGCTATCAAAAAAAGCAATGGCTAAAACCAAATATAAATGTCGACCGACTTCTCGCAATTGGGAAAGCTATATTGCGATTAGAAATCACTGCAGCAAGGTGTGTAGGAAAGCACAACGCCAACACATCCATAAATCTGTTGAGAACGAAGACCCAGCTAAAGTCTGGAAATTTCTAAGATCACTGGGAGTTGGAAAGTCAACACATGACCACAGTTCCAATAATATTGACATCGATTTACTAAATCAGCATTTCACTTCTTCGTCGCAATTTGATGCGACTACTAAAGCTAAGACTTTACACGATCTTTCCACGCTTCCAACTCCAAATTATCCACATTTCGTCTTTAATCAAGTTTCTGAGTGTGATGTTAAAAGGTGCGTATTATCGATTTCTTCCAATGCTGTCGGTAATGATTGCGTCAGTCGTAAGATGATTCTTCCTATCTTAGACGAAATCCTTCCCATCCTTTGTCATATACTTAATTATTCCTTATCCTGGGGCGCATTTCCAACTGCTTGGAAAGATGCCCAAATTATTCCTTTGCCCAAAAAATCGAAACCTACTTCCTATTCTGATTATCGTCCTATTTCCGTGTTACCTTTCCTTTCTAAAGTGCTCGAGCGCCTAGTCCATGTCCAACTCACTACTTTCCTTAACAAAAACCTCCTATTCAATCCTCTACAATCCGGATTCCGTCCTGGTCACAGCACCGTTACGGCACTGACCAACATTACCGACGACATTAGGTTCGGTATGGAGAAAAGCAATTTAACGGTACTTTGTTTACTGGACTTTAGTAACGCCTTTAATACCGTTGATTTCCACACTCTACTCGGTATATTACGCTCTATTAACATATCTCCACCAGTCATTGATTGGTTTCATAGTTACCTGTTTGGTCGTCGGCAGCGTATACGGGTCGAAGACTCTTTCTCTTCGTGGTGTAATACGACAGCCGGCGTTCCACAGGGTGGCGTTCTCTCTCCATTACTCTTCTCAATTTTCATAAATTCCATCTCCTATCAACTTCAGTCATCCTACCACCTTTATGCAGATGATCTTCAAATTTACACACAGGCACCGGCGCATGAGCTGTTTGAAGCATTTCGCATCATGAACTCTGATTTAGAACGGATATCTGCTTGGAGCCTGAGATTTGGTTTGCAGATCAACCCTGTGAAAACACAGATTATCGTTGTTGGTAGTCCCAGGATGATCTCTCGCATCGACTGGAATCTGCTACCCCAAATTACTTTTGGTGGTATCCCAATACCTATAAGTGACTGTGTGAAGGACTTAGGTGTTTATATTGACAAAACTCTATCTTGGGGACCACAAATCACTGAAGTTAGTCGCAAGTTGTTTGCTGCGGCGGGGACTTTGCGAAAACTGCGGAACTTTCTGCCGATTGCCACTAAGATTGCACTTGCAAACTCTCTTCTATTACCTATCCTTGACTATGCCGATGTCAGCTATCTAGATCTCACTGAGGAGCAACTTGATAAGCTTGAGCGTCTTCAAAACTTCTGTATTAGGTTCATATTTGGATTACGTAAATATGATCACGTTTCTAATTTCCGCAATAAGCTCAAGTGGCTGCCAATTCGCCTTCGGCGGAATACTCACATTATTTCCTTACTCTATAATATTCTTTTCAATCCTTCTACTCCATCTTATTTGAAAGAACGTTTCAAGTTCCTTAGTGACTCTCATTCAAGATCGGGTCTTAGGTCATCGGTAAATTTGAGATTGGAAATTCCAATGCATTCCACTACTTTTTACGATAAATCCTTTACTGTACAAGCGGCACGGTTGTGGAATGCATTGCCTGTATCCATCAAACTGGCTCAAAATATCACATCTTTCAAAAACTTAGTGAAAAACCACTACTTAACTCTTTAACTTTCAATAATATTGTCAAACTCACACTTTCTTTCTCTCCTTTTTT
This sequence comes from Euclidia mi, assembly GCA_944739405.2. Taxonomy (NCBI): domain Eukaryota; kingdom Metazoa; phylum Arthropoda; class Insecta; order Lepidoptera; family Erebidae; genus Euclidia; species Euclidia mi. The sequence goes on along the minus strand of OX123183.2, from coordinate 89,141,795 downwards.
TACTATTGTCTACTCCCATTACTTAATTTATTATATTATTGTTTGTATGTATGTATGTATATATATTATAGTATATATATTAGTGTATTTGTATACTATAGTGTGTATTCGTATTTTGTTTGGTATAATTTCATTACTACGCCAAAACTGCCCTATGTCTGGCTCCTTACTTCTCTTTTCCTTATGGGTTGCCTGTAAGAGATTGCTTTTTAGCGATAAGGCCGCCGTTTGTGCAATATATACTTATATGTTGTAATTCCTATGTCAAATTTAAATTTGGTGTACAATAAAGATTATTATTATTATTATTATTATTATTATTATAACGATGCCGATTTCTATCAATATCGCACTTGTTCATTTTGTCAACTAAACTTATAGTACCTACCTTATGACAAACTAAGAATTTCATATATTGCGAAGTTTATTTAAAGCATTCTGGTAAAGTTATTATAACAGACTAATAGTTAATTCTGTGAAGTATCCCGTAAAATTCTTTGGAACAAAATAGGTAAAATTTAAACAAATGGCAGAATGCAATGCAATGGCAGAATATGCTGTAATAATATTTTATTTTTAAACACCATTTGTAATACCATATTCTTGAAATTAAAATTTATTCTATTCTATTCTAAATAACAACTGTTTTGTAAAGGTTAAATCTTAAACTACGACTGATGGTTATAACTAGTCTATCTTTTCTTAAGTTTTTTTTAGTTATAAGCATATGCATGTACTAGGGTAGACCGAGGCGTATCGGATCAGTGGGTGAATCGGATCAGAATAAGAAATTTGTGAATAATTTTAATAAAGCGTTGATACGGAACGCAAGCTGTTGGCGGCTTACGAGCCACTTCTATCCTGCACCTCCTGCCATTGGTTACATCAGCGTCGGCACCGCTCGTCAGTCAGTCGCTTTTTGTGTGCGTTAAAATTTTCGCGCTCATCTAAAATACATGCATTATTTCTTGGTGTAAATCTAAGAACTTGTGTTAAATTTTTGAATTTTATAGCTTAAATGGCTTGGGAATAAGTCTATTTTAGAAAACATTTTAGTTTTTAAGCACAGTATTATAAGTTAATATGTAAAATATTAATTTCAAAAGTCTTCAATATGAGGCGATTCGGATCACGTCATCGGGGGCGAATTGGATCACTTATTTAAAATGATTTATTTTACATTAGACAATAGTTAAGTATTTTTATTGAATTATAAATGGTTCACACATATAAAAGACAAACAATAAAGTTAAAAGGTAGAAGAATGTTCCCCAAATAAAAATTATAGCCCGAAACAAAGTACTGGCCCAAGAATGAATCTTAAGTCTGGCTGCTGAGATTTAAGAATTACCATACACGAATTTACAAATAATAGTTTCTCTCTCCAGTGACGTCATTAAGATACGTGGTAGACAATAAAACCAGTATTGCATTTGACTCCACCCCAGTGTAAGATTAATCTTTACAAAAAAGATGCTAAGAAGAAACTAAAATCTGCCGAAAAAGCTGTGAAAATAAGAGAAACTGGCTGAATACCAAAGAAAATATGAAGAAGAAGAATAATAAAAGAACACCTTGAATAAAAACCTAAGGTTCACGTGCGAAGCACAAAGATTGGCTTTGTATTAATTGATAAAAAAAATCATTCATCCACCATCATGAGAATGGTGCCATGAAAAAAGTGCTGATCTGGGTGGGAAAGAAGGCTCGTATCGATGTGATATATGTTTTAGTAAATAATATTGTTCTGATTATTAATTATTTTAATATTGCTTTTGACACAAAAGCCTAAAATGCTGAAAAAAAAACTTAATTTTATGTATGATCCTTTTCGCCCCGATAATTGGGGCGATTCGGATATTTCTCTCTTTTTACCTTTTGATTAATATTTTGCACAATTTATGAGTAATTTAAGTTTCGAAATATTTAATGCGTAGCCAAATAATTACTTATTACCGTTTTGGCAATTAAAGTTACATATATTACACTTCAGTATGATTTTTATGTCCTCAAATAAAAAGTGATCCGATTCGCCTCGGTCTACCCTACAGTGACCCTATGAGCCCGAGCCGGTAGAAGATAAACCTATTTTTATAAAAATGGATTGCACATAACTATTGCATAAAAGAAAGTCGCCGTTAATGACAACGTTGTTTTAGTTGTCATAACAATCCTTGCCTAAGTTTTATTTTTTGTAAATTGCCTAGCTACGGTGGTTGGCCTTGAGATAGACGTTCATAAGACACATCCAATTGTACAATAACTATCCCACTATACACAGGTAATCAGTTTTATCTGGTCAATGCAGTACACATTTGGCGATGCCCATTAGATTGTTCAGTAGTAGTTAAACAGATGCAAGTACCGATTACTTGCAACGAATGTGTTTATTTCGTGGCTTCATTTGGCGTGCCCAGTTGTTTCACGATACTGACCGACGAGGCATAAGCGCTTATTTGAAATTTTGAAATTGTTTTGTGTTATAATTATGATTGGGAGTAAATAAATCTTAATTTATTAATTAAGGGATTTGCTGAGATTATATTATTAATGCTTATATTGGCCTTTAAACATTGGAGATGGATTATTTCAAGGGTTTTGTTTACTCAGTTATATTTTGTTTTTGTATTGGTTAGAAGAAATAACAACTATCTAAAATTAAGCTGGTGAACTAAGGCAGGTGTTCTTCTTTTTCACTTTGTCGCTGGGTATTTTTGAATATGAAATAACAGTTGAACACAATTTTTGTCTTGTGTAGAGATCGAACCCACAATACTTGGTTAAACGTAGAGGCGATGCAACGACAAGCCATTGTGCCATCACACCCTATCTAGTAATTTATAGAAAGATAACTAAAATTCTAACCTCGGTATTCTTGATAATAAATTGTTTTTCTGGACAAATTTTCGGTGGTCCTGCAAAAAACCTTCACAAGTAAACAATTTTTTTAAAATCATAATATCGCGGAGTACTCTTTCGTATTTCGAGACATTAGTACATTACTTTAAGTTTGTAGGCATTAGGATAGAGAATCACCCTGATTCTTGATGAAAGTTTAGGTGTATAATTCACGCCGGTGGAGTCGCGGACAAAGTCAAGTAAATATAATAAGAGAATAAGAAAAAATCTAAAAAGAGTACTGAAATAAATAAACTATTGTATTCCAATTATTTTATTTTATTTACAGATCACCGGCAATTTGAAAACGTGACTTGATTCAATTTAAGGTATACAATAATTAATATTATAATTAGCCGCAATGTATGTACGTGCCAGTGTATCAAACAAGCTCAGAGGTTGGCACATAGTGGTATGATTTAGATAAGTCACCCGCTCTGCAACTTTAGTTTCACTCCACTTGCGACCGCAACGACACCGCGCCGCATCAAAGCTCACCGCAGTATCATTAAAATTGTGTCGAATATTTTGAAATCATCAATTTGCTTGGAACCTTTTATATGTGAAGATAATGAATTGTGTATGTTTGTTTTAAATAACTAAATTCTCAAATAAAATGTTACGGAAAAAGGCACTCACGTTGCGTCAATCACTTTTACGAATAATCATTTAGAGTATTTAATTTAAAAAATGTTATAATATTAGGTTAGCTCTGACATAGATCTTCATAAATTCCAGCTAAGAACCGTCTTGATCATATCAGATTTCAGATAACAAAAAGCCACATCATCGTCAGTCAATTTGATCTCGACCTATGATGCCACAGACACACGTAAACACCTCAAACTTATAACACCCTTCTTTTTGCGTCGAGGATTAAAACTAGAATCCACTTATTTTCTACTAAATACCACAATGAATCGGTATAACGTCAAAGAGGGTGTACAATGGGTCATGTAGGGAGCACATCGGTCGCAGCCGCTCAGTTTCTGCTCCAACTAGTCCTCACACGGTGCATTACCCTCGTCCACCGCATTCGAGAGCTATTTGCTGCCGGGGATCAGATTAATGTTGCCACTTTTCTACTTGTATTAACCACCAAACTTTGGTCGAACCGCCTTAACCCACTCAATTGTGTTCCAAAGTGTTATTTATGTAGGCTACGTGCGCTTTAGTAATATTACCATAGATTTACCATAGTGTGTAATGTTATGTAGAGTTTATCAATATATTAAGCTCTCTTTCGTCACACGGTGGAAACCCAATTGCGAATGCCTGTTCCCCAGAATAATTCTTCATGTAATTGTATTTTCTTTTCGACGTAGAGAAATGGTAAACTAACATATTATTATCTCAATTTTGTTTTTATTGTTGATAAAAAAATTGCTGTTGAAGTAAGCAAATTAAAACTAAGATTGTTTACATTGAACTTGCATCTGATTTAAAAAATAAACATATTTATGAGATCTTTTTTCAGCAAGAACTATTTTCAATATCTCACTATAGTGTGATTTAGTGAAGTTGATCCCTGTCCGTCGACTGCGCTTTGTTTGCGTTGAATTACAACACATTTACAAATTACAACACTTACAACACATCCACGAACTCAGTGCAGTACAGGCTTTGTGTTCCGATAAGGGCTAATTTAAAACCATTTATTATTAACATTAACGCAGACTTCTCACGGAGGACTTGAAAATAGAAACAGTAAAAGTGTAGTTAGGCAAATACAATGTATAAGTTTCGTATTCATCCTTTTGAAAAGAGAGTACGAAATACAAGAGCTAAAGATCTAAGTTAACTAAAATAAAATGTATGTCAATTTGTGTAATCTCATTGTTATTGTTTTATATGCATATAAGGCTAAGATATTAAGACCAAACAAATTACACATAAAGGTATGGAAACTTACATCGTCATATTTATTCCTATTAGCAAAGCAGAACAGTATAATTTGGTCTCCATACCATCGCAACATATTTGATACCCCATAATACAAAACAACCAGCATTTCCATTTACCCATAAAAGATAACAACAACAAAGAAATTAGAACATCTCTTATCATACAAATTTAATATAAAAAAATAAACAAATTCCATTAAACCGACAGCCGTATTCAGGCGCAAAACATCACATTCTGACGGCGACAATAACCCAAAACATTAAAATGAAAACTTTTATCAAATAAAATACAATTCAGCCGTGCGTACGGTCGTGTCGGGATAAAAATGCGGTCTGCAAAGGTAAATACATATCTTTACTCCTTACTTCCGTTCACGCGTGGTGAAAATATTACGTAAAGGTTTAAACGAGCCCCGGCAAGGCCTTTATTGCCGTCGTTAAGTTAAAATTTTCTCTCTTGAATAGCAAAGCGAATGTGAGACATAAACACAGCCATTTATGTTATTTGCAAACGAATATTGGGATGAATATAACGCAGAATGTACACCAAGGGTAAATTAACGCTTTCACAAATCGTCTGGATATTGAAATTGCGTGAAAAATTACGTGTTTACTGTTTGGCTTTTTGAAGTTCAAGGTCAGACGGCGCGTTTGTAAGTTATATGTACAGCAATAATCACAATGTGCATCTTTTTGAATTATAAATGGGTGATTTGGCAAAAATTACACACACAGTACAGACTTGAAAGCACGTGTGGTTAAACACGGCCACCTCGATGCTAAACACTGCGCTGAGTAGTTTTGGCGTTCATCTCCACACGGGTAGTACTTTTAGTGATCTATAAGATATTTTTTCTGGTCTGGGTGACCTCCGTTGCCGTTGGTTGAATACCTATTAATTGTAAATATCGGTATAGGCTGCCTAGCGAGCGGGTAGGTAGTATACCTAATTTTATATTATAAATTCATTTTAAGTATATTTAAATTAGGTATGTGTATATACGAGACAGTTTGACGTCTTATACTGTTTTTGTTATATTTGATGGTTCATTAAGGGGCCACACAAAAGCAACAATGTATGGAACGTTCTACACGTACATATTGTTACATAATGTAACATAATATTGCTCCGCTTCCTATATGTTTGAGGGTTTACGTCGAAATGTATTATACAACCATTTACTATCAGGTTTTACTGAATACGAGACGTCTATTGGGTATAAATTGATGCGTAAGAATAGATAAATAAATAAACACTATAGTATAGAGTCGATGGTTGAATTACCACGTACATACAAACTCATCTAGTCCCAACCTAAGTAGGACTGGTACCCATAGTACAAGCTCTGCTACAGCTCTCTACATTAAATTAACATAAATAAACACTACATATAATATATAGAAACACCCAGACCACGACAAACATCCATGATCACACAGAAAATGTGTGATTTAAACGGGAATCGAACCCGGGACCTTCCATGTGGCAGTCATTTACATACCCGCTACGCCACCGGGTCGTCTTTTATAATAAAGGTAAGGTGTAATGTTGCTTTGTTTGTTGTGATATTTTGAGGCCCAAATCTCCTAAATTAATTTGTTTAAAATACATACTTACGACACAAATGATATTATCCTAAATTAACTAATATTTGAATGATATTTTAACTAGATTATAATCAATTTATAACAAGTGTCAAAATATGTGTCAACGACGAACTGTTTATTTGAAATTATACGATTGTGACATTAGGTTAGCAGAATACCGATACTGAGTCTGGTAGCGCCATCTACCTTCCTATCTACAACTAATCGCATCAACATGAATCGTTCCACGCTTGTCTAGTGCGAGCGATATCATATTTCCGTCCCTCTCTTTCCCTCTCCCTGGAAGAGGCACTGCCTTGCGCCTGATTCGACGACGAGATCGTGAAAGCGACAGACAGTCTCGAACATTCCGCTCGCTAAGAACGCCGTCTCGATACCGCTCCGCGCCGCGCCGCTGTATGTGATTTATCGCTTCCACCAAGGAAAACCCGCTCGTGAGTGCTAGTGAAAACAAGCAGCTGCATCGCGAAACCACCAGGAGGACAAGAAACGAAGAAGGCTGAATAAGGTAAGTGCCTTCCATCCTGGAAGTATCCTATACCCACTCAATCACCTCCTCCCGTATCCATCTCCTCTTCCCTTATTCCAATTCTAGGCGACTAAAACTCGCCCTAATACAGTCCATTAATCCTTCCCAAGTCGCCTAGAACCTACGGTTTCGGTGTATCGCCGAACCATTTTTTTGATCCATACGAGTCGGATTAATTTACGTTTTATACGTTATACCGCTATACCTAGGCAGTTATAGCACCTAGCTATACTCCTAATTAATATATTCATATAACCGTCACATGGTTATTTCCGCCCGCATTAGTAGGTAAACTTTTATGTAGCTACCTACTTATTAAATTATTATTTCTGCAACTATCATAGTTGTCTTATAAATCTCATATTTTAATCAACTTTATTTCCTCAGCTCTAAAGTGTTGCCTACTTAGGTAAAATAATAGATACATTAGATATTCTTATTTTGTTTCGTTCTCATTAGCTTATACTTACGTAAGCATGTCACAACAAAAGAAGTCACGCGTGTCGGAAGACAAAGAGATGACAATCTTAGAAGCGAAACGCAATATTTTATTTGAGCGCATTCAAAATATCTATGAAAGATCAAAAACCGCATCGATGTCTGACAGTAATAGCGAAGCATTTCTCAGTTATTGTACAACAGTAGATAGTACTCGAACAGATTTTCATAAGTTGTTAGACGATTATAACGCAAGATTACTTTCTATCAATCCTGATGAAAAACCGAACTATCAGGCGTATACCGCATTCGAAGATCTTTATTGTATTATTAAGCGTATACAATCGCAATTGGAGGGTAAATGTTCGGCAGAGCCCGTTGCCTGCAAACCGAGATTACCGCCAATCGAGATTATGTCGTTTGACGGAGATATACGAAATTGGCCGTTATTCTATGCAAGTTTTAAGTCTACAGTGCACGATAATGGTTCTCTGATAGATGCTGACAGGTTGTACTATTTAATAGGTAAACTGTCACCGAAGGCCCAGTCCGTATTTGCAGGTGTCACATCCAGTGCTGAGAATTATCAGGTCATATTTCAGTCACTACTTGACAGATATCAAGACACGCGCGTTCTAGCGTCTACGTACTTTGACCAAGCTTTAAATCTCAAACTGTCCAGCAACGCGTCTGTCTCGAATTTCCAGCTGTTTATTGATAACTTCGTAACCGCGGTTAATTCTCTTAGGAATTTAAAATTAGAAAATCTTTCCGACTTTATGTTGCTTCAACTCGCTTTAAAAAAGTTTGACACTGATACAATTCGCGCATTCGAGATGACGGAACGCAATAATAAAATACCTACACTAGATAGTTTTATTTCGTTCATCAAAGATCAGTGTCGAATATTTCATAATACGCAGTCTGGTTCACCTGGCCCGTCTAACACTAACAACAACAAACAAAGGTTGAATAAATCGCGAAATAGTAATAATAACTCAGTCCCTAATCCACAATCTTACGTAACATGTTCGGAATCTAATAGTAATAATTCACCGAAGTGTCTGTACAGTAATATAGTGCACGACCATTACTATAAGTGTCCTACCTTTAATGATTTAAATCCAAATGCTCGTTTTAAAAGCGTAAAAGATAACAAAGCTTGCATTAATTGCTTAAGCATAAAACATAAAACGAGTAATTGTTCCAGTAGAACGAGATGTCGCACGTGTAAACAAAAACATCACACACTGTTACATTTTGATAAAAATAACCGGTTGTCAAGTCAAGCCGATAACCTTGACACACTTACGCAGGTGCAGACCACGGTAGCTGCGCCTTCCACGCCTCGCAATAATGAGATATCGTTGTGTACGACATCCATTGCGCGGACGGCACGCACGCGCGGACGGCCTTCGCGCGCTTGTAGTGATCAGAGCAGTGCTAGGCCGCCATGTATGGCGTCTAAGACTGTTCTGTTAGCGACAGCGCAAGTTATCATATATGATGTCAATGGGTCGCCGCACATGGTACGTTGTCTGCTAGATAGCGCATCTCAGACCAATTTAATAACGTTAGAATTGTTCAAACGCCTCGGATTATGGAATAACTTTAAAAATACGAACTCAATAATCCGAGGGATAGGCGGATCAGAAAAACATTGCAAAGGTTCCGTAGATATTAAAATACATTCGCGTTTTAATAGGGACATTAATTTTAACATTTCTTCGCTTATCGTGGAACGTATTACAGACACGTTGCCAAACGCTAATGTGGACGTGTCGCTCCTCACACATCTTGAGTCATTACCACTAGCGGATTCGGAGTTTGCGAATCCGGCAGACATTGATGTTTTGATCGGAGCCGCAATATTCCCGCACTTGCTACTTACTAAAGTGGTACGTAGTGAGCAAAATAACTTACCGCCCGCTATTGAGACGGTATTCGGGTATGTAATTATGGGTACCGTACCTACATTACATACTTCTCAATACGTTACGTCTTGCTGTTGTTCTGTTCTTCAAGAAAACAATATTGACTCTCTTCTCAAGTGATTTTGGGAGCTTGAAGAGGTTACCGCACCGCCCTCGATGAGCCATAAAGATCTCGAGTGTGAAGAACATTTCCGCGCTACCACTGTTCGTGACGACAGTGGCAGATACGTTGTGGCGTTGCCATTCTGTGGTGACCCTTATTCGTTAGGCGACTCGTACGCTGCTGCGCTCAGACGTTTCCATTGTTTGGAACGTAAACTTGATGCATCACCTAAGTTACGCAGCGCCTATAATGACGTCATTCGTGACTACATAGATAAAGGTTTTTTGAGTGTAGTTGTAAACAACGAGGGCAACTCTCTGCCCTCATATTATATCCCGCATCACGGCGTAGTTCGCGAAGATAAAACCTCTACTAAACTTCGTGTGGTTTTAGACGCTAGTTGTAAGACTACATCGGGTCAGTCGATTAATGACATTTTGCATGCCGGCCCCAATCTACAGGGTGATTTATTTAACATCATAATAAAGTTTCGTCTTTTCCAAATCGCTCTGTCAGCTGATTGCCGCCAAATGTTCCTCAATATCGGCGTTCGCGAATCGGACCGTAGATTTCAACGGGTCTTTTATCGTTTTGACAAGAAAGAACCTTTATCTGTGTATCAGTTCAATCGTGTTTGCTTTGGACTCAAGTCTAGCCCATATCACGCGTTACGAGTTGTTCGCCAGTTGATCGCTGATGAAGGCGATCACTTTCCCGCCGCAGCGGCTGTTGCCACTTCCGCTTTGTACATGGATGACATTGCCTGTAGTGTCATATCCACTCCGCTAGCAATTTCGCTTTGTGAAGAGCTTATTCAGCTTTTCAAGCGAGGCCAGTTTGATCTTGTCAAATGGACAAGCAACTCTAAGGAGGTTCTCGCACGCATACCAGATTCTCATAAGGCTTCTCCAGACATTGAGTTTGAGAAGTCTGTACCGCATAAGGTTCTCGGTTTACGCTGGGACAAATCCTGCGATAGTTTTCGGTTTGACGTCTCACCACCAGATGATAAGTGCACCAAACGCACTATGCTGTCCACAGTGGCTCGACTATGGGACATAATGGGTTTTGTGGCTCCCACAATTTTGTACGCCAAGCTCTTGATCAAAGAGCTTTGGCTATCAAAGTGTGAGTGGGATGAAACACCCCCTGACCATATTGTCGCCGCTTGGGGCCAGTTTTGTATTGAGCTTACCGCGCTCAATCAAGTTACTATTCCGCGTCATCTTGGGTTGGTAGATGGATGTACCATCAACTTGATAGGTTTCGCTGACGCCAGCGAGCGTGCTTACGGCGGAGTCGTATATCTGCAAGTCCGCATTGGTTCTAACTACTCGGTGCAGTTAGTTTGTGCCAAGTCTAAGGTCTCGCCTGTTAAAACCGTTTCAGTTGCGAGACTGGAGTTGTGCGCGGCCCTTCTGCTGTCTCAGTTGCTCCGCAAAGTTCAAGACACAGTTTTGCCCCACTACCCCATTAATAAATTATACGCATTCTCCGACTCCAAAGTAGTGCTCGCTTGGATTCATTCTTCTCCTCATCGCTGGCAGACTTTTGTCGCCAACCGCGTTAGCAAATTGATTGAACTGGTTCCTGCTACTTGTTTCAATCACGTCGCGGGTATTGAGAACCCCGCAGATTGCTTGTCTCGTGGTGTCACTCCACTTAATCTTCTGCATCATCCATTGTGGCGTCGTGGACCTTCTTGGATCTCCCATGATCCGTCAGAATGGCCCATGCAACCCTTTGACCACAGTGCAGAAGACGAAGATGTACCCGAGCGGAAGTCTGTTTCTTATCCCGTGATTGCTGAGGTTGCGGAGTCTCCCATCTATGCACTCGCACTACGCATGTCATCGTGGTCTAAGTTACTCCGCGCCATCGTTTATGTCTATAGGTTTCTTAGGCACCTACCTAATGAGACTTTTGTATCAAGTACTGATCTGAAATTCGCAGAATGTAAGTTACTACGAGCTGTACAAGCTGTTCATTTTAGTAACGACATTCAAAATTTAAAGGACAATGTACCTTGGTCTCCCGCTATCCTTAGACTCAAGCCGTTTCTCGATGAACATGGCGTCATACGCGTTGGGGGTCGTCTGTCAAATTCGGATGAAACTTATAACTACAAACATCCTTGTATTCTGCCGCGACATGATCATGTTGTCGACCTTCTTGTTGATTTGTATCACAAGAAGCACCTCCATGCCGGTCCGGAGTTGCTTATGTCCTTACTTAGGCATAAGTATTGGATTTTAGCCGCTCGACGAATAATTCGTCACAGAATACATAAATGTAACGTCTGTTTCAAATTTCGTCCGCGTCCGACTTTCCCTCCCATGGCCGATCGCCCTAGCCAGCGCGTCAACCAGGTTGCTAAAGCGTTTACACACACCGGTTGTGATTACGCAGGACCACTGCAGTATACGCCAGTGCGTGGTCGAGGTGTTAAAAGCCGTAAAGCCTGGCTATGTATTTTTACATGCTTAACGACGCGCGCTACGCATATTGAAGTTGCGCCAGATTTAAGCACGGTGTCATTCCTGGCAGCCCTTAAACGATTTCTCTCACGGCGCGGCCCTATACAATGTTTGTACACGGATAACGGCACTTGTTTTGTGGGCGCAAGCTCTTATTTACGCGACCTTTATAAGTTTCTCAGGGAAGAATATCGTACTCGTCTTCAGGAGGAACTTTCCATAAATCATATCGACTGGAAGTTTATTCCACCAGCATCACCGCATTTCGGTGGATGTTGGGAAAGCATGGTCAAAGTAATTAAAACGCATCTCTTCAAGGTTATAGGTCAACAGATCCTCTCTTACGAAGAGCTTTTAACTGTCCTTGCACAAGTCGAGGCACTGATCAACTCGCGTCCGCTCACGGCATTGAGTAGTGACCCTGCAGAACCATCCGCGTTAAGCCCTGCACATTTTCTGAACACAGTGCCATTATCGTCATTTCCGGCTCCTGAAGCAGACTCTTCAAGCTTGCTCCAGAGACATACTCTGCTGGATAAACTCGTGCAGTCGTTCTGGCGGCGCTGGCGTGCGGCATATCTACACCAGCTTCAGGCTAGATCCAAGTGGAATAGTCCTGCATCCCCTATACAGGAGGGTACGTTGGTCGTCATAATACATGATAATGCTCCGCCGCTTTCATGGCCGTTAGCCATCGTAGAGAAATTGCATACTTCCAAGGACGGTACAACTCGCGTTGTTACCGTGAAAACCGCCAAGGGGAGTTACGTGCGCCCTGTTGTACGTCTCTGTCCGCTTCCAACTCAGTGAGATCTAGCCTGAAGTTGGACTTACCTCTTAGTTTAAGTATTTAGTTAGTAGTTTTCGCTATTATTGCGTTTGTAGTTTTCGCTAAAGTTAGTTTAGATTAATTTTATTGTCATATCGCTGTCTTAGCCTATTGATGGGTTATGCGGTAGTACACCCAACGTAGCTAAGTTCAATTCTATTTTCTTTAAAGGCAACCCTTTAGGGCCGGGGGGATATGGTAGCGCCATCTACCTTCCTATCTACAACTAATCGCATCAACATGAATCGTTCCACGCTTGTCTAGTGCGAGCGATATCATATTTCCGTCCCTCTCTTTCCCTCTCCCTGGAAGAGGCACTGCCTTGCGCCTGATTCGACGACGCGATCGTGAAAGCGACAGACAGTCTCGAACATTCCGCTCGCTAAGAACGCCGTCTCGATACCGCTCCGCGCCGCGCCGCTGTATGTGATTTATCGCTTCCACCAAGGAAAACCCGCTCGTGAGTGCTAGTGAAAACAAGCAGCTGCATCGCGAAACCACCAGGAGGACAAGAAACGAAGAAGGCTGAATAAGGTAAGTGCCTTCCATCCTGGAAGTATCCTATACCCACTCAATCACCTCCTCCCGTATCCATCTCCTCTTCCCTTATTCCAATTCTAGGCGACTAAAACTCGCCCTAATACAGTCCATTAATCCTTCCCAAGTCGCCTAGAACCTACGGTTTCGGTGTATCGCCGAACCAGAGTCAATTCAAAATATAATCTCATTTCGTTCAAAATATAATTTCAATGTCATATAAAACATGAGAATCGGCCCTCTGATAACAATGCAAAAATAGAACCAATAATAGTAGTCCAGTCAAAATAGACAAAAATAAGTCACAACCTAGACATAATTCGCATAGAGCTGAAAATTGGCAGAGTCATAAAATACAATACATAATTATAAATAAAATGTCAAAAATCCCCATCGATCCTACTTCTGCATTTTTTTTATCCAATAAAAACATACAAAATTTAGTTTTTTGAAATTAAACTACAGTTTACGGATTTTATCGCGTTATATTGGTTTCACTTGTTTTTGCATTTAAACCGAATGATCTAGAAATTACATTTTTATTACTAGCCAACGTTTCGAATTCTTTACAGGATTCATGTTCACGGCAGCGTGTTAGCTCCGACTCTTTTCCTTATTTATGTAAATACACTGTGTATGCTATCTATTCCAAACTGCAAAATACTATCTTATGCTGACGATACTACTCTTATAGTAAGTGGCGAGTCTTGGAGCAGTGTAATCCAATCTGCAGAAACCGCATTAAGACTCATTACAGATTGGCTAAATGAAAATTTACTCACATGAAATGTTTCAAAGACTCAGTTCATCGCATTTTCAGCTAACCTCCCCACCCAACTGAAGGACATTAACCTAAAAGTACACAGCTGCTCAATTACGCCACCAAACACCTGTAAATGCCTATCAATACGATGGGCTTCTGACGTCAGATATTTGGGTGTTCAGATAGACTGTACGCTTAGTTGGGACAAACATATAGAATTCACTTCTGCCCGCGTGCGCAAACTAATGTTTCCTCTTAAAAAAGTAAGGTGTGTGGCTGACCTTCCACTATTAAAAAACATTTACCTTGCGTTAATGCAGTCTCTCATAACATACTGCATAGTGGTCTGGGGTGGCACTTACAAAACCTCTATGCTACGTCTCGAGAGAGCTCATCGTGCTGTCATAAAAGTATTGCTGCAGAAGCCTTTCCGTTACCCTACTACACAGCTCTACAAAGACTTCTCAGTGCTCACCGTCAGGCAACTTGCATTGCTCCAAATCGTCCTACGTAAACACTCATCAATAAACCTATGTTTGCTTACGGGCTAACAAGCGTCGTAAATTCCATGTGTGTAGCGCATCCAGAATCCGGACTGCCGTGGCTGGACGACATTTTCAAAGCCTAAGCTGTCGACTGTACAATAAAGCCAATAAGAGATTCAATATATTCTCTCTATCCAAACACGTATGCAAAAAAGTGCTAACAACAGGCCTTCAAACCCTAACATATGAAGAGACCGAAAGACTATTTGAGATTGACTTCTAACCTGCTCCATGCACTGGTGTATCAAGTAATGGTTAAAAAAAAATATAGACCTACATTACACTTTCTCATTTCAACACTTACGACACACGTGCACACATACACTCACAAACTCACACACAATCATACAATCTAACACACATCCTCTCTGTGCTGCATGCTTTATATTAGTTATTTTACAAAATTAAACTGTATCCTAATAAGTTCATAATTGTTTATTTTTTATGCAAAACATCTTGTACTAAGTTTAGACTAATTTTATATTCTTTGATACCACTAAGTATAACTCTGACCTGTATAACTATTTGTGGGGGATGGCGTCGGTGTCTGTAACACAGTTTTCACTAGCTCAGACACCGTCGTTAAACTCTATCTTTCACGTGTACCTACTATTCAATAAATATATTGTCTTTACATGTTTAAATTAAGATAGAAAAATTGTACAAAATGTAATTGGATTAAATAAACATATATATTATTATGTAAAAAAAAAATACAGTGTTTCTGTGTACGCAAACTGTTTCTAAGAATCTATCTCGCAACGCTTTCATGAATATAATATATGATACTACAATGCGCTCATATTTTGAAGTGTACTTGGAGTACTTGTGTACGAAGGTGGTAGAAATGCAGACGATTTACCTTCAATTGAATATTCCATCTGATACTTTTTATTTGGGGATGAGAATTTGATTACTATGTTTAAAAGTCTTGTGATGTTCATGTGCAACTTTTCAAATATTTAATGCATCATGACGAAATCGTCTAAAGTAAGTATTGAATAATAAAATTATATATACAAAATTGTCAATTACACATACATACTCGTACTGGCAATAAAATTAATTAATTAATGAAATAATTACATGGTATGCCGTGACATATATAATATATCAAATCAACGTCTTAATATGCTAAAACGACAAACATTTTAATATTGATTTTGCTACACACATGCTCATTAATTTGATCTTCGTGTTTCTAGATATCATAAAGTTTATACTAACACTCAGTGTTTAGAGTCCGGGCTAAAATTGGGTAGTTTGCAGAAAACAGTGGAAGCGATTAATTCATCCAGTCTTAGCCCAGCGCAAAGGTTTAAACACGTATACTGTGACTGCACAGCGATGAGTTCCAGTAATAGGTAGGTACATGGAAAAATTACCTTAGATCTCCTGGTGATGTTCTTGAGTGGACCTATAAGATTAAATTCATAATTTTGGCCAAAATAACAAGCAAATCGTTATAAATACCACTACTCGAAGGTCCAGTTCGGCGTCCTTCTTCAGAACACGATGCACGTTGACGGATTCACACAGTTTTACAATGTTCAATATGTTACAAATGTTCAATATGTTACAAATGTTCAATAGTTCACAAGTTTGACTTTTATCACAATGTACCGGTGCTGGTTATAGATCAAAGAAGTTCTTTTATATCACAAAAGCACGCGAGAAGGCAAAACGTGGAAAGACACGGCGTATATCTTCGCAAGTCAACTTTTTTACCGGGAATCCGACTATGAACGAATGAATGACAGTTCATAGTGTGATCATAGTCAGAAATTTTCAATAGACTAAACAAAACGTTACTAAATCGATATAATTGATTTGACTTATCATGAATAATATTTCTATTTCAAACAGTCCGTACGTACTTAAACAGACGATAAAAATAGAACAATTAATTTTAGTCCAGTCAAAATAGATATTTGACTTAGACATAATTCGCATAGAGCTGAAAATTGGCAGTGACGTTAATTATACATCACTTTAAATAAAATGTCAAAATTCCCCATCGATCCTACTTCTGTATTTTTTTATCCCAGGTCAAACATACAAAATTTAGATGTTTTTATTTTTCTCGAAAACGGTGAATTTTATCGTGAAAATAGGTCAGACAAAGGTGTAGATCATACAATTTTGTACAAAAATGCTCTAGACACTTTTTCTCGTACGACTCACCGGCGCCGTGGTGCCGTGGATTCGAACCGGATACCCTCTGCATAGCAGTCCGTTGGTATCTTCATTAGGCTATCACTGCCTGTAACCTATTCCACTAGCAATATTACTATTATTTCAATCAATAGCGGAAATGTGTGCATATTATGTAAAATATGAATTTTGTAATTGTTAAAACCGTGATATGTCACGAACGGTGAGTCGTACGAAAAAAGTGTTTTGACCATTTTTGTACAAAATTGTATTTGTCTGACCTATTTCCACGATAACATTCATCGTTTTCGAGAAAAATAAAGGTTCAAAAGAAAGATAAAGGTTCTTTTGCTCGCAAAAGAACACCGCTTTATTCCAAGAATGATACGAGAAGCTATTGAAATTAAAAAACATCCTAATTTCAATAGGGAAGATGGTTGGAATGTTCCTCCAACTTGGGACCCTGTTATCAGGCTAATGAAACCCAAGAAGGACAAAGTCACCAGAAGACATCAAGACGCAGTGAGCACATTCTGCGTAGATAGTAACACCAATACTTGAAAAATGTTCGGGTACTTTGAGATAACTTTTAAATTCAAGACAAAGACAAATACCACCTCAGTCTGCCGTGAACATGAATCCTGTAAAGAATTCGAAACGTTGGCTAGTAATAAAAATGTAGTTTCTAGATCATTCGGTTTAAATGTAAAAACAAGTGAAACCAATATGACGCGATAAAATCCGTAAACTGTAGTTTAATTTCAATGTGTAACATTCGCGTAAACCCAAGAAAATATTTAGTTTTTTTATTTTTCTCGAAAACGGTGAATGTTATCGTGGAAATAGGTCAGACAAATACAATTTTGTACAAAAATGGTCAAAACACTTTTTTCGTACGACTCACCGTTCGTGACATATCACGGTTTTAACAATTACAAAATTCATATTTTACATAATATGCACACATTTCCGCTATTGATTGAAATAATAGTAATATTGCTAGTGGAATAGGTTACAGGCAGTGATAGCCTAATGAAGATACCAACGGACTGCTATGCAGAGAGTATCCGGTTCGAATCCACGGCACCACGGCGCCGGTGAGTCGTACGAGAAAAAGTGTCTAGAGCATTTTTGTACAAAATTGTATGATCTACACCTTTGTCTGACCTATTTTCACGATAAAATTCACCGTTTTCGAGAAAAATAAAAACATCTAAATTTTGTATGTTTGACCTGGGATAAAAAAATACAGAAGTAGGATCGATGGGGAATTTTGACATTTTATTTATAGTGATGTATAATTAACGTCACTGCCAATTTTCAGCTCTATGCGAATTATGTCTAAGTCAAATATCTATTTTGACTGGACTAACATTAATTGTTCTATTTTTATCGTCTGTTTAAGTACGTACGGACTGTTTGAAATAGAAATATTATTCATGACTAGAGGACGCCAGCAGCTACGCCTGAATTTTTTTTTAATTTACCCGTTTTGGCCGATCCCGTGGGAATTTCGGGAAATCCCGTCTTAGTGCACCCCTACGGTCCCCAAGGAACATACATGCCAAATTTCAGCTTCCTGCGCCCAAAAGTTTCGGCTGTAGCGTGTCTGTCAGTCAGTCAGTGACGCAAGGATTTTATATATTAAGATAAGTCAAATCAATTATATCGATTTAGTAACGTTTTGTTTAGTCTATTGAAAATTTCTGACTATGATCACACTATGAACTATCATTCATTCGTTCATGGTCGGATTCCCGGTAAAAAAGTTGACTTGCGAAGATATACGCCGTGTCTTTCCACGTTTTGCCTTCTCGCGTGCTTTTGTGATATAAAAGAAGATTTGGAACCCGCTTGAATGCCGCTTCTTTGATCTATAACCAGCACCGGTACATTGTGATAAAAATCAAACTTGTGAACTATTGAACATTTGTAACATATTGAACATTTGTAACACATTGAACATTGTAAAACTGTGTGAATCCGTCAACGTGCATCGTGTTCTGAAGAAGGACACCGAACTGGACCTTCGAGTAGTGGTATTTATAACGATTTGCTTGTTATTTTGGCCAAAATTATGAGTTTAATCTTATAGGTCCACTCAAGAACATCACCAGGAGATCTAAGGTAATTTTTCTCATGTACCTACCTATTACTGGAACTCATCGCTGTGCAGTCACAGTATACGTGTTTAAACCTTTGCGCTGGGCTAAGACTGGATGAATTAATCGCTTCCACTGTTTTCTGCAAACTACCCAATTTTAGCCCGGACTCTAAACACTGAGTGTTAGTATAAACTTTATGATATCTAGAAACACGAAGATCAAATTAATGAGCATGTGTGTAGCAAAATCAATATTAAAATGTTTGTCGTTTTAGCATATTAAGACGTTGATTTGATATATTATATATGTCACGGCATACCATGTAATTATTTCATTAATTAATTAATTTTATTGCCAGTACGAGTATGTATGTGTAATTGACAATTTTGTATATATAATTTTATTATTAAATACTTACTTTAGACGATTTCGTCATGATGCATTAAATATTTGAAAAGTTGCACATGAAGATCACAAGACTTTTAAACATAGTAATCAAATTCTCATCCCCAAATAAAAAGTATGAGATGGAATATTCAGTTGAAGGTAAATCGTCTGCATTTCTACCACCTTCGTACACAAGTACTCCAAGTACACTTCAAAATATGTGCGCATTGTAGTATCATATATTATATTCATGAAAGCGTTGCGAGATAGATTCTTAGAAACAGTTTGCGTACACAGAAACACTGCATTTTTTTTTTTACATAATAATATATATGTTTATTTAATCCAATTACATTTTGTACAATTTTTCTATCTTAATTTAAACATGTAAAGACAATATATTTATTGAATAGTAGGTACACGTGAAAGATAGAGTTTAACGACGGTGTCTGAGCTAGTGAAAACTGTGTTACAGACACCGACGCCATCCCCCATAAATAGTTATACAGGTCAGAGTTATACTTAGTGGTATCAAAGAATATAAAATTAGTCTAAACTTAGTACAAGATGTTTTGCATAAAAAATAAACAATTATGAACTTATTAGGATACAGTTTAATTTTGTAAAATAACTAATATCCCGGCGTAAATGAACCAGGGTTTTTGAGACCCTCTAGTGTGTAAAATTATGCGTACAAGTCTTAGTTCGCACTACCTCGCCCCCTCCGCCTCAGTAGCTGGATTCTAGAAATTAGTGCGTCGATTCGTTTAAGCAAATCAGTGCCACGTGCGACGTTGTCGGTGACAGGTGAGTTCAAAGTGAGCGCGGGCGTTTTATACCCGGGTTCATAGTTCACGTTTCAATATTTTTGATCAGTGTCCTTACGGCTTATCCTGTTTTTTTTTAGATTTTGTATTCATTATAATAATTTTGCACTTTTATTGTATACATTATGTATAATGAAGGGATTAGGGAGCTTTTGGAGGAATATTCTTCGGATAAAAGCTGTCCATCAGGGTCAGATATTGACGAAGAGGAGTAAATCAGCGAACGTAGTAACGAAAGCGATACAGAACAGGAATTGAGTCAGCTGTTAGAGTCAGAGACGACATCTAGTTCAGCACCAGTCACATGTCCTAAGGAAGAAAACAATAGCTGCGTTGATCGACCTTATGCTAGGTATGTTTATGGCAAAGATCATACTAAATAGAGTAGAGATTGTTACCGAACTAACGTGAGAACTCGTTCTGAAAATATAATAACTGTCATATCTGGTGTCAAAGGCCAAAAAGCAAGGAAAATTGCTCTCTACCGAGTCTAAAACGACAAGAGTTTCTTCGGGTTTTGGGATTGAAATTGGTAGAAAATCAATTACGCACACGAAGAGATGCTACTGGTCTGCATACGCAAGCGAATAAGTGATTCTTTGGGTGAACCATCCCTGCTCCGCCACCTAAAATAGCAGGTATTAGGTACTAGAAGATGTCAAGATTGTGCATAGGTAGTAAAAAGATAGGAAGACCAAACCATACTTGCTGCGAGTGCAATAAGTTCATTTGCATGGAACATGCTGAGACAATTAGACAAAAAATGTTTTATCACTTTTTTTAGCGTAACCAAAAGTACATGTTTTTTAGTTCGAGTTTTTTGATAATTTTCTAAACTTTAATTAGTAAATTAATTAATTGAATATTACATAAGTTGTTTCAATTATTTTACTCCTCATATGATTCACTATTAGGTTATCACTCAAAAAGATGACAAAAACCTGTTAAGAATTAAATACAACTATATTTCAAACAGGGTAAAATTCACCCTGGTTCATTGATGATATGATTGAAAATAGGTTCATTCACGCCGGGATATAAAGCATGCAGCACAGAGAGGATGTGTGTTAGATTGTATGATTGTGTGTGAGTTTGTGAGTGTATGTGTGCACGTGTGTCGTAAGTGTTGAAATGAGAAAGTGTAATGTAGGTCTATATTTTTTTTTAACCATTACTTGATACACCAGTGCATGGAGCAGGTTAGAAGTCAATCTCAAATAGTCTTTCGGTCTCTTCATATGTTAGGGTTTGAAGGCCTGTTGTTAGCACTTTTTTGCATACGTGTTTGGATAGAGAGAATATTTTGATCTCTTATTGGCTTTATTGTACAGTCGACAGCTTAGGTTTTGAAAATGTCGTCCAGCCACGGCAGTCCGGATTCTGGATGCGCTACACACATGGAATTTACGACGCTTGTTAGCCCGTAAGCAAACATAGGTTATTGATGTGTGTTTATGTAGGACGATTTGGAGCAATGCAAGTTGCCTGACGGTGAGCACTGAGAAGTCTTTGTAGAGCTGTGTAGTAGGGTAACGGAAAGGCTTCTGCAGCAATACTTTTATGACAGCACGATGAGCTCTCTCGAGACGCAGCAAAGAGGTTTTGTAAGTGCCACCCCAGACCACTATGCAGTATGTTGTGAGAGACTGCACTAACGCAAGGTAAATGTTTTTTAATAGTGGAAGGTCAGCCACACACCTTAGTTTTTTAAGAGGAAACATTAGTTTGCGCACGCGGGCAGAAGTGAGTTCTATATGTTTGTCCCAACTAAGCGTACAGTCTATCTGAACACCCAAATATCTGACGTCAGAAGCCCATCGTATTGATAGGCATTTACAGGTGTTTGGTGACGTAATTGAGCAGCTGTGTACTTTTAGGTTAATGTCCTTCAGTTGGGTGGGGAGGTTAACCGCTGTTAATGCGGTTTCTGCAGATTGGATTACACTGCTCCAAGACTCGCCACTTACTATAAGAGTAGTATCGTCAGCATAAGATAGTATTTTGCAGTTTGGAATAGATAGCATACACAGTGTATTTACATAAATAAGGAAAAGAGTCGGAGCTAACACGCTGCCCTGTGGAAGACCAAAAGTGAGAATTTCGTCGTTGCTCACGCAATTTTCAATCTTTATTCGTTAGTTACGGTTGATAAGATAATCACAGAAAATATTTAGGGCAACATCTCTCACTCCGATGCTCTCAAGCCTTTGCAAAAGTTTATGTGTAGAGACCGTATCAAAAGCCTTGGCCAGATCTAGAAATATGCCTATAGTTTTAGTCCCAGTATCAAGATTTTCAACAATAGTGTTCGTCAATTCCAATAGTGCATGTTCAGTAGATTTGTTTTTCCGGAAGCCAAATTGATTCGGGGCCAGAGCGTTATTGTGTTCTAGATAGTTCAGGAATCTTTTATTTAGAACTTTTTCTAGAATTTTTGATAGAACACTTAGCACGGATATTGGTCTATAGTTTTCGATACGGTCTGTAGCACCACTTTTGAAAATAGCGTATACAAGTGCCGTTTTAAAAATTTGAGGGAAAACTGCTTTTGATAAGCAGAGGTTGCAGATGTTTGTAATCGCAGGAATTAGGACATGTCGAGCGGATTTGATAACAGACACTGGGATTTCATCGTAGCCGACAGCACAATTGTTCTTTAGGCTCATAATAATTGTGTCAATTTCCGCAAAATCAGTGTCTAGTAGAACTAGGGAATTGCCCTGTGGATTAGTTATGCTGTCTAATTGGAAGTTATGTCGTGTGTGGCTTTGATTTTGTTGTATATTCAGGGCCAGACTGGCTCCAACGTTAGTAAAGTATTTGTTTATGTAATCAACAGAGGACTCTATATCACCACGCATGTTAACAAGACCATAGGTAAGGCTATAGGATTTTCTGTTTAAGTGACTTATTGATTTCAGAATATTCCAAGTGGCCTTTGAATTACCTCTGGCTCTCTAGAGCTCATGTTGGTCAAATTTACGTTTCACTTCCTTTAGGAGGTTGTTGCAAAAGTTACGGTACCGTGTGTAAATTAATTTTGCAGTACTATTTTCGGGATCTAATTTAGATTTCTTGTGCAGTTTATCACGGTTGCGTATGCATCTTAGAAGATCCGGGGTAACCCATGGTTTAATTATTCTTTTCCGGTATGGTATATGTTTTACGGTGGTGAATTAAGTTACCGCGGTAGTTAGAGAGGAGACGAGAAGTTCCGCACATTTATTGGGGTCGCTATTTTGTAAAATAATTGAAAAGTCTTTCTTTTCAAGGGAGTTGACTAGAGCCGGTAGGTCTATATGTCTTATAACGCCTCTAGGCTTATCACACGGACGAGTAGATTCAACACACAACATAACCGAGGCGTGATCCGTGATATAGGAGTCAAATACCAAGGTTATGGATCTTTTGTTTGATCGTAGTAGGACATTGTCCAGACATCTATCAAGACGTATGGGAAAGAAATGTGCCGGCAGGAAACCATGATATGCGGTTACATTTAAGTATTCCTCACAGTTTGTATCGCAACCATTTGGGATGATATTAATATTTAGATCTCCTACGATAGCCACAGTTGAACAAGATGCAATTAATGTCAGTGTTTTGCGAGAGTTTAGGAACCTTTGTGCATTCCTGGTTGAGGGGATCTGTATATTGCTACAATGGCTATATCCGAGGGTAGCTGCAGAATGACGCAATTTGCGTCTAGGCTTGCCGGCTGAGTGATTGTGTAGTTAAGATCGGATCGTATGTAAATAATGACGCCGTCGTTTTGGTTATCAAAGACAGACTTTGTAGAAGCGTAAACTTTTAAGGTAGGAATATTATTCACTTTACTTAACCAGCACTCAGTGAGGACAATTATATCAGATTTTATATCTAAAGAGTGAAGGAAAACGGTAAGTCCATCGAAATTACAGTTTATACTCCTAATATTAACTTGGAGAATATTTAACGTTGATTTTGTGTGTCTTAGGTGCTGGTGACATTGGCTTGGGGAACATATAAATGATGTTAATACGGTAAAGGATTCTACTGAATCCGCAAACTCTCTTATATTGGCCATTTGCACAACAAAGCATTAAAGTGGTACAGTTTTGGGGATCGTGGTTTGAGCCTGAACCTAACATAACTAGAATAAGTTTGCGACATGAACAAATCTAAGAGCATTTTTAATAAAGCGTAAATTACTATCCCAAGATAATACGGTGGACTCCTATACATAAGGTAGTGTGCGTGGTATTTTGTAAATGAGTAATGAAGTGTGTGAGTTGTAATTTGTTTCGTACTGTGTGCATGGTGATGAAAGTAATTGTGATTGAAGCTAATAAAGAAGCATTAAATAAGTACAAAGCAAAGCTATATTTTCAACTTCACCGCATAGACATAAATAACAGAAAATAAATAACCACTGCTGGGGCAAAAAAATGTCGTTAAATTCTTTGTTCAATATTCGATTCAGTGAGGCAACTCGTGTGTTTACCGTTAAAGAATAATAAAGTTGTTTCCTGTGGTACATTCTGGCGGCCAACAGACGTCAGTTGAACAAAACAAGCAGGCAATAGAACAGATTTCCCTCAGGAGCGGATATTACGACTTTCCATAGAGGAAATGTACGTAAGTGTTCTCAAAAAATAGGACCGTATGTAATTTAATAGCGTATTACTTTTATGACAAACGATATTTCCAATTGGAGCGTATTTCATAAATACAATTCAATTCTTTGACATGCAGTTTGGGGCCACTTACACAACATTACTGAAATACTTTAGGTAAAATTCTAACAGTATTATTATTACATACCTTACCTACCTATATACCTTTGGGTAGAAAGGTCGTATAAACCATTTTGGCCAAATTGAGTTATATATACCATTTTTCTCAGAATTTTTCTCTATCGATCTGTATATATGAAATGCTGAAATTCGCACAAAAATGGTTAATACGACCCAGAAATTTTAGTTCATAGCCTCTTAAAAAAGGTAAATTTTCAGTGTAAAAGCCGTTTTTTTTTTGTAGTTTTGTTATGATAATGTCAGAATTCAATTGATCTATGATTATAAATGGTTTTTAATACAAAAAAACTACATGTATGGGTTTTTACGACACTAAATGTGACCATAAGCTTACCAAAAATGGATATACGACCTTTACAGTTTTTTTAAAGTACATTTTCATGAGGTGTATTAACCAAAAATTGTTTTTTTCTTAGACGTAAATCCAAGCTAACTTTAAAACTAAAAAGATAGATAGGTTTTGATTGACTTCTGGTCTCGGACCTCGTTACAGCTAGTCGCGCCGCGTCCTATTCGCATCGATACCAGTAATTATTAAAGTTGTGTAGGTATTTGAATATCATATTGCGATGGATGTACAAAAATGTGGACTTTGTTGTGAGGCCTTATCAGATGGAGTTTATTGTACTTTGTGTTCACAACATCTGCACTATCACTGTGCAGGAGTAACGGAAACAGGATTCAAAAGGTTAGGAGACCGTAAATCATCATTTCGTTGTGTGAAGTGTAAGCAGTCTGGGCCTAGTCAACCACCTAGTTCACCGAAGCCTGACACCCAATCTGAGTTACTCAAAGAGATGAGAGCCATCTCAGTCAAGTTGGAGTCAATGAGTGGTGAAGTAAAAGCTCTTAGAAAGGATTTCACGGGATTGTCTACAACCGTATGCGAGGTAAACAACTTACTGAAGGATTTTAACAAACGGCTGACTGAAGCGGAGCAGCGTCTCAAGCAAGTAGATAAGCTACAAGACCAAGTCACTGCCACTCAAATTCGGATTGATAAATTAGAAAAGGAGTCAAGAACACAGGAACAGTGGGCCAGAAAAAAGAATATTGAAATAAAGGGAGTTCCACAAAGCAATACCGAGAACCTGTATAACATCGTGACGGCAATAGGGAATAAAATTCAATATCCTGTCCAAAAGTCTCAGATTGACTTCGTTACTAGAGTTCCAACTAGAGAGAAAGATAGCGTTAAACCCATAATCGTCGGCTTCAATAACCAGTATGTCAAGGAGGACTTTATAACCGCTGCTAGATTGACCTCGAAGACGTCCCCACTAACAGCTGAATACTTTGGATTACCGGGAAGGCATAAAGTATATATCAATGACCATCTTACGATTCATAATAAAATTCTCCTGTCTAAGGTGAAGAAATTGGTGGCTGAGAGAAATTTTCAATACGTTTGGGTGAAACATACGAAAATACTCGTCAGGAAGACCGATACATCACCGGTACTCACAATCAACTCGGAAGAAGATCTATCAAAAATACAGTAATCAGGTTTGAATTCCAAATAAATTATATAGTAACATCTGATTTTCTTATTGCAACTACATTAGTATTGCAATGTTTACTAATGATTACGAGACGCTGGCTTTATTGTAAACATGCCGTATTCCAACACTTTCTGTGTATGTGCTTTGTGCCTACTCGTATTACTTGTATTAAATTAAAATGTATTTTATGTTCCGAACTCCACCGCTATGCTATTTGCGACCATAATTCTTACAGCGTAGAACATAAATTTGTACACATTAGACTTGAACCTATTAAATCGCTACCTGGCATTCTTTCTATTGTACCTATTCATAAACGAGTTCTGGCGATAATTCCAAAGTCGTTCTTGGTTGAACACTGTCCTTTGCTGTGTCTAATGATTCGCAGTATTATTTTACAACTTACCTCCATTAATTATTTATTGCATCGGTTATGTGCGATAGTTTTATCGATGTGATGACTTCTTTGTCATTATGAATAAATTTGTCACTATCAAATAAACTAAAACTATTACCTCTAAGTGTTGTCTTACCTGTTGCTTCATTAATAGCTCGCCAGGTTGCCTTAATTTTATTCGAGGATTGTTCAATTTTGTTCCTAAGGAATAATGCCTTAGCTGTATTGCACACTCTTTTAAATATCTTGGAATAATTCCTAACATACTCAGTGAAGTTCGAATCAGAATTGTATCTCTTCATACCGTACAACTCGTACATCTTTGCTCTGCTTTTGTATATACCTGCAGTAGCCCACTCACTAAAAGCTCGAGATTCCTTAACTACTTTCTCCTTAGTCCTAAAAGTATTCTGAAATTCCTTGTTAACTACATTAAATAAATTATTGAAATTGTCATTTGGCGAATCAATCTCCATTAAATCAGGACTCATAGCATTCATTCCAATAAAAATTTTATTCCGGAATTCATTAAACTTATGCCTAGGTAATGGCCTAACTAACACTTTCTGTATAATGCTATCACTATAATACGGAAACCTTGCTAATTGACCACAGTGATCCGAAGTTAATTCAGAACTAACTAATTTATTCAAAACTGTACAATTACTAAATATATTGTCAAGACAGGTGGATGAAGTTGCTGTAATCCTAGTTGGTTCAAGGAACAAATTTTTTAAATTAAATGATTTAAATAGATTTAAAAATCTACTAGTCATTACTGAATGTTCAAGAATATTTACATTAAAATCACCACAAACTATAATACCTTTCTTATTGCTCCTAATTTTAGTAATTGCATCTTCAATAACTGATTCAAACAAGCTAAAGTTACTTAACGGTGGACGATATACACATATGATAATATGCTGCTCAAGTTCTACACATGACAGTTCCACGGTGCGTTCTATAGACAAACTTGCTATGTCTTTCCGTTCTTTACACGTTAAGCTATTTGAAACAATAATCAAGGATCCACCATGAATAGCGTGTTTCCTAGAGAAGGCACTGTGTACCGTGTATTGCGAGTTATTTAAGAATTTAATTTGGTACTCTTTTAGCCAGTGTTCTGTAATACACATAACTTGTATACTGTGATTTTCTAAATATAAACTTAATTCTAAATCCTTGCCAGATAGACCTTGTATGTTTTGATGTGCTACATTCAGTTGAATTTGTCTACCCTTTGTCCTAGTCTTAAGTTTAAAGAACTTGTGTCAGTATATTCAATAGAAGAATTATAAAGATAGGAAGTATTTACAGAAGCTAAATTCTTGGATACCCTACATGTACCTGTGTCATTTTGTAAATTAAATGCTAGTAATTTAGCAACTTGTCTTCTATAAAATAGTGGCAGATACATAGTATCTTTGGTCAATGTAAAATTACTAATAAAATTATTAATGTCAAATAATAAAATAAAATCTTTATATTGCCATGTCAAATTGTATAAGCACAAGTTGAGTTCATGAATATAACTATTAATTGTTTCATTTAAGCTATAAGAATAAGGCAAAGCAAGAGTTATAAATTTGCATTCAAATTTCCTGTGAAGCGATAACATAACTTCTGTCAAATTAAATATATCCTTTTTAGTCACCGTTGGGCTATCACCATATGTGATAATTATTGTAGACTGCCTATCAAATATTGTTGTATTTAATGTATTAATTAGATATGTAAACGAAGACCCTGGATAACAATAATTGATAGTATTGTGTTGTGTCAGCTCACAATTTATCAAACTACCTAAACCTACACCAAGCCTATCTGAGAACATATAAACTTTATTTGTGCCAGAATTCTTACCTAAAGAAGACTTACCTGTTCTATTATTCACTGAACAAGTACTTTTATCACTATCGCAAATAATCTGGGACTCACAAGTGGGTAATGTTGGTTTTATGATATTCAAACAACTATTGGTATTTGTTAAGGCCTTTACATATTCTAAATTTTGCCTCCCCACTTGTGCAATCTCATCATATTTCATAATATACTCCTGAACCTGATTTTCATATTGTGTGTTCATTCTACTTATTTGAGATTGTAAGGAAGTAATTTGACTTTTAAGATCCCTAGTATGTTTGTCATATAACATTTTGCCATAAATCAACTCTGCATTGTAATTGTCTAACTCCATTAACAAATCTGAACGCTCAGAAACTAAACATTTATATTGCTGAGATGTTATCTTAGTTTTCCTATATTGCTTTAGACTAAGAATGAGTTTCCTTATATGTTTATTTAATTTATTATACTTTCTATGCCGTTTCAGACAATTAATGTTTATTTTTAATTGTTTTGAATCTAAACCTAATCTATTACCTACAACCTCTGAGTAAAGGTTCTGAGTTTTATTACTGTTTAATATCTCTACAGTTTGTTCTAGTGATTTAATCTTAGTAAATGATTGTTCTAAACAGCATTCTAGTTCCCTAATGCGACTCATAGACCATGAATGGGCATCATTGTTAGCGGTCAACAAATGGATTTCTTCCTGTAACCTATCTCGCTGGGCCAGTGTGTCCATATACTCAATATGGAGTTCTGCGAGTTGAGCCTTCAGGTTGGAAACCCTATTGTTGACAATCCTGATGTCCTCTTCACAGTCTGCACGCTCCCTCAGTAGATGGTTATTCTCCTCCTGGCACTTCTTTAATTCCACCAAGGTTACTCTCAGCTTGTTTTCTAGATCCTTCGCTGTGGCTTTGCTGGTCATCATAGTGCTCATTGTGGAATGGCTCATAGCCAAGGATATGCCAAACACCTATGGACAGAAAAATAATCAAGATGTTAGAGAAGAGATAAAACAGTAATGAGTAGAAGTTTATAGATAATAAGTAAATAAATATATATAAAAATTAATTATACTATAGCTAGAAGGACAGTAGATAAACAACAGAAAGGGAAAATATATATAAAATTAAAGGTGTTATTCTTTTTTTTTAATGATGCAAAATATGTAGGTAAGTAGAAAAAAATATATATAATCTTGTGAAATTTACTAATTTATATAATTTCTTTACTAACTTATATATGGGCCTTGTCAAAGATATAAACACTTAAATTAATGTGAAGTGTTAAGTGTAGTAAGTGTTTGTATGGGGCGTTTGTTCAGTCTTCGATTTTGCTTCCACGTTTTGTCAAGCAAAAGGAGACAGAAACTATGCCAGTGTGTGATGGACGAAGCTCACGTTAGTGTGAGCCGAGTAAATGTGTGATGAGGAGTGTAAGTTAATAAGTAAAATACTCCCCGGGTTTAAAGATGATTTCAAATCCGTCCGTTGACAGCTGGTTATAGATCTGTCCGCCAAAAACTGTTTGTATCGAGGTTTCAAACACCAAACTGAATGTCTTTCACACTTTACTATTTACTTTCTATTTAACAACAATAATGAGATATAAGCATTAAATATTCATTTAAAATTAAATAAAACTTTTAAAAGTACGGAGCTACGTAATTTTACGTCTGACGTTTCCAGTGTTGCCAGTGCCAATCCCATAAGTAGCACTTTTCATCATATCAGCAAAATATTCGTCAGGTGTTAAGTAGTTATTACCTTTCCTGTCGTGGGTCATAATTGAAAACTTGCTCCAGTCATTAACCACATATCTGACAATGTCTGAACGCACCTCCATCGCTCTTATGTTCCGTACATTAAATAAGAGACAGCACGAAACAAACATGCACCGTCACCAACAATAGGGACGACTGTACTTCAACTTCTTCATTAACGTTCAGATTTTCTTTAGCCATTTTAAAAAAGGTCGAACCGACAAAACCTATGCTTAATAAACCAAACGAAAACAAAACAAATGCCAAATACCAAGCCGAGTCTATAACCAAAACTACTAAACCGAAACAAAGCAAATGCAATCCAAAATATGCCAAGAAAAGAACAGCCAAAATCGTCATATATAATCCGCTAGAAATATTTAGGTATACTATGTACTCAAAACAATTTAACGATCACCAACATCCAACCAACTGCGTACAATTAACCTACCTGACGACGAAAGTTAAACAATAACTGGAAAGGGTCATTAATCCGCGGAAAATCTTAACATCGCGATTCAGAAAAATGACGTAATTGCACAACGCCATCTATTGTCAACATTTAGAACTAAAATTATTTTGTTCGTCTTAATTTATTCGTTCCATTAGGTACTGATAGTTCAAACTAATACATTTACATCCTACATCATCCCCTATTTCATCCCCATGGGGGTTGAATCTATCAAAATCCTATTTAAGTGGACGTCTTTATCATAGTAGCTCCAATCTTTAATTTCAGTTCAATCAGTCGAAATTCTAAGAAGATTTATACAAACTTTCATCCCCTATTTTATCCCCTTAGGGGTGGAATTTATCAAAATACTTTCTTAGCGGATGCCTACGTCATAGTAGCTATATGCATGCAAAGTCTCAGCCCGATAGGTTTAAAATTGACAAAGTTTCATACAAACTTTCACCCCCTATTTTATCCCCTTGGGGGTAGAATTTATCAAAATCCTTTCTTAGCGGATGCCTACGTCATAACATCTACCTGCATGCCAAATTTCAGCCCGATCCCTCTACTGGTTTGGGCTGTGCGTTGATAGATCACTATGTCAGTCAGTCAGTCACCTTTGAGTTTTATATATATTTAAATATAATTTTAGGACAGCAACACAATAAACGATATTAACGGATTTTTGAGGGAATTCTCATAAGCACCATGGTACATAATGGTCGTAGGAGACATTTGTAACTTATAACTTGCACAATAGGGTTAAAATTCACGCCAAGTATTATAATTATGTTTTCGAGTCGATCGAAAGGAGAAAATCGATATCAGAGTCGCAGTATTGTTACTTTTGTAATTAATTTGGGTAAGTGAGAGTGGAGCCTCAAGCCCTGCTTGTCACAAAGGAAGAGGTATTTTCTTTTTGTCTATGATTGACATCGTGCGATTGATACCCTTTTGGTCAAGGAGCATTGCTTTTGGTATTTATTAACGTTCTAATTGTTCTGTCAAACGCCGTCCGAATTTCAATAAATAAGGTATATTAAGTTATAAAAAAAGTCTTGTAAAAATAAAGGATACCAATAAGCAGACATCATGTAAAATGGAGACTCGATACATGATGGGTGCTTTACAAAAGTCTGTGTTTCTTATTTCGGTTTGCAGACCAAAGAGACAAAACTGTTGTCTGTATTGTATATACCGATGATATTGTACATATATCTGTATATACCGATGATGTTGGGCGAACCAATTTCATATGCATAGATTGTAGACTCGTTGTATTCTAACAAAAGGCTTGGAATACAATGCATTCTCAATCTGTGTATTTTGCTACTGTAAGAATCCAACCTGTTTGGCCAGCGTGATATAGTAGGCCAATTCATCCTTTCAAAGGAGAGGCCTAGTCCAGCAGTGGACTGTTAAAGGCTGATGATGTGTGTGTGTGTGTGAAGAATCAATTATTTATCAGCGGCTATTATTTGCGAAGGGTAGAGACGTAATGAAATCTCAGTATGCGGCTCCATCTTTGTATAAACAGTGACTAATATGAGACTGATAGCCTTCAAATATACCATCAATCTGTTGTCATTCTGATCAGACTGGCTGGGATATTTAAATAGTCACATTCAGGATCATTCGCCCGGAAGTAAACACGTATACAATCAGTTGTTCTTCCTTCTGACCAAACCAAAGTCATAGACTGAACTGATGGCAAATTATACTATCTAATGCAAAATCTGTCATATCTGGTTGGACTAGTAAGCAGACCCCGGGCTCCAAGGCGTAAGTCTTACATGCAACCGGGATAATGTGAATGGAGGACGATGATGATGATCTAATACAATAATCCTACTACGTACGTACGTAGGTACGTTATGCAAAACATAAACGTTTTATTATGTACTTGCGAGAATTGTTGCACTTTGCCAGCAAATTTCCAATTTCAAAGCGGCATTGAACTTAACACACGACATAGAACCTAACACGGTAGACGCTAAAAGGCATAGTGTACTATCTACCGTTACATGAGATCCTACGAGATGTTATGATGCTCATACATTTGAGCATTCACCTGTTATGAGCACCTGTCTTGCGAATGTTACAAAACAGAAAAACAAACGAGTGTGTTTTAGATGGTTTTAGCGAGCATTCTAACGAGTGTTTTGGCGAGCATTCTAGCGAATTGACAGTAAATTTGCTTTGACGTTTTTGCTGAATGTTTAGCTCTGTTCGTTGTTCAGTTCGATAAAACAAAAAATTGGGCAAGTGCGAGTCGGACTCGCGGACGAAGGGTTCCGTACCATCATCTATAAAAGAAAATCACGTTTGTTGTATGTATACAGGTATAAACTTAAATATTTTTTAAGTTTCAACCTTTTTATTAAGATCGAGGAACAAATTGCTTGAAAATTACGTTTGTTGTATGAGAGCCCCTCTTTTTTATTTACTTTTTTATATTTAATTATTTATTTTGATAGGTAATATACAACTACGTATTCTGTGAAAGTTTTAAGCGTCTACCTCTTAACGTTAGTCATTTTGAGCAAAAAATACGAAAAAACACGTTTATTGTATGTATAATATGAATGTTTTTACAAAAAAAAAGTATATATGTATGTTTATCCATTATCTAGTACCTATAGTACAGGCTTCTGCTTAGTTTGGGACTAGATGGTGTTGTGTGAATGTGGTAGAATATTATTATTATTATTGTATGGGACCCCTCCTTAACATTTTTTATTTTTTTTATTTTTAGTATTTGTTGTTATAGGGGCAACCGAAATACATAATTTGTGAAAATTTCAGCTTTCTAGCTATCACGGTTTATGAGATACAGCCTGGTGACAGACAGACAGACAGACAGCGGAGGCTTAGTAATAGGGTCCCGTTATTTACCTTTTAGGTACGGAACCCTAAAAACGGCGAATGCTCGCTGTTCTGTTACAAGTGAATGCTCAGGTGTATCGGCACCATTATAAGAAATCTTCAAAGCAAATGCATCAAAAGATAATCATACCAAGTCACAGTGTAATTCAGAACATTTTGTCACAAGAAAATTGTTGAAAATTGTGGTGAATAGTTGGGACGTACTAACGCCGCATAATTTAAGAAAGAAATAAGCTGACACGTGCATCGACGACGTTCGCGTTTCATTCCCGGTCTTTCCGCAACCAAACATTTATCTGAATTTATACATTATTTACTGCCTTTTAAGATACATTGCACTGCTGAAATAAGTAAAAGGAGTATTTGCACGTGCCAAATAAAGCCGAATAAGTATTTATTATATTTGTGTTCATCATTGTACCGGTATAGACTGTAATTTACGATTGAGTATCTTAATATCCTGCCGATTAGCAATACTAGGTATTGCAATAAAATATAAATAAATATTAAGGTATGTGAAGCAAAACGCTACTATAGCTTAGTGGTGTCTCTAACAGGGTTCAAATCTACGGACGTTTCGAAGTTAAAAGTATATTTTATTTTGTTAATTATCGGTTGCTAAAAGGCGAAGGAAAACATCGCGAGGAAACCTGCATGTCTGCGAATTCTCCAAAATGGTCTCAAATGACATGGGCCTGCACTTGGCCAGCGTGGGGGACAACAGCTTAAACCATCTTACAATACTGCTTATACACTTGAGCTTTCTCCTGTAATGACCATTCTTGTGAATGTTAGAAAACAGAAAAGCAAACGAGTGTGTTTACGCGAGCATTCTAACGAGAGCATTCCGGTGAGCATTCTAGCAAATTGACAGTAAGTTTGTTTAGACCTTGTTGCTGATTAGAGCGTTCGCTTAAAAGATCGTGAAAATATTCGTAGCACTGTGCGCCTCTGTTCGTTTTTCGACATAACTAAAAACGGCAAATGCTTGTTGTTTTGTTACAAGTGAATGCTTAGGTGTATCAGCGCCATAATGAGAAAAGGCATGTGTGCAGCTGTGTGACACGTATTGTGTGTGAACAAAATATTTTTTTGCTATGTCATATATGCAACAACGTGACCACATAACAACGTGATCTGTTTGTACAGAAGTTGATAGAGATGAATAAGAATTGTAGGGAGAAATAAAAAATTATGGACATATAAAACTGAATTATTTCGCTTTACGATTTTGCGAACAAAATTTGTAAAAGCCACATTATGTTTAATGAAGTATATACATTATATGAAGCTCAAATTGGACCACTCTCTAATTTTTCACATAGCATAGAAACTCAAAGTGTCGAACTCTCGGAATTTTGAATTTAGACCGTTAATAAAGCAATACAGAAAGACTATCATTAAGTTTGTGTACATGCGGCAGACGGTCGTTTTTATGAGGAAGAAACAAAAAAAAACCATTCATGTGCCAGACGACACCCAGCTGGGTGCCGTGCGTTTAGTCCAGCACCAACCGTTTAATTTGAAAGCACCCTATTTTCATCAAATTTGCGTCAATTTGACGTATTTTATTAGAAAAACCTGTACGGAATATGCAATTTCCACTGTTTCGTGGTTTTTTTTAATTAATAATTTACGAGAAGAACCCATATGCTGTTAACTGCAGTGTTATCTTTTGTGAAACCAACTTTGCCAGTTCTGGAAAATTATGAGTTGCGTGGACTTGCAGCTGAAGGAGGATAAAGGACATGTGTGACAGTAGTGGTAATGGTTACGTTTAGAGTATAACACTCCAGGATTGAATAGATTCTTAGGGTCTAATATTATGTAAAACTTCATCATAAGCTGTTGTATATAGTCAAAGTCAAAATCATTTATTCATCTAGGCCACAAAGTGACGCTTATGAACGTCAAAATTAAAGTTAATTACATTGTAACCTAATGGAAGGAAAGAGGAACCCACCACGCACCCTCGGGTTGACCACCCCAACTATTGCAATAGAAAAAGGTTGACAATACCGAACTCCTCTCAAAGGATAAGGGATATAGGAATGGTATGGGTTCCAGGAAGATACCTGACTTGCAGTATCCCCAGGAACGATGGGCAACGGCTGAGCGCTTTCCTTTCCTGGCATGTCTTATAAACGATTGTACTTTCTAATCCCCTCCGTTGCTCGACTGATGTGAGTCATTATGACGGTATGCAAATATATTCAGCAATGGGGACCCGTTAAAGTTGGTTTGATCGTTCAGTAATGTATGCTTGTCCCGCTTTAAAATCTCTAACCTATTAGAGATTGTCGAAAAAAAGTCGAGAAAAATTGTCAACTACCGTAGTAGTTGACAATTTTTTAAAAGCGAGTTTATAATGTACCTTATGGACTATTTTACCCAAAATATAAATATTTCAGTTAAATAAAAACATTATGGTAGTTTATTTTACAATTTTATAAATATTTTGACATTTTGTAACTAAAACGCGCCAAACTGTTATGGCCTCTCGAATGACGTCATAGTCTGCAAAACAACATTCTGTTTAGTTGAACTTCTACGAAAACTTTAGGATAAAAGTAAATTAAAATGGATCCTAATTATTACAAGCACTGTATAGTACCACAAAGTATCAGTACAACAATAAAAAAACCAAAAATACTGTTTTTTCACATGCCAAGGGATAAACAAGTCAGAAAAAAGTGGCTACAACTTGCAAGACGTGATACAAATGTGTCTCCAAGTTCTCGAATGTATTTTTGTGAGGATCATTTCGATGTAAGTCTTTATCAACTAACCTAGTCGTACTTTTAAATTTCTACAACATTACTTCTTCTCCTTGTTCGTAATAAGGATATTATTTACTTTCTGTTACAGCTACCAAACGATATGGAGAATTACATACAGTATCAAATAATGGGAACTGTATCACAGTTACGTCTGAAACCAGGCTGTTTACCTAGTAAATTTGGTTGTCAACCAGATAGAAGAAGGAGAACATATTGTAGCAGTTTAAATCGACCATATATACTTAAAAAAACAAAAGATGATGATAGTAGAAGAGTGTTTAAGTAAATCGATTGAGAGCAGTATTGTTGTAGCCAGTACTAGTAGTGCTGGTTTTATTCCTGAAGATACTTCTGACGCAACTCCAGGTACTTACTGCTTACATTATTAATGAGAAGTGATATTGAGTCAATTGTATTTTTTTTTCTGTCTTGAATCAATGTCTATTTATTTTCAGTTTTATCCAAGGAAAGAGAAGAGGAAGAACCTACACAAAGTCCTAGAACAGCAGATAAATCTGTTCAAGTTATTATAAGTAATAAATATAGAAGTAAAGCCACTCAAGCCAGTATTAAGATTAAAGACCAGGCAGCATCACCATTAAAGTCTTCTCATAAGTTAGTTTCCACATCTCCGTTTCAAGTGAAATATTCTATGCAATCATCAAGGCCATCTGGATCAGGTTTAAGCAGAGTTTCCAAGAAAATAAGAACACTCTGATAGTGATTTACTCCATCTATTACTTGCGCCTCAATGAATGAATCATGAATCCTCATCATCAACACATTCTCTTCAGATTAAATCTTCTTCAGAGTGCAATGAGTTACTTGAAGTAAAAAAACAGCAACAAGCAATAGATACCATTAAAGATACTATTAAAAAGATAATGTATAAACCAAGATTTTATATTGGAGTTCCTAAGAGTTGTTACTTTATAATTGATAAGTATTATAATTAACGAAATCAATATTCCACTACATCATTTACTATTATGTTTGAAAAAAATTCGCTTGGATAGTAAATTTCAAGAATTAGCTGATGATTTTGCCATGACTCCTTCATATGCTAGCAAAATATTAAAAAAAAATATTCCTGTAATAGCTAGTGTTATGCGCCCATTTATTGTAAAATTAGATTCTAAATTGAATACAAAAACCCTACCCATGTATTTCAGACATAGATACTACAATGTCAGTTGCATCATTGACTGCTTAGAGATTGAGATAAAAAAGCCATCAAAGGCTCTCAATCAGGCTCTAACATGGTCAGACTATAAAAAAGCGAATACCATTAAGTATTTGATATCTTGTACATCAGGTGGATTGGTGAATTATATTTCACCTGGGATTGGGGGTAGAATAACCGACACTTGCTTAGTTGAATCATGTGATTTTGTAGTGTTTAGATAAAGATA
The DNA here is from genome assembly GCA_944739405.2 of Euclidia mi. NCBI lineage: Eukaryota > Metazoa > Arthropoda > Insecta > Lepidoptera > Erebidae > Euclidia > Euclidia mi. The sequence goes on along the minus strand of OX123183.2, from coordinate 89,103,914 downwards.
TGAGTGTAATGGCCGACAGATGGTTTAAACATGTTGAACAGTACTTACAAAAGTCAGGGGTCCAATTAGTTCGACCCCCAAGTGTTAAAACAGGAGTTAAATTAAATAAAAGTGAACCCAAGTAAACCAAACAAATAGCTAGCTTAAGGGTTCATGTGGAGAGAGTTATACGACGCTAGCGTGAATTTAATATGCTTAAACCACATGCATGTATAAATATGAATTTTGTAAGAATTTTATATGACATAATAGCTATACATGCTATAGCTATAATGTCATATAGTATAGTCTGATTAATTTGCAAGAATCCCTTATTAAATAAAACTGCAGTTTTGTTTTATTATTACTACAAACATACAACATATTTACTTAATAAATTACCTATTTAAGTACACAATCATAGTATCAGAACAAACATACCAAGTGGAAACTTTCTACACTTTATATCATTAAGCACATGACTCACTCATTTAGTAACATAACACAAGAACTAACATAGGTACCTAGTGAGAACTTTCTACGCTAAATACTAAAGCATATGACTTAATTACTTATATCACTTAAAAATTGCCTATGAAATTTTATTGCAAAATGATTATTATTAAAACATATATGTACCGTCCTAGTGAGCACTTTCCGCACTTCGATAAAGTAGTGGATACACATGTTGTTTCCAAAATGGTAGCAAGCTATCATTTATAATATTGTTGGCAAATTCATAACTGAATGCTACACACAAAGTTTCAATGTTTTTATTTCTAGTGAAATCAGGATCAGCTACACAAAAAACACACATTTTCATGCCAGTTAAAAACATTTGTATTTGAGTGTAATATTTGTCTGTAGGCTTCCCATCTTTGATATAATTTGGGTATGTTTTTATACTTGTTGGACACTTAATTTCCACTACACAATCTTCATAGACACCATCAGGTGAACCAGCAATTATTGGACATACAGGACTCAATATCAAACCACATTTCTTAATTTTTTTAAGCAGTTGTAACTCCAAATGTTCTCTCACTGAGTCCTCTAAAATCCTGCCTCGTTTCATAGCTGGGGTATCTGGAATTTGCCCACCCATGATGATAGAGATTAATGTCCCATCACTTGTTTTTCAGCAACTAACTTCAAAAGCCTGTGATGCTGTTATCCGCCCATACCTCAATTCATGCCAAAGATGGCACTTGTGTTGATCCCTTGTTTCTTCTTCAATTTGTTTAATCACAGCATCTGATATTACTGCATTTCTTAAAAATGACTCACAGCATTTCTCTTTATATTTTAAAACAAACTGATTCATTGAAGCGCTGTCAGTAGCTTTGAGAAAAGAATTATGTTGATAATTTAACAATTCACAATCTTCAAGTTTCATTTTGTGCCCCACATCTAAAAACTTTGTGAGAACTCTTGAATTTGATGGTAAAGTGGGGCTATTCTTGAGCATGGTTTTGGCTGTTATATATTTTAAGCTGGTTCCGACTTGGGATAGCTTTGATGTTTTCCAATAGCACTCTCTTGAAGTGCATGGCGGCTCTTCACTTCTACGATGAACCCACATGAGGAATGCTATTGCGTGCTTGCAACCACCTTGCGAAGCAACACAATCGTGACATTCTATAGATCGAATGATGTAGTCTTCTTCGTCAACAATCAATGTTACTGTGTATAACTTCGACCGCACTTTATGCTCTGGGCATATTTTGCACTTCACATTGCAGAGTTTACCATCGTTTCAGTTGCACGTAACTTATGGCATCATCTCCGTTTGTTTGTTTGTTTTTCGTGTGAGTATGTGGCCAACTCTGGTGTCGGAGTTTTCAGACCGCCCGAAGGCCTCCGACATGGCCTAACGATCCTTATCCTTAGACAAGAACCGGGACCGACAGCTTTACGTGCCCTCCGAAGCACGGTAGCGCTCAGATGAAAATGCCACACACGGTCACCCATCCAACTGGTAACCTGTACAAGCGTTGCTTAACTTTGCCGATCTGTTACGACCGGCAAGCCAAGTCTCGCTATGAGCGATAAGATGCTCGCGATGATCTACGAAAGAAAATAAGCCATTAGCTCTACATTCATTATTATCAGATATCCATAACCGCAAAATCATGTATGAGTTATAAGTAAGGCAAAGGTTCGCAGCAGGAATGTCAAAATTATCGCGGAATCAGCCTTCTTAGTGTAGTTGGAAAAATGTATGCCAGAATTTTGATTGACAGAGTGGCAAATGTGACGCATGACAAGATATGGGACGTGCAAGCGAGATTTCGGAAGGGAATGGGATGTACGGATCAAGTCTTTTCCTTGCGCTGCGTCACCGAAAAATGTCTGGCAAAAAACCAGAAGGTGTATTGCGCGTTCATAGACTTGGAAAAGGCTTATAAATCGTTGAACTTCGTTAACATGACAACACCAGAAGGGAAAAATAAATTAGCTAGCCAAAAACGCTCGCCAATAGTCCCATTAACCAACAACCCAAAGGAAAATGCAGATATCTTGCAAGGGAACGAGAGACTCCAAAGAGAAAACTTCAAAACCTATAAGCCCAGAATAATACTGCTAGGTGACCAATATGTGAGGGGACTTTCTACGCACTTTATCGAAAGCAGGAGGAAAAACTGGAACGACATCTACACTATCTCAGCACTATGTAAACCAGGAGCACAAAGTGCACAAGTATTAAATAGTTTAAATGAAATCGCTCCAACTCTCAGTAACAATGACATTGTAATATTATCAGTGGGCTCAAATGATAAATACCCTTATAAACTTATATCTGAATTAAGCGTAGCACTAAGCAAGTTAAATATATGTAAAAAGGTATTTATTTTAAAAGTACAAAAAAGTCAATTCCTTAATGAAACTCTGGTAAATAAGAATGTTAAACTGCTGTTACAGCATTATGAAAATTGTAAGTTTATAGATGTATATGAAATGTGTAATAATTACAAATATAGTGGAAGATACAGACAACAAAAATATTCCAATGTAAATTATATCAACGCATTCTGTTTCAAAATGAATAATGAAGTAAATTACCTGCAATACCAAAATTCTTTCCTAAATAATAATTATAAGAAACTTTCGAATCAAGTTACATCAGATTGTAAAAAATATCGTCAAAGTACCATATTAAATTACTATAAACCAAAGGTCATAACTTCAGAACATAAATTAATAAAGCCTACAAAACAAAACCAACTAAACGAGCAAATCAACCATACCCAAAACAATAGTTCCTTTCGAAAATAAATTTAAAATACTCTATCAAAACATACAAAGTTTAAATAATAAACGCGATTTAATAGAAGCACTAGCAGATGATAACACATATCACACACTTTGTCTATCAGAAACATGGATCACTGAGAAAAAAATAGATTTACTAAGACTTCAAGGCTTTAACCTTAGTTCATCTTATTGCCGCAAAAACCGTGAAGGCGGTGGTGTAGCTATATTCGTAAAACAAAATATAGAATATAAAGAACGACAAGACATATCAGAAGTTAGTGTTGAACACATATTCGAAGCATGTGGTGTAGAATTAATTAAAATGAATACTTTATTAGTTGTGATTTACTGGCCACAAAAAAATAGAGAAACAGAAACATTCTTCAACTGCCTTCAAAAACTACTAAAACTATTATCTATAAAAGACTCGTGCAAGAACATAATAATAGGTGGAGACTTTAATGTCAACGTTCTTGAAAAAAACACAACATCCTTCACATTACTTAATACAATGACTAGCTACAATTTTCGCCAAATGGTAACAGAACCAACTCGGGTAACATGTAAAACAGCAAATTGCTTGGATCTAATATTCTGGAATACCCCAAACAAAGATGCTATTGAAGTGGTTGAACTCGGGCTATCTGACCACAAAGGAGTTCAAATCATCTTACCCACAAATAGAAATACACTAGATACGAATAAGATTTGGTATACTTTCAAGAGAAAATTTAATAAAAACAACATCACTAAATTCAAATCTAAATTAAGTGAATTGAATTGGGATACAGTTATAAGCTCAGATAAAAATATTAGTCAAAACTATTCTTCCTTCCACAACAGTTTACAAAAAATATTAAATAATTGTATACCAAAAAAGCGAATACAAATTAAAGAAAACAAACCAAAAACATGGTTAACAAAAGGCATAAAAAGATCATGTAAACATAAGCGACTATTAAAAATACTGTCTACCCAAAGTAACAATGATATATTGCGCAAACATTACAAAATGTATGAGAAAACGCTTAAAAAAACCGTATTAGCTTCTAAAAAAATACAATTTATAAGAAAAATGCAAAACTCTGAAAACAAAACTATTGCAATGTGGCAGGTTATTAAAGAACGAACAAATAAATTAAACAAAAAAGTAAGGAATAACATAAGTTTGAAAATTGGCGACGAACTGAGCGACGATGCTATTATGATCGCAAATACATTTAACGATTACTTCGTGTCAGTAGGAAACGCAGGTACTCTAAACAATACGCAAGGTAGTGCCGTACCGTCTGGCCGGCCGGTAACAAACCCTAGCCAAAATAGCATCTATCTAAATCCCGTCGACCCAAGTGAAATTAAATACATAATTAGCCATCTAAAAAATAAACGCAGCGCGGGTCACGATGAGATACCACCAACTCTAGTAAAAGCTTGTTCCGAAGAGTTAATAATACCTCTTAGCGCTCTAATTAATCAGTCTCTTATAGAAGGCACAATACCGGACCAACTAAAAGCATCGATAATAAAACCAATTTTTAAAAAAGGTGATGGTTCAAATACTAGCAACTACAGGCCAATTGCGTTACTGCCCACCTTCGCAAAAATCTTTGAAACTGTTGTATCGAACCGGCTATATAATTTTTGTGAAAAATTTAATTTATTTCATGATAGCCAAAATGGCTTTAGGAAAAATAAATCAACAACTTTAGCTGTGTACAAATACATCCAGGAAGCACTTAACATAATAAATACAAAGAAATATGCTATTGGTATCTTATTAGATATGAGTAAAGCATACGATCGAGTTTCTTACGAAATACTACTGGCCAAATTGTATTCATTAGGTGTAAGAGGAGTAGCATATGATTGGTTTACATCGTATCTTAAAAATCGGGTTCAGTACGTAGAAATAGAGTACCGTACACAGGCCGGCCTGATTACTCAAGTGCGGTCCGAAAAAGCAAACATTTCAATGTCTATACCACAAGGTAGCGTACTAGGCTGTGTATTGTTTCTAATCTACATCAATGACTTACCTAAAGAAATTGATGCAGAAACAATCCTTTTTGCTGATGATATATCAATTGTATTTCCTTGTAAAGACCTATGTAACCTAAACAATACCTTAGACAAATATATAACAAAAATAGTGAATTGGATGAATGACCATAACTTAGAATTAAATTTCAGTAAAACTAAATTAATGCAACACAGACCGTACCAAAAGCAAGAAATAAAAATTAATTACTCCTATAAAAATTTTAACCTACAATGTGTAGATGAATTCTCATTACTAGGATTGACTGTTGATACCTTTATTAATTGGAAAGCCCATATAGAAAAAATTGCAAACAAACTGGCCAGATTTACATACGCACTGTATGAACTTAAAAAGGCAACAGACTTAAAAACAGCCATGTCAGCATACTACGCCTACGCCTACTCCTGGCTAAAATACGGTATAATACTATGGGGAAATAGTGTTGACGCACAAAAACTTTTCATCCTTCAAAAGAAATGCATAAGAATAATAAAAAACGTAGATAGCATAGAAAGTACTAGACCGCATTTCATTAATTTAAAAATTCTGACATTAACCAGCATATACATATTAGAAATATGCCTTTTTGTAAGAAAGCACCCTACATTATTCCCACTGGCATGTGATCAACGCCCTCAGCAACGAAGTTTGCGTTCTAAAAATAAACTTGCTCTCCCTAGCTCCTCACTATCAAAGTTTCACTCTGGGCCATATGCAATGTGCGTTAAAATATATAACAAAATTCCAAACGAAATAAGGAGTATAGAATATAACAATAAATTTAAAAACGCACTCCAACTACACCTTATTAATAAATGCTTTTATAGTATTGAGGATTTTTTAACCGATGAATGAGGAGTAGGTATAATAATTATATTTTTATTTTATTAAACTATTGTTTTACTTTATTAAACTAAGATGTTTATAATTTTTGTTCTAAGTATAAAACTAAGCTGTGTATAATTTTTCTTTTAAGTACTATGTATAAACACTATAAGTCTATGTCTTATTTAATTTAATTATATAACCCTAAGTGAATATACTTCATGTACCTAACTCTTGCTATGCCCAAACAGGGTCCATAATGAACCAAATTGTATCTTTATATCTATAACACCTGTACAAACATTGTGGAATGGCAATAAATGAATATGAATATGAATATGAATATGAATATGGTAGGGTGAATAGAAAGGACTTATGGAAGGTGTTATCCATGTATGGGGTGGACAGCTGTATAATAAGGGCTCTGAAATCCCTGTATAGGGATTCTAGAGCAAGTGTCCGAATAAATGGTGCCTAAACGGATTGGTTCGTCATCTCGAAAGGTGTCAGACAAGGGTGTCCAGCCTCACCCTGGTTGTTCAACTTATTCATGGATAGCTGCATGAATGATATGAGAGAAACTGAATGCGGGATCGATATGGTAGGATTGCGTGTTAAGTGCCTGTTGTACGCCGATGATCAAGTCATCCTTGCACCATCGGCGAATGAGTTGCAAGAAATGATTGACTGCATGAATGAGAGCTTTAAAGCTAAAGGTATGAAAATTAATGCAAGAAAGACGAAAGTGATGGTGTTTGAAAAAGATGAAAGTTTGACTGAGTATAATATTACGATTGAAGATGAAAAAGTAGAGCAAGTAAAAGAATTTGTATATTTGGGTAGCGTGTTTACAAGAGACGGAAGATGTGAAGAAGATATTGAAAGGAGAGTGACTGCGGGCAATCGTGTAAATGGAGCACTGTATGCCTTTATGAACGGTCAGACTGTGCCGAAAGAGGCGCGATTGGCGGTTCATAATGGAGTGCTTGTCCCCACGTTGATGTATGGAAGTGAGAGTTGGGTATGGCAGAAAAGGCATGAAAGTAGAATTAACGCAGTTGAGATGCGATCACTGCGTAGTATGTGTGGGGTGAGACGGATCGATAGAATTCCGAACGTAACTATACGAGAGAGCAGTGGTCTGAAAGAAGATGTTGTGACTAGGATTGAGTCTATAACCAAAACTACTAAACCGAAACAAAGCAAATGCAATCCAAAATATGCCAAGAAAAGAACAGCCAAAATCGTCATATATAATCCGCTAGAAATATTTAGGTATACTATGTACTCAAAACAATTTAACGATCACCAACATCCAACCAACTGCGTACAATTAACCTACCTGACGACGAAAGTTAAACAATAACTGGAAAGGGTCATTAATCCGCGGAAAATCTTAACATCGCGATTCAGAAAAATGACGTAATTGCACAACGCCATCTATTGTCAACATTTAGAACTAAAATTATTTTGTTCGTCTTAATTTATTCGTTCCATTAGGTACTGATAGTTCAAACTAATACATTTACATCCTACATCATCCCCTATTTCATCCCCATGGGGGTTGAATCTATCAAAATCCTATTTAAGTGGACGTCTTTATTATAGTAGCTCCAATCTTTAATTTCAGTTCAATCAGTCGAAATTCTAAGAAGATTTATACAAACTTTCATCCCCTATTTTATCCCCTTAGGGGTGAAATTTATCAAAATACTTTCTTAGCGGATGCCTACGTCATAGTAGCTATATGCATGCAAAGTCTCAGCCCGATAGGTTTAAAATTGACAAAGTTTCATACAAACTTTCACCCCCTATTTTATCCCCTTGGGGGTAGAATTTATCAAAATCCTTTCTTAGCGGATGCCTACGTCATAACATCTACCTGCATGCCAAATTTCAGCCCGATCCCTCTACTGGTTTGGGCTGTGCGTTGATAGATCACTATGTCAGTCAGTCAGTCACCTTTGAGTTTTATATATATTTAAATATAATTTTAGGACATCAACACAATAAACGATATTAACGGATTTTTGAGGGAATTCTCATAAGCACCATGGTACATAATGGTCGTAGGAGACATTTGTAACTTATAACTTGCACAATAGGGTTAAAATTCACGCCAAGTATTATAATTATGTTTTCGAGTCGATCGAAAGGAGAAAATCGATATCAGAGTCGCAGTATTGTTACTTTTTGTATGTTATTGTAATTAATTTGGGTAAGTGAGAGTGGAGCCTCAAGCCCTGCTTGTCACAAAGGAAGAGGTATTTTCTTTTTGTCTATGATTGACATCGTGCGATTGATACCCTTTTGGTCAAGGAGCATTGCTTTTGGTATTTATTAACGTTCTAATTGTTCTGTCAAACGCCGTCCGAATTTCAATAAATAAGGTATATTAAGTTATAAAAAAAGTCTTGTAAAAATAAAGGATACCAATAAGCAGACATCATGTAAAATGGAGACTCGATACATGATGGGTGCTTTACAAAAGTCTGTGTTTCTTATTTCGGTTTGCAGACCAAAGAGACAAAACTGTTGTCTGTATTGTATATACCGATGATATTGTACATATATCTGTATATACCGATGATGTTGGGCGAACCAATTTCATATGCATAGATTGTAGACTCGTTGTATTCTAACAAAAGGCTTGGAATACAATGCATTCTCAATCTGTGTATTTTGCTACTGTAAGAATCCAACCTGTTTGGCCAGCGTGATATAGTAGGCCAATTCATCCTTTCAAAGGAGAGGCCTAGTCCAGCAGTGGACTGTTAAAGGCTGATGATGTGTGTGTGTGTGTGAAGAATCAATTCTTTATCAGCGGCTATTATTTGCGAAGGGTAGAGACGTAATGAAATCTCAGTATGCGACTCCATCTTTGTATAAACAGTGACTAATATGAGACTGATAGCCTTCAAATATACCATCAATCTGTTGTCATTCTGATCAGACTGGCTGGGATATTTAAATAGTCACATTCAGGATCATTCGCCCGGAAGTAAACACGTATACAATCAGTTGTTCTTCCTTCTGACCAAACCAGTCATAGACTGAACTGATGGCAAATTATACTATCTAATGCAAAATCTGTCATATCTGGTTGGACTAGTAAGCAGACCCCGGGCTCCAAGGCGTAAGTCTTACATGCAACCGGGATAATGTGAATGGAGGACGATGATGATGATCTAATACAATAATCCTACTACGTACGTACGTAGGTACGTTATGCAAAACATAAACGTTTTATTATGTACTTGCGAGAATTGTTGCACTTTGCCAGCAAATTTCCAATTTCAAAGCGGCATTGAACTTAACACACGACATAGAACCTAACACGGTAGACGCTAAAAGGCATAGTGTACTATCTACCGTTACATGAGATCCTACGAGATGTTATGATGCTCATACATTTGAGCATTCACCTGTTATGAGCACCTGTCTTGCGAATGTTACAAAACAGAAAAACAAACGAGTGTGTTTTAGATGGTTTTAGCGAGCATTCTAACGAGTGTTTTGGCGAGCATTCTAGCGAATTGACAGTAAATTTGCTTTGACGTTTTTGCTGAATGTTTAGCTCTGTTCGTTGTTCAGTTCGATAAAACAAAAAAATTGGGCAAGTGCGAGTCGGACTCGCGGACGAAGGGTTCCGTACCATCATCTATAAAAGAAAATCACGTTTGTTGTATGTATACAGGTATAAACTTAAATATTTTTTAAGTTTCAACCTGTTTATATGTTTATTTTATTTTATTTTATTGATGTTTTGATTATTTGGTACCGTACCGGCTTCAGCCGGCTAGCGAAATGGTATCTTGCGTGACAGCTGACACTTTTGACGGAACAATCGAACAATCACTCAAGTAGTGACAATAGACCATAGAGATGACCGAAAGCGTTCGGAAACGCGCTATAAATTTGTTAAGATTGCCTGTCTGATACACAATACATGTCAACCAAATGTCTTTAGTATTAATATTTTTTATAATAATATAATATAAAATGTATGCGTATATATTATAGTGTCGTATATATATTTTAAATAGCATTTAATTAGTAATAATAATTATTTAAGTATATACATATAATTATTAAAATTATATCCTCTGGTCCTGCGAGAATATCAGCGTTGCAGTTCTTCTGCAACAATAGCTGACGCAGGTTCCTATTTGTACCCTCCTCAAAATGTACTCTACATGTTTAGTTTTAAGGGTTATTATGTATGGAGATACAAATAAAATATTTCTTTTCTTTTCTTTTTCTTTTCTTTATTAAGATCGAGGAACAAATTGCTTGAAAATTACGTTTGTTGTATGAGAGCCCCTCTTTATTATTTACTTTTTTATATTTAATTATTTATTTTGATAGGTAATATACAACTACGTATTCTGTGAAAATTTTAAGCGTCTACCTCTTAACGTTAGTCATTTTGAGCAAAAAATACGAAAAAACACGTTTATTGTATGTATAATATGAATGTTTTTACAAAAAAAAAGTATATATGTATGTTTATCCATTATCTAGTACCTATAGTACAGGCTTCTGCTTAGTTTGGGACTAGATGGTGTTGTGTGAATGTGGTAGAATATTATTATTATTATTGTATGGGACCCCTCCTTAACATTTTTTATTTTTTTTATTTTTTGTATTTGTTGTTATAGGGGCAACCGAAATACATAATTTGTGAAAATTTCAGCTTTCTAGCTATCACGGTTTATGAGATACAGCCTGGTGACAGACAGACAGACAGACAGCGGAGGCTTAGTAATAGGGTCCCGTTTTTTACCTTTTAGGTACGGAACCCTAAAAACGGCGAATGCTCGCTGTTCTGTTACAAGTGAATGCTCAGGTGTATCGGCACCATTATAAGAAATCTTCAAAGCAAATGCATCAAAAGATAATCATACCAAGTCACAGTGTAATTCAGAACATTTTGTCACAAGAAAATTGTTGAAAATTGTGGTGAATAGTTGGGACGTACTAACGCCGCATAATTTAAGAAAGAAATAAGCTGACACGTGCATCGACGACGTTCGCGTTTCATTCCCGGTCTTTCCGCAACCAAACATTTATCTGAATTTATACATTATTTACTGCCTTTTAAGATACATTGCACTGCTGAAATAAGTAAAAGGAGTATTTGCACGTGCCAAATAAAGCCGAATAAGTATTTATTATATTTGTGTTCATCATTGTACCGGTATAGACTGTAATTTACGATTGAGTATCTTAATATCCTGCCGATTAGGAATACTAGGTATTGCAATAAAATATAAATAAATATTAAGGTATGTGAAGCAAAACGCTACTATAGCTTAGTGGTGTCTCTAACAGGGTTCAAATCCACGGACGTTTCGAAGTTAAAAGTATATTTTATTTTGTTAATTATCGGTTGCTAAAAGGCGAAGGAAAACATCGCGAGGAAACCTGCATGTCTGCGAATTCTCCAAAATGGTCTCAAATGACATGGGCCTGCACTTGGCCAGCGTGGGGGGCAACAGCTTAAACCATCTTACAATACTGCTTATACACTTGAGCTTTCTCCTGTAATGACCATTCTTGTGAATGTTAGAAAACAGAAAAGCAAACGAGTGTGTTTACGCGAGCATTCTAACGAGAGCGTTCCGGTGAGCATTCTAGCAAATTGACAGTCAGTTTGTTTAGACCTTGTTGCTGATTAGAGCGTTCGCTTAAAAGATCGTGAAAATATTCGTAGCACTGTGCGGCTCTGTTCGTTGTTCGACATAACAAAAAACGGCGAATGCTTGTTGTTTTGTTACAAGTGAATGCTTAGGTGTATCAGCGCCATAATGAGAAGAGGCCTGTGTGCAGCTTTGTGACACGTATTGTGTGTGAACAAAATAAATTTTTGCTATGTCAGATATGCGACAACGTGACCACATAACAACGTGATCTGTTCGTACAGAAGTTGATAGAGATGAATAATAATTGTAGAGAGAAATAAAAAATGATGGAAATATAAAACTGAATTATTTTTGGCATTTATCACACAAATCAACAGCTTTCCGCTTTACGATTTTGCGAACAAAATTTGTAAAAGCCACATTATTTTTAATGAAGTACTTTAAATACATTATATGAAGCTCAAATTGGACCACTCTCTAATTTTCCACATAGCAGCCACTGGAGAAACTCAAAGTGTCGAATTCTCGGAATTTTGAATTTAGACCGTTAATAAAGCAATACAGAAAGACTATCATTAAGTTTGTGTACATGCGTCAGACCGTCGTTTTTATGAGGAAGAAACAAAAAACAACCATTCATGTGCCAGACGACACCCAGCTTGGTGCCGTGCGTTTAGTCCAGCACCAACTGTTTAATTTGAAAGCACCCTATCTTCATCAAATTTGTGTCAATTTGACGTATTTTATTAGAAAAACCTGTACGGAACATGCAATTTCCACTGTTTCAACAATTTACAAGAAGAACCCATATGCTTTTAACTGCAGTGTTATCTTTTGTGAAGCCAACTTTGCCAGTTTTAGAAAATTATGAGTTGCTTGGACTTGCAGCTGAAGGAAGATATGTGTGACAGTAGTGGTAATGGTTACGTTTAGAGTATAACACTCCAGGTTTGAATAGATTCTATGAGTCTAATATTATGTAAAACTTCATCATAAGCTGTTGTATATAGTCAAAATCATTTATTCATCTAGGCCACAAAGTGACGCTTATAAACGTCAAAATTGAAGTTAATTACATTGATTCTACATTTAATGCCACGTTCGCGATGCAACAGGTAGAACCACAAGAAAGAACGGGCAATAAAACTCAGGTATCTATATAGACAAGAGCTTACGATGTAGTTTTACATATCTGACATGACAAACAAAAGACGAAAAGAAAGAGCACGCTGCCACCAAGTGGCCAGCATGACAATTACAACAACAACTTTTTGATTTATAGTAGTCTGCATATTATATTTTACTCCAACACCTAAACAACAAACAAACAGTTTTAAACCAAACAGTTTCAATAGCTCTAATACGTTATTTAAGCATTGTCTCTGATCAAGACTAACTAAAACTTCAAGATTAAAACTAGTCTTGATCAGAGACAATGCTTAAATAACGTATTAGAGCTATTGAAACTGTTTGGTTTAATTCAAAAATCGTTGATGGACTTGACATCTTCAATGATTAAATGCGCGTATAGGAACTTGATCTTTAGATGTAATATAATTTTTATGGCCAGTTTCGCTGCTGTCTGATTAAGTTCCAGTCCAATTGTTTTGCCAGATAACTGCCACAAATCTCTTTCCAGATTCGAATTTATTTGGAAGATAAGGCCTATCCATAGGTGTTGAAACTGGGCTTGAATATGCTAAAATAGTTTTTGAGTACATAACAAATCCACAATCAGCAAACAAAATTATAATATTATTGTATTATACGGACAACGTGATTAATTTTGTTACACAGGTAGTAATGATGTGTAAGCACAATAATTGTTATCATATTCTTATAACATAATTATAATGTTTCTACGTAATTAAATTCCCGTCCGCGTCATCTAAACATAGCTAGCGGTTCACCGCCAATAGAAAACAAAACAGCGCTTCTCAAGAAAAATTACGAGACCTTGTCCTCTGCTTTTCCCGTATGGTAATGTGGCCAATTACGTATAGTTTTGCAAAGAAACCACTCAAAGCTACAAACTGACGACTTTACGTGCTCTGCGAAGTAAGAAAGAACTCTGATGTAGTATCCAATCAAGTGGTCAACCATCTAAATACTGATAGCTGCTAACGTTGCCTAACCTATCTGATACAAAAAACATCAAGTCTTGAGCACTACGTGACTAGAAACACTACAATCAACAGTATTTTCTATTTCGAGTCGCTCTACAACCATCTTCAAAAATAATGAGCATACTATTGTCTTTTTACATTCACATTGTTCGTAAATAATAAACCTAACAAACCTGTATGTAATGTCGGCGGCAGGCACAATTATCAAGTATTCCATTTCCTTTTTTCTTTTCAATTCCGCAGGCCTCTTCCGCAGATGGATATTAACAAGTGGAACAATGCCACTGGAGATAAATAAGTAGATAAGCAATGTACGTATATATTTTATTAATAAAATATAGGACAGGAGCTTGCTGCCTACTTTATTCATTTATTATAACTGTCCACACGTCCCACGGCGCAGTTAATTTAACTCGACATCTCAGTTTTCAAAGGTTATTTTTCTCATTATCTCGGCGAGCTTATTATTTTACCGTTTCAAAACCACAAATACACACCTAGCTCACATTTTTAATTTATTCCCACAAAACACAAAAGGGGTGGCAATAAAGCACTGAAGAGGCACGTAAAAAAATAAAAGAGGTGATTTCAAACACAAAACTGTAAATGAGAGCTGCATCAAAGTGAGCGCGTATTTATTTTAATCTGTTGGATTGTTTGTGTTCCCGTGGTTTCCTTTATGGATCGCAAGACTAAAATATCCAATCCTTTGGACTGATGTGTAAAATACTTTGGACTTTATTTAATTAATTTTTTAATATGTTTATTGCGGCGTGGTTTCTGGGTACGAACAAAATGGTGAGGTATAACACGATGAATTACTTAAGGTATGGACAGCGTTTTATCATCATCATTATGAAACACGTGTCCAGATTGACAGATCATCGCAAAGCCCCAGCTAATGAACGAGCATACTGAAGAAGGATTTTTTGGTATTTGGCTCTTCTTCTTGGGAGTAAAAGAGGGATTGAATGTTTTGTTTGACAATAAGCAAACGCCGAAGATAATGCAATAAATATATGGAAACCATTAGTAAAATATATAAAATTAGTTGTTCACACTAAAAGAGTATAATTATTCATTGAATAAATAACTGCTGCCCAGGAGTACAGTTTACGATAAAAACGTTTATCTTTGATTTGTCACGTTGAACATTGTCTACCACAAGATTTTATCTTATGGTAGACAATGTTCAACGTGTCCGAAGCGGAAAATCTATACAAAATAAGAAGTGCTTTCAAAAACATATGTATAATCAGTAAATAGGCTAAGAGCCTATTCAAATACAAAAATTTTGACTTTTATTTTATGCTCTTGTCTAACCTAAATTAATGCGATAGCAGTACAAGGCATTATTATAATATGATACATATGTACGTAAACAGAATATCTGTCTGCCAACAGTTAGAAATACTATGTACATTTAGTTAGTAGGAGTAACATCTTACTGCGACGGTAAACCGCATGCCAAGCGGAGCGTTAATCGTAATGGTCTCAGACTGGTTTCAGAGTCACGCGTTTGACTGGCGCCGGCCACACGCGCGCGCTTACAATTACACGAGATTAGTAGTAGCGTTTCATAGTCACGCAGTTCAAACGCGCCGCGTGTGAGACGCACGCGCCGGCCGCGCTGCCGAAGCTTCATACATTGCAATGAGAAACGCGAACTCGTTTCACAGTAGTCCGCGCGCCAAACGCGCTGTTGAGACGCGCTGGCCGACGGCGCGGCGTGCCGCGCGCGTCACTCTGAAACCAGCCTCAGAGAGAGGCTCGTACGATACAGCTACTAGCGCTACTGCTACGTTGTGTCTCTTGCTAACTCTTTTAGATACCCGAATGATGAAACCTTGTAGAGCCTCCTTGTGTTAAGTCACTGCAGAAAAGACAAATAAAATACACATAGTTTTTGGGTATGAAAATTTATTAGTCTTAAATCAATTATATCAATTTATTAAAAATAAGTACATACAAAATGGTTGATACATTTTATTCTATATTAAAAAGGTGTTGAATTTTAATATATGGATCTAGTATTAAACATAGGTTTAGTAGCAGTAAAAATAAGTTATTGAAATTTTCTAGCAACAAAAATATAATAGCGATAAATATAGCACAAATTAATTTGAAAGGCAACTAATCGATCCTATTCAATTCTGTTAATTTAATACGATCGTGTTATGTATGGTTACGCGGCCATAATTATTTAGCTACACCAAGCAAGCAATACAATAATATTATAATACGAATGGACGTAGACTTAGGTATGTACAATGCATGAACAGCTTTTACTATCTTGTATCATTATCTATTATGATATAACTCATCATCATTGCACATATTAAATAGTCATTTAAAAACTATCTAATACCAACGAGCAATTCTTGTATGTAATTTGTGTATCTCGGAAACGGATCCAATGATTTCTATGAAATTTAGTACGCAGGAGGTTTCAGAGGCGATAAATAATAATTATTATTTGTTTCTAATGAAATGTAGTTCATTAATATAAAAGAACACATCGATAGTAAATCGAGTGAATTATAATAATTATTTATTTATCCTCAAAATTACAAAAGGTACGTACACTACAATTCGTCTTAAATTAGATTAATTGGTATAACTAGCCTAATGTACCTATTATATTTAGTTTCAGATAAATCAATCTACTTAGATAGAATTCATTTTAAGAAAACACGACTTTCCAAAAGAAAAACGAGCAAAGTACGGTCAGCCAGGTACTTTACAATACCACGTAAAAGTTAGCGTGGACATTATAGCAACATCAGCAACATACGCCCAGTGAACAAATCCAGTAGGGCAAAAAAAACTGGATCAAAACATACTAAATCTAAATCCACACATAAAATCAATTTCGAATACTATATAATAATAATATTCCCGAAGCGTATTTAGCGTTTAACAGTCGATAGTTCCTATTTCACGGCAAATAGACAGACCCGATCATTCGCCGACACCTTATCGTCAGCTGGGTTAAGCGTTTCGCTGATTGCACGGCACGCGATCCATCCCTTTGAACGCGCTTATAGCGAGACTGGAAGTACCGTGTTTCGGGGTTAAGTACGGCTATTCTTTTGAGACGGTGTTTGTACGAATGTGAGGAGGAACAAGCGTATAATATGCTTTAAACGAAGCAATTATTGCAGCTAGTTTAAGTCTATTGATATAGGGCTTTACTTAGAATAGTCTATTAAAAAAAATAATGAAGGAGAAGCAGGCAAGATTGGTGATACTAGTTCTTCAGAATAATTAGTAATTGTGAAGGCCAGTTTTACATAATAATAGAGTAAGAAGTAAGTAATACTTGAAATTCTCATATTAAACATGAAATGTGACGGTTTATTTACTCATAAATTACTTGTAAATCACAGCTGTCGTTGATTATGAATGAGGCTATGGATTACTTACCAAATTCATAGAAACGAACTCGTCTCGAAATAAACTTAAACGTCTATCGAAGTTCACATCGACAGTATTTGGAATTTAAATAAATAAGGCCCTTTCTATTCTGATATTCTACTACGCTTAGAATACTTGGATCTCTAGAGGCCGAGACCTTTGAAGTTAGCGTTCTTAGCAACTTATACAGTTTAATACTATTTTCTTTAGACCTTAAAGTGTAAAAGTTTCTTGTTGATCTCAAATACCTATGAGTACAGTTGGAAGATAAACATACTTTTTAACGTCAATGTGGTTTTCTTGTTAGCTATTTCAAGCGCACTATATTTTACTCTTAATTACAAAACCTATGGACCGTGGACCTATCAGGTCCACTCTGGTTCTGTCTTAGAACCCTTTTTTAGCTAACATCTACTGCTTATAAACTTCAGCTGCAAGCATAAAGTTTTCGGCAATTCGTGTTTGCGTTTTCTTTTTTAAATTTATTTATTTATAGACTCACGCCTGTATCCCCGAAGGGGTAGGCAGAGGTGTAATATTACACCCACATTTCACCATCAATTTCTAGGTCCCACGTAATAGGGGCGAGCCTATTGCCGTACCGGACACATTACTAGAAGAGAGAATTTCCTAACAGAAAAACCCAATAACACTTTGCCCGACCCGGGAATCGAACCCGAGACCTTCCAATCCCAGGCGCACATTTATGCCGCGAGACCAACGAGATTTTTTAAAAAGGTTATAAATTTAAAATTAGTTATTATTGGTCGTCTGTTTCCTGAACTGATCCAAAATATGTAGACAAACCGGGTTTATAATAAAATATGCTCTAGGCTCTAAGTTATACATAAATATAAACAATATGGATGCATAGGGTTGTATAAACAATATGGGTGCATAGGGTTCCCGCCAAGAACTTAGGGTCCCAAGCAAACCTCACCTGCAAGTGGTGCACCTGCCGATCAACGGACGAGGCTCTGGCAAAAAAAATATCCCGATAAGCGGCCATAGGCTCGCCACCTATTACGTGCGATCGAAACACTGGCGAAAAGTGGGCGTTTAATATGCCTCTGCCTACCCCTTCGGGGAAACAGGCGTGAGTCAATGTAACGACTAAGTAAAGTTATACATAAATATAAACAATATGGATGCATAGGGTTGTATAAACAATATGGGTGCATAGGGTTCCCACCAAGAACTTAGGGTCCCAAGCCAACCTCACCTGCAAATGGTGCACCTGCCGATCAACGGACGAGGCTCTGGCAAACAAAATATCCCGATAAGCGGCCATAGGCTCGCCACCTATTACGTGGGATCGAAACACTGGCGAAAAGTGGGCGTTTAATATGCCTCTGCCTACCCCTTCGGGGAAACAGGCGTGAGTCTATGTATGTATGTATGTATAAACAATATACACAGTGCAGATTTTAAACTAATCCCTAACTAAGACCTTTAAATAAGGGCCCATGTCTTTTCGTGGTTAGCGACAATTTACATTAATTGCCTAGACTTCAGATAACGTAAAGGGACGTTAAAACTTGGTGAAAAGTGACCGACAATTAGGGAATTATTTATTAATTCTTTGGTACTAAATAAGATATTATATTATTATATTTGCATATTATTTTAACTTATTTGTTCTTCCTGACTTACATAATAATCAAACTGCTATAGCATCACGTATGTACATGTAACAGGTCGCTATCGCGTAATTATTTAACCAAAGACTGAAACACCTTCTTGCCTTACCCTTTTTTTCAACGTTTCGCCACGGTTTACACCAACCGTGGTCGCGAAATGACTAATTTCAGCGGTGCCGTCTCCGAAAAATGCGTGTTTCGGCACCTACACTCGCTTCGTTTTTACAATCATTTAAATTGTTTTGTTCTCAAGTTACTACTGCTAGTAGTGCTATTATACTTCGAGAAACAGTGCTCATGACATCTTCATACCAGTCACCAGGGTGCTTTAATTTTTTGTGTGCCGATTATGTACGCGTACCGCGTACACAACAACGTTTTAAACGTACCTTTAGTCCCTTGTATGCGTTATTCGATACAATCATTAGCGATCTTATTTGAAGAATAAAAACTACTCTGACCACAGTTTTGCAAGCCCTTCGTCGGTATCTACACTTGTTGATGGATCTTTACTGTGCTTTTATAATATGGAGCCGAACGAATGCGAAAATTATACACTTCAGTTGAATTTTATCGGGCGAATTGAGTCATTTTCAATTATATTGTGTGGCAATAACAATAAGCTCATGTAGCTTTTTATCACCTTGTCATTGCCAAACGAAATTACAGCGTAGTCAAATATTATGGTCTTAGGTAGGTCTTTAAGCAGTACACTGAAGTTGTATTTGACATTTTCTTTAGGAGCAGAGTTATTCAGGACAGTGACGTTTTCCGCGGCTTCAAGTGGGATAAAGTAACTTTGTCTTATGGTATTTACGTAACTCTATGCGTTACAGTGCTTTGGAGGTCACGTTAAGCTGTCAATCTTAGTTTTCTTTAGTGATACACCGTTTAAGAGTAATACACTGACAAAAGCACACAGCCTGTTGCTGCTATTCTTCACAAAGTTCCTTTCTGCTTTAGTGGAAACCAGGCTTTAAGTTTTCACGCAACTATAGGTCTCTCTCTTTTTTTAAATACCTAGTAACGAATTATTGCAGTCCACTTCAAATGAAACGCAAATTATCAGGTTTCGTTTAACTGTACTCCACAAAAACACAACCCGGTGTATGTCACTGTATCATTATTTAATTAATTATATTTTAATAAACCACCATTGTCGGTTAATTAATTATTAATATTGTGGTTTAGCTGTTGTGTTGATTACATTAATCATTATAGTATATTTATAGAGCGCCGGAATTCGCTTTTGTAAAAATAAAATAATATTAAAAGAAGTATAATTTTATTTAAAATAATGTTATGTGGTATACGAATAATCATATTTAATTATTTATCATGAATTTGTGTTCGCATTTCATGCTACGGCGTCAACGACTTATACGGATAAGCTACGGGGTCTGTCTACGTTATAGCATTGGATTCAATGGCATAGTAATATGGTATTTACCAATCCAACCACTATTTGACAAGTTGCGTGAAATCAAGGTTAATTATCACGCTAACTTATCAAAGGTAAATTATCCATTAACGATATCTGATAAACAGAGATATCGAACGAATACGGGACAACAGTTGCAATTGTAAATTCTGTGAATGATGCTGTAGTTTGATTATTGCAACTGTTTTTTTTTTCAATAAATGATTTGAAACTTTCGCGATTAGTATACATTATACAAGTAAGACCCGCTATATAACCTTGTATAATGTTTTTTTTTCGACAAAGATTCCATGATGATCCATTGCAGGTTATCATAGAAAATAACTGCAAGCTCTCGTTGCTTTTCTGCATGAAAAAGATAATTCAATGGAGCAAGAAATGTCAAGATCCTTCCTTTTCTTGCTATTCTTCCGGATTTCTTCTGCATCTTCTGTAAATCACCGTAAGATGTATGTGTACCTGGCATTGCTGCTTCGTAAAGGTTACTCCAC
Source organism: Euclidia mi (assembly GCA_944739405.2). Classification (NCBI taxonomy): domain Eukaryota; kingdom Metazoa; phylum Arthropoda; class Insecta; order Lepidoptera; family Erebidae; genus Euclidia; species Euclidia mi. Next base: position 89,083,054 of record OX123183.2, on the reverse strand, counting down.
CAATTTAAAGAGACAGAATTTTTGCTATCTCACCATCCGATGCATCATCCCTGCAAAAGTAATAAAACATTAAATTCTAAATTAAAAGAAGCAAAAAGCGAATAATTTCTACGAATTTTATATTGTTCTTCAAAACTGGGATAAAATATTTTTTTGTAAGGCTTATCTAGTTTGCATTTAATCGAAGGCTTCTACAAGTCAGCGCCTGTACTAATAATAAGTCTCTTTGCAGCCTAACGAGTATAAATCGCCAGCTGATTTGATTTCGTGTACAATGTACATACATACTATTCACATCTTGTTCACTTCTTGATATAATAGGCTTAAGTATAGTTTTGTATATTTAACATGCTGATTTTTTATTGGTTTAGGAAAAAGAAACCTCATGTCAGAAATAAAATCCCCTATTCATATTCAAAATAAAAATTCATCTAGCATCTAAAACAAAAAAGTTATAAATGTCAGTAACTGTTGGAAATAAGTAGTAACGCACGATTCTCTCGAGTTAGGTATGTTCGAGCGCCGCGCGGTCGTGACCTCGCCGCGCGCGCCGCCCGGCGCCGTCACCTGTTACCTACAGCGGTTGGAGGTAGTTAGTGCGGACCGATAGTGATACCTAATTTACTTAGAAAACACGATTTAGGTAATTACGATGCCAACAATTTTAAACACATGTTTTTTCTTCTTTTGTTCTCTTTTTAAGAACCACTCCCGCACCCTAGTGCTAAATCCTGTGTTACGAGGGACATTACAAACCTACCACTAATGGACACAGGAGTCGAAACAAGAATTTATGAATCACACAAAGTGTTGTGTCGAACATCGCTTAAACCACTACGCCAATCATGAAGTGCAGTCATAAATAATTAGAACAATAAACGTATGTAATTAAATAGCTATACCTATTCAATAATTCCTTCGTACATTACTCGGACTTAAGAATCAATAATCGTTGAAATAAGCTGTGGGTTCACGAAATCATAATGAAATTTTAGAAGAAACACGATAAACTAAGAATTATTAGTTACGTTGTTTGTTATAGGTACCTACATTATCTTTTGAATAACTAGACAAACAATTTTAACAATGAAAAAGTTTAGTACTTGCGTATTTCTAACGTATTTTAAAAGAGTGTAATCACAGTAGGCACCTATTCAAAAATGAATAAACCAAATCATTTACCTTTGCTGTCTGCTGCCTACATCACAATCAATTGACACCTTTCACACATTGTCTTTTAGTTTCACTTGTGTATCGTTCACCTTAAATTATCACCTATGAATTTTAACTACACTTCGAACACAACTCTTCTTCCGTGTTCTCTCCAAACACGTGATAATTAGGTACATAGGAACCATAATACTCGATTTGTTACGTAACACGGACACAAAGTGATGGGATAAAACGTGACATACAACTATCTCGCTGACCTAATTTTGTAACGGATGCCAGGAATCGAACCTTTGCTAGTCCGCTACAGTGCGCTGGTGGTGTGTTGCTGACGAGTTCCTACGACGATGTGTGTTCTTCTATATGTGTGGACTGTATGGCTTCGATGTATTGGGGCTTCAGAAATAAAACATCTTCATACGTTGAGAGCGATGCTGTTCAGGTGTTCGGTGCTTAATATAGGTCACAAGATGGTGGGTGGGACGCCAACAAACTAGCCGAATACATGGTCGCTTAGGTACCTCGGAACTTTACCTTAACGACGACCATCGCACCGAACACGTGCACAGAGAATCTTAGTTTATTTTATATACAGTACAAATGTCTATTTATATTAGGTACTATGATACATACATCTATGTTCTATACATCGTTAGATAGGTCTCATAAAGTTCTATCTATCGGTATACAATACCTAAACCTAACTACTAGCGTCACTAAGTTATTCTATAAAAACTCCCAATAAATGCCGTCACACAAGGGCCCGCCCACTATATTTTCTATTGAAAAACTATTATATACTAAATTTATATATGTAATATTGGTAGGCCGTTGTGTGCAACTATATGGGCATCTATTAAAATAAACATCATGAAAATATCTTTATTCAATTCGAATTCATTACATGAAAACCTATGATGCATAAGAAAAAATACAGATTTTCTTAAGTAAACACTATCGTACATAAACAAAGTTTATGATAAACATGCAAATGTTTATTATTATGTTTATTTTAACTATATAAGGTAATAACTAGCAATAAGAAAGTATCTAGACATGATTTAAATCCTATACGAAGCTAAAAAACAATTATAAAAACTATAAAACGACTATGTAAACAAACAGCTGTTTTATCAAGTACTAGCTGTGCCCGCGATTTCGTTCGCGTAAATGTTGCAATTTAATTAGCATGACATTTATCCCAAGAGTATATAATATTTATAACTTTTATATGTATATTATATAAATAATATATATCTTTAGAGAATTTCTTTATACACAACATTTACTGTTTTACCACCTTCTCATAGAACATGTAAATTATTTTTAACGCTCACTCGTGAACATGCCACATATAGCTGATCATGTGAAAAACAACATGTTCGGATGTCGATTCCAGCTGTTTCAAGTGTCTGTCCCTGCGATTTAGTTAGAAAAACACACAGGACTACGAATATCCAACCCTGTCGTAAGTAAGATAGCCCCGTTGAGTAATTCAATAGGTATCTGAATTCAGGCCTCAGTCTCCCGCCCAAAGATTCCCACGTACGTGACGTGAGGAGTGGGAAATTGGGAATAATGAGACAATGAGACACCTGTATAAGAACAGAACACGAACGAACGAAAGAAATCAAAGAAACACAATAACATACAACAATCATAAATTCATAAGTTACGTCAAATATACGAGTACAATCTAAGTAATCCAACGACGACGAAAGCAAATTATCCGAGAACCTCATCAATCCTCGGAGAATCTTAACACCGCTATTCAGAAAATGACGTCATTTGCTCAAAGGAGGTTGTATCTATTTTTAAGTATTGGTACAATAACCAAAAGAACAGTGTACGATGGGCAGGCTCTTCTTCGGATGTGTACAGGTTGCACTACGGAGTGAGGCAAGGTGGTCTGACATCGCCTAAGCTCTTCAACCCATACATTAATAAACTTATCGGTGAACTCAGCAGTGCCAATGTCGAGTGCTACATAGACGGAGACTGTGTCAATAACATAAGCTACGCAGATGGCATGGAACTGCTGAGTCCATCGATAGGAGCTTTGTGGAAACTGTTGAAAATGTGTGAGTGTTACGCGGAGGCTCATGGGCTCAGATACAATGCAAAGAAAAGCGAATTATTAGTATTTAAAGCGAGTGGAAAACTTACACCACAGCTGTACCTTCAGTTAGTTTAGCTGGTAGCACTATTAATAAAGTCGCTCATTGCAAGTATCTGGGCCACTGGGTCTCTGAGGACCTTAAAGATAGTAAGAACATAGAGCACGTAAGGCGCTAGCTATCCGGTGTAATATGTTGGCCCGCAGGTTCGCACACTGTGCATTAATACAGTAAAAGTAAGACTTTTTAAATCCTATTGCCAAGTCTTGTACACATGCAGCCTGTGGGTTAACTATACATTGGGAGCGTACAGCGCCTTACGTGTCCAATATAACAACGCGTTTAGAGTGCTATTGGCGCTGCCACGATTTTGTAGCGCGTCGAGCATGTTTGCGGAAGCTCACACAGATGGGTTTCATGCCGTTATAAGAAAGCAATGCCCATCACTGTTAAATCGTGTCAGGTCAAGCCACAATAGCGTGCTCAGCGTGTTCGTGGATAGGTGGGACTCTCCACTACTGCGGCACTGGATACGTCTGCACACTGACCTTGGATAAGTGGGCAGCTTTTTCTCTTTGACCTACAAATTTTAAACGTTTTTTTTTTTTCTGTGTTTGTTCTTTTTAATTTTCTTTTGGCTTGTGTAAATTGTACAATTGTGCTAACCTATGGACTAATGTCTGAAATAAATGTCTATTATTATTATATTATTATTCAACGCCATCTATGTTTGCATATATAAACCGACCGATATAGAAAATAATATGGACTAATCGACAATTTATTGAAAAAAGGATCTCTAGTCATTGTATTTATCATTTTATATACATAATAATGAAATGATTATATATATAACTATTATATAAACATAATAATTTCAAATAAATTTTATTGACGGTTTAAATTAAGTGGATATTGTAATAAATTTTGACACAGAGACTTTTTGTTTATGAAAGTGCCGAATTTTATACACTATTATTTTTTTAATAACAGAACGATACCCGACACATTATTATTGTCTTTTTTGCAAGAAAAAATTATTTTGCTAGAAAATTATTTGATAATAGTGACATCTATCGGTCGCTATATAGCCATAAAACACTTTGAAGGTACCTATTTAGACTAACTATACTTTTACTAACAAACTTGCAACGGTCATAGATGGCACCACATATAAAACAAGTTTTGGATGATCCCTGTTTTGTTTGGGACTACGTACAAAGGAGAGGTCAAGCTGTACACCGAAAACCACTCAACCGATTGTGATGAAACATATACTATTTTATAGGTTTGAGGATCCTTTGTACATGAGTGTAAGTTTTATTGAAATCAATTTCGCCATTTTAGAGATCTTTAGCAATATAGGGAAAGACAGACAGACATAAATTCTAAAAAATATCAAGTATTGCTTTTTACCATTTTCCTAGATTTTTTAGCTAATTTTCGCCAAAATATCTTTACTGTACAGACTTTTTCACCTCTACAGTTTTATTATAGTATAGATTAGTTCTTATCTGTTACAACTGATAACACTATTTATGATCGATATCTAGGTCCCTACAGTTAGCACAAGTTTTAGACTAATGTTCATGTACTATGTAGTACTTTATATTAACGATTTAACTATTTACACTATTCTAGCTGTATTTTAACACTTTGACGCGTCCGGGAACCGAACCCGGTGCACCGCACGATTAGATAACACTGATTTTGTACGATTTTCACTCGCGGTTTCGAATACACTATTTACTGTCATAGTTTTTAATGTCTGTCGCGAACATCTCTCCCGCCGTGCAGCAACACGCGTGACCCGTCGTGGGGCTGTGCTGCAGAGCACCCGGTGAGCGACGCCTCGTCACTTGGGCAGGGGGACCAGCTTCTTAGCCGGCCGTTTGAGGACGCCTGCTGCTGTGCGCACCTCGACAGTGCGTATGGCGCCGTCGGCGCCCGGGTAGACGGCCACAACTCGACCGCGCGGCCAGGTATTGCGCGGGAGTTGGCCGTCGGCGATCAGGACGGGGTCGCCGACCTCGAGGTTGAGCCCAAACCCATGGGGCTCCCACCGGTGTTGCAGCTCGGGTAGGTACTCGCGCACCCAACGGCGTCAGAACATGTCGGCGAGGATTTGGGCGCGCCGCCAGTGTTTGCTGCTGTTGAGGTCAGCCTCGCTGAACTCGCCCAGTGGAGGGAGGCGAGCAGAGCCACCGAACAGGATGTGGTTCGGGGTGATGGCATCGCTGTCTGCTGCGTTGACGGAGACGTGTGTGAGGGGTCGACTGTTTACTGTGTACTCGACCTCACACAGTTGTGTAGCTAGGACTTCTTCGTGCGGGTGGCGCTCGTGAAGGACCGTATAGAGGGCGATCTTCACGCACCTGACGAGGCGCTCCCATGCGCCCCCCATGAATGGCGCTGAGGGGGTGATGAAGCGCCATATGATGCCGCGGCGACTCGCTTCTTCGGCGACGGCGTCTCGCATCTCTCGGTCGGCACCGTGCATGTTGGTGCCGTTGTCCGAGTAGATCTCTGCGGGGCAACCTCGGCGCGCTGCGAACCTGCGCAGCGCCAAGATTGCGGAGTCGGCGCTCAGGCTGGCGGCGACCTACTGTACTGCCCTGGAAGTGAGACATGTAAACAGTGCCACATAACGTTTGTGACGCTGTCTACCGACGGTTACGGAGAGCGGCCCGAAATAATCAAGGCCTAAGAAAGGTAGGTGAAGGGCCTCTGATGGTGAGCAAGGTGCGTCTTTGGATGGTCCCCGGTGGCTGGCTCAGGTGGCTGCGTTTTTCTAATGCGGCATGGTAGACATCTATGTACTATTTTCTTTGTAGTCGGCCGCAGACGAAGAATCCAATAGTGTTGGCGTATTTCATTGATTACCAACTCTTGTACAGCTGTGATGTAATTTTCTATGCGTCCAATCTATGTATAGCTGCGTAATACGATGATCGCCGTCTAAGATTGGCGGTCTCTTTGTCTGTTCGGAGATTTCTTCTGTAACTATTATACGACTGCGTAGAGTGATCATTCCGTTGTTCATCTCCACGGGTAACAAATACAGGCGGCTGTCTCTAGCGACACCTCCTCCGCACCGCAGCTCCCGAAGGTCGGCGCCGAAGGAGTCCTCTTGTACCGCCTTCACAAGAAGGTCCTCGGCGCCGCGGGTGTTCTGCGGAGAGAAGCACGAAGTTTCGGGAGTCGGCGGCTGAACGAGGTGCCGCACTGCCCGACTTGGTGTTGTGCTTCGTCTTCGTCACGTGACGCCAATCTGGATCCTCCTGTCTATTTTTCTGCGTTCTTTTATATAGAACCTTCTCTGCGGTTTTCTTTCACAAAGTTATAAATTGTACAACTCCTGCTGTTGCTCGTAAGAGCCTTTCCCATTTGGAAAATCTATACGGGTCCGGTACGGCTTCTATAATTTGCTGTGGTGGGCGACTATTTGTGCAGTATGCAATGCACTGCTCCCCTATTGTCTTAACGACGGTAGGCTTAACGACGGCCTTCGAAACTATGGGAGAGTGCACCAGTCCTCTATCTAATACTATATGTGAGCGCGTAGCTGGCTTCATATCTGTGTGAGAGTTTCTCTGTTCTATGTTTTCTATTTTCTTGTCTATATGCGCGAGCCTCTTCGCCGCGTTTTCGTAGCTATTCGGTATGACGTGTGCTTTCCTCTGTGGAAGGGCCGTCTCTATTTTTCTATCTTCTAATTCTGTGTTTCTATCGTACGCGAGCCGCTTCGCTGCGTCTTCAAAACTATGTGGAATGACGTGTGCTTCTTTCTGTAGAAGGGCCGTCTCTATATGTCTATCTTCTAACTGTTTCTTATGTTTTTCTAACATATCTGTAGCCCGCTTCTCGGGGTCCGAGTTCGGTCGAAGTGGGTTCACTATGAGTGATTCCAGAGCGAAATATTCTTTCAGTTGCGCTTCTATGTTTTCATGTGTGGCGGAGAGACCGTTGACGAAGTGTACGGTGTTTTCCAAGGTGCGTGAGCGCGCGCCGTGCAGCACCCATCCCAGCGACGTAAGCGACGCCACCGGTTGATCGTTGGGTCCTCTTCGTACTGCGTTCGCTATGAGCAGGTGCCAGTTGTCTTGACCTATTAGCACCTTCGGCACGCCTATGTCATACACCAACTTCTTCTTGATGCCTTCGAGGTGTTTGCAGTCTATCAGGTCCTCTTCGGCGATCTTCTGCGGCGACAGGTGTAGGCTGGCTACGGTGCGCGCACACAAAGGCACTTGTTTGCTGTCGGCGCCGGCTCCTCGTATGTGTATGTCTACGCGTCGCGACGTTGGCATGTCGATCGACGTATCGCCTATGGCACGGATCGTAAACGGGTCCAGGTTCCCTTCCGCGCCAACTTCCTTGGCTATGTCTTCGTCTATGAGCGATACGGTGCTTCCGTCATCGAGTAGGGCGAACGTAGACGCCTCTCCCGCCAGTCCGACTATCTGCACGGGCACTATCTTTAAGTACGCTTGAGCCTCTGCACGTATGCATGAACTGGCGACCGTTTCTTGCTTTTCTATGTTCACGTCTTCGGTCCTATGGGCTCCTCTATCGTAGTGAAGCAACTGGTTGTGTGTAGCGCGGCATCCCTCTACACCGCACTTCTTGGGCTTGCACGAGTGTTCTATTCGGCGTATGCGTCAGCAGCGAAAACACAATCCATGCTGCTTAGCTAGCTGCCATCTCTTCTCTGCGTTGGCGTTACGAAACGTGCTGCAGGCCGACGAGTACTGTCCTTCGCGTTCACATATCCTGCACTTCGCGTTAGACGTGTCCGTATGGGTTCGCTTCTCCGTCGCCGTCGCCGTGTATGTCCTCTGCACGGTACGTCTGCTTGGCGGCCCATCGGTGATGTTCTCAGCCGGTGCGAACGCGCTACAGTAACGTGCGTACTCTGTCACGAAGTCACTGAATCGGCTGAGATCTGGCTTCGAATGGCACTTCTCGGTGTACGTCTTGTACCACTGCACACGTAGCGAGTTTGGTAGCTTCTCGGTCAACACACGCACTAGCTCCGCATTGATGAGGTAGTGTTCTTTTTTCAACGCACGAAGTGTGACGATGCCGCTTCTGATCTTGCTCGCGAACGCGCATATGTCCTTAGGTGCTTCGCTACAGCATGGCAGGGTCCTCAGCTTGTCCGTCTCTGCCTGTGCGATCGAGTCTGGTCGTCCGAAGTGCAGCTCCAACTCCTTCATGATTTCATCCGGTCGCGCATGCCCAATCAGTTCCGAGCTAACTGTTTCTAAAGCTCTTCCCTTGAGACTTCTTCTCAGTCTCGCTGTATTCTCCACGTCGTTGAAGAAATTCTTGGTGGTGTCGTATATCGACTTGAACGACAGCCACTCGGTGTGCGCGCCGCCGAACGTCGGTAGCGTCATGATGACTTTCGAAACCGCCGGGTGTGGTGCAACTATCGATGCGTCCGGTGGCTTCCTGTCGGCGAGCGCGGCGATCGCGGAGGTGAGATTCGTGATGAACGGCTCCAGCGAATCACCTCCCTGTTGATGAACGGCCATCTTCTGTGAGGGCGGTCCATCTTCTTTATCTATCTTCTGTGCCCCGTCGACGTCCCTCTTCTTAGCGGGCGCCGATACCACTATATCTATATCTTCAGGGCCGGGCTGGGGTTCCGGAGCCTCTTCCAACCACGAACGTATGTAATCTTGCTTCGACTGTCCATCCTCGTCATAGTCATCGGAGTCCGCCTCCTCTTCAGCCTTCTGTAGTGCTAACTGTGCTAACTGTAGTTTTATCTTCAAAACTTCTTCGCGGGCCAACAACACATTTCTATTGGAGCGTCCCGTAGCTGCTGAGCGTTGGTCGCAATCCCTCGTTGGCTTCTTTCTATCTCTATTTGCTATTATACTATGTTGCGCTGTACAAACGCTCGATCTATCGGATGGTTGTAACGTCCTTTCCTTGCCGTCTTCATTTTTCGACTGCACCTCTGCTCGCTTCCTTGCGTCTTGAAGCGTGATGTTTCGTTCGTCCCTCCCCGCGGGGCCAGGGGGGACCGGCGATGGAGCGTCGCTCCCGACTGTTGTCGATGGCGATCGCGGCGGCCCGTCGTGACGGACCGCGGTGGCTGGATTGCAGGCAGCGGCGGCGCGGGCGGGGGTACTGGAACTAGGCCCGGCGCCGGCCGCTCCCCCGGCAACCTCGGGAGCACGACCTCTTGGACGCGTCGTAGGCATTCTTCTATCCTGCTCGAAGCGACCAACAAATGTAACGGATGCCAGGAATCGAACCTTTGCTAGTCCGCTACAGTGCGCTGGTGGTGTGTTGCTGACGAGTTCCTACGACGATGTGTGTTCTTCTATATGTGTGTACTGTATGGCTTCGATGTATTGGGGCTTCAGAAATAAAACATCTTCATACGTTGAGAGCGATGCTGTTCAGGTGTTCGATGCTTGATGGTTACATAGGTCACAAGATGGTGGTTGGGACGCCAACGAACTGGCCGAATACATGGTCGCTTAGGTACCTCGGAACTTTACCTTAACGACGACCATCGCACCGAACACGTGCACAGAGAATCTTAGTTTATTTTATATACAGTACAAATGTCTATTTATATTAGGTACTATGATACATACATCTATGTTCTATACATCGTTAGATAGGTCTTATAAAGTTCTATCTATCGGTATACAATACCTAAACGTAACTACCTAGCGTCACTAAGTTATTCTATAAAAACTCCCAAAAAATGCCGTCACACAAGGGCCCGCCCACTATATTTTCTATTGAAAAACTATTACATACTAAATTTATATATGTAATTTTGGTAGTCCGTTGTGTGCAACTATATGGGGCATCTATTAAAACAAACACCATTAAAAAATATCTTTATTCAATTCGAATTCATTACATGAAAACCTATGATGCATAAGAAAAAATACAGATTTTCTTACGTAAACACTATCGTACATAAACAAAGTTTATGATAAACATACAAATGTTTATTATTATGTTTATTTTAACTATATAAGGTAATATCTAGCAATAAGAAAGTATCTAGACATGATTTAAATCCTATACGAAGCTAAAAAACACTTATAAAAACTATAAAACGACTATGTAAACAAACAGCTGTTTTATCAAGTATTAGTTCTTATCTGTTACAACTGATAACACTATTTATGATCGATATCTAGGTCCCTACAGTTAGCACAAGTTTTAGACTAATGTTCATGTACTATGTAGTACTTTATATTAACGATTTAACTATTTACACTATTCTAGCTGTATTTTAACACTTTGACGCGTCCGGGAACCGAACCCGGTGCACCGCATGATTAGATAACACTGATTTTGTACGATTTTCACTCGCGGTTTCGAATACACTATTCACTGTCATAGTTTTTAATGTCTGTCGCGAACAAATTTCTTAAGACTGATGTTCAAGGATATAGACTGCCGGCCCATGCCAAATGAACGTGATTGGACACGAGTGACGCATTGCGCCCGCGTCAAGCCACCGCTATTGGCTGGCCCCGTGTTCAAATGCAGACGGGGCCTCTCATGCAAGCGAGGCGCGCGCGCAGGATGGGGGGGGGGGTGTTGCAGATACCGCAGTTGAATGACCAATGCCTAGTACCTATGTGTGTATATGACACGATCGAACGGATTTCGTTAGCGCGCGGCAATGGTGATACTTCGTGCTCTCGAACTATAAAATTATTTATTTTCTCAATATTTTTTAGCTTATATTTCAAATATTATTAGTTTGTTAAGTTCTGTTAACGATAAGTAATAAGATGGCTTGCGCTCCAAAACCAATTAAAAGTCAGCGTGTATATTGCAAGATGTTTACACAAAAAACTGTATTCTTCCCTGAACTTAATAGTTCTTCAATTCGAGACAACGCTGAAAGAAATTCTATATTGTATGGAGGACTTTCCAAAAATTTATTGGCCAACGGAGTAGTGGAACAATAGCCTAGAAACAACTTTCGAACAGTATGTGAATCACAAAAAGTGCAGTCATCATTTTTCAATTTTATGTGAATCATTATCGATAGGTATGTGTAAAGATTAAACCAAAATATTTAACCATATGATATTCAACATGTTCGGCCAGAGTACCTCAAGTAAAAAAAAAGATACCTTTCGCATGAAGGACACAAGAGTCGATATGTAGTACTTGACTACGATCCTATCAATATTTATATGGCGAAATTCATTGTGTCTGGCACAATATTATTTGCTTTATGGAAGGCTTGGGGCGACGACAGAGGTCATAAGTGCTCGTCGGCCTAACACTGCATCGATAACCTTCTCCAGTCGTAGCGGCTTTCCGTTCCACTGGGCACAGAAGATAAAGGACGAGAGAGTGCATCTGTGCTGGTGCAATCACTTATGCACTTAAAACTGTCACGCGACTGACTGCTTCTGATTACCGGACTCTGATCAAGACCAATGGCGATGGGCTGAGGTAGAAAGGTTGGGTTGTGGTGCACACCCAACTTTGTCTGAAGCCCGCACGTAAGGCGGCCTAAGGAGAGTGGTCGTTTCTGCACTACAATTGTGACAACAGTGTGGATTGGGCAGCACCTTAGGTGACGAAGCAGCCTTATTGAGGGAGGCACTGCTTCCCCCGCTCAGCGAGGGAGGGGCTAGAAAAGGTGCCCAAAAAATATGCTTGTCCTTACACATTGGGGGCGTAATAACTACAGCTGCTTGCGCACCCCATCACCTGCGGTCGACGTCACAAAAAACATCTAATAAAATCATCGATTATGACTTTCGGCGTATGGAATGTGCGCACAATAATGGACAAGGACGGAAACCTTTGTACGGAGCGTAAAACTGCTTTCATAGCATGCGAACTTGGTCGCTACAATACAGATGTAGCTGCTCTAAGCGAAACACGTCTAGCTGACCAGGGCGAGCTGGAGGAAGTTGGCGGTGGCAATACATTCTTCTGGAAAGGAAGACCTCAGACTGAACGAAGAGTAGCTCGCGTGGGTTTTGCCATTAAATCTGCTATCGCAAAAAAGCTGCCACAATGTCCGCAATACATCTCCGATCGGATTATAACATTGCGCCTTCACCTTCAAAACAACAACTACTTGAATGTGATAAGCGTTTATGCACCGACCATGAGTAATGAGGACAGTGTTAAGGACCAATTTAACGAGGAGCTTTGCCAATGTCTTAGCAATATACGTCCGAATGAGTATATACTTCTGCTAGGCGATTTTAACAAAACGGTTGGCAGAGATGCTGAGTCGTGGTCAGGCGTGATTGAGAGTAATGGTGTGAGCAATATGAATACTAACGAACAGATATTGTTTACACTCTGTGCCCAAGTCCTCACCATTACTAACACTCTCTTTAGGCTTCGCAACAAATTTAAAACTACCTGGATGCACCCACGTTCCAAACACTGGCACCTCCTCGATTACGCCATAACCAGACGAAGAGACGTCTCTCAGGTGAACATTGCCCGCGTTATGCGCGGCGCACATTGCTGGACAGACCACAGACTTCTGGTCGCTAAATTGAGACTTCGCTTACGCGTACCGCTTAGACCCTGCAGGGCTAAACCAACATCCCTCAATTTATACTGATTATATTCTACAGAACTTCAACAACAATACGAGCAAAGGCTGACTGACGCGCTAGATGCTTTAGATGCCCAGCAAGGTGATCTTATATCGAACTGGCAACGGATTCCGTCCACCGTAATGACAGTGGCCACAGATGTCATAGGACTAAAGAAACGTGTCAACGAGGATTGGTTTAACCAGAATGACAGTACGCTAACTGAGGAATTCGAACAGCATCGTACACTATTAAAGCGCAATCAATGCAATCAGAATCTCAAACATGAAGTCTGTAATAGTGGTGTGTCCTTAAGGAAACGAATTAGAAAGACCAAAGATAGATGGTGGCTCAATTAGGTGCGGTTTACCCACGCTCTTCAACTTATACGTCAACGAGCTGATCGAGGCGCTCAGCAGGGAGCACGCTTGCTGTCATATAAGAAAGAAAGAAAGAAAGAAAGAAAGAAAAAATATTTATTAGACACATAACTGACATAACACAAACAAAAATAAATAAAAAGCAAAGCAAAAAGCATTTAGGTACAAAGACAACAAAAATATTGAAATAAAAATATGAAATTAATGTGTCTAAAGGCTACTAGCTCAGCATGTGCTGTGGTTCAGATGGGTGACCACTGACCAAAGCGCTGATTTTCAGCTGAAGCCCACAGGTGACTCACGGACATAAGAACAGTATCAATCAATATAATATATAAAACAAATATAACACAACACACAAACACACACACACACACACACACACACACATATATATACATATATATACATATTAATATATAATTATATATATATTTATATAGTATTTAGGTATATATAAAAGACACAGCTATTCCATGATACAAAAATAAATTATTAAGCGGAAAAATACAAACGAATAATAATAATAGTCAGTATACATAAGTAAACTATTTACTTCAATTTTAGGCTCTTGAGTGGCGGCCATGTACCGAATTGACAATGCAATTACTATTTATAAAATGCTGGATTTTTGTCGAATTAGCAAAACTACCTTAACTTTAGATTTAAAATTAATCAAATTTTTGAGATTTCGAATCGGTGGTGGCAAATTATTCCAGCATTTTGTTGCATTATAGCGGAAACCGCCCCTAAATGCTGTGGTTCTATGTCGAGGTATACGTAACGGTAAAGATACATCTCTGCTACTATATTTCCTGTCCCTTTCCATCCAATCTAATTTGTCGTATAAGTATCCCGGCTGTCTGAACTTAATAATTCCGAACATGAGTGCGGCTAGATGCAACTCCCGTCGCGAATTCATTTTTAAAATATTTCCTGTGTTTAGAAATGGAGTTACGTGAGATCTCTTCGGAATATTATAACAATAACGCGCACACGCATTCTGTACTCTTTGAATCAAACTAGCAGTCTTGGCCAGTAGTCTAGGTCCATACACCACGTCAAGATAATTGAACTTGGACAAAACAAGCGAGTCACAAAGCTGTATACGAAGGTCCGTACTTATATAATTTCGTAGTCTATACAATAATTTGAGACGGTAGAAACAGTTACGGACCACGTCCGCTATGTGTCGTTCGTACCTCAGCTGTTCGTCCATAATCAATCCTAGGTTACGTGCCTCCAGCACACGCTCTATACGAGATCCATTTATTCTTATCTGCGGTTCCAAACCAGCAATTTTTTTTATTTGTTCCTTGGAACCCAGGATCATAAATTTGGACTTATTCGGATTTAGTAGGAGAGAATTATTTGAAGCCCAGCTATAAATGTTATCCAAATCTTTATTTATTTTATCCACCGCAGATTTAGTTTCGTCAGGTTTAAAAGATAAATATATTTGCACGTCATCAGCATAAACATGAAATTTACAATATTTAATTACTTTGACTATGTCAGCACTATAAACAATGAACAAAAGTGGCCCTAATACAGAACCTTGTGGGACTCCTCGTGGCACCGATTTCAACTCGGAACGAGAGGTGGATCCATCAGTATAATTAATTTCTACGAATTGAGAGCGGTTTGTTAGATACGAGTTGAACCAGCTAATAGTGGAATGATCAAATCCGTAATAAGATAGCTTTGACATAAGCAAGGAAACATCTAGCGCGTCAAAAGCCCTAGAAAAATCCAACAGTACCAGAACTGATCCCTGTCCTATATCTTGAGCTGCTAAGATGTTATCAGTAACATCAAGAAGGGCTGTTGCTGTCCCCCTGCTCTTTCTAAAACCCGATTGCTTGTCTGGCAAAATGCTGTTGGTTTCTAGGTATTTAGTCAATTGTGATGCTACCACTTTTTCCAGTACTTTAGAAAGGCAAGGTAGAATACTTATCGGTCGAAGGTCTTGTACTGATGTTACATTATTATTCTTCGGTATGGGCCTGACAATAGCTGACTTCCAAAGTAAAGGAAATTTGGAAGTTGCTATGGATTTATTTACTATTGATGTTATTAGTGCCACCGTGTGTGGTAGTGTCATTGTGATCATATCCAATGATATGCCATCAACACCTATAGCATTGGACTTCAAACCTTTCAGTATTTGTAGTACATTAGATGAATCAGTTGCCGTGAGAGAAAAACTATTATCACTATAACGATTAAATTCGAACAGCGATAACTGCGATATAGAAACACACGAACTACCTGGTATGTTCAAGAAGTGGTTGTTTATTTGGTTAGCATCGCCAACTAGTTTAGGAATATCAGAGGGCTTTGAAGGAATCCAATGGGCTCTTAAATTCTTCCATAATTGTCTAGGATTCTTCATTTTATTGTTTATATTATACCTAAAATAACATTTCCTTTCATTATGAATAGCTAGTTCGACTTGTTTCTTTAACTCTTTATAATATTCTTTGTGCTGAGGCAAGTTGCTATTTTTAGCCCTATTCAAGGCCCTATCACGAAGCTTCATCATTAGTTTTACGTTGTCAGTCAGCCAAGGTGCGGGCAACTCACGAAGAATTTTAGTCTTAGTCGGCGCATGTAGGTCAAAAATAGTATTAACTATCTTTGAAAAGTCACTGACCATATCATCTACATCATCTAATGCTTGTATTTTGCTCCAGTCAACAGTAACAACATCTTTGTCAAATTGTTCCATATCTATGTCCTTAAACGGTCTATAGGATATTATTTTAGGTGGAATTTTTGGCTTACGAAAAGTAAATTTGGTTGTTATAAATGTATGACCATTATAAACTCCCACTGAACTCACAGTTACATTGCGTACATGAGCGTTAGTGCAGACAACATCAATTAATGTACTGCTAGTATTCGTAAAGTGGGTTGGGTCAGAGACAACTTGAGTTAAACCTAAACAATTGACAAAAGTATTAAATAGTAAGGTTTTAATGTCAAACTTCTTAGTCAAATCAACGTTAAAATCTCCTAAAAGTATTAAATAGTCATAATCTGACAAGGCCCCAATCGTATCCATAATCGCATTAAAAAAGAGGCTCGTATCAAGCCAAGGTGGCCTATATGCCGTACCTATAATCACCTTGTTGTGATTTATTCTAACCCTTAACCACATTTGTTCAACAGACCGATGTATTGGATGGCAGACGGTACTGACGGTAAGGCCACGTCTAATGTAGAATCCTATTCCACCTCCACGGCCTTCACGAATCCATAAGGGTCTCGGAGTATGCTTGAGTTTATACTCTGGAACACACGGTGCTCGCGCCTCTTCACCGTGCCGCAACCAAGTTTCATTTATACCAACTATATCAGCCGCCTGCTGATGCATTGTAAACAAGAAATTATCGTGATTGGTACTTAGAGAGCCGGCGTTTAAGAAACCAACTTTAAAGAATTTAGACGCCATAGGATAATAATATAAATATAGCAATTATTACAGTAATATAAAAGGGTATTAAACATGCAATAATATAAACATATAAATATGTACTAAATAAATAAAAATGTAATTGAAGTGTAATACACGTCCTTTGAGTAATACCAGAAAGCTTCAGCAGAAAACACGCTTTAATAAACTTAATATTCTTCAGATTCCCACACCAGGTGCCTAAATGGGTAAGTATGCTCATTAACAACAAAAGAAACAAACAGTGACAAGAGTAGAGCATAATAATGTAAATGTATAGGACTATGTATATAAACAGGCACAATATAAAAGCTGTGTAAAAAAATACTGTACAATAACATACTATCCAAACGCACAAAAGAAGTAATTCATTTACAACAATTACAACTAAACAACATAAACTACTTGGGTACATAAACATAACTGTGTCAGCACATATATAACATCCTCTAAGGTTCAAAGCATCACACATAGAAACATAAACACAAACATAATCAGAAAGCACAGCTGAGTCTTTAAAATAAAAGCATATAATAATAATATAAATGTATGAAACTATGTAAACAAAAATGTACGACACTAATCTTTTGTATAAAAATATAGTACAACAATAAACCATCCCAACGCACAAAAGAAATACTTCGTTTACTACAATAACAACTATATAATGTAAACTATTTAGGGACATAAACATAATTGCATCAGCGCATATATAACATCCTCTACTGTTCAAAGCAACACACAAAGAAACATAAGCAAAAACATAATCTAAAATCACAGGTGATTTGATAAAACAAAAGCATATAATAATAATATAAATGTATAGGGCTAAGCAAACAAAAAGGTACAACACTAGTCTTTTGTATAAAATTATAGTACAACAATAAACATTTACAACAACACAACATAAACTACTTTGGGACATTAACACAATTGCGTCACCGCACGTATAGCCTCTAATACTTTTCAAAACAACACACAAAGAAACATAAGCACAAATATTATCAAATAACATAACTGAGTCTATAAGGTTTAAAATAAAAAAGGATTTATTATGTCGATTTAACGATGTCCGACCCAAAAACACGCGTAATATCATCATCCGACCTAATGTTATGAGACATTTTCCCATCGTCCTGCTTAACGTAAATACGTCCGCGCTTTACCCATACGTACTTCCACTGCTTACGCCGACGCGCCTCACGCACCTTATGCAGCAACTGTCTGTTTATCTTTGTGAGACGTTCATTAATGTAAAATGGGCATGAGTCACCTGGTATACCGAAGTCCGCCGTGCTAGCACCTCTCCTCACACGCATGGCCCTCAGTACATCTTCGCGGTGCGCATGACGACCGAAGCGAACAATGAGTGGGCGTGGCCTCCCACCAGGAGCTGCGGCTGCAGCTGATGAGTCTTTAGTCGGCGCCCGTCCACCGCGCGGATATCGCGGCCCAACACGCTCTGCTCGCACAATATCACATTCGTTAATCACCACTCCCAATTTGGTACCAATGAGAGCTGCAAGATGCAATGGATTTTCCGCAGGTGTCTCGGGAAGATTAGTTATTTCGATATCATTTTGAAGTAGCTCTTGATCCTTCTCGTTAAGCTCAAGCCGTAGCTGTGTAACGATATTCTCAAATTGTAACGCTTCGCCGCTTTTATTATTTGTGCTTTGCTCGAGAGCTCCGACCCTCTCTTCGAGCAAATCAATGCGAGTATTGCTCAATGACATTGCGCTACGTAATTCTCTCACATCCTCGCGCATCATTTTTACTTCATCTCTGAGCGCTTGCAAGTCTTGACGAAATAAACGAACCTCGAGTGCCAGATCGATTCCAGCACGATCAAAAGTAGACGAACTCGCCACGGTACGTTGATCCGCATCTCCCTTAACCGGTGTGTCGGGGCCATTGTCGCGTTGCTTGTTTTTAGTACATTCAGGGCAGGACCATGGCTTAGTAATTTTACCTTTGCCTAGGCAGCCTTGATGGTAAGTAAGGGTGCAAGTAGTACAGCCCACGCCATCTGCCTGCGAGATGAAGCGACCACACGCGCTACACTTATTCATAGGCATCATGAGTAGGAACGATTCAAACGTATGACAAAGGTCTTCCTCGGGCTGTGCTAATTTGGTAGAAGTTGGTACATCTAACGATAACTTAATGTAAAAATAGTAGCTTATCAATCAGCTGTTCGGCTAAACGGTACACTTTATGTTCGTACACCCACAATTTAAACAGTTAGTCAGTAGTTCGTAACTTTAATCACTAGTTTTATTAGTTGTACACTTATAATTAGTCAAAAATAGCACTTGTAGCACTGTATTTTCACAAATAGATTATGCCTAATAAACTTTTGAACGTAATTATCGGGCCATAACTATTTTAATGTGCGTACACCCACAATGCAAAAAAAAAAAAAAAAAAGTTGGTCACTAGTTTGTAACTTTTACATAAGTTTTAATGGATATACACTTATAATTACTCAGAAATAACACTTGTAGCACTGTATTTTCACAAATAGATTATGTCTACTGAACTTATGACTTTATTATCGTGCTATAACTATTTTTTCACGTTAAATTAATACGACACAGGTGACACCGTGACAGATGTCCGTGACTCACCATCCATATCGACGGAGCATGTGTTAAAAACATTAGTTATTGCGATGATATGGCCGTGCTGAGCGCCTCAGTGTGTGGTCTAAGGCGATTGTTAGCCAGGTCTACACGGATTGATTTACAATACGAAGAAAACCGAGGTCATGATTTTTGAAGCGGGTGGTAAATGTCCTGAAACTGTGCCCCCAATCAAGTTGAATGGTAAAACATTGGGGCGGGTGTTCAGTTTCAAATACCTCGGACACTGTTTGACAGTGGACCTCAAAGATAATGAGGATATAAAAAGGTAACGAAGATCACTGTCGGTAAGAGCTCACATGATTGCCAGAGGTTTGCACGTTGTTTTCAAACCGTTAAAATAGCGTTATTTCGTGCATACTGTAATTTTTTTTACACGTGCAGCCTGTGGGTAAATTATACTCAAAAAGCCTACAGTGATCTACTAATCCAATACAATAACGCGTTCCGGGTATTAATGGGGCTGCCTCGGTTTTGCATTACCTCAGGGATGTTTGCTGACGCTCGAAAGCGATACGGCTCCCTGGTGCGCCGTGTGCGGGCCAGTCCCAATATCATACTAAGCTGTGTAGCAGCCAGACTCGACTGTGTGTATGTGAGTCACTGCCGTAAGCTTTCCACCTCAGTGATGAGCTTGCAGTGGTGACTCACACGCATAACAGCGTGTTTAGTTTTAATTTATTATAATGTACTGTTATTAACATAGATATAAGTAAAATTGTTACTAACCTAATGAGTCCGTGTTACTTGCGAATAAAGATTAAATAATAATAAAAAATAAGGCAGAAAAGATACAGTGGCTCGCAGACACACACTGCATGACTAGGCGTTTTTTATGAAGAAATTCGTAAGTTGATTGGCGTTTCAATTCGAAGAGGCGTTCCTCTAATATCCCTGGATGGCTCACAAAAACTCACTGCTAAGCAGGATATACTCGATCGTTGGGCGGAGCACTTAAACAACCTGCTCAATGTGGAACGATGAGAAGATCTTGAGCATATTAGCGGTATTCACCCTCTTCCACCTCAAGCTTCGGTTACTGAGCCATTAACACTGGCTGAAGTAATTCGAGCCATCAAAGAGAAATAAAAAAGGCTCTTGGGGTTGATAATATAGCTGGAAGAACTGCTCAAATATGGAGGGGAGCAACTTCATACCTACATCTGGAAAATTTTTAATTGGATTTGGAACGAGGAAGCAATTCCATCAGAATTTAAAATATCCCGAATACAGACCCTATATAAAAACAAAGGGGACCGTTCTGATTGCAAATCTTACCGAGGTATATCGCTGCTCTCTATACCTGGGTAGATATTTGCCAAAGTTTTCCTAAACCGGCTTTTACCCCTTTATGAGAACATACTGCCAGAAACTCAATTTGGGTTTCGTCCTGATAGAAGGACCTGCGAAGCAATCTTTTCTGTCCGCCGAACTCCAGGAGAAAAGTCGAGAACAAAACCAACCATTGTATAATTATAATGCTTTGTGGACTTGGAGAAAGCATTCAACTGTGTGCCGCGGGAAGCCCTTTGGACCATACTGGTCAAATTAGGTTGCCCTGAGAAGTTTATGCGAGTGATTCGCCTTCTTTACAACGAAATGACTTGCTGTGTAACTTATAATGGCGACCAGTCAGATCCCTTTCCTGTGAGTTCTGGAGTCAAGCAGGGTTATGTTCTAGCACCAACACTGTTTGCTCTCTACTTTTCTGTCGTTGTCAGTGAATCGCTCGCACAGGCTACCGCTGGCATCAAAATAAGTTTCCGGACTACTGGGGGACTTTTGTACCTAGCCACATTAAGAACCTATTCTAAGGTATCACACGCCTTAATAACAGAGATCATGTATGCGGATGATCTGTGTTTTGTAGCTAACTCGGCACATGAGCTTCAGTACCTGATTACGAATCTCCAGGAAGCCTGTTGCCGTTTCGGTCTCAAAATCAATGCGAAGAAGACTGAGGTTATGGCAATGGAGCTACGGAACCGATCAAGGTGTACATTGGCGGGGCTGAGTTGAAGCAAGTAGATAGTTTCAAATACCTAGGCAGCACAATTACATCTAAGTGCGACCTTGATGCCGAAATAAATCATCGCACAGGCGCTACGTCAGCTGCTATCGGTAAACTACGAGCCAAGGTTTTACAATCACATGATTTGAAGCTCTCGACAAAAAAATCCATTTACATGGCCGTAGTTCTCCCAAATATGTGTCCCTGTCCGTGTGGTGACGGATTAAGAATACGGATTGTCACCACCCCATATCATCCCATGGGTATCGTAAGAGCCGACAGAGGGAGCATATTATGCAGAGAACAGCACTTTAAGAGAAGGAAAACTTGATACAAACCCTATACCAACCCGTTTGGCCAGCGTGATATAGTAGGCCAATTCCTCCGTTCAAAGGAGAGGCCTAGTCCAGCAGTGGACTGTTACATGCTGATGATGAATGAATGAGTTCTCCCAAATCTTTTATATTCTTCGGAGACATAGGTCCTTTATAGGAAACACATACGGACGCTGGACAGGTTTCATTTAAAGTGCTTACGGGACATTCTCAAAATAAAATGGTCGGATCGGATAAGATATACCGAAGTGCTTCGATGCGCAAATGACTCCAGCATAGAAGCGTTCTTGATGCGGCGACAGCTTCAATGGTGTGGACATGTCTCACGAATGCCTAATGAGAGAATGGCAAAACGCATCTTCTTCTCTGAACTACAGAACGGCAGGCGGAAACAAGATGGCCAATTCTTACGTTTCAAGGACGTTCAGAAAAGGCACATGAAGAGGTGCAACATTGATGCCCAGACTTGGCAGAAAACGCCAGTTGCCGCTCTGAGTGGAGGCGTTTGGTGAGGAACAAAGTTGGTGACTTTGAAGAGCAGAGGAAATCCAAACTGGATGTGAAACGCGATGCTCTTAAGGCTAAACCACCAGTAGCCATCGTTTATAACTATGTCGACGGAATCCTCAAGTGCAACCAATGTTCGCGCACGTTTACTCATAAAATTGGATACTGCAGCCATCAAAGGACACATGCGAGAGCTAATAGCTATTCTAATGATAATAATAATTAATCAGTTGTAGTCACCATAGCCGAAATCGGCTAGGAGTATATATATTTGATTTATTATTTTAAAAACACCACTTCCTCTCTTTTCAATTAAAATGAATGAAAATCAATACACGTGGCTTACCCCATTTTCCTGAAAAATTGGCGTATGCATATTATAAACTCGTTATCTGTATAGACAACAGCTACATATAAATATTTGGCAAGAATCCCCAAAAGAGGGAAACTAGAGTGGAAATCGAACGGAAATCATCCAAATTATATATATGACATTTTTAACAATTAAAAATCACAAAAAGGGTATGTCGATACGTTTAGAAAAAACATTTTAGTGGTAGAGTAACGCTGGTTTATAGTAATGTTCGTGACACAAAATTAAGAACTAAGTGAAAACCTGACAGTAGAATACTATTAATTTTCGGTGCTGTCTTATTATTAAGAAATTACCATCCTCATTTTGTAGCTACTATATTGCATGAGAAAATTCTAGATATAATGCGATATGTGGGAATGAACTTTCCAAAGTGCTTGAATTTCAAGCACAGGAACTCGCCAAGCTAAAAATAAATGTGATAAAACAGGATACGTAATGAAGTCGACAGTAGACAAAAACTGTCAGAGCGTTGCATAACACATAGTTTTGAATATTAAAAAATGTTGGTCCGCAGACTTCGTAGCCGGTAATAAAAATTTTGTCAAAGTACTTTTTACATACATATTTGATGCATAGCAAGTTCAGCATTTTTTGCAGCATCTGCATATAGAAAAAATTTAAGTAGCTATATGTACTTACTGTTAGTTATATTTAGTATATTATTGATTTATCATTTTCCAGTACAAGCATCTGCGTAAGTAACTTTTAAGTGCATACGCCGATCATTGCATACTAGTATCTCTTTGAAGTGGCACACGGAAACAACTTTAAAGATTTTGCTTAAGCTCGTATTAGATAAATAAAATTTGGTTTCGCTTTGATATTCTTTCAGCACCGTGAGCAATACCATTTTTTGCAAAACCCTTTGCATTTGTAACGTTTTTACAAAAACACATGAATATACGTTTTACCTTTGATGGCAAAAGACCAATATGTATGTCAACAATATCAAAACAGCAGTGCATTTGGTTGTATTAGCGGCACAGTAAACAATTTGTAGCCACAAAACCTTTAGATGAATGACTGCCTCCGTGGTCCAGTGGATATGTATGTATGCGTCTTCAGAAATAGGTTCTCGGTTGCACTTCGAAAAGTGCAGTTTTCGGTTGTACTTCGAAAAGAAAGAATGCAATTATTTATACCTTCTTGAAGATTTTTTTTAGATTATGAGGTCGCATCAACGTTGATAGGGCGTGTACGTACGAGAAACTTAGATAGAGAGTGTGCATTCCGATAATATTATGTGTTAACTTGATTGTTCATGATGACATGATGTGTTTGCGCGCCCAAATTTCGTACTACAACTTGTACTTATAAAGTTTTGTAGTCATTATCGCGTTCACTTTTATTTTGATACTAACATGATAAGTGGAAGTTATTACTTATTACTAATAATCTTAATATTATGTATTTTTCCTATGTGGAGCGTTACGACAAACACTCAGCTGCAAGAATACTTTGCAGATTGCTAAAATACAGAATTTCGAAAACCATATAGGTACTTACTAGTAATTATTATTGCACAGTGTCCTTATCATACAAAAGTACTACCAACATATTCGAAAATACTACCCTTATGCAATTGATTAAAAACGGCACAAAGTATAATCTATTTATAAGTTTAACTCATGTACTTTTCATGTTACTCGCGTGTATGGCAAGTAAATAATTTCGTAGTTAGATTTACTACGCAGCGTTAATTTGTTTATCACCACACCACATATCATTGGTTTAGGACCAACCTAGAAACAAATTTAACATTCTACAGATTTATATCGAGCTACTTAGCCACAATATTTTTATTAAAAGGCTTGAGGTATTTTTATAACAAATCTCTTGGATTGAATTTTATCAATCGGGTTATAGATTCAGTTTAAATAAAAACAAATATATTTTCGAGTGCTATCACAGACTGAAGAGCTAAAAAGGTCTCATTTTTTGTTGTTGTAAACTGGCTTTGTTGCTGAGGCCAATTACCAGGGTTGTGATCTTTGATGCTCTTAGCGCAACTTGATTTGGTGTTTGTAACAGCTACTTTCTTTTTTACAGAGGTCGCCATTTATATGGTTGACCTCTGAATCTATGTCAGAGCACTAATGTATTTGTTGTGGGCATAAGTAGCTGTAGGTTTCAGTCCTTGCTTCAGGACAAGGCCACGCCTGAGGCTTCCGATCGGTCTATAACTCCGACACCACAGTTGGCTACACATCCTGATACCTACATAAAAAATTAAATTTAATCTTAAACATCTGCCAAATTACATGTAAGTTACATGTTATTTGGTAAATTGTTGAGATTTAAAGACAAGACAGATTAGTCTAATATCACCCCCGTGGGATCTCCACCTTGTCGTGGTGGGGGGGCTCAGTAACCCAGGATTTGAGGTACACCCACGGTGAAGCTAAGCGGGATCCCGGGAGGGGACGCTCCACGTGAGCTTGGGTGAGGCCTGCGTAGGATGCGTCCAAAGTGCGGGTGCGGGGGACAGTCCTGTTTGTCCCTCGCAGTCGAGTGCGGTCGCGGGAGGAGAGGCGTGTCGGTGTTGCGTTGCCGCGCGCCCTATCTCCCGCGAGCAAATGGGGGCGCACCATTGTTGCGTCGTGGTGGGGCCACAGAGGAAGAGGAGATGCGGTGTTGCGTTGCCATCCTCCCTATCCTCTGCGGCCGCTGAGTGTTTTGGCGGCGGAGCCCAACACCTTCATCCGCCGCCAAGGGGGTTTTGTTCGAGGCCCGCCTGATCATCTGGCGGGCCAATACCCGTCGGGGGGTTGCGACAAATGCTTCGGCGATACCCGACCCTCCGACACACGGGTACATGAGAAAGTTGAGGTGGTTTTTAGTGTAACACCACATATTCCGGCTCTCATTTCCCCAAGAGTTGGAGATCCGAAGGGATTTTCGTTCATGATTTTGTCTAATATAAGCCCTCAATCGTCCAGCATTTCTTTCTTTGGGTAATACCTTAACACTTTATAAACTTTCTATATACATCGCTTTATTGATATCGAGTGGTGGATAAAATATCTAGCGAAACAATTTTATTGGAAAATTCCCGGTATTTTATTTCCCATAGGCCGGCTTTATTGATGTGTCCAATGCAGTTGCAATATTTCACTGTTGTGATACGGAGTGTTATAGAAACTCGCAGTATCGTTATACCAATGACTGCAATATGCGTCTGACTGTATGAACGGGGCACTGGGGAGCTTACCATCCACATTGGGCACTCAATGCCTACGCGAATTTTAAATGCTTTTAAAAATGTATTGTTGAAAGTCCGCTTGGATTTGCAGCAAACGCAACTTTTTTAGCATTATTGACTTGAAACTTCCAACTTTGGTGGCTGTTGCAGAGGAAAACATTTTTCGTTACTTCTGAAATGCTTTGGGAAATCGAACAAAAAATAATTTTAGTACGAATGTTTTTAAATCTATTTGCGATAGACTGTTGTGATGCAAAGTTGAATCCTGTGGTATGTCAGTACGAGTTTAAGTTATTATTTGCAGACATTAAAATAGTTCTGAAAGTACTTATTTTCCTTTTGATAGCTATAAAAATATATTAAAACGGTTAAGTTGGTCAAAGTGATACTATAAATGGATAATACACAAATGTAACATTATTTTATTTAATAAACAAGTGATTGATTTGCAATTTTATTGCATATAACATACTTGTTTAATTCTGGTTATAAAATGTATTAAATTTGGTATTCTTGTATAATTTATTTCATCATAATAAAAAACTAGACTAGAATTGTACTAAATCCAGTCTTATTTATTAAACTATTCCAATGCAAAAGACAAAATTCAAATTCAAATTCTTTATTTGTGTGATTTTGGGTGGGTACATAGATCTTAACATAGTTTTAATGTGCTCCAGAATCTGCCTTGTGGCTTACACAATTGTTACATGTTTCCTATATTAAGTACATATTCAATTATATATGTAATACATTTTATAATAATATGGTAGTAAATAACAATGTTTCAACTCACATGTTTGAAATGAATGTCATAAATGTAAAATTAAAAATTTGGTAATGTCATAGAAATAATATTAGTATACGTACATAACAATTTACAATAATAATAATTTGCCATAATAATAATAATAGTAAAATTGCTTACACTAATTTATCATTAATATATTCATTTACGTCGTAATAACATTTACTTAATAGAATTCCTTTTCCTTTATTCTTAAATACATGAATGTTAGTTATTTCTAGTATATTTTTTGGCAAATGATTGTATATACGTGCACTCATACACAATACGCTTTTGTTTAATAAAACTGTCCTGTTTTCTGGAATACTTATATGAAAGTTACGCCTTCTACTATTAACAGTTTTAAATAAATGCATATTTTTTTTGTACAAACAATATGACTTCTAGTATATAAGTACATGGCAGCGTTAAAATATTTAATTTTATAAAATACGGTTTACAGCTGTCTGTTTGTTTTAAGTGACAAAAAGCTCGTATACATATTTTTTCTGCGCCCTAAATGCAGCCTCTTTATCAGTGGAGTTACCCCAGAACACAACACCGTATCTCAATAGAGGTATGCAGTTAGGACTGCGGTGGTACTTGCAGTCTTGCTAATCATGTATAGAGCATAGGAGTACGTGCTTAGTTTTGACAATAGTGACTCAATATGTTGTTTCCAATTTAGATTATTGTCTATAACCATTCCTAAAAATTTTGGCGTCTCAACTTCTTAAATTACATTATTTAAATAATGAATGTCCATATTACTTAATTTATTATCTCTACTTCGAAATGTCATGATATGTGTCTTTGCAAGATTAATATGTAAATTATTTAAAGTCAACCAATTAAATATATTTTCCAAAGTCATATTAATTTCATGTTGTTTATCTGATCTTTCTTGTCCGGTAAATATAATTGTGCTATCATCAGCAAATAGAATGGTCTTATGTTTTGTAATTTTAGGTAGATCATTAATATAGATTATAAAAAGCAGTGGCCCCAACACAGTTCCCTGCGGAACTCCAGTTGTGACTTGCCTGTTTTCAGATGTATAATTTATAACCTTTTTTGCAATAGCACATATATTCGTGATTTGTGTTATTTATGTTCGATTACTTAAGAAAGATTTTACTAAATTATAGACGTTGCCTCGAATCCCATACGCATACAGTTTATTCAGTAAGATGATGATGACAAAATCTCCAAGTCTCAAGACACACACGCATCAGCTTAATAAGCTGCTAGTGTGGTTCAAATATAATAATAATAATACATAAATTAGTGCATAAATAGGAAGAAGGAATTTAATAACAAGAGTAGATAATACTACAGTAGTAAGGTTAAATAGATAGATAGTAATCTTTGACGAGTTTTTTAAAGGAAGTCAGTGTTTGAGCTTGTTTGGTAGACAACGGTAATGCATTCCACAAGCGTGCAGCTTGAACAGTGAATGAGCGATCGTAAAAACTGCTAGAATGCATTGGAATTGCCAGTCTCAAATTTACCGATGACCTCAGAGACCTAGAATGAGTGTGCGTAAGGAACTTGAAGCGTTCTTTTAGATAAAAGGGAGTAGAAGGATTGAAGAGAATGGTATAAAGCAAAGAAAGTATGTGAGTATTCCGTCGAAGGCGAATTGGGAGCCACTTGAGCAAATTGCGGAAATTGGAAACGTGATCATATTTGCGCAGTCCAAATATAAATCTTATACATAAGTTCTGAAGACGCTCAAGCTTATCAAGTTGCTCCTCTGTGAGATCTAGATAGCTGACATCAGCATAGTCAAGGATAGGTAAGAGAAGAGAATTTGCAAGCGCAACCTTGGTAGCAGTAGGCAGAAAGTTTCGCAGTCTTCGCAAGGTCGCAGCAGCAGAAAATATTTTTTGACTAACTTCCCTAATTTGAGGACCCCAGGATAAATTCTAGTCAATATAAACTCCCAAATCCTTCACGCAGTCACTAACAGGAATATGTATGCCATTAAAGTAAATTTGTGGTAAACAAGTCAAGTCAACACGCGAAATCATTCGAGGACTTCCCACAACAATGACCTGCGTCTTAGTAGGGTTGACCTGTAGACCAAATCTTTGGCTCCATGCAGCTATTCGCTCAAGGTCTGAATTTATGATTCGAAATGCTTCAAACAACTCATGGACTGGGCCTTGGGTGTAAATTTGAAGATCATCTGCATAAAGGTGGTAGGATGACTGAAGTTGATAAGAGATAGAATTTATAAAAATTGAGAAAAGTAAGGGAGATAGAACGCCACCCTGCAGAACGCCGACTGTAATCCTGCAGCACGAAGAGAACGAGTCTTCAATTCGTATACGTTGTCGGCAACCAAACAGGTAACTATGAAACCAATCAATCACTGGTGGAGACATGTTAATTGAGCGTAGTATGCCAAGCAGGGTATGGAAATCACCGTTATTAAAGGCGTTACTGAAATCTAATAAGCAAAGTGTAGTCACGTTACCATTTTCCATACCAAGCCTGATATCGTCGGTAATGTTGATCAATGCCGTAACACTGCTGTGACCAGGGCGAAAACCGGATTGGAGTGGATTGAAGAGAAGGTTCTGATTATGGAATGTACTAAGTTGGGCATGAACGAGGCGTTCGAGCACTTTCGAGAGGAATGGTAGTACGGAGATAGGACGATACTCGGAAAAAGATGTAGGATTAGATTTTTTGGGTAAGGGAATAGTTAGTGCTTCTTTCCATAAAGCAGGAAAAACGGCCCCGGCCAAGGAAAAATTTAAAATGTGACATAGAATGGGAAGGATTTCGTCTAGGATGGAAAGGATCATTTTCCGACTGACACAATCATTACCGACAGCATTGGAAGCAATAGATAATACGCTCTTTTTAACATCACACTCTGATAGTTGATAAAAACAAAGGATGGATAATTCGGGGTTGAAAGTAAAGAAAGATCATGCAAAGTTTTAGCTTTAGTAGTCTCATCAAATTTAGACGAAGCAGTGAAATGTTAATTAAGTGAATCAATGTTTAAATTATGAGAAATTAGATTTTGTGTAAATTTTCCAACTCCCAAAGTTTTTAGAAATTTCCAGACTTTAGCTGGATCCTCATTCTCAACAGAGTTATGGATGTATTGGCGTTGTGCTTGCCTACACACCTTTTAACAGTGATTTCTAATCACAATGTAGCTGTCCCAATTACTAGGCGTTGGCCGACATTTAAATTTTGTTTAAGCCATGGCTTTCTTTGACAGTAGAATTTTAATTTCATTGGTTAGCCATGGTGAGGGTAATTGACGGACTTTGCCTGCGCGTACTGGTGCATGGACATCGTATAGCCGAATGATAGAAGTTGTGAATAGTTCAACTTTTACGATTCAATTGACGTTGCGCTCTGTAATGGACTCCAATCAATCATGCTTGCGTCATTACGAAGATTTTCAACATTCATGCCACCAAAATTACGTTGCAGAAGAATTGTTGTCTTTGTCTTAGGAAGACGAAGTTTATAGGAGAGAAAAATCAAGTCATGGTAGGAGAAAGCATCAGATGGAAGCTGCCCATGCTTGACGACAAGAGAAGGTGTGGAAACAAAAATGAGATCAAGAAGAGAAGGCTCTAACTGAAACCTTTCTCAATAGGTCTGTAAATAGCGCTGAACTTTTTCCTTCTGACTACACTGCTCCGTAAGGATCGAGCTGGTTATGTTGGATGGGGTGGTGTGCTCTTGGCAGTAAAGAATTGCTATACAGTCAAAAGAGTTACAGACATTGATGATTTAACTAACGACAAAGAATTAATATTCGCCAAGATTACATTGAAAAATATTAAATTGTTGTTAACTGTTGTGTACTTACCGCCTAGCTACAACGATAAACAATATCAAGACATCTTTACTTGTATAGAGAATGTTATCAATATGTATTCAGACTGTCAGGCTGTAGTAGTCGGAGATTTTAATTTAAATTCTTGCTCAAACTCCATTAAGACTCAATTTGAAATGTTTTTAGAATGTGGTAAATTACGTCAGTGTAATAATGTTTACAACAAATATGGATGAATCTTAGATTTGGTTCTAACGAATCTTACTCCCACAAATGTTGATATAACGTCTGATACTGAACCTCTAGTGCCGCCGGATGCCTATCACCCACCCTTAGATATATTACTCACCCTCCCGAGAAGTGCTAAGATCGAGATTCTGCCGTCCAAGAAACACAGCTATATTAACAATGTTGAGTGGAATTTTCGCAGAGCAGATCTCATGGGATTATATACCGATATTGCAAGTATTGACTGGACAGATGTCATGCAGGAACAAGACGTTAATACTGCTGTTAATACATTCTATGACAAATTGAATCATGTTATCAATGTATGCACACTCAGTCCCTCTAAAACCAATATCATCTTGTCATAAGTATGTATATCCACCATGGTACACGGGTGAAATAATTCATTATATAAAACTAAAGTATTTCAATTTGAAAATGTTTGAAATGTTTCGATATTATAGAAGCAAAACTAAAGCACTTATTAATTCCGCATTTAATAAATATATAAATAAGGTTAAAAGCAATATAGCTCACGATCCCTCATTGTTTTAGCAATATGTAAAAGACAAACGCAAAACAAAGCAGCAGTGTAAGCAATTTATTTATGGTGGTAATATGGTTGAAGGGCAAGAGGCCGTAGATGCTTTTGTAATTTTTTTAATTTCAATTTTCCACAGCAAAGCCCCGTTCCTAGACCCAGAATCTGCATCCGATTCAATAAGTTCGGGCTTTGCAGCGGATGTAACTGTGGATTACATAAATATTTCTGAGTTGCGTCAGGTGGTACGCCACCAAAAATATCATCTGCTTATGGACCGGACAACATACCGAGTTTCTTAGTAAAGGACTGCATTTCCGTTTTACAGGAACCACTTCTGTATTTTTTTAATCTCTCTTTAAAATATAGCCTCTATCCCAGCAAGTGGAAACTCTCTCGGATAACACCAGTACCTAAAACTGCATCTGCAACAGACATTGTTAACTTTAGACCTATTGCAGTGCTGTCTGTCTTTGGAAAACTTTTCGAGTCTGTTCTCAAAGATCGCATTTTTGGACAAATTAATCGGCATATACACGACTCACAACACGGCTTTCGCCCAGCACGTTCTACTTTAACGAACCATATCAGGTTTGTGGATTATGTAGTTGCTAGAATGAGATCGGGGTGTCAAGTTGATTCCGCATATTTTGATTTTACTAAGGCGTTTGATCTTGTTGATAATGATGTTCTACTAACTAAGTTCTCGGCATTCGGATTTGGTCACCTGAAGTTTATGGCTGACTATCTAAGGGATCGCAGGCAATACGTAAAAATAGGTAATTATCGATCACATGAATACTATACTCGGTCCGGAATTAGCCAAGGCAGCACTCTGGGGCCAACCTTGTTTCTCATTATGATAAACGATCTACCAAGTGTGCTCTGCAAGTCGGAGTGTCTGATGTTCGCTGACGATCTAATATTATTCCTCTCCGTCACTGACACTGCTAATTGCGCGGCGCTCCAATCTGATATAGACGCTGTTCATGAATGGAGCGTGAGAAATAGGTTATCTTTTAACATATCCAAATGTAAATGACTTTTTCTCGGTCTCGTTCTCCAATATCATCAACATACGAGTTGGCGGGTACATCCTTAGAGAAAATCAATTCGATACGCGATTTAGGATTAATCATTGACCATAAACTAAGTTTCCAAAATCATATTAAGCAAATATGTAAAGATGCTAACAAAGCCTTGGGATTTGTAATTAGAATATCTGCTCAATTTAATAATATCTCAGTCATAAAACTGATATACAATGCATATGTACGTAGTAAATTAGAGTATAACTCAATTGCATGGAATCCACAGGAAAAAATACATACACTTACAATTGAAAGAGTTCAGCGAAAATTTGCTCGATATATATACAAACGCGAATATGGATACTACCCTTTTTTGTATCCGTCCATGTTTGTGTATGGTATGGTGGGCCTTGATTCTCTTGAACTTTGGCGAAAGTTTAAGCACATAATGCACTACATCTTAATGTTAAATAATAAGGTAGACAATCCGTCGGTACGTGAATGTATAAGTTTTTTTGTGCCAAATAATTACGTCCGTGGATGCAAACGCCGGCATCGGATTTAGAAACAAGCAGACCCCAACTGCATCTGTACCAGTACAAAGTGAAAATTCCATAAGTAATAAATTGGACTTTGAAGACACTAGCGCTGAAAAAGAAGCATCCGAACAACCACAAAATCTCTTTGGTAACACCGAACCCCAGAAAATTACCACAGAATATACATTTAAAAACAACAGTGAAAGCGATAATTTGGTTAATGTTGAGACACATATTACTTCAGACCAAGATGAAAAGTTAAAGAATCTTCTTTAACTCTAATAACTATCTAGTTATTGTAGCTGATCAACAAGGACGTAACGTAAGAGCCAATCTCCAGAAACTGGTTGGTTCTAAATACAACGTACTATGTTTGATGAAACCAGGAGCACAGGCGAAAGATATGCTTGCACGTCAGACCGAAATTTTAATGAGTTTGGGAATAAAAGATTGTGTAATAATTTTAAGTGGCATTAACGATCGTAACCCGAATGACTTTCTTTTCTATATGAGAAACTGCTTTCAACAGGCACAACATACAAATATTATTGTGCCTGAGATCCCATTTAGCTATCACCTCCGAGAACAGAAGTTGAACAATGAATTGAGGTTTATCTGTAAACATTTTGCAAATGTAACATTTGTTGAGATGGACTATGCTAGATTTCGCCCTTATCATTGCGTCTTTCCAGTTTACTTGTGTAGGTCAATTCTTAGGGAAGTACTACGTATTGATTATAAATTAAAAGCACTGCACCACTATAGGAACTTGAACAAAAATACAGTATGCTTCTCACACAAGAGTACCCAGACTGATTTCGATTTAACTATCCAAAAAAAAAACCCACTACGGTCCCTTTAGATGAAGAAGATTTTTTTCGTCCAGAATGATGTTTCTTTAAAAATAATACACCAAAATATTAATGGTCTGGTAAATAAATTAGATTTATTAAGTACAAGTATAGATACTTTACTGGATGATGGAATTGAAATAGATATCGTCTGTATAACTGAGCACAATATGGTTCATGAAGATACACATTTATTGCATATGCCACCTTTTATTCTTGCCAATTGTAGCACCAGAAAAAGTAGGCATGGTGGGTCGTGCATACTTATTCGTCGTAATCTTAGATTTAAGGTATTAGAACAAGTATTTAAACACAACCTGCCAAACATATTTGAATGTAGCGGCATAGAAGTTATAGACCACAATCTGTTGATATTTTGTATATACCGACCTCCCCATAATTCGGGCAATGATCTTAAATGTTTTTTTGAAAAATTTAATGATATTCTCTATAATTACTGCTTTAAAAAGAAAAAAAATATAATATGTGGCGATTTTAACATTGACGTAACGACAAATAATAAAATTTCACAAAAATATAGACATCTATTACTAGAATATAATCTTAAACTTACATCAGAACTACCAACTCGACTTAGTAGTGGCACAAGTATTGATCACGTGATACATAATCATGTAAGAAGATGTAAGAGTGCTATAATGGAGCTAGCTATATCAGATCACACCGCACAATTAATTTTCTGCCCCGTAAAATCGATATATAAAAATAAATATTGGCACAGTAACAAGCGTGATTACAGTAAAGAAAATATAGAAAAGTTTAGTAAATGCCTATCTTCCCTAACGTTTAAAGATATATACGATATTGAGGATCCAAATACGGCTTTTGATCAGTTTTACGACACGTTTAAACTGTATTATGACTTATGCTTCCCGATAACACGAATAAAGATACCACTAACAAATCGTCCCAAATGGATTAGCAAGGGCATAAAACTATGCTCAAAACGCAAAAGAAACCTATTGTGGCAATACAGGAGAACAAACAATGTGACAGATAAAGTCAAATTTAAATCTTACTCCAAAAAACTCAGTCGGATTCTTAAATTAACTCAGAAATCGCAAAATAACTATCGAATAAATACCGCTACTAACAAATCAAAAGCGACCTGGGAGATAATAAACAGAAATAAAACGAACATACCTCGGGATGTCATAAGTCAAATAAAAAGTAATGATCAGATTATTAGCCATCCTCGGCATATAGCTAAAGAATTTAACAGCTTCTTCGTTAATCAAGTTAAACCTCTGACATGTAATAACCAAAACAGAAATAATAAAGTAATTTATAATAAATATAATTATTTTTTTTTAAATCCGACTACACCACATGACATAGAACGCATAATTTTATCATTAAAAAATACCAATAATACAGGCTACGATGACATCACGACCAAAGTAATAAAGAGCGTAAACAAAATAATATCACCGATATTGACACATATTAAATATGTGTCAATATTGGTGATATTATTTTTTGGAAAAATACCGCCAAAAATACATAAATTTAAAAAATTTTAATTTATGTATTTTTGGCGGTATTTTTCCCAGTAAATTGAAAACTACTATTATAAAACCATTATTTAAAAAGGAGGATAAGGAAAACATGGCTTCCTATCGCCCAATAGCGCTCATACCGGTGTTTTCTAAAATTTTTGAAAAACATATATCAAAATATTAACAATTATTTAGAACAAAACAAAATTTTAGCTGACGAACAAATGGGTTTTCGGAAGGATAAATCAATCAGCAGAGCGGTTTATAATTTTCTGGACGTAATAACAAAAAAAATGGATGCCAAGTTTTCTGTCTGCGCCTTGTTTATGGACCTCACCAAGGCTTTTGATTACGTGGATCATCATATTCTTAAAAACAAACTAAATACCTATGGAATCAGGGGCAATGTTCTGGACTTAATTATGTCTTACCTTAGTGACAGGCAGCAAATAACTGTAGTATCTAAAATATGTCAAAAACGAAAACAAGAATTCAAATATAAATCTAAATAATTCTATTCTATCCAAAAAATTAAATATGGCGTGCCTCAAGGAAGTGTTCTCGGACCATTATTGTTTCTGATATATATTAATGATCTCCCACAGGTTATCAGTTCCCCAATGGTTCTTTTTGCTGACGACAGCACCGCTATATTCACAAATAAAAATTCAGAATTACTCGAAGCCGAGATAAATATTGCTCTAGAAAAAATCATTGCTTGGTTGAAATCGAACAATCTTGCTATAAATTTAGATAAAACCAATGTCATGTGTTTTCGGCACAAGAATACTTCTTTTAAGCCTAATATAAATATAAATAATTGTGGTCAGACTATTAGAGAGGTAACTGTGACAAAATTTCTGGGAATTCACATGGATTGCAACCTTAACTGGAAAAAACAGGTGGACCAAGTATGTGCGAAGCTTAATAAATTTTCATATGCACTATACATACTAACAAAAACTGTTAATATGTCTACTCTATTAACAGCTTATCAAGCATATGTTGTATCAACACTTAGATATGGTTTGATATACTGGGGAAACTCAACAGACAGACATAACGCTTTTATATCTCAAAAGAAATGCATTCGGACTATGTGTCAATTAGGAAAATATGAAAGTTGTAAGCCTCACTTTCAATCACTAAAATTTCTGACATTGCCATGTTTATATATTTTTGAAATCATTGTTTTTGTAAAGAGTAATTTAGGTTCCTATAAAACGCTATGAAGTAATAGACATAAGCATAAACTTCAAGTGGAGCAAAGTAAAACTGCCCTCTTAAATAAAAGCTTTTTCTGTATGGCTCCAAAGTTATATAACAAACTTCCTATTTATATTAAAGATATCCATAATATTAATGTATTTAAAACCAAATTAAAGGAATTCCTGATCAATAAATGCTACTATGACATCAAAGAATATTTAAATAACAAGGTTTGACATTATTTATGTATATTTTATATTAGATCTCAATGTTGCTATTTAATAATATAATGTAAATCACTGCTAATAATTAATTTGTTTAGAATGTTAATTGCAACTCTTATAAATTCATTAATATAATTATTTAATTGTTACTGAAAAGCAGAAGAATAATAATTTATGTGTAAATAACTGATTTTTGTGTGTACTTTTAAGAACTGATTATTATATGTGCTTATTTTATTTTAAATTCATTAATTCTTAAATAACTGTTGTTGCTATTATTTTAAATCATTAATGTGATTTTGCACGCCGTAAGGTTGAATATGTTCGGAGCTACCAAAATTGTAACAACTTTATTATGTACCCATATTCGCAAAATAAACGTATTTGTATTTGTAACTCGCGAACATGGTCAGAACTATGGGAGAAGTGAATGAAGCAGAAAGTAACGGTATATGAAACCAAAACAATCGACAACCTATTAGTTAGCCCATGACCACGATTTACCCAAATTTTACAAATCCGCAAAGTTATAATGAAAGTGTGGAACATGAATGCAAAATATAGTATGAAATGAGAATATCGTAATTAACTACACTATAAAATAAAACTACTAATTATTGACGTAGTCAAAAGCGAACAACTACTTCCAAGCGCTCCTGTCATCAAAATAATCCTTCAAACTGTAATATGCCTTATTTATAAGATTCTTTTTAACTTCTGCCTGAAACGAACTTAATGGCAAGTCTAAAATATAAGTTGGTAATTTATTGTATATGCGAATACTGAGCTCAATAAAAGAGCTATGCATTTTGTGCAAACGAAAATACGGAACACATAATTTATGTCTATTTCTAGTATTGATATTGGGTATGTCACTATTCATTTTATAAGAATTTATATTTAGTCTTACATGCATAACACTGGCATAAATATATTGTGATGCTGACTCTATTTGCAAATGTAGCTTAAACATATAAGCGTATTGGTTAGCACTGTAAGCTTGTATTGTTTCGTAAATAAATAAATCTTAGGGTTTATCCTAAGTGGCTATTAAGTGGACTTACTATAAACCTTTACAAAGCACTTTAATGTTATGTCGAATATAACCTAGTTATTTTCAGTAACCATGTTGCATGAAGGTTATATAATTATAGGCTGTACCTTTGTAGACAATCAGTCAATTTATTCCGTGGTAGCTTCCGCCCACCGCTCTGCCTTCCCGCCCACGTGGGTGTCGGTTAAAGTGAAAAAAGAAAGCTGCTATTCTATTCTTATACTAGCTTACCCAGCGAACTCCGTATCGCCTTTTTAAGAATTTTTATTTAATTCCCATTTTTCGAAGCCCCTTTTCTAAAGTTACCATTGACTTAGCGCTTAATCTCTTATCATTTCAGAGTATATAAATGATGAACAAACAAACAAAGATTTTTATATAATATTGAATTCCCCATTCAATTAAAAATTAGCTAAAAATACATTTTTCAGTGGGCTAAATTGTGAATCTAAACCATTCTCAAGTCCCCTTGAACACACACAAAAAATTCATCAAGATCGGTCCATTCGTTTAGGAGGAGTTCAGTGACATACACACGCACACAAGAAATATATATATTAAGATGTGCTATTTCATAGCGTGTCTTGGGTTGCCTTTCGTAATATATAGCTTGTAGTTGCATAGCTTATATATATATAAGCTAAGCAACGACTGACTCGATGCTTGGCGTAGTGGCACTGTACCGAGTGTTGTGGGTTCGATCCCCATACGAGATAACAGTTTGTGTGATTCATAATTGTTGTTTTGAGTCTGGGTGTTTATTGTGTCCGTTAGTTGTATATTTGCAAAGTCCACTGTGACATATGATTAAGAAATAGTGCGGGAGTTGTTTAAAAAAAATAAAGCTTGCACTGGTCACCACTTGGACGGATGACTGCGTCTTGCATTTACATCAGAGCGCTACTGTGCCTCGGAGGGCATGTAAAGCTGTCGGTCCCAGTTCAGGTTGCCTCAGGTCAAGAATCGTTGAGTCATGTCAACCAGAACTTTGGGTGTCGGTCGGCCTCAAAACTACGACACCAGAGTTGGCCACACAGTCACACAAATACGAAAAAGAAAAGCTACGCTTTCATCGAAATCTGTTTGTTAGTTTTGCCGTAAAAGTGTAACAAACATCCATCCTTCTATAGAAACTCTCGCATTACTAACAATAGAAATAGGATATCAGAAAACGAAAAACACATACGTACCTACACAAATTTCTACTGTAGCAAAATGTATGTTTACACAGTACACTTTTATAACGATTGTTAACACAGAACCATTTATCAAAGCATTTATCGCGATACAAGCAGGCCAATAGTCTAATATAAAACTCGTTTCCGATACGTTTGTGATAAGGGCGCGTGTAAGCGAGTGTTCAATGGCTATGGGGCTTTCACTTATCCGAGCGATGATAACGCCGCCGTCGGCGTCAAAACTTGCCAATGTGGTGAATACGCAGATGAATCTTTTATCCTGCTCGCACAATCATGTTCCAATCGCTTCGTTTGAATAATAAACAGTGCAGTTAGGAATTGAAATTGATTTTATAAAGAAATAAATTAATAATATACCATTTTTAAGTTCTTATTTAGATTTATAATTATAGATATGTAACACAAGGTACATATTTGGTATGTTACTACCATAAACAAGCTTCATTTTCAAGCTGGTGCCTGCATCGCGGCGATGCATATTCTAATAATGCTCTATGGCGTACCAGCTTTATCTTACACTAGAGGACGCCAGCAGCTACGCCTGCATTTTTTTTTAATTTACCCGTTTTTGCTGATCCCGTGGGAATTTGGGGAAATCCCTTCTTAGTGCACCCCTACGGTCCCCAAGGAACATACATTCCAAATTTCAGCTTCCTGCGCCCAATAGTTTCGGCTGTAGCGTGTCTGTTAGTCAGACAGTAACGCAAGATTTTATATATTAAGATAATCTACCTGACAATATCGGAATGAATAATATACCATATTCCTGAGAATGGAGCTTCCCTTACTGTAGCAAATTTCACGTGAAACCACATTGTAGATGAGACTTTCGATTATGATGTCGCTTATGAGAACACAATAATTTATACATACACTAGAGGACGCCAGCAGCTACGCCTGCAATTTCTTTAAATTTACCCATTTTGGTCGATCCCGTGGGAATTTCGGGAAATCCCTTCTTAGTGCACCCTTACAGTCCCCAAGGAACATACATGCCAAATTTCAGCTTCCTGCGCCCAATAGTTTCGGCTGTAGCGTGTCTGTCAGTCTCAGTTTATATATTAAGATCAATAATATAGTATTTTAAATGTATGTGTGTATCATGTGGCAATATGGGTGGCCTAGTGGCAATAGTAACATAATGATTTATTTTGGCAAAAACGAATTAAGGTACCATAAAGAAAGTTTGATCAATCCACATAATAATATATGGTTTGTTCATTGTTCGGACCATTGAGTTTCGGACCGCATAAAAAAATCTGGTTCAAACTGCAATAATTATGCTTCCTTCATCCCAAAATGAAATTTTAATAAATTTGTTCACGCTTCGTACTATTTTATATTCCTTGTAAGGTCCATATTTTTTTGTGTAAGTTCGGACCGAACGAGGAACAAACTATCCAATTTGATGCTGAACATAAAAAGCCGTAACTATATATCTCTGCTAACGTTTTATAAGACAATATTATCAGCCATCAAAGTTTAAACGCAAATATCTTGTGTAAATATTAATATCTATGTTAGTACGTATATTTTGCTGGGGCACAAAGCGAACACCCATTACCGGAGCCCCAAATTGAAATGCATTGTGCGCTCAAAGGAGAATATTCAAGATTGTTACAAACAAGACAATTTGTTGAATAATCTCGAACAATTTCGCGATCGGACGTCATCAAAAACTGGACGAACAAGGGGGAACACCATGTACAGGCAAGAACAGTGATTTGAGAAACAAATAAGGGTT
This sequence comes from Euclidia mi, assembly GCA_944739405.2. Classification (NCBI taxonomy): domain Eukaryota; kingdom Metazoa; phylum Arthropoda; class Insecta; order Lepidoptera; family Erebidae; genus Euclidia; species Euclidia mi. The sequence goes on along the minus strand of OX123183.2, from coordinate 89,042,541 downwards.
CTGTGATAAGACTCAGTTTACATTCAAGTATTTTCATTGTTTCGGAACAAAGGCCTCGGCGTTGTTTGGAACCTGTTTTGTATAAAATGGCTAACACTCAACGAGAACTAAGAGAGCTTATCCAAGAACAAAGTGACTACGGCCGAGGTACACTCGCCTGTCAAACCATTTGCTAAGTAATTGTAATAACTCGAACGTTGAACCTTACTCCCTTTTACGACTATTGCGATCCGTAATTCTTGTATTTTATCAGACTTAGCGGTCGCGCCAAATTTTACAAATTTTCTCATTACTTAGTTCATTCTAGGATAAAAAGTACATTTGGCAACGTTGCGCTTGAAATGGCCGCATCGGTATAGTTGGGAATGCGATATAAGTTTTTTTAGATCCCAATTTTCTATTTATAATTCAAACGGTCCGCCGAGTAAAACCAGTTTAGTGAAGGAAAACCGCTTTGTATATTGTAGAAGGAACATCTTATACGGCTTACCAGCTTACTGGAATAATTTTCTAATATAATTTTGTATAGAACTCAGCTTTCTAGAATATAACAACATTCCGCGTCCCACAAGACGTACGGCAAAGGGCGTCTCGTAGCATAATATTGCGTCCTACGGCAAACTCATAAGCTTTACGATATCCACTTACTTAGATTTTATTACAAATCTTAAGCAGCACCAGATGAAACAACGTGAAAACGTATTATACTTTATATAACATACGCGTGATCTAAAAATAGGCAGTAGTGAGGAGTAATAAAGTGCTTCAGATGTGGAATAAATTATGAACCATAATCTCTGTTTAATATCCTATAAAGCTTTGATGATAAGGAAAAGAAATCATTGTTCGAGTATATTTATAAAATTCGTTTTGGAAATCTTTTGCCGTTGTTAATGTTAGAATATAAAATGTCTTATGATGTATATGTTTTGTAACGAGGTCTTTACGTGATTGTGATAAATACAGCAAGGAGGGCTATGTTATAACTTATAAGGTAAAGCATTCCAAGAATAATTATTCAATGCACTAATGCCAGCAGAACCGATTATTGTTGGGTTCGTTGAGACGCGAAATGATTTCATGTTGCTAATTACGTAGATAAACAATGGTATTTTGTAATTTCGTGATTTTAGTTAGTGGGTATAGTATTTTCCACTTGCTAATACATTACTGTTTATTTTAGAAATATTCTTATTTTTGAACAATATTTATTTTACACATCAATTTGATTCGCAATCGTTTTTGATCGTAACATAAATTGAAGGACAGAGATGGGGACGAAGAATGAAATCCATAAAACTTAAACCAAAGGAACATTTTATTATTTGTAGGGACGGATCCAGGGCGGGAGAACTAAGGAGCTGAATTCCTCACCACCCCTCTCCCTCTGCCAAAGGCCCGACCTCCCATTAAAAATGGCTTCCTAGTGTTTCCCTCAAAACAACCTATCATCATGGTTAAGCGTAGCTCCTCTGTTTCTTGATTCATAATAAACAATTATTTACGTATGAAAATATATACCTTTATTCTCAGAAGAATTACAGAAAATCCTTCCAGAAAATTTGTTAATATTTGCTGTCTAATTCCAAACTCTATTAAGGGTCAAACAATTATACTTACTTCAGGAATAGTATTGTAATTTTAACCGCAAAAATAATATTTTAGAAACCCAAGCGTAGCTCCTCTGTTTCTTGATTCATCATAAACAATTATTTACGTATGAAAATATATACCTCTGTAAAAGTGTTTTAATATTAATATTTACGAGGGGAGTTCAATGTATTCTCGGTATCGAGGTGATATACTAATGATAAGGGTAATTTAATTATCTCATTAGTTAATGACACTCTTTGAGGGTATAAATACAAAATTTCATTTAATTGCCACCATTAGTATTCAAGATATCATTGCGAAAAGACAACTATGATGACTGATTCGACAATGATGAAAAAAATCGAGCATCGTGCAGTGATAAAATTCCTCACAAAACAAGGAAAATCTCAAAAAAATATCCATGAAGAAATGGTGGCTATTTACCAAGATTCTGGGCCTTCATTATCTACAATTCAGAAGTGCTCAAGTGAATTCAAACGGGGTAGAGAGAGCATTGAAGACGACCCCTGCGCTGGTGGGCCAATTTGTGCCGCTACTGAAGAAAACATCAAATTAGTCGAAAAACTTGTACTTGAAGATGCCCGTGTAAGAGTGAAAACATTAGCAAAAATGACTAAGCTATCCGTGGGTACCATTCACACAATCCTTCATGAGTGCCTGAATTTGTCAAAGGTCAGTGCAAGATGGGTGCCGCGAATGCTCACCGCGCTACAGAAACAAGTGCGAGTTGACTGTTGTAAGGAGTTTTTGGACCTCTGTGGTGAAAATCCGCTAAGTATTTTCGATCGGATTGTTACTGGTGAAGAAACGTGGGTTCATCATTATGACCCTGAGAGCAAGCAAGAGTCTATGCAGTGGCACAAAAAAGGATCAGACCCGCCGAAGAAGTTCAAACTCACTCCGTCCGCAGGAAAGCTCATGGCCACGGTGTTTTGGGATTCTAAGGGAATCTTGCTAATCGAGTACACAAAAAAAGGTCAAAGTATTACTGCTGCATCATACGCAACCACCTTGCGTAATTAAAAGGAGGCAATTAAAGAAAAAAGACGTGGAAAATTAACCGCAGGTGTGTTGCTGCTTCACGACAACGCGCCGGTTCACAAGGCGCGCCTTGCCCTGGCTGCTGTGCGGGAGTACGGATTTGAAGAAATCAATCATCCACCCTACAGTCCGTACCTGGTCCCTAGTGATTATTATCTATTCCCTAATCTTAAAAAAGACCTTCGTGGAAAGCATTTTTCGGACGATGAAGAGTTGAAGGGAGCAATAAACGAACATTTTTCGGGCCATGAAGAAAAATATTTTTCAGAGGGAATTGAAAAGTTACTTTCACGAACAAATAAATGTATTGAGATGTTAGGGAAGTATATTGAAAAACAAAATTCATTCAGAATTTTCCGCCTTTTCCTTCATACCTATACCGAGAATACATTGAACTCCCCTCGTAAATGGCGGTAGTTGTAATTTCAAGAACTTCGCTTTGGCTACCAAGAGGCTCTGAGTTCTATCGTGTGTTTACATTTATACCCATTTTTTTGTCTAGCGTTGGAAACGCCTTTAAGCCCACTCCCTGGAATTTAGTGCTTGGTGGATAGGCACTGTGAGTCTCCCTTAGGTATATCTCGCGCTTGCATTCGTTATATATCTATAACGATAGATATATAACGAATGTCGTCACGCCTCACGCTCCCGTTTAATCTCTCATATTGCAATCTTAACGTCAACATCTATATCTAGAGGCCTATGCGGATCACATAATCATTCTGGCGCAACGAGTCTGTCATCCAGTTACCCTACGGTGGCTAGAGATCGACACGCGCTCGCTGAGACCTGGATCTACTGTTGAAGAGTGCGTGGTTAAGCCTCGCTCCCACTTCGTCGTCTCCTTGCTTGGCATTAATTCCTCGAAGAAGGAGACGGCGGTATTCCACACTCTCCCGCTCTGAACTTGTCCAAAGCGCGAGGGTGTCAGAACCGACTGCTATGATGCTATGATACAAGGTCCTAACCTACTCTACCAAAATGTGCCTTTGACAACGTCGAGGAAATCACCACAGTATGGATTCCTAGTTCTAATCGAATAATGTCCTATTACGCCTCCTGTAACTCAGTCTATATAAAATTAATTCTAAATAAGATATTTGCATTTAAACGAAAAAAACACCTACATAACGAAATATTTTCTGCAAGTATTAAAATAAAAGCGATATAGAAAGCTTGGAATTTTAAAAATACTTTGCGGGACTTCGTGTTAAGGTCGTCATAGGACGCACCCTTTTTAAGGTCAATCTCTTATGCCTAGTGCTGTGACCGTGTTCCAGTTTTTGTATAAATACAAACATAATAGATTTAACTATAAAAACAAACCTAACAGTTTTTGAAAATTATTCATTTTTTGCTGCTGACAGCCTTAAAAACGAGTGACATTGTTTTTCCCCTCATTACGATTAAGATAATGTTTATTAGAATTTATCAATATGTATTTAACAAGGACTTTGACGATAGTCACTGTCTGTAACTAGGCTTGATATTGGCAAATAAGTAATAAGTCAAAAATCATAAAAGATTACACTGACCACTATTACTAGCAAAAAAATTGTGCAGTCATTTTGTCACGCATGTGTGAAAGTAAATTTCGCAGATACATGTAGTGCCCATTTTTGCACTTGTCTTATTTAAGGTAATATTTAATGAATGACTCTAACGACCTTTATCATTATATGAAAAATAAAATCTAGACATCAGACAGGCAGTCGCTCTGTGGAAAAGCTAATATTCAGCCAAATCCGGTTAGACTAGTAAGTGGACCCCAGATTGAAACTGGGATAACGCTAAGAGGATGATGATGATGTAATGAACGAGTCTAACGACCTTTATCATGATACAAAAAATAAAATCTAGAGACACTGAAGCGCTTCAGATAAACTTATTGAAGCCTCGAGTAAAATGTCTGAACTTGATAAGCCCTGATTGATCAATCTTTCATCAGTATTCCTGGTTATATGTCATACCAACTTCAAAACCTGTTTTATTTTCAAACGTGTGGTAATCTTTTCGGACAGAAAACTTAAGCAACCAGCTTCACAAAGCATAAGTGGTAGTTACTACAAATTATTATAATATTATATTTAGCCCGTGGCTAATACGTTGTATGAACTGGCGTGGAAAACATTACGACTAAAATTTAACAGAATTACAACCACATTTTCTAACGCTATAAATAGCCCTCAGCGATACCGGTTAAAAAGTATGATATTACATAACCCTTAACTCATTTAATGACGTCAGACAATGCCAACTCCCCTGTAATTCTATCCAACATTTCGTAATAAAATCTCCAATGCTGTTTCCATACAGCGAACCTCAAAAAGGATTTACACGGGATCCCTCTAAGCAGAAACATTTATTCCAAATTTGATCCACTTACGAAAGAACAGACCCATAGTTTATCCCTTGTAAATATGTAAATACTTTTACCTTAACTTAAAAATCGAACACATGGCAATAGTTCACGACTTATTTCCTTTTACGTTGTTTTTTAAAGAACAAAGACATCAAAAGGTTGCACAAAAATTACCTTTAAAATGGTTGCCTAAGAAGCACTTCAATTATGTAAAGTCTAATATTTGACTATCGAATAACTTAAATCCCAGTGTTACGCCTGAATTTTATCTAGACAATATACTGGGAAGGACTCTATACTTTATTGAAGTAACAAATAACATATATACAACAGAATAAAACTACTTATGCAACTAAACTATCCAAAACTAAACCAATAAAACTGGATCGGCGTTACACCGAAACCGAAGGTTCTAGGCGATTTGGAGAAGGATTAATATTGTGGACTGTAGGATGGCGGTTCTTCGGCAACTAGGAGATGAGGGAAAGCGGAAGAGGTGATGTGGTTAGGAGCCTCTTACCTTGCAAATGGCAACCTCCTGGTGTCTTCAAGTATATTGAAGCTGCTTGAATCACTCCACTACACAAATCACTTTCACTCGCGAGCGGTTTTGTTGAGTTTTGTATAAGCGGTAATAATTATATATGGCGACGCGGTTCAGTGCGGTACGGTGCGGCGGACATGAGTTTTTTTAGCGTCTCGAATGTTCCATTTTTTCTTTCGTCGCCGTTGAGCAGGGCAGCCAATAGAGAGGCGTTTTTGGGAAAGGATCGCTCGGATTGGCCGAGCAGCGACGAACCATTGACGTTGATGTGATTAGTTCTCGATGGAAAGGTAGATGGCGCTACCAAGAACAAAATAAATAAAAATAACAAAATAGACGAGGAAAAAAAAATAATAAAAAAAAAATAATACCCAAACTACGCGGCGTCAAAAAATTCCTCCGCAACGCTGTCGGCTGGTAGCATGCCCAGAAGGCTGGCAGCATTGCCACGTTGTATGGCAATGCTTATTCTCTCTGCAAAATATAAACTAGCCCTCTGGTCACGGGAAGCGTCGATCAGCCTTTTAGCGATTTCTTTGTACAGAGCGCGTGCACTAGGCCCCCATGGCTCCAGCGTTTCGACCCCAAACGGCTCAAAAACGTAATTACCAGATAGGTTTCCGTATTAGCGCCGTTTGAGTGTCTCCGCTGATGTAGCAGCAGCGCCAGCTGATCCAGCTGTGCTTGGAAGATGTGACGGCGCAAGGGTATTGACGCATGTCGCGTCCCATACCAGAGGCCTGCCCATCTTCCAAGGTAATAAGGACATACCGTCTGGTCTCTTCCCATCGTCGCGTACCAAGCCATTCGGTTCAAGATGAGCTGGTAATCCGGCGGTGACAAGAGCACGACGGTTTATGTCGTTAATGTGGGCATGTCGGGAAAAACGCCCAGCACTCTTGCTGCACGATAGGCCATGGTGGCCAAGACTGTCAACGGCTTCACCGCAGTGACAGCGATGCGGAGAATTGCAAACAGCTCCCAAGCGTAGGCAAGAAGCGATGCGGAAAGTTGTATCGTCCAACATAGTTCCTATGTTGGACGATGGAAGTGCTTGAAGCCATAGACCCGATTCCCACTCTCCCACAGCCAACAAACGGGCGTGCTCTGCAACACTGGATGCAGTACTTAAAAGATATTCTCTCATCTTGCTACAGAGCGGCCCGTCCCATTGCCTCTGAGAGGATAGATATCGGGGTAAGTCAGAGCTCGGGCAAGCCATTTTCCAAGCGTTAATGGCATCAGTCTTGCACGACACCTCAGAATTAACCAGTGTGGGTTCTAGAATTTTCCTGGTCAATTCCTCAGTGCCGTGGACCGAGGCCAAAAACGCTGGGAGGCTTACATCGGTAATTTTGCGAACGCCGAGGCCGCCCAAACGAACTGGTAAAGTCGCTTGAAGCCACACTCGGTCGTTCATGACAAGATTTAGAATTTTGCTCAAGGTTTGCCGAATAATATTATCAATGTTTTCCAATAGGGATAAATGTTTCCAAAAAGGAGAGGACCGCAAGTAATCTGTAAATTTTGGAACAAAAAGGCAGTGCCGAATAATCGTGAAAGCCGAATGAATATTAATTTTGTAAAGCCGTTCTGAAGTTTCACATAAATTTTGTAGTTTTTCATCTATAAAAGATCCAAAAGCGTCGTCGAAAATAGGGGACCCAAGGAGGCGGAAGGAACATTTATTGATGATTTTAATATTTGGCGCCAAAGAATTAAATTTGTTAAGATCGAAAGGTTATCCAAATTGTCATTAATAAAAATTTCACATTTGTCTGAAATGAAATGAAATGAAATTATTCTTTATTTCGTGTAAACTTTGTATAAAGTGCTTACGAAACGTCAATTTTAAATTTATCAGTTGTACAAGTTTATATTTTTATGTTGAATTAGAGCAGCTCAATCCCAAGCATTTTTGTCGTCTATATAATCGGAAATTTTATAATATGTTTTTAAACACAACTTAGTTTTAACAATTATCTTAAATTTATTTATTTTTAAATTTCTTATATTAAGAGGGAGCTTGTTATAAAAGCGTATACACTGCCCCATAAAACAGTTACTTATTTTGTTGAGGCGGGTACTATGAACTACAAGATTATACTTATGTCTAGTATTTACAGTGTGAAGATCACTTTTTTTACTAAATTTGTCAATATTCTTGTGGCCATATAAGAGATTATCGTATATATATTGCGATACAACAGTTAGGATGCCTATCTCACTGAACTTTCCTCTTAGAGAAACACGAGGACCAAGGTTGTAAATTCCCCTTATTGCTCTTTTCTGCAGAACGAATATTGTGTTAAGGTCTGCAGCATTCCCCCAGAGAAGAATCCCATAAGACATAATACTATGAAAGTAACTGAAATAAACCATTCTAGCTGTATCTATATCTGTAAGGCGTCTAATTGTCCTAACTGCATAAGCTGCAGAACTAAGTTTGCCCGAAAGTCTTTCTATATGCGAACCCCATTGGAGTTTGGTATCAAGCATAATACCTAGAAACATAGTCGTCCCGACGGGCTCAATTCTGGATTCCTTAAGTTGTACATTGGTTTCCATCTGTTTAACATTGGGCATTGAGAATTTTAATAGTTTGGTTTTCTTATCATTAAGTAATAAATTATTTACATTAAACCAACTAACAACTTTAGAGAGTGCATTGTTTACTTCGTCAAAATTTATCTGTTGTCGTCTAATATTAAAAATTAAGGAGGTGTCATCCGCGAACAACACAATCTCATGATTCTTTTTTACATAATAAGGTAGATCGTTAATATAAATCAAAAAAAGAAATGGTCCGAGAATTGACCCCTGCGGGACTCCCATTTTTAAGGAAGAACCTGGAGATGTCTTGTCATTGATCTGGACCTTCTGGATTCTGTTGCCCAAGTAAGAAACCAGGAGATCGAGAGCTTTGTTCCTAACGCCGTAATGATACAATTTCCTGACCAGAGTGTCATGATGTACACAATCAAACGCTTTTGACAAGTCGCAAAAAATACCTAATGCATCTTGCGACTTCTCCCAAGCTGCAAATATACTTTTGAGTAGTTCAACTCCTGCGTCAGTAGTCGAACGACCCCTCGTAAATCCGAACTGTTTCTCGTGGAGTAGATTATGTCTATTGAAATAACTAAGCAACTGACTAAGAATTAATTTTTCAAAAATTTTACTAAGTGTCGGCAATACAGAAATAGGTCGAAAATTAGAAGGGTCGGTTGTGTCACCAGATTTAAATAAAGGTATAACTTTACTATATTTCATTAAGTCAGGAAATATTCCAGAAGCGACGCAACCGTTGAATACCGCTGCAAGATGTGGAGCAATTATGCTAATAATAGATGAAGTAGTCTTCACTGACAGTCCCCACAAATCCATTGTCTTTTTCATATTTAAAGTTTTACATTGTTTAATAATATCGTCAGTAGTAACAACAGTGAATTCAAAGGCTGCATCACATTCTGGCACGCAGTCCCTAAGAAGCATTTCAGCAGACATAGAAGATGAGTTGAGCGACTCTGTTGTCACTATAGATATATTAGCAAAGAAATTTTCAAATTCTGTCGCAACTTCCAGGTCCTCTGAAATACTCACATTATTGATTTTTAACAGGTAGTCGCGGCTGCGTGCTTTAGCTCTGCCAGTTTCATTGTTGATCACATTCCAGGTAGCCTTTATAGTGTTTTCTGATAGTTTTATTTTATTTCTCAAATAAATAGATTTTGCCGTGTTACAAGCTTGTCTAAATATTTTGGAATATTTTCTTACGTAATTAATAAAGGTCTGACTATTATTATAAGACTTTTCATTATACAGTTCATATAACCTAATTCGGCTTTTATGAATACCTTCAGTTGCCCAATCACTAAACATCAGACGGTCAGTTACATTTAATTTTTTGGATGTAAATACAGTCTGAAATTCGTCATTAATTAATTTAAATAAGGAGTTATATAACTGATCCGGATGGTCATGATGTGGCAACCAACGCATTTTTCGAGATAAATTGTTTTTAAAAGTTTTAAGTCGTTTCTCATTTATTGGTATATATTTAACAATATTTCTCTGTTCACTCGGGCATTCTCTTGGACAACAGATTAACTGCCCACTGTGATCTGACTGAAGCATATTAATCAAAGATTTGTGTATTGGTTTTATACTAGTAAATATATTATCAATACAAGTACCACTTGTGACAGTCACTCTAGTTGGTTCATAGAAATTATGACATAAATTGTATGACTTAAGTAAATTTAAAAAATTGATAGTTGAAGAGCATTTTTCTAATATGTTAATGTTAAAGTCTCCACAAATAGCAACCGTTTTACGGCAATCACAAACTTTGCTTAGAGCATCCTCCATAATAACTAAAAAACTTTCAAATGGTGCACATGGAGGTTTGTATACACTCATAACAATGAACTGCTCAAACTCAACACATGTAATTTCTACTACTCGCTCAACAGAGAGGCTCACAATGTCAGTCCTTTCTTTAAATTTTAGAAATTTACTTGCTATGATTAACGAGCCACCATGGATAAAATTTTCTCTACCGAACGAGCTTACAACCTGGTGGTTATTAAAATTGAATATGAACTGGTGGCTTCTTAGCCAATGTTCTGTAATGCATAAAATATCAATATTGTTACAGTTCATAAACAATTCCAATTCTAACTCCTTACCCATCAACCCTTGTATATTTTGATGCACCAGGTTGATAAAATTTTTAAAATTATTGTTTGTATGTGTGGTTGATGGAACTATGTTTTTGTCACTTAAACTAGGTACAAAGTTTGGTGTCTTATTAAATATATTGCCAGAGATTGACTCTATTGTCTCAGAAGTCAATTTAAAGAATTTGGAACGGATTCCAAGCTTATATTGCATGTCAAATTTGACTGCTCAATAAGTGCAGTGTGGTTAGCCAAAACCTTGGCTGAGTTATTAATATAATAAGCTAGCGATGATGCTATTTGTCTTTTATAAAATTGTGATATATAATAATTATCATATGTCAAATAAAAATTTCTAATTAAAGCATTAGAGTCAATAATGTCAATCAAATTATTATAAAATGTCATAGTATGCAATTTTGAATTAATCTTAAATCTATAATCATTTTCAGCTTGCGGCAACAGGTTACTGTAAGGAAAAGCAAGTAACAGAATTTTTCTAACTTTTAAATTGAGTAATTGGTCAAAATATCTCTGTATTACATTTATATTTGCATTTCCTCTTCTCCCAATAAATATAATAATTGTTGTTTCAGGACAGTATGTTTTAGATAAAATAGATTGCATTATTTGAGAATAAGTTGCTCCAGGCATACATATGTTAGTAATAGCTAAACCTGTCCTTTGCCGCAACAACTGGCTCATGTTTTCCCTATCTCATCACTAAACATTAATAGTTTGTTGGTGTTTGTAATGTGGGGTGAGAAGGAAATACCAAGATTAGAATCAATGGTGCTGTTACCCGCTGCATCAGACGGTGATAACAAATCAGAGCAATAATTTAATGTAGTTGGCTGTGAATGACTTCGTGGCATCTGGTTATGTTCATTGCCATGATTATTATTGGTAAGGGATTGGAGCCTCTGCTCATTATACTTACACAAGTCCACTAAGTCATCCATTGCCAAGATATGCTCATTTATTTGTTTTTATGATAAATTATATTTTTTTGTCATGTTCAACAAAGATTCTTGTAAACTGTCAATCTCCGTTTGCAAACAATGAATATCAGCATCATACTTTAATAGGTTAGAATCTAATTTAGCTAGACACACTGACATCTGTTCCTTTACATTAACATATTTTTTGCAATAATCTATATTTATACTTGATTTCTTGTACATTCTCAACAATTTTTCCTTTTTCCTGATAAATTTATTAATTTTAACATACTTCTTCAATTTATTACAGGCTTTCATGTTTCTAAATGACTGAATAGATGAATTAGACTCTGTTAAATCAATAGTCACTATGTTTCTACTGCTATCATCGGAGATGGCAGAAACCATGCATGGAGCGCTACCAACCAGCTCATCAAATAGCGATTGTGTTGTAACTGATTTCATAGACTGGTTTGCACTTTGTAATAAGTTAATATGATTATTGGCCTCACTTAGGAGACCCTCCAATTCAGTGATGCGTTTGAGAGCTTTCTCAAATTCATCACTGCACCTGTCAAATTGCATTACAATGTTTTGTAATCTACCCCTTTCGTCTAAAGAAGTGACTAAATTAGAGTGCATTTCTTCCATCTCACTCCTAAGCTGAGAGTTTTTCCCTAAAATCTGTAGCATTTCCCTCTCATTGTCCTCATGTTCACTTTGTAGTGACTGACACAAATCCTTTTATTTCTTTAGTTCAGTAAGGGTCACCTGTAATTTCTCATCGTCTTGGCGTGCCCTTCTGGTCATCATCTTGTTAAAAAGTAAATAAACAAAGCAAGAAAGGTCACTGAGGTTTGTGTAAGACACCTACAAAGTTGTTTGAGTAAATTGTGATATGCTAACTTGGTATGTTGCTTGTGTAAGGTGTACGAAAGTCAAATAAGAAGTAAACTCACCTCAAAATGGCTCAAATTTAGCTATTATTGTAAAAATAATGCAAATTCTTTTAAATAAAATTGTACGTTAGTTTGACAGTTCACTTACTTGACTTTGCAAAACTTTTACAACTTGTTAAAACAACACTTATCACTGTTATTATACGACAATTATAATTATCACAGCTTATTACGTAAGGAATTAGCAAATTAGGCACATTATTATTAATTATATAGATTTAAAACTAATAAATTATTGGGAGAAATACAGTTTTACGTTAAACCACCAGTGTTGCCAGAAGCCAAAAAAAACCTGAATTAAGAAATCATGAATTTAGAAAAAATCATGAATTTAGAAATCATGAAATCAAAAATCTGAATTTAGTTCCAAACCAATTGCTTTAAATTTAGTTTTTATTAGCTCTAAGTCAAGATAGTGTAAACGTCCCCTGCCAGGGTCCCGTCGTCCAAATACCAGACGTTAAATTTAGAATTTATTTGTTTTATTATTGGGTGAATGGCCAAACTAAAAATGACTGGCCCGAGAGGGTCACCTTGTTGACAACCAACAGCAGATTCCAAAACGTTGTCTTTATAAATTAATTTTGATGGATGTCTATAGCATTGCCAAAGGAATTTAAAAATTTTGGGAGTTTCTAATTTAGCCTGTGTCAACAAGGTGTCCCTGTTCACTGAGTGGAAGGCATTCTTCAAATCAATCTTTAGAACGACCTCACCTTTACCGCAGCCAAGGTACGTAGACAGCGCATGTATGGCAGCCTCACAGCCTCCCTTGGAACCAAAACCAAGCTGGATTGACTGAAATTTGTCCGCCAAGATGTCACTGTAATATTTACAGCATAGTTTGGCTGCCATACGTCTGTAGGTACACCCCACGGCAATGGGCCGAATGCCACCATCTTTTTTGCGCAGAGCACACAAGTTGGCCCCATACAATAAGTCGGTGACATCTGTGGCCACATTGCCGGACAGCATAAGGTTAGTTAAAGCCGTCAGTGCCTTCAGAAGTGCATATCCAGCCTCTCCAGCACTTGCACCCAGAAGATCTTTCAAATGCTGGGGGGTTAAGCCGTCGAGACCGCCAGCGGATCCACTTCGAAAGGAACAGACGGCTTCAAATACGTCCTTGGCTGAAACATTCAGACAGTCAAAAACTTCGTCCGGCATATCGGGAAAGGAGAAGTCATTAGCTGGCGCTGGGTGCTTACTCTGCAGACCTGCGAGTGTGTCTGCAGAGTAAGGCGCCACCACATCGCTACTAAACAATAACCTAGACGCCCCTTGAATGTCACCTTCCCTCAATTTGGATTCTACACATTGATAAATTGTTTTCTTATATCTATGGAAACTAAATTTAGGGTCAAAATTGTGAGCAGAATGATTACAGTGGTCTTTAATTTGGGCTGTCAAAGATTTTGATGTTGCTTGGCTACTTTGAATGTGTAGAATCCTATAGGGAAAGGTGAGTAACTGTTCCCAAGCCGTTTTGGAGTTCTCACGCACAACAAGACCAATGCATTGAGCTAAATTTTGAGCTACTAATGGTCTCGCACCGCGTGGAACTCTCTTTAAAACCGGAATTGAATTTTTTAATGTACCCAAGTACTGCCAAAAAGGAATTTGAGTAAGAACAGGATGTGAAATAGTACTGGGGCCAGGAAGCACATTTTGGTTTTTATGAACTTTGCCAAAATGTACTTTCAAGCCCCGCTTACCTTTGAAAAAACGAACCTGGGAACATGCTGGGCAGCGCACTAGGTTATTCTACGACGATGTGGCAGATTGATTCGCACTCAAATCCGCATCACTAATGCCGTCACTTGTTGCTGACATAAATATTGTATAATTAATTTAGTTATATCTTAAAAATTATCAAATTATTTATTTACATACACCTGACGTTTAGCTGGTGACAGGACGTCGCCTAGGTGCCGGCGTTACGTCCCGTCAGCGCTGACTTATAATTTAATTTATAAAATAAAATTGTCTATTATAAAATGATAAAAAGGTACAAAAACACAAGAAACTGGATCACACATCACATACAAGTTCTGCACATTGCACTTCATAGGTAACGACCTGGTAGATTTGCCAATAAGATCATTTATATGCTGATCCTCATATTTTCACTGGTTTTTGCCATAAACATTAAATAATATATGTATCACAGTCACAGAAACTGTTTTTGGTTGGTGCCATGGAGACTTCTCGCATTTTTGGTCTTTAATGACTTGTAAGATTTTTTTAATTATAGAGTCTAATGATTATCGGCCATTGACCAATATCGGACTATTTGTTGTAAAATTACTTATTTTAAAAAAGATTTTTTCTAAACATATACTGGGAATAAATTTATCGTTTAAATTGATTTAAAAATTTGCTACTCTACAAGTTATCATGTAAATGAAATTTAAGTGCCCGTGCCGTTGTCGGGTCTAGTAGGCAGTAGATACCTCGCCGCCCGGTGCAGCATAACTAATTAAAAAGAGCATTTAGAGTACTTTCCTGAAAATACTTAAAGTATTTATATGGTATCAGTTAATATTGCACTCTGAATTTATGCACTAATAACCACGCCATGTTGTGGTCGCGGCAATTTGTAAGACTTTTAATTTAAGTTTTAAACACTTCTATAACTTAGCGCATTACTTTATGACAGTGTTTATGAAATGAGATTCTTTACATAATGTAAATTTTAGAGTAATATTTGTATTAAAATCCGTACTTCTTAATACTGCTTTGTTACTTATTAAGACATTTTATAACCGCCCATACTGTTTGTGAAAACTTTTAGTCAATCTTTATTTTACTCAATTCTGCTTATCATAGCTGAAGATTTCTTTAAAGTGTAAAAAATATAGTAGATGAATTGAATATTACTTATAAAATTCTTGAATTACTAGCCATGGTTTACTTACTACTTGTAACGGGTTCTGGTATTAAAACGCAGAAAAGGTGCTATGCGTTTATTTGTCGAGTATTGCCTCGCTTCCTATGCCGAGTATGACCGACCAACAACACGACACTGGCCTGAACACTAAGGGCTGCAGTCTCCCACGCTGTTCCTTCCGGTAGTGTTGGTTGGACAGGTTGCTCGTAGGGCTGCGCGTAGCGGGCGGATCCTCGCAGGCCGTTAGTTCAGCTGGCAGGCTTTGGCGGTCTGAGTGCGATGAGCAGAGCAGGCCAGACTCTTCGGCAGAGGTGACGCCGAAGGCGATGCAGGAAGTGTAGCGGTCTAGGTAGACTAGCCCGGAGCCTTAAGGTGGACCTGGAACCTGAAGGAAAGCAGCATTAGGAGAGCCACAACCAATAGAGTCAGGCAGGCGGCGTCAGCCGGCCTCAGCTAGCAAGTAGAGAAATGGGCAGTACGCTAACGCAGTAAATGTAGTAACCTACCCACAGCTGGGACCAGGATACACGTCTGAAGTAGTAGTAGTAGCACGTAGTTAGGCACGGTAACAATAATTAGCGGTGCCGGTCTCTCTGTCGGTCCCTATATATACTGGGCCCTCCATCAGAGTTTGTGTCGGCGCATAACCAAATATGGGAAAAACTCACGAGCGCGGACGATGGCCTTCTCTGATTGGCCGAGCGTATGGATTGGTTGAATAGGTTGTAGGAGCAACCTGCCCTGCACACTACCGGAAGGAACAGCGTGGGAGTCTGCAGCCCTTAGTGTTCAGGCCAGTGTCGTGTTGTTGGTCGGTCATACTCGGCATAGGAAGCGAGGCAATACTCGGCAAATAAACGCATAGAACCTTTTCTGCGTTTTAATACCAGAACCCGCTACAGTTTCGCCTACGTGGGTTATTGTCTCGCTTTCCGTGCTCGAGTTCTCTTCTAGCAGGTTTTCATCATTGTAAGCGAAGAGGTGCGGCTACAGCGAACCGGTACCTATTGTTATACTAATTATCTACCTTTTTGTGTAACTACCTACTACGTACTAGTTCGCAAATTTGAATCTAACGTTTTTCTAATTAGTCCTAACGGTCGAACTTTTACGCCTAATCGTAAAGTAGGCCATTTGTAAGGGCGGAACGCTTGCGCACTATGTGTAGTGTGTAGTTTATACTTACGCGGTTATTCATACACAATGGGCTCACACCCCATAAAATACTTCCTTTTAAATAAGAACGAGTCAGCTTACGAGGTCGCGATTAGAGGTGAGGAGCCGGCTACCTCTGTCCTAGGTCTGCGGAAGCAGCTCCCTAAATTACTGGAAGCCATTCCAAATGATGACATTTTGGAGTCGGGTCTAGCCATAGCGGTGGACTTCGAGGGCGCTAGCGAGGCCGTCTCTGAGCTGGCCAAGCGAGTGAATTTATTAACCATTTCTTACGACGCGAACCTAGCTAGGAGGTCTACCGCACTGCACAACCACATATTCCACAGACTCCGTAGGATGGAACGTCCTACGGCGTATTCAAAACGAATTACCGAATTGTGTAGCCGGTTCGACAAGCTCTCGGCGGAGCTGTCCGCCATTGAGCAATCAGCTGTTCGCTCAGCTGATGCTGTGGCAGAGGTCCAACCTGCGCCGTCTACCTCGATGCAGGCAGGGTTAGCCCCAGTATTGCATTGCGAGCATTTGAGAGTTAGCGAACTGTCTAAGCTAAAATACGATGGTACACGATGCGTCCGAGCGTTCCTATAACGCGTAACCGAATTCCAAAACGCGCGTAATCTACCTTCCACTAAAATTTTATCATATGCCTCCGAAATATTCACCGGTAACGCACTTCACTGATATCGCGGCCTAAAAGAATATTTTACTACATGGGAAGAACTCACCACTAAATTAATAGACGATTTCACACCGTACGATTATGACTACCGGTTATTAAATGAAATCCGCCGACGTACTCAAGGTGCTACCGAAACTATAATTATTTATCTCTCGATAATGAATCAGCTGTCCGCTAGGCTGTCACCGACAAAGCGATTGTCCGAACACGAAAAGTTAGACATCCTATTGCATGACATACGTCCATGCTACTCGCTAGTGCTAGCTCCGTCAATATCTTCAATAGACAGTATAGCAACACTGCAGACGTTATGTTTAAACTACGAACGGATGAAATGTTTGAACTCTCAATTCCGCCAACCGTATTATAGTAACGACACGTTGGCACCAGAACTAGCTTACAGTCACAAACCTAATAACCGAGCGCGTAATAATTCCTACAATAATTATCCCGTTGCTACTATAGAGGGTACGTCCGGGATATGTTCTAGATTTGATATTTTTGATAACAAAATGTGTACCTTCAAACGTCTTTTAATTAAGGAGTGTAAACAATGATATACATATCACTAGACTACTGTCATATGTTACAATTTCTTTTTATTATTAGTTTTTATTATAAGTTTTGTTCATAGTATTGCATATGTATTTTTTATATTTCTATTTATAGCATAAGCTCTATCATGTTAAAAAATGATGTGTATAGTTATAAGTGGACTTCAGATTTGAATATTGTGTCCAGCTGAATATTGTGGTGTATGTATTGATCTGTAGTCTGTTACTATACCTATTTAATAAAAATAAAAAATAAAAATAAAATAAAACCCGAATACACTGAGAACAACGAACCTAGCAAACCTAAGTCTAAACCTAGCTCTGTCGCTCTAGTCACGTCCAAGTACTGCCCGCGCTGCCGTATCAATGATCACAGTTTGAATTAATGCAAACGCGATCGGTTCGCAATTTGCTTCAAGTGCGGCCGTAGGGATGTGACATTCCCTAACTGCCCGAACTGTAAATCGACAAAACCAAAAAACTAGTTGGTCAGGGTCGGGGCGTGTCAAAATCTAAATTAGGTTCTACAACCTATTCAACCAATTTTGACAAAGATGATTGGAGAAATTGGCTAAACACTCTAAAAGTGTATTTCTCTAGTTATTCCGTCGCCTCGATCCTGGATAATAAACCTAAAAATGACCTACGGCCCTATGTTAACGTAACGATTAACAGTTTACCTATTTGTGGATTGCTCGATTCCGGTTCAGCCATTACAATTTTCGGTAACAACTCCCATCTGGAGGTAATTACTAAAACCGGGTTAGAAATACAGCAGTGTCACAACACTAATTCCATTCGGACCGCGAATGGAAATATCTTGTTGCCGCGCGGTTTTATCAACTTACCCACTACTTTTAATAATCAAACCCACTTATTGAAAGCTTATATTATTCCAGAAGTTACAAGTAATTTAATTTTAGGCATCGATTTCTGGAAACTATTTAAATTACTGCCTAACCATATCGCATCCGTATGCATGTCTAAAACACTGCCGTGTAGTGTGTTAAGTGAAAATAAGCCGAGTAACACGAACATATTGCAATCTTTTAGTGAGTTGAGTGAGTCACAACAAAGAACGGCTAAGTTAATTATAAAGCAATACGAGTCGATTTCTATTGAAAAAACCGGTTTAGGACGAACTCACTTAATAGAACATGCAATAGACACTGGCGATTCTGCGCCGATACGCCAAAGATATAATATCTTTGGCGTATCGGCGCAGAATCGCCAGGTTACCGCCGGCGAAATTAAAAATAATTATTGACGAATTAGACGAAATGCTTGCATTGGGAGTGGTAGAAAAATGCGAAAGTCCGTGGTCGTCACCGATTTTACTAACGCCTAAGAAGGACGGTAAACTAAGGTTTTGTTTAGATAGTCGGAAACTTAATTCTATTACTAAAAAAGACGCGTACAAACTACCTTACGTATCCGAAATTTTAGACAATCTTAGGAAGGCTAGATATCTAAGTAGTATAGACTTATCTAAGTCCTTTTGGCAGACGCCTCTTCGCGAATGTGATCGTGATAAGACTGCGTTCTATGTGCCTACTAGAGGAACATTTAGAATTGTGACTATGCCGTTTGGTTTAACGAATGCGCCTGCGACACAACAGCGTTTGGTGGATCACTTGTTTACGAACAGCCCTGAATTCGAAAACTCTGTATTCGTTTTCTTAGATGATATCGTGCTTATATCGCCATCTTTTAATGCTCATGTGTCACTATTAAATAAAGTATACGAAAAATTAAAATCGGCGAACCTTACAATAAACTTAGATAAATCTAAATTCTTCCGTGATGAATTGAAGTACTTGGGCTACGTAGTAAACTCTAAAGGATTACAAGTAGACCCATGTAAGGTGGAAGCCATTCTTCAATATACTACGCCTAAGAATAAAAAAGAAGTCAAAAGGTTCTTAGGCATTGCATCATGGTATCGGCGATTTATACCTAATTTTAGTACTATTGCCGGTCCTTTGAACAAACTTACTTCTACCGGTAAGAAAGCCGCACCATTTCAGTGGTCGTGGAAGCTGATGACTTGTTTTGTAAACTAAAACAATTGTTAAGCTCCGCACCAATATTATCGTGTCCCGATAACGAGAAACCTTTTCAAGTTCACACAGATGCGAGTGGCATCGGTGGGTTACTTACACAAGAAATAGATGGCGTGGAACTACCTATCGCTTACATGAGTAGGTTACTAAATGCACAGGAACAAAACTACAGTATAACAAAACGGGAGACATTAGCAGTTCTAACAGCCCTCGAATATTGGCGCTGTTATTTAGATAACGGGTTAAAGTTTGTTGTGTATACTGACGCACATTCCGCACTGAAATGGTTCCTAAACTTGAGCAACCCGACTGGTAGATTAGCTCGGTGGTCGGCTCGTCTGTCAGCCTTTAACTTCGAAATAAAGCATCGGCGCGGCGCAGATCATATTATAGCCGATGCATTATCACGATCCCTACCTGTAAATATAATTAACGCGAATAATAATAACGTGAATGACCCTAATGTTGACACTGATCAATGGTATTCAGCCACCTACAATGGTTGTTTATCTTCGCCTAATGACTATCCAGACTATTCTATTAAAAATAATAAATTGTATCCTTTGATTAAATCTAGGTGTATGCTACGTAAGGAGTTCGAATGAAAAGAAGTACTACCTTCTTCTGATCGAAATAATGCCATATTAGAGAACCATGCCGAACCCACTTCGGGGCATTTCGGTATATTTAAAACTTACAAGCGCTTAGCACTGCGTTACTATTGGCCCAAAATGCACGATGACGTAGTTAAGTTCACAAATTCTTGCGACACTTGTATCGCGCACAAACATCAGAACCATGCACCATTGGGAACCATGGGACGACCCAAAGTGTGTTCACGACCCTTCCAAACCATTAGTGTAGATTTGTTGGGGCCTCTACCCGTCACAAGAAAACAAAACGCCTACATCTTCGTAGTAACTTGTTGTTTTAGTAAATACTGTCTACTTTTTCCTATCAGGCGCGCAACTGCTGAAATAATAACTAATATTTTGGAAGAAAAATATTTTTAGTTCATGGTATACCATCTACAATTATATTGGACAATGGTAAACAGTTTGTCAGTGCTACTTTAAAAGCTATGTTGCGCAAGTACAAAATCCCTAATCTTCATTATACTCCTAAATATTCCCCACATGTCAATACGGTCGCACGCTATAATAAAACCATTGGTTCTACCTTAGCGGCGTTTGTAGGAAATGACCAGAGATTATGGGACACTCTCCTACCTAAGGTGCAGTTTGCATTAAATACTGCAGTTAATGAAGTCACGGGCTATACACCTAGTTTTTTAGTCTATGGACGTGAATTAGTTCCATGCGGCTCACACTATGTTGACACGGACGCTGATGATATAGTATACATACCTAGGGACGATTACGCAGAAAACATAGGTCACTTATCAGGCATATTTGACAAAGTTCAGGCACTCCTCATTCAAGCTCATGCTAGGAATTCCCAAACGTATAATTTACGCCGTAAACCAGCTGAGTTTAATGTGGGAGACACTGTGTGGAAAAGGACTTTTTATCAGAGCGACAAGGATAAGTCCTTCTGTAAGAAACTAGCCCCTAAATTCGTGAAGTGCACAGTGATAAATAAAAAGTCGCCTCTCGTTTACGAGTTGTCGGACGCGTCTGGAAATTCTATTGGGTTTTGGCACATAAAGGACCTAAAACTTATACACTATGGTGCCTAACTATTTGTTACAAACCGTAGAAGACTTTCCCTTCTTTCTTTCTATATGCCGTCTTAGCTTGGACAGTAGCGGACTCATAGAACTAACGCAGCTAGTCGGATTTTCCTTGTTAGCCACGTAAAATCCTCTCCTAAGGCGGGCGGTATTGTGGCGTATGACCGGTACCTACCGAGTGTACGTCATAATACCGTCCATACGCTCGGCCAATCAGAGAAGGCCATCGTCCGCGCTCGTGAGTTTTGCCCATATTTGGTTATGCGCCGACACAAACTCTGATGGAGGGCCCAGTATATATAGGGGCCGACAGAGAGACCGGCACCGCTTATTATTGTTACCGTGCCTAACTACGTGCTACTACTACTACTTCAGACGTGTATCCTGGTCCCAGCTGTGGGTAGGTTACTACATTTACTGCGTTAGCGTACTGCCCATCTCACTACCTGCTAGCTGAGGCCGGCTGACGCCGCCTGCCTGACTCTATTGGTTGTGGCTCTCCTAATGCTGCTTTCCTTCAGGTTCCAGGTCCACCTTAAGGCTCCGGGCTAGTCTACCTAGACCGCTACACTTCCTGCATCGCCTTCGGCGTCACTTCTGCCGAAGAGTCTGGCTTGCCCTGCTCATCGCACTCAGACCGTCAACGCCTGCCAGCTGAACTAACGGCCTGCGAGGATCTGCCCGCTACGCGCAGCCCTACGAGCAACCTGCCCTGCACACTACCGGAAGGAACAGCGTGGGAGACTGCAGCCCTTGGTGTTCAGGCCAGTGTCGTGTTGTTGGTCGGTCATAGTCGGCATAGGAAGCGAGGCAATACTCGGCAAATAAACGCATAGAACCTTTTCTGCGTTTTAATACCAGAACCCGTTACATACTACTTTTAATTATTCTGTTGTACTTTAATATAAAATAATATGGACTAAGGCAACTTCAATATATGGGTGTATTATCTTACACATGGTCTTACGTATTACAATAGTTCTAACTAATAGGCGATCTGAACCTCATTTTCTCCAAGACTCGAGGCAGTATCGCGGTAACGGAATAGCACAGAGTATTAACTTGGCGAGAAGAAACCGCTTTATATAAAGTATAATACACTTTAATTTAAAACGGATATAAGTTTAAATGAACTACTACTATTGCAATAGTAGCAGAAACATTTCGTATTAAATGCTCACTTTGAAATTGAAATCTGACCACGTGGTATGCTAGCGAGTTACTGACTGTAAGCGTTTATTATTATTGTGTAAGCTCTACAGTCGAGTCTTGAATAGGTTTTTTAAAATTTTGGTGTGAAGCTGATTTACTTACTTAAATAAAAATGTATATTATTTCACATGAGAAGAAGCTCAACTTCATTGCTTGTAAGCAATTCATCATCATCATCAGCCTTTAATTGTCCACTGCTGAACTAGGCCTCTCCTTTGAAAGGAGGAATTGGCCTACTGTACCACGCTGGCCAAACCGGTTGGTATAGGGTTTGTATCAAGTTTTCCTTCTCTTACAGTGGTGTTCTCTGCATAATATGCTCCCTCTGTCGGATCTTACGACACCCATGGGATGATATGTGGTGGTGACATTCCGTATTCTTAATCCGTCACCACACGGACATTGTAAGCAATTAGAAGACCTTTATTTTCTGCACCTGCTTATTCGTGTATATAGTGTTCTCTTGACACAGAAAAAGAGCAGTAAGGCAGATCGTTATTTCCTGTGACAATAAGTCTGGCCTATCTGGCTTCTCGACTTGCGACCACTGCACCTCATCATTCAGCAGGAAGCAGATGCCACCGCGATCCGGCTCGATAAGTTCGGGCTTTGGAGAAGAGACGACCGAATAACCCATGCACGCCTGAAAAGGACATTAACTAACGAGATCCCGATGCTAGATGCAACATGCGACCTCATACCTAAAACCTTTGTCTTTGACAAAAAATACCGCATACAACTGCAAGAAGAGCACAAGGATAGCTCTGGTATACACGAAGTTAGAGTATACACAGACGGCTCAAAAACAAAGTATGGGACAGGTGCCGGAGTATTCTCCCATGACTTGAACATCAATCTCTCAACATCGCTTGGTAAACTCAACACCATCTTCCAAGCTGAATGCGTTGGGATCATAAGGGCGACCACGGCAATCGCGGCCAGAAACGTGAGTAACCTGTCAATACGCATCAAAGTCAAAGTCAAAATCATTTATTGATCTAGGCCACAAAGTAACTCTTATGAACGTCAAAATTTGAGTTTATTACTTAATGATTCTACATTTACATTTAATGCCACGTTCGCAATGCAATAGGTAGAACCACGAGAAAGAACGAGCAATAAAACTCATGGCCACTCTTTTCAAACAAATATAATGGTGGTACATTTTATTTTTGTAAGGAACTGCAACTGTTTCACATTGTTTTCATTCATTTCATTTCATCATCTCAGACAGTGCCTCAGTACTACAAGCTCTCGATGGCAACTGCTTTAACAGCGGCCTAATTATGGAGTGCCACCAAGAGCTGCAGAAAACTGCAGCGAGGAATCGGGTCACGCTCCAGTGGATACGAGGACACAGTGACTCCACGGGCAATGACGCAGCAGACCAACTGGCAAGGAAAGGTTCGGACACAACAACTCTGGGACCCGAACCAATTGTTCCGATACCTTTCAACCAACTAAAAACGTGGTTACGCGAGAGAACCCTACAACAACATGAAAAAGAGTGGGCAGAGTTAAAAGAGTGTAGGCAATCTAAAGATGCCTTTCCCCTATTAGACAAACGACTCTCGCATAAACTGTTGCACGCCAACAGGAAAACACTCAAGCATCTGACTGGCATAATAACCGGCCACCGTCCACTAAACAAGCATATCTACAATATCAGCGTCACGGACAGCCCACTATGTAGGGGCTGCATGGAGACCGAAGAAACACCCGCTCATGTGATCGTACCAGCGTGAGCGACCAACGGACGAGGTTCCTGAACAATCCCAGAACCGTGAGCGAAGCCATATGCAACACTGGTCAACTCATGGCCTTCTGGAAGGAGCTTGGATGGTATAAGTAGCAGGCGACAACTGTGTCACTGCTCACGCACAATGGCCCAATTCAGTGGCTAAGTGCGGAAAACACCTGTCCAACTAACTAATTAACTAACTAAGTCTGGCCTATATTTCGTGTAGTAAATAACCATTGCCATTCAACGTGGCAATGCTGCCAGTCTCCAGGGTGCGCTACGGTCGACAGCGCTGCGGAAGAATTTTTTAACGCATGCTCAATACATTTCCGATTTTCCTCTCTTCCGTTTGCCGTTGCTTTATATAGTGCCCTTTAAAAGTTAGTTATGTAATCTGTTCCAGTTGCTATTTATTTTGTTAGCTATGGTATATTTATTTATTTATTTATTTACACTTTATTGTACACATTAAAAAACATTATTAGAGATCTTATAACTAACTATAGTACAAAGGGCGGCCTTATCGCTGAAAGCGATTTCTACCAGGCAACCTTTGGATGGAAATATTATTGGTAGGAGAAAATCGGTAGTTGCATGTGTAAACAAAGTAAACAAAGCTATATAATATATACATACTTAATATACCTATATTCATTCCTGTAATATGATAATAAATGATAGACATAATTATATACATATACATAAACATACATACATACTTATACATACATACATACATACATATACATACACATATTTAATACTTACATGTACCTATTTTGTAGAACTAGAAGAAGTTATAGTGATAGATAGTGAGCCTTTACTGAAGCTTTAAATTTAGTTATCGTTTGAGCCTGTCTTATATGTAATGGTAAAGCATTCCAAAGGCGAACAGCGGTAACACAAAAAGATTTGTCATACAGTGCTGTGGAATGTACCGGCATTTTTAGTTTCAAATTTTCTGATGACCTTAAATAACGGTTATGCGTATCATGAAGGAACTCGAATCGTCCTTTAAGATAGGAAGGAGTTGAAGGGTTAAACAATATGTTGTACAGCAAAGAGAGAATATGAGCATTCCGGCGATGTCGTATAGGTAACCACTTGAGCTGTGCTCGAAATTGTTTTAAAAATATGTTGAATTTATGCTACAGCCTAGCGTTACAGGCTTTATTCCTAGTACATACTTAGTAAAAAATAGAAATATATATCTCATGCCTCACTAAGTCACTACACATGTTACTGAGATAATATTCCTGAAGTAATCATTCTTATTATTAATTTCAAATGCAGATAATCTAAAGCCTTTAGGTCTCCTAGAATGACTTCATTTCGTTCAATACCGTATTATCAACCCGAACTTGAACCGTCTATGTACTTAAAGAGCTAGCGCATAGCTTGTTAAAGCTATACAAACTAGTTTACCTTTGACGTGCCTTCAGCTAAGCACACAATCAAATACACACAACGTATTACGATACCACATTATCCATTCACTGTGTACGAGAATGTCTTGGTTAAATGTTGTAGGGATGCAGCCTTCATTGCATTGTACATATATTATGATACAAAGAGGAATGATATATAGCTACATAGGTTTAAACCGAAACCTGATAATTAGATTAAGGAAAACTTAAAATAATTATTAACGTCATCATCATCAGCACAGTCACACTGCTGGGCAGGGCCCTCTTCTTACTATGAGAACGGTAAATGATGGTTTATGAACTTTTTTCAGGGAGAAAGAGAATTATTTCTGTAAAGTTATAACAGCACGGAGTCTGGTGATGTGCCCGGTAACGGCAATATAGGCTCGCCTCCTATTACGCGGGACCTAAAAATTCATGTCGAAATGTGGGTGTAATATTACACCTCTGCTTACCTCTTCGAGGATACAGGCGTGAGTCTATAAAAAAAAATATAACAGCAGAAAGTAGCACTAGCGCGAACACTCAACAAGTTATTGACATAATACAATAACATTCGAAACAGATAGATAATTATTTGATCAATCTACATATTAGTCGGGCTAATTTTATGATAAAACTTACCGTTTTGCTGAAAAGCGCGAAAAACCCATTTTGTGACCTCTTTTAATTTCCAGATTAAATTCTTCCAGTTGTTGGATCGTTTAGGATTGTTTTGATTTCATTTATGATGGTGTTCAGAACAATCCTACAAATTTTCAGGTAGGTGCGAATTTTTACCCGACTGCGCGACGCAAAGGAGGGTAATGTGTTTATCAGTCTATGTATGTATGTATGTATGTAAGTATGTATGTTTGTTTCTATGTGGCGTTCTAGAGACCAAATGGGTAGGCCGATTTTGATGATTCTTACGTCAATCGATTCATCTTAACCTTGCGAGTGTCACTAAAGACATAAAAGTAATCAAAATTCACCACAACGACAACCAGACGCCATATTGTCAAAATGAAAAAACAAAAAGTCGATGAACTATGTCAAATGGGGTGTCGTTGAATAGGTATTTTAAAATCATATTAAGGTTCCTTTTACCATTTTTATTTAAAATAATAGTTTAGGAGATATAACGATGTAAAGTTGTTTAACAAAAAAAATTCTCGCTAATTTTCTTACTTATTGATTTAAGTTTTTGTTTCAAGTATAAACGATATACAAACACTTGATTGTGAAATTTACCATCTTATAACGAAGTCAATAAATCGTAACTAAAAAGAATAAAATAAAATATTTAAAGAAAAACAAAAAACCCGACTGCATAAAAACTAAAAAGAAAGAAACAAACCCAGTAGTTAAGAATTCTGTTAAGTAATATGCAGATCAGAACGACTCACAGTCGGGGCACATTCAAATCTTCCCAAGGGGCCCCGACTGTGTGTCATTCTGTTCTGCATAATTATTACTTAACAGAATTCTTAACTACTGGGCTTGTTTCTTTCTTTTTAGTTTTTATGCAGTCGGGTTTTTTGTTTTTCTTTAAATATTTGAACTCTTGGATGGCTAAATTGACCGGACTAGTATTAGTCTATTAATAAATATATAAATATATATTTACAATGTATGCGATTAAGAGGACTTCTAGGTACCTACATATTTCGAACTATAAACGCCGCAAGACCATATTTTCAATATTGTGTTTAGTAAGTGATTCTTAGAATAAATGTTGAAGCAATTCGCTCTTACGAATGGTTTTTAGAATGAAACAGTGCAGTGGTAAGAATTGATTTCTTAAACCTGTGGACTACGTTTAAGAAATAAATCATGTGCCTACTATTTATTTATTTAGATCTAACACTTGTACGCCGCATAACAATATTCACTCACTAATGAGAAAGAGAGTTATAAGATAAGCTGTTAATATTTCTCGCGCGACTCCATAATAAGACAAAAGCGTAAAAAAAATTAACCGACTTAAAAATAAACTGGTTAGCTGAAAAGGAAAAATAATATTTTTAACAACAACTATTTTTGAGGTTTCCATTTCAGTTTCAGTATGACGTCGTTTCTTTTGTCGATTTCAGCAAAAACCTTTCATACCAAAATAACAGATATATTGTTTTTTTTTTAGGAATAATGGCAATTCTTTATCATCAACATCTAATCGTCATAGGAATAATTGCCGATATTATCTAAAACTGCCATTTGACTCCGATTTTGACAAAATAATTTAATATTGAATATTACTATTCTTGACTTAATCATGGTTTCTTCAAGACAACATGTCGCTACCCACGGGCAATACCCAGCAGACATGTTCTCTTATCACGACTTACTCTTCATATCTTATAAAATCCGCCCTCCTAAGACTAAACCTAAAGTTCTATTGCAGCGCAATTTTGGTGGCATGAACACAGAAAATCTATATAAAGATGCCAGAGATATCGACTGGAATCCACTCATGACCTCTGAATCTGTCAATGAAAAGGTCAGCCTCTTTACAGATAAAATCATAGAACTTTTTGACAAGCATGCGCCAATTCGACCTGTGAAACTAAAGCATCGTCCTTCGCCTTGGCTCACTGATAACATCAAACGGTTGTTACACAAAAAAGCTGCAGCTAAATTTAAATATAAAATTAAACCGGATGCTTCCAACTTACAAAAATATGTAGCAATTAGGAATCACTGCAATAGGGTGTGTAGGGATGCACAACGCCAACATATCCATCGTTCTGTAAAAAACGGTGATCCGGCAAAAGTCTGGAAATTTCTTAAAACCCTGGGGGTCGGCAAAGCACGCCTAAACACTATTCCTCATGACTTCAATATTGACTTGCTCAATCAACATTTCTCTGCTTCGTCCAATATTGATAGGACTACTAAGACAAGCACTATTAATTATCTTTCATCACTGCCCACCCCTAGTTATTCACCATTCGTCTTTAATCACTTCACCGATAGTGATGTTAAGAAGAGCATTTTATCCATCACGTCGAACGCTGTTGGTAACGACTGCGTCAGCCGTAATATGATCCTTCCAATCCTCGATTTAATCCTACCTATCATTACCCACATCCTTAATTATTCCATGTCTAGTGGTGTATTCCCATCATTCTGGAAGGACGCCTTAATAACCCCAATCCCAAAAAAATCTCATCCTTCATCCTTTTCTGATTATCGACCAATCTCTATCTTACCATTCCTCTCCAAAGTCCTCGAACGTCTCGCCTACAACCAAATTAACTCCTTCCTCTCCAAAAACAATCTTCTTAATCCCTTCCAGTCCGGCTTCCGTTCGGGTCATAGTACCGTCACTTCCTTAGTCAATATTACGGATGACATCAGGCCTGGTATGGAGGACGGTCAGCTTACAATCCTTGCTCTGCTAGATTTTAGCAACGCTTTCAACACAGTGGATTTTGATATTCTACTTGGCCGTCTATGCTCTCTTAACATATCTCCTACGGTGATTGATTGGTTTCGTAGTTACCTGTGTGGCCGCCGACAGTGTATATGCATCGAAAATTCACATTCTAGTTGGTGTGACATAACTGTTGGTGTGCCCCAGGGTGGCGTGTTGTCTCCTTTACTCTTCGCAATTTTTATAAATTCTATATCAAATGACCTTCGCTGTTCCTATCACCTTTATGCAGATGATCTCCAAATCTACACGCAGTCACCATTGGCACAAATTTCTTCTTCTATAGGTGCCATTAACAGTGACCTGATGCATATCAGCAGTTGGAGCAAATCCTTTGGGCTTAAAGTCAATCCCTCTAAAACCCAGGTCATTGTTATTGGGAGCGCAAGAATGACAACGAAAATTGACTGGTCTCAGCTGCCTCACGTTACCTTCGATGGCACTGTTATTCCAATACAAGAAAAAGTAAAGAATCTCGGTATAACAATGGACTCTACATTAACGTGGCGGTCGCAGATTCAAGAGGTGAGCCGAAAAGTGTTTGCCTCAGCCGGTTCATTGAGAAGACTTAGAAATTTTCTCCCAACTGCCACCAAAATTGCACTTGCAAACTCTCTTCTTTTACCCATTATTAATTATGCAGATGTCAGCTATCTAGATATCGCCGAAAACCAGCTAGACAAACTTGAGCGCCTTCAAAATCTCTGTATACGATTCATATTTGGACTACGCAAATATGATCATGTTTCACAATTTCGAACACAGCTCAAGTGGTTACCTATACGACATCGCCGGAATGCTCACATTCTTTCTTTGTTGTACAATATACTTTTTAACCCTTCAACTCCTTCCTATCTTAAAGGACGATTCGAATTCCCTCATGATACGCATAACCGTTATTTAAGGTCATCAGAAAACATGAAACTGAAGATGCCGGTACATTCCACAACCTTTTATGATAAATCATTTTCTGTCACAGCTGTTCGTCTATGGAATGCATTACCGTTACATATAAGACAGGCTCAGACGATAACCAGGTTCAAATCCTTAGTTAAGGAGTACTATCTATCATTATGATATTTCTAGTTTCTTCCCGTTCTACTAAGCATAATTATATGTATTAAACATTATTTATGTATGTATGTATATCTATGTATGTATAAGTATTTATGTATGTGTATATATATTGTCTTAGTATTATATAACCTATATATATTTAAATATAATATATATCTACATGCATCTTTACTGGTACGCTTACAACTACCATTTCTATCCTACCAATAATATCTCCATCCAAAGGTTGCCTGGTAGAAATCGCTTTTAGCGATAAGACCGCCCATTGTACTGTATCTTACATATGTAAATTTCTTTAACATATTTGTAAAAGTGTACAATAAAGTGTATAATAAATAAATAAATAAATAAATTAATAATTTCTCGTATAAACTTTTAAGTATATTTAGAAGCTCTCTCCAAATTTGGATGACCGGTCAGCCAATGACTAACTATAGTAACTTTGATGTTAAATAGTTTATCAAGTTTACGAGACAGAAACTTGTAATGTCTCTCGAAAGTACCCACTATTAGAAATTTCTAACTTATCCACGATAAAAGCAAAACAGCTCAAATTTGCAGTGAAATGAGAGAAAATTTTGCTTATACAAATACATATAAAGAATCTAGAATATTGTTATTAACAGAATTCGAAGCTTGAAGACTGTCAAATTGCTGATTTAGCCACCGTAGTAGTATAAGTCTTGCAACTTATTATAGTAAAAAATCCCGTGCCCACCATTGGTATGGTTTTAAAAAGGCTAATATTATTATTAGGTATTCTTCTTGGATAATCTATGAATCTTGTGTCCCTTACCTATTACTTTTTTATTTAATCATGTGCACAGCCGAAATATGTATAACAGTTCCTACGAGTATTTCCAGTACCAATCCACGTACCATAAAAATATAATTAATTACTTTATTAGTAAAGCAAGTAATTATATTTTTATGGTAAGTATAACTATAAGCTAATGTGTTAGTATCCTAGGGATAAAATAAGTTATCGAACCCAAATATTGACTCCATAAATCGTCTAAAGCGGATGATGCTACTAAGAACTACGTACTTATTGTTTACATCCATCACTGATTCTCTCGCATAAAGTTTGAGCGTAATACCTAAGGAAGTTATTTGCCTCGGCACGTTTGACACTGAAATATGACGGCAATTTTCAAGCTGCCGAATATACCTACTCGGCGGCGGGTGAAACTCAGGCAATCCTACTGTTTGTCGATCAACACGCATCGCATCCGGTGAAATTGATAATGTTATTTGATGCCGAGGTTAGAATTTATTGTAGCCGACTTTTGATACACATCTGTGCCTGGTTGGGATGATAATTCAATACTTTTGCATATTCCATATGTCAGTGTTACTTTTGATTGATATTTTGCTTATTGGTTATTTTTTATTGAGGCTTCAGCATTTCACATGTTGGTAGAGTAAATCATTACAATAATTCGAAAAAATATTATTGGTTTTTATTACTGTGGTGAGTATATACCCAATAAACGCTCCAAACAGTATGACGCACGCAAATTTAATGAGGCTGAACTAGCAATAAAATTAATTATGCAGCCCAATTCACGATATAAATCGCGAATTGGCCATTGTACCAATTACATAAAATAATACCGAAGTCAAACGAATAGACACTCATAAGCAGGCTGTATTGTACATGTATTTTACTGTGTTCCAGAATCAATTCTGCAAAATGATAATTTTATTCATAGTGTTCCAGCCAGATCGCTTACTTCGTCCGTGAATTTGTTGAGAAATATTTTATGAAGCAAACGTTCACATGCATATCGCTAATGTGTTAGTTTCCCACTGGAGGTTCTCCAAAGGGTAATGAAGGCAATTATCAAGTTTTTGTCCGCGCACCCGTTATAATTAATGGCTGCCTCAGTGAATTGTCCTGACGATACTGTGATGTAATAACACATATGCTACGTACTCAAAGTAAAACTTTAATTGATTTAATTGCTTATATAAGTGTGCACACAAAAGAACAGCCCAGCAAATATAAAAGCATAGTTTTAATATTTAAAAGGGGCACATTGAAATGAACAGAATCAATTGTTCCCAAGTACTATTGTTAATTAACTGCCAGACTGAATTCGAAGCTTCTACTTTTATGTTCCCATTGTTGTCTTTATTGAATCAAATAGAAAGATATAATAATTGGATATTGTGACTGAAAATATCAATACATTCACTGATGAAATACTTTCAGACGTGAAATATTAGTTTTTGTAGCTGAATTAAGTAATTTGGCAGCATCACAAAGAAATATGGATCTCATATTGGTGGACGTTGTAAACAAGAAGAGGCATCAGTCAGAGTGACCTCATAGCGAATATAAACTAGGTACGTACGTATATGGCATAAAGTAGGCTACAGAAGTAAAGAATTTTTTTCTAGGCACGCTCATGAGTAATGACAGACATCCCTCTTCCACTTCCTTATGAACTGCAGTAAATTCGTGTCGAACAAAATTTCACTTGTACTTCTCCGCTAATAGAAATTTAGGGAGACGCTCAAATATTAACCGCCGGGAAAACTGCAATTTGTCTAGATTCAACAATATCGTCCATTCGTCGTAATTTAATGCACTTTAAAGTTTTCGTACGGAATATGAAGCAAGGGAGTATTAAATTACAGTAGCTTATTTTCTTAAAATAAATTCGAAATAGGTTATCTTTGAAGTTAAATTAGCTTAGAAATACACCAGATAACTTGTATCACCACATTTTGTTTCGTAAAAGCAAATGAAAGCCATTTATAAGAGGCAAACTTGTTAGAGTCGTTTTGATAGTATCCTAGATCAAGCTGAGTAAGTTACGGACCACTAAAGCTGACGTATGTGATGTTGCTCAGCGCCACACCAATTAACAATAGTTGTTGCTTCCAGCAACACTCCGAGAGAATATGTATTTCATATCGCGTCTCTCATGAATATTATCAAAGTTTTGTAGAACAAAATATTCTGTTTGTGCATGTTTCCCAAATACTTATAGCACTTATTGAGTTAACGGTCTTGAGCGAAACAATGAAACCATATATAAGCGCTTTGTAACGCCCGATAGTTAGGCCAACATAGATCTGTGCTAGTAACGAAATCCCCATAGGCAACAGATTCACAGCGAAATAATTTAAACAAGCGAATTGCAAAACATGTAGGTACTGTATAATGATAATATCAGTAAACCGATAATTTTATATGAAATGTCATTAAACATCAAACCGATGCGAACTCGGCAAAATTATTGTTTAAACAGCCTCAAAGGGATTGCCATGCGGCAGCCACTTAATTTGTTGTGCCATTGGGTAATTATAGGTAACTGGGGCGTGATTAAGTGCCTGCCTACTAATTTAGACTAGTCTTGCAATTTGATGCCTATAGATATGTCTTTATCAATGGAGTGGCCGAACGCTGCCCGATGCTCGAGGTAATGACAAGACACAACAACTACTATAGGATACTGCAGATAAGAGGTATTTGGGGGACATATTCAATGTGTTATAATCTTTATTGGTTTCTCTACAAACGTATTCGTGTATAGATATCTGAAGGATTAAACGAAGGACAAAGGAATAGGTATAGGTATATTGTGTCGATATTATTTTAGCCGTCTATGTGTTCTAGTGTCAAGTTTAGTAATAAACGGCATTAAAGTAATGAATACCTATTAAGAAGTCTGTTCAACGATAATACAGTGATATCAAGTTTGCTTCTATAAAACTAAAACTTACCTACGTTGTAATCTAGACCCCCGTAATTATCCGTGTGGTGACGGATTAAAAATACGGATTGTCATCACCCCATATCATCCCATGGGTGTCGTAAGAGCCGACAGAGGGAGCATATTATGCAGAGAACAGCACTGTAAGAGAAGGAAAACTTGATACAAACCCTATACCAACCCGTTTGGCCAGCTTGGTATAGTAGGCCAATTCCTCCTTTCAAAAGAGAGGCCTAGTCCAGCAGTGGACTTTTAAAGGCTGATGATGATGATGATGAACAACCCTGATCTAGAACACACCGTTTTTAATCTATGTAAGTTTTAATCTTGGTTATGTGGTCTACATAATAATATCTGGAAGTAAGAGACGAAATTTAATAGTTACGTCCATTTGGAGAGAAAGGAAAACCGGCGGCCGCAGCCTCCACAGAGGGCGAACATTTTGACCGTAATCAGGCTAATGGACAAACCCTGTGTCCGATCCGCACAAGAAGTTCTATTCAACTGACACTTGAACAACCTTATTTTGTTTATATACACTTACTTAGTACTTTAGTACGGTTGAACGATACTCGACGTCATTAATATACCAGGTTATTAGTCTATGAGTGCTTCGCATTGTTCTAGAAGTATTTCATTATGGCGTCCTTATCTTTTGACGACTATTTTTATTACGGCCAATGCTATAAGAAACATCTAATAAGATGTCTGTTCTCTATGCCTATATGTAGCTTTACGTAGACCTATTAACCTATTTAAATATTACGTGGGATAAAACACTGGCGAAAAGTGGGCGTTTAGTATGCCTTTGCCTACCCCTTCGGGGAAACAGGCATGTGTCTATGTATGTATGTATGCATTAACCTACTTTTATTTCAGTGTTTTATTGAAAGAAAACTAGCACAATTTCAAAAGTTAAACATCAGTATATTTTCAACAAAAGAATGTATTTAATGTTGACCTTTTATTGTTGTTGGTTAAATTCTTTATGATTAATTACAGGTACAGGTAGGTAACAAGTTTGAAAGGCCTTGTTGTCGATCCATTTTAACGATAACGAAATAATGGGCTTAAACTACATTTACAAAAAATTATTGGTGCTGAAATCTAATGGTAATACCAGATAGTCGGTTTGATAAGAGTTTAGCATGTTTCATAACCTCATTCCTGGTTATATTCCCACGTTACCGCTACACGTATAAATCACAGTCCCAACTCTTTAAAACGAGAGGTACTCATCTATACTATAATAAAACTGTAGAGGTGAAAAAGTCTGTACAGTAAAGATATTTTGGCGAAAATTAGCTAAAAAATCTAGGTAAAAAGCAATACTTGATATTTTTTAGAATTTATGTCTGTCTGTCTTTCCCTATATTGCTAAAGATCTCTAAAATGGCGAAATTGATTTCAATAAAACTTACACTCATGTACAAAGGATCCTCAAACCTATAAAATAGTATATGTTTCATCACAATCGGTTGAGTGGTTTTCGGTGTACAGCTTGACCTCTCCTTTGTACGTAGTCCCAAACAAAACAGGGATCATCCAAAACTGGTTTTATATGTGGTGCCATCTATGACCGTTGCAAGTTTGTTAGTAAAAGTATAGTTAGTCTAAATAGGTACCTTCAAAGTGTTTTATGGCCATATAGCGACCGATAGATGTCACTATTATCAAATAATTTTCTTGCAAAATATTTATTTTTTATTTTTGCAATAACCAAAAGAACAGTGTACGATGGGCAGGCTCTTCTTCGGATGTATACAGGTTGCACTACGGAGTGAGGCAAGGTGGTCTGACATCGCCTAAGCTCTTCAACCTATACATTAATAAACTTATCGGTGAATTCAGCAGTGCCAATGTCGGGTGCTACATAGACGGAGTCTGTGTCAATAACATAAGCTACGCAGATGACATGGTACTGCTGAGTCCATCGATAGGAGCTTTGTGGAAGCTGTTGAAAATGTGTGAGTGTTACGCGGAGGCTCATGGGCTCAGATACAATGCAAAGAAAAGCGAATTATTAGTATTTAAAGCGAGTGGAAAACTTACACCACAGCTGTACCTTCAGTTAGTTTAGCTGGTAGCACTATTAATAAAGTCGCTCATTGCAAGTATCTGGGCCACTGGGTCTCTGAGGACCTTAAAAATAGTAAGAACATAGAGCACGTAGGGCGCTAGCTATCTGGTGTAATATGTTGGGCCGCAGGTTCGCACACTGTGCATTAATCCAGTAAAAGTAAGACTTTTTAAATCCTATTGCCAAGTCTTGTACACATGCAGCCTGTGGGTTAACTATACATTGGGAGCGTACAGCGCCTTACGTGTCCAATATAACAACGCGTTTAGAGTGCTATTGGGGCTGCCGCGATTTTGTAGCGCGTCGAGCATGTTTGCGGAAGCTCACACAGATGGTTTTCATGCCATTATAAGAAAGCAATGCCCATCACTGTTAAATCGTGTCAGTTCAAGCCACAATGGCGTGCTCAGCGTGTTCGTGGATAGGTGGGACTCTCCACTACTGCGCCACTGGATACGTCTGCACACTGACCTTGGATAAGTGGGCAGCTTTTTCTCTTTGACCTACAAATTTTAAACGTTTTTTTTTTCTGTGTTTGTTCTTTTTAATTTTCTTTTGGCTTGTGTAAATTGTACAATTGTGCTAACCTATGGACTAATGTCTGAAATAAATGTCTATTATTATAATATTATTATTCAACGCCATCTATGTTTGCATATATAAACCGACCGATATAGAAAATAATATGGACTAATCGACAATTTATTGAAAAAAGGATCTCTAGTCATTGTATTTATCATTTTAAATAAATAATAATGAAATGATTATATATATAACTATTATATAAACATAATAATTTCAAATAAATTTTATTGACGGTTTAAATTAAGTGGATATTGTAATAAATTTTGACACAGAGACTTTTTGTTTATTAAAGTGCCGAATATTATACTATATTATTTTTTTAATAACAGAACGATACCCGACACATTATTATTGTCTTTTTTGCAAGAAAAAATTATTTTGCTAGAAAATTATTTGATAATAGTGACATCTATCGGTCGCTATATAGCCATAAAACACTTTGAAGGTACCTATTTAGACTAACTATACTTTTACTAACAAACTTGCAACGGTCATAGATGGCACCACATATAAAACCAGTTTTGGATGATCCCTGTTTTGTTTGGGACTACGTACAAAGGAGAGGTCAAGCTGTACACCGAAAACCACTCAACCGATTGTGATGAAACATATACTATTTTATAGGTTTGAGGATCCTTTGTACATGAGTGTAAGTTTTATTGAAATCAATTTCGCCATTTTAGAGATCTTTAGCAATATAGGGAAAGACAGACAGACATAAATTCTAAAAAATATCAAGTATTGCTTTTTACCTAGATTTTTTAGCTAATTTTCGCCAAAATATCTTTACTGTACAGACTTTTTCACCTCTACAGTTTTATTATAGTATAGATGAGTACCTCTCGTTTTAAAGAGTTGGGACTGTGATTTATACGTGTAGCGGTAATGTGGGAATATAACCAGGAATGAGGTTATGAAACATGCTAAACTCTTATCAAACCGACTATTTGGTATTACCATTAGATTTCAGCACCAATAATTTTTTGTAAATGTAGTTTAAGCCCATTATTTCGTTATCGTTAAAATGGATCGACAACAAGGCCTTTCAAACTTGTTACCTACCTGTACCTGTAATTAATCATAAAGAATTTAACCAACAACAATGAAAGGTCAACATTAAATACATTCTTTTGTTGAAAATATACTGATGTTTAACTTTTGAAATTGTGCTAGTTTTCTTTCAATAAAACACTGAAATAAAAATAGGTTAATGCATACATACATACATAGACACATGCCTGTTTCCCCGAAAGGGTAGGCAAAGGCATACTAAACGCCCACTTTTCGCCAGTGTTTTATCCCACGTAATATTTAAATAGGTTAATAGGTCTACGTAAAGCTACATATAGGCATAGAGAACAGACATCTTATTGGATGTTTCTTATAGCATTGGCCGTAATAAAAATAGTCGTCAAAAGATAAGGACGCCATAATGAAATACTTCTAGAACAATGCGAAGCACTCATAGACTAATAACCTGGTATATTAATGACGTCGAGTATCGTTCAACCGTACTAAAGTACTAAGTAAGTGTATATAAACAAAATAAGGTTGTTCAAGTGTCAGTTGAATAGAACTTCTTGTGCGGATCGGACACAGGGTTTGTCCATTAGCCTGATTACGGTCAAAATGTTCGCCCTCTGTGGAGGCTGCGGCCGCCGGTTTTCCTTTCTCTCCAAATGGACGTAACTATTAAATTTCGTCTCTTACTTCCAGATATTATTATGTAGACCACATAACCAAGATTAAAACTTACATAGATTAAAAACGGTGTGTTCTAGATCAGGGTTGTTCATCATCATCATCATCAGCCTTTAAAAGTCCACTGCTGGACTAGGCCTCTCTTTTGAAAGGAGGAATTGGCCTACTATACCAAGCTGGCCAAACGGGTTGGTATAGGGTTTGTATCAAGTTTTCCTTCTCTTACAGTGCTGTTCTCTGCATAATATGCTCCCTCTGTCGGCTCTTACGACACCCATGGGATGATATGGGGTGGTGACAATCCGTATTTTTAATCCGTCACCACACGGATAATTACGGGGGGTCTAGATTACAACGTAGGTAAGTTTTAGTTTTATAGTAGCAAACTTGATATCACTGTATTATCGTTGAACAGACTTCTTAATAGGTATTCATTACTTTAATGCCGTTTATTACTAAACTTGACACTAGAACACATTGACGGCTGTGGTGGTTGAGCAAATGACGTCATTTTCTGAATAGCGTGTTAAGATTCTCCGAGGATTGATGAGGTTCTCGGATAATTTGCTTTCGTCGTCGTTGGATTACTTAGATTGTATATTTGACGTTACTTATGAATTTATGATTGTTGTATGTTATCGTGTTTCTTTGATTTCTTTCGTTCGTTCGTGTTCTGTTCTTATACAGGTGTCTCATTGTCTCATTATTCCCAATTTCCCACTCCTCACGTCACGTACGTGGGAATCTTTGGGCGGGAGACTGAGGCCTGAATTCAGATACCTATTGAATTACTCAACGGGGCTATCTTACTTTCGACAGGGTTGGATGTTCGTAGTCCTGTGTGTTTTTCTAACTAAATCGCAGGGACAGACACTTGTAACAGCTGGAATCGACATCCGAACATGTTGTTTTTCACATGATCAGTTATATGTGGCATGTTCACGAGTGAGCGGTAAAAATAATTTACATGTTCTATGAGAAGGTGGTAAAACAGTTAATGTTGTGTATAAAGATATTCTCTAAA
The DNA here is from genome assembly GCA_944739405.2 of Euclidia mi. Classification (NCBI taxonomy): domain Eukaryota; kingdom Metazoa; phylum Arthropoda; class Insecta; order Lepidoptera; family Erebidae; genus Euclidia; species Euclidia mi. The sequence continues at coordinate 89,003,353 of OX123183.2, read as the reverse complement.
GATATATATTATTTATATAATATACATATAAAAGTTATAAATATTATATACTCTTGGGATAAATGTCATGCTAATTAAATTCCAACATTTACGCGAACGAAGTCGCGGGCACAGCTAGTATTTGAATAAATTTTCTGTTGCTTTTGTGGATATGATTTTTTCCTATTAATTTTTTTTTAGGATTCCTAGTGTTGTCTTTAAAAAAAAAATTAAAGATATACGATTTTGTTCAAAGTTCCTCCTTTTTAAGTAGATTCCTGTACCTTATTTTGTTTCAAAGTATTTTATACAAAACTCCCAACGATTTTCTTAAGCATATAATTTAATACTTGTTTACAAAATGAGCTTTTGGTAAAATAACTAATTAACGAAACGTCTTGTCCTATTGACTTTGATATTCTTGCGAAACAAAACTTAGTAATAAAGATAACTTTGCGAACAAATTTAGCAATTTGTCCTCTAGTAATTATTTTGTAACGTCACATTTAGAAATCAAAATCTCAGATGTGACGCACTTAAGTTTTATACGAAAAATGTTTGTGCTAATATTTTTTTAGTGGTGAACGTTTACGAAAATGAGAGTATGTAGTACTAAGGTTCATTTTGTAGTTGTAAGGTAAATGTGACCTAAAAAGTGTGATGCGGGTGCGGCGATACAGTCCATCGGGCAGTTTTATCGCGCTGTATGTTCCTTGTTTGGGCCTAGGCGTCGCGTTTTCATGAGTGAGGATTTCTGGTTTGAATGTGCGTCGAGTTTACACTCAGAACACTCTAGTGTTTGTACACAGCATGTAAGTAGGAATTTGGACTCGTAACTAGTTTGTTTCAACTTGCTCGTTTTTTCTGAACTGATTATTTCAGAACGTGAAGCGAAGCAAAGTATATTGTTGCTTTTTGACTACTTCGTTGGTGCACGCTTTAGAGTAAGCACAACAGCTGTAGCTTGTAAGGTAAATGAGACCAAACGATATTGGACTTTCTTTTTGGTGACTCTAAAAACAACACTCCTGTTTTTATTTCTCAAGGACTGAGTCACGCCGTAACGCTGAATATGTTTGGATCTACAAAAATGTTACAACCTTTATTACGTGCCCATATTCGCAAAACAAACATGTGCTTTTTTTAACAACCTGTATTTTACTTTTTGTCCCATCTATACTACCAAAATACCAAACTAGACCTAATTATTGTCTTATCAGAATGTTGACCGGACTACCTATTCTACATAGCAGTTCTCGTGGTGTTTATGATATGGAACGATACTGACGCACAAGTTTAATTACTCCTTATGCCAATCAAACACAAATAATAGATTAGAAATAGAGCAAATGCTTTTAATTTTACATAAATAAAAAAGAAGGCCTTTCTGATGGCACGCCATATCTAAGGTAGGAGAATGCATAATTATAATCTTAACTTATTGCATCACCACTAAATTATTGCCGAAAACTAATTGTTTTAGGTATACACATAATAGACTATACAAAATTAACTATATATACCCTTTGTATACATTAATGAATCGGGACCTCCTTCTTTGTAATAGTTTTTGACGTTCTGAATATCATCTCATCATATCAGCCAAAAGACGTCGACTGCTAGAGAGAGGCCTCCCCCAAGGCTCTCCACATGGACCGATCCTAAGCCAGCCGCATCCATTCGCTACCCGCGATCCCAACAAGATCGTCAGCCCACCTGAATAATGGTTTATTCCACTTTGTTCACCTGGGTGAACAAAGTAGACATCTTGGTGTTCTCATTTCACCTCGGCATAATTTCATCTAGCCGTTACCCACACGTCAAAATTTCCACCAATGTTTAAAGTAATTTAACGCATTTATTGTTTTTCATTTTGCAATATAAATTAATTTTTAACTTCCATCGTACCTATAATTTTATTTAGTAACGTGCATTGTATTTTTACCTATCCAATAAATTATAAAGTACAATATTATTTCCGCAGTGCTTCTTTTGTAATAATATATATTGTAATACTAACCGAATACTATGTGAAATATGTTTGACTAGCAAGCGGACTCGGGGCTCATATACGAAAGCCTTGGATGTTACCAGGGTAACACTAGGGTGGTAACGATTGCAGATTCCGGGCGCCAAAGCAAAGGTCATGGATCCAACCAGGACGATGATGATGTTGATGACTAACTGACATGTTAGTTTCAAAACTAGATTTATTCTTACGTTTGTTTTCGTGCCGATCGGTGCTTTTTACGTCGATTATCTTTGTTCCTCCGAAGACAATAACAAAAACCAAATAATGACTATGGTGTGCCCTGTATATGTAGTCATAGCAAATCTTGGTGCAATGCCGAGACAGTCATGAACTCGTGACTGTCTAGTCATGAAAGCGGGTACTTACAGAACATTAGAAATTCATTTTGTTCAACTTTAGGGTTCTGTACCCAAAAAGAAAAATGACGAAAGCTTATAAGGGTCAGAATCGAATATTGTCCGTCTGTCCGTCTATCTGCCTACGGCCCTTGAAAATGTGAAAAATACCATAATACATTTACGTATAAAAAGATTACTACATAGACATTACATAGATTGTTTATGTCGCAAAAACGCATATTTTGATACGCTGAAGGGAATCCAAACTCATTGGGTACTTCCCGTTGCCCTATAACTGTGGAATTTGGCATACTAGTATCATTGTTACATAATACACGTTCAAGAAAAATTTAAACTACACATTTGTAAATCAATTGTAAAAAACATTATCTTAAGAATAGGTTGAAAGGAGACCGACCACAATGTATGGGACTTTGGCCTGGGCGTGAACAATTTACAATTGGAATTACAATATTAATTTTCAATAGCGTAAACTAAGTAGAAAACATTATTCTGTGAAGTTTAGCAGCAAGTCAGTTGAATAATGAAATGAAACACATTGTAAACAATGATAGATGTGAGTAAGTTGTTGAAATGCCGAATACATACCACTTGCGGTGCAATCCATTGAAGTATTCACTTGTCGTACACGTCACTACTTGTCGTACTTCCACGAGATTGAGAATATGCCTTCTCCACTGTGTAATATTGGTACCACAATTGATGCAATGCATTCATGTTCAAGCACAAGTCATCGTTCGAAGCGGGTACTGGGACGCAAAGCTAGCTAATGACGGTATCTAACACTTAACAGAATTGACAAGTTAGTCAAGTATTGCTGGAGTATGAAAATAAATACCCAACATACTTTACCATTTTGATATTATTAAAAATAATATCATTATTTTACGTTAATAATGATTGTCGTCTGAAAAAAATATAAAATAAAAACCCAATCGCTTTAAAATGTGACTTTGTTAAACACTTTTTAACGATATTTTCCACCGATTATTTACAAGGCAACACAGACGTCACCTACACGTTTATAATCAAATGAAAGTATTTTAAAATCCATCATTATTATGTAATATTTTAGCATCTGGTTGTTATATTGTGTATATTTTAAAAGACATTTTATTTATTTTTTACGATGCATGAATTTTCACTTATCAAAATAAAGAACATGGTCCCTCATAACCTCTCAATTTGAATGGAATCCTGGGTGGACGAGTCCGAGTCCCACTTGCCCGGATTTTTTAATAACTGCCATAATCAAGTGACCTAGGTATGTATATAAATAATATATGATGTATAAGTAAAGGTAAGTAAATAACTATCCAACGTACCTATTGCCACACTAGCGCATCGTTAACCTCCTTTAATTAACTCTTTTAATGAAGTTACAGAATTCCATGTTGCCAATATATTCGCTTCCTTCTTGTACCTTTTTTTACAAATTTCTCAGTGATTTTCCCAAATAATCGAAAATATTCATGTTCGGTCCATGAAAACAACCTACCAAAACACCTGCACACATATGATTTATCTATAAAACGCGTCTTCATAAAATCCATAAAACGCGTGTTTGTGATATGTTTTTTCCCAAGTGCAACCATTTATGAAATCGTGATTGTAAAATATTCAAGGTCTGTTTATTTCCAGGAACAGTTCATAAATTTTTAATATTTCAGTTATCTTGTCTAAGCCAGGAGGGAGAGGTTCAGGAAGTGAACACATCCGAATCGAAAGAGTTCAATGAAATCGAATATGAAAACGTGATTTTCTCATACAGATCCTGAAAGTTATCAGTTGGAATTTTGTTATGCATGTATACGGGTGTAGATCATGTAAATAATGATCAAAAGAGTAGATCATGCAGTACCACTTTTTTATTAACTCTCAGAAAATATCTTACCTTTACTTGCTTGAAGGGAAAAATGCGAAACAGCAATGATCAATACACATAAAGATGGTTTATAATGGTAGAAACTTGCTGAGCGATCGTATAAATGTTGTTCAGTTATATTAAAACTGGGCTAGATTAGATAAGATGAGATAAGAAAATGTGAAGCCCCTTAAATATCAGTCTAATGATTTGTATTTGATATTTTTCTTCATCATCATCATCGTATCAATAGTTCAGACTTTTCAGCTTTGCCTAAGGCCACTTTAAGGTCTTGTTTGCTGCAGGTAGATGGGCAAAGAGGGCAACAAAGCAAATGCACCATTGAGTGAGATGCAGCTTCATAGCCGCAGTCGACCTATGACTGATCTAAAAATCGCGCCCATCTCGCCATTGATACCTTCGCAGACATCACAGACGATGAAGCGATATGATCACTGTAAATTGTGACCTGGAGGCTGGCTTTCTTTCGCAGCAGCCGCGAAGTTTGGTGGGCTGGGTATTTAGTGCTTTCATTCCAATTTGAGGGCATTGTTTGTGGCAGCAGTCGTTCTTATAAAGATTTATTGGTTTTTGTTTTCGTGGGCAACGCATTCAGGGTAACACCTACTTCCTTCGCATGGGTGGATCGGTGCCACATTAGGCATACGCCCGCGGAATACGAAGTAAGATCACTGTGGTTCAGAGAATATCGTCGTTCTACAGGCTGTTGAGGCAAGACATCCCAACAGATTAAAGACGTTGCAGCAAGCAGCAAGCAGTGGGCCTTTATGTAAGCGCTCTGATGTTGAAATTGTTATATTTGATATTAATTTACCAAATTTGTGGGTGGTAGAGCCTTGCTGCTTTGAGCATCAATCGGGCCGGCTCGACCGGGGAAGTACTACCCTATCACAGTAAATCGACTTAAAGTAACAGTACGTAAACTGTAGCGCTTCATTTACTGAGTGAGAGTGCCGTAGGCTCCCTGGTGTCCTATCCGTTTTCCAAAACCCAAAGAGCGGCAACGCACTTGTAACTCCAGTGGTGTTGCTTGTGTCCATGGGCGGCGGTAATTGCTTACCATCAGTCGATCCGTCTGCTCGTAAGTACCTCATGGTAACAGGAGTCACAAGTGCGTTGCCGCCCTTTCGGGTTGGGTAAAGGGATAGAATGATGCGTGGGATGAGGGAGAAGGAATAGGGGATAGGGCTTTCGGCACTCTCACGCACCGAACGAAACGCAACAGTTTAGGTACTGTTACTTTACGTCGATTTTCTGTGAGAAGGTAGTACTTCCCCGGCCGAGCCGGCCCGTTTATGCTGAAATCAGCAAGTCTCTACTACGGTGAAATTACGCGTAATTATTTGAAACTTAAAGTTAAATACCTGATATTTGTCCCGACGTTTCGGCATGGGTTACACCGGCCGTGGCCACCAGATGACTGAGATCCTGCAGCTAAATTAATAACGAAGATTTATTTACATTAGTTTTAGAAACTACATTATTCACGAAGAGGGTTGGTGTAATGTGTTGATCTTGTGGACAACACCCATTTTTTAGGCATTATAAATATTTGAAATAATATGAAAATAAATATATTTGTGTTTATAACCTGATAAATATCTTGTTTATACAATGCGACATTCAAGAATATTAGATTATATATGTATATCCCGTGGAATCTCCACCTTGTCATGGTAGGGGGGGCTCAGTAACCTTGGCTTGGACACCCGCGGTCGGTCGGCGGACGCGGTCGCGGGAGGAGAGGCGTGTCGGTGTTGCATTGCCGCACGCCCTATCTCCCGCGACCAAATGAGGGAGCACCATCGTTGTGTCGCGGTGGAGGCGCAGAGGAAGAGGAGATGCGGTGTTGCGTTGCCGTCCTCCCTATCATCTGCGGCCGCTGGGTGTTTTGGCGGCGGAGCCCAACACCTTCATCCGCCGCCAAGGGGATTTTGTTCGAGGCCCGCCGGACCATCTGGCGGGTCAATACCGGTCGGGGGTAGCGAGGAATGCTTCGGTGATACCCGACCCTCCGACACACGGGTACATGAAAAAAAAAAAGAGAAAAAAACGATTACATATGTATTTATAAATTTAAGCTTTCGTATTCATTTAAAGTTTGCTTAAAATTTTCATATTTATATCGGCAGATACGGCCTTTGTTTATGCTGCAACTGACACTGACAGTTGCAGCATAAACAAAGGCGTTGCATTCATGATCATAGCACTTGCAACAATATATCGGAGAGTCAAAACAAAGGTATGTGTATATCCCAAAAGACAATTTAAAACTAATCGAAGAGGACCAGCTTCTGTCGTCAGTGATGAAGATCACTTAACCTTCTCTTCAAGTTTAAGCGGAGTGACTGTTACTGCTCGCAAACCGCATACATATAGGGAGCATTCTTCATTCGCACTGTTTTCAGAAGGATCCGCCTGTTGCCCGCCCGCAGGGCACGCATACACGAAGAATACTGCATGAAACAATAAACAATTCGGCAAGATCACGATACGCGTGCAGCCTATTATTTGAGGCCCAAAAAACAAACAGCAACAGTAAAGAATATTTTAAATTGCATTCGTGGCTAATATTTTATTACATGTTGCGATGGCGTACAGAGGGCAAATAATTGAATAGTCGCTAAATTTTTTGATACATCGTGAAATGTATGTAATTAAGTCAAACTTAAGTAAGAAAAGATTCAACTGTTTAACAAAATAATATATTCACTGAATATATGTATTCAATTGTTTTAACTAATGGTATATATTTACGTATATTATTGTAATTAACTTTTACAACATACAATAACTGTAACTAATGTACACTAACTGTTAATGAGTTTAACAGTAAAGTGTACATGTAAAACTCGATAAATTCCAACATTAAGAAATTTAGGTTGATATAAACGTCTCTTCCATCGATATTAATGATTCCTGTACGATATTAAACTTACATAATTTGATATCAATTAAGTACTCCACGGTGAAAACACGTATAAGTCATATAAACTAACTGTTCATATTTCAACTACGGAAACTTTCAGGGCACGAATAGAAATTTCTCTAAATTATTATACAGAATATAAAAACGGCGATAGCCCAGTGGTGTACGTAACGAACTACCGAGACGATGGTCTCGGGTTCGATACCTAGGTAGGTACCCCAAGTAATACCTCTGACTTGTCGAAGTTGAAATTTTTTTAATTATCGCTTAATAATGTGCGCGATAGATGGCTATAGGCTCGCCTGCTATTATGTTGGGACCGAATCATAACTGGCGAAGTGTGGGTGTGTATTACTTCTCTGCCTATCCCTTCGGGGATGAAGAAGACGAGAAAATATAAAAAAAAGAGAATATTATGTTGAGATGACTTTAACCAATATCGATCACTATAAGATGCTTGAAGAATTTGTAAAGGTATTAGTTGCTTTAGTTGCGCAAAGAGCCCGTTTTCACGCTCTGAGTACATGAGGGCGCAAGTGCATTTTCTTTATCGAGTCTACTCCCAGGTGCATTTCTGCTAATGTAACACCTGCGTCAGAAATTCCAAAGAAAGTTAAACTGTCGTGGAATCCATTGAGAATTTTCTCAATAGCGTTTCGAAGTAGATGTATAAATATCGAATGTACAAAGCGAAGTGTAGTGATAAAAGATTTCTTGTCACCTTTTAGAAGTTTGTATGGTGATCGTCTCTCGATCTTTGTTTATGTTTTTTTATAAACATCAAGGCTGGCAACAGGTAACGTCTCACCACGTTGATGTCCATGTTGGTATGCATGAGCGAAGAGATTTTTTATTTTTCACTGCAAATAATTATGTCGTTGTAGTTGATCGTCACTAGGCCGCTCAGCGCTACTGACAACAACCAAATTTTGGTTTCGAGTCTGGGTGTACTTGCGTCCTTTGATTCAATGTTTATAATCTATTTACATATTGATGTATGTATGTATTGAAGTAATTATGTATTGATGTATTTATGTACTAATGTATTTATATCTAATACAGTTAACTTTACTACATTCTATGACAACACCACTGTTTTTGTTTCCCTGATCTTTTCTACTCCATCCAAAGGTTGCCTGGAAGAAATTGCTTTTAGCGATAAGGCCGCCTATTGTACTTTTGTAAAATTATTGTATCATGTAGCATGTGTATAGTATCTGGTGTACAATAAAGAATCTATATCTGTCTATCTATAAGGTCCCTTGTGACACAATATCTATTCTCAGTACGGGAGTTGTTTTTAAAAAGCAAAATAAGGAAAATGTATACAATGATTCGTTTCTAATCTGTTTAATTTTCCCCGTGACTTGAAGAGTGTCAAAACTAATTGTCGGCTGCTGTACCAGGTGATACAGTAGTGGAAATGCAAGAAGCACTACTTAACAGTTTTACGGTAGTCATCTTCTCCTCCTCTCTCTTTTGATTTTGAAAAGGAAAGAAGATCTGACGGGGAGAATTATCGGCCTTTGGCACCCTTACCTATAGAGCGAAACGCAACTGCAGGAAAACCGAATATTTTACACCGAAATTCTGCAAAAGATTTCTGCTCACTGCTAAAAGCGCCTCATTCATGTTGTATTGAGGCTGTTCCTTCCATAAGCAGACCTTCCTTAATAGTGTAATCGTTCGCAGGGCCAACCTAACTAAAGTACTTTATATTATTTTGATAACATTTTTATGTTTTTTCCTGTTGAGTTCTTTGAACTCAGATTAATGTCCTGTCGTATTTTAATTTTATCCAAAACGTTCTGTTTACGTCAATACTGTTATCTGTTTCAAATATCTTCCCTTTGTTATTTATTTGCCATAAAAAAGTATTAAGGAAATTTTCTGTTTTTTTTATCACTTACTGACCGACAGACAACGCATAGCCAAAACGATAGACAAAACTGAAATTTGGCATGTATGGTCCTTGGGGATCGTACGGGTGCACTAAGAAGGGATTTTCCGAAATTCACACAGGTTCGGGACGACGTGGTTACATTTATAAAATAGCTTATTTTAACTCGTCGTAACTGCCAGTATGCTCGGAGCTACACCTTAGTTATACCTATTTTAATATTAATATTTAATAAATCATTACCTAAAAGCGCAACCAAAAGGGAAAATATATTGGTTAAGCCATTGCATAGATAAACATGTAACGTTAACTGTGAAAATGATGAAGAACTATAATAATATTCCGTAACAGTTGCTCCTTAGTGGACAGCAACCTTAGCAGATGACGTCATTGTTTATAGTTAGCCGTGTGTTGCCTACACTAATGTCACCTCGAAATAATATCTCGTCTATGCAGGTGGGCTGGCGTCCGCTGCTACAAGCGAGGTGGTTGACGAGATAAGAGGGCTCACGTAAATGCCACCATTGTTGTTTCGAACACTAACCCCACGTTGAGGCATAATCTGTAACGTGCTGCCACCGCCGCTCGCCCCGGCCGCGTCGGTCGACGCTCGAAACGCCCTAATGAACGTCCTTCCGAATACTACCCAGTAATTATTTAATTTTCGCTAAGAAAATATATGTTTATTTCAATTCAATTATTTTACAACGAATTACATTTTTACTAACTATTACTTAATTACTATTTACAGCTAAAACTATACTTATAAACCTATAACTAAATTAAAAAGAAAATAAAATAATATATTCTTACAAAACGCAAGGCACGAGGCGTTTAGGCGCCGTAGTATACCTCCGCATCAATGTCATGGGGTAACGTGCCCAGAAGGCTGGCAGCATTGCCACGCTGGATGGCAATGCTGATTCTTTGAGCAAAGAATAAACCAGCCTTCTGGTCACGTGAGACGTCGATCAAGCGTTTCAAAATTTCTCGGTATAAAATTCGAGCGCTCGGACCCCATGGGCCCAACGTATATTTTCGCTAAGTAGATGTTTAAGTAGTTTTTGATTCTTTTATCCTTAAAATTTAAGTAAATATCCGAATTAGGAGAGTTGTTTCAAATTTACGTTTTGGGGTTTGTTTGATCGTAAATGAAACTAATGTGTCTAGTTAGAACATCGGACAAAGTTTCTTTGTTTTATTTATAGTAAACTTACTACGTTTTATAGAAGTACATAGGATTTTTTTCTAAAAGGTTCGCAAAGAGAGAGTTAAGCCCACAAACATAAAACCTCTCTACACTTGATAGCTTGCCGTACAGATTTTTATAGGATACACCAGACATAAAGGTTCCTAGGGCACGTATAAAATACGAAGAATACCGGAGAAATGAGTTGTTACACACATAACTATCAACAAGGCTAGTAAGCCAATACCTATTAGGTACGTGTCACAGAGCCTTTACCTAGCGGGCGTTATTATTTATAACAAGGTTGTCAATGATGTAACAGAAGGTTCTGTATTGTATTAACTTATGTTAAGTTTAGCTCCAACAAACTTTTGTCCTATTAGGTAAGCAACACAGTAAAAGGAGAAATATATTTTCCTTTGCGATTAAATGCTGAAGGCCCGCGAAAATATTAGCAGAGTCACAAAATTGAAACAAACAGGCACTTCTGCTAGAAAGTTATTCAACATAGGTACAATAGGTATGTATACACAACGCATATACAAAATTTGGAATTGATTGATTATTAAAAATTGTATTGTCAAAATTCTACAAATTTATTATTTGAATGTAATATTGCTTAGTACAGAAACCTATACAATGTACCTTCTCCGTAACCATGATCTACCATCTGGCACATGTGATATGAAGATTTGTCATAAAAAGTAAAAAAAAAAATATTCTAGCAACCATATACTGTGTATGAGTTATAAAGTTTCAGGAAAATAATCTGTAATACCAAAGAAAGCAGACGTTTTTGTTATTAAATATATCATATAAAACACCATATTAGCGCTTTAAATATAAACAACAATTGGCAAAAAATATTTAAAAACAAAGTTTTGAGCGCTGTACATTCAGGATTATAGCTGTAAACTTCGGTATATTGAATAAGATTAGGCAGCCTACACTGCTACGGCGTAGGCGAATGACATTCGTTGTGTTTTTAACGGCTACGCGGCATTTATTTGCTACTTTCGCTGTCGCTTTCTGCTGTGCTCCAGGCTTTAGAGTCTATTGCAGACTGTAAACATACGCATACACGTTCCTATCTACTTGTACCGATATGTGGACAGGCAATGCTCTGGATTAAAGTTGCTCTTATAACTAATGTAAGTAGGTATTACTTGTGTATAATACTATATTTTATGCAGTAAATAAATGCTCTAATACTTTCTCGTTTCTTTATCTACTAGCATTTATGTGACGTGTCTTAAAAGAGGGATTATTCGAAAACATGTAAAGTACCCTCTTTTCGGCGTTCCACGTTTCGGCGCAGGCCACATCAGCCCAGGTCAAATAGATGGTACTTCATCTTTATTTTGAAATCATTTGTGTAACATAAAATAGTAACAGTGTAATAATAAATCAATATAAAACTTTGATGACTGAGTGGCGTCCTTGACAAAATTGCCGTAGGATTTTTGCTACAAAACGACCGCGATCAAACTTTTGCCATATAAAGGGATAATGACAGGGACATGACATAGTATTGAGGCAAAGTTGAAATGCGGATCCTTACACGGAAGGAAAGATTATGCAACCCTCATGTAAGTGGTTGTTACAAATCTGGGTGAACACTGTTTGAATGTTTAAAGTACCGTGTCAAATAGAAATAGTGTGCAGTAGAGTTGGTATGAAGGGTATTTTATTTCTAAATCATATGCCTACAGATCTGCTAACAGAAAATCTGTCTTATTAGTCGTAATATTTATTAATGTTATTTTTTTCTGACGCATTCGTTACTGCTCTTAAAGGCATTAAACGAGACTCAATAAAAGTTTTATTGTTATCAAAACTACAAGCGTTCAATGTCCACAAATGTCCGTTCAAAATGTTAATTATAATATACATTTTGTTCAGGATATCACAAAAACTACTCGTCAAATCTTGTTGATCAAATTTTAATTGGTGCTCACGAGAAGCACCAGCATTGATTTACAAAATAATCATCAAAATCGGTTCATCTAGTAAAAAGTTCTGATACAAAAAATGTTTGAAGACGATTAACAACAGAAGTAGGTGGTAAAGGATTTACCAAAAATTGGTGGGTAAAATATTTTGGGAAATATAATATGTTGTACATAATATAGTTGACTGCCTCGTTGGTCTCGCGGCATAAATGTGCGTGTGGGATTGGAAGGTCTCAGTTTCGATTCCCGGGTTGGGCAAAGTGTTATTGGGTATTTCCGTTAGGAAATACTCAGTAGCAGCACGTAGTCTGGTTATGTTCCCGGTAACGGCAATAGGCTCGCCCCCTATTACGTGGGACCTAAAAATTCATGGCGAAATGTGGGTGTAATATTACACCTCTGCCTTCCCCTTCGGGGATACAGGCGTGAGTCTATAAATAAATAAAAAAAGAAATATAGTTGACTGTACGGATGGCGCAGTTGCTTAGTAGTCGTCTTGCCGTTTGGCACTGCTTTGGTCCGATTCTATTCGAGACAACACTTTGTGTAAACCATAGATTGCTGTTTCGAGTCTTGGTGGTTTTTGTGTCCATTTAATGGAAGTAACTAACTTACTTCAATTTATTCACTACAATGGGTTTTATTGCTACTACGGAAACTGTATTTACAAAACCAAACATATGGCATAAAATTCGGACAGAGTGTGATTGACCGGGCTTGGGACTGGCGGAGGAGGTGTGTGGAGGCTCTCCCCTAAAGGTGTTGGGGGCATACCCATTAAAACCACCACGGTATCACTACGGGTCCCGTATATTGGTGAGGTCACGCGATTCGCGGATAGCATACTTTTCCGCGACCCCGTCCGGGATTGGCTTGCCGTTGGTGTTGGCGGGCCCGTATCGACATGATTTCGCAATTATCCGTCTAAATCCCTGCACGCAACACACTTGCATCCATCATTTTACAAAGTTACTTGGGAGACGGCGCGGACACTAACACCGCCTCCTTGCCTTTTGGCGGACGGGGAGCAGCCCCAGCGCTCGCCGTCCGCAGGCACTGAAAACCCAGCGGCCGCAGAGGATAGGGAGGACGGCAACCCAACAACACCGCATCTCCTCTTCCTCTGCGGCCCCATCCCAACGCAACAAATGGTGCGCCCCCATTTGATCACGAATCGTGTTGCCTAACACTAACTGACAATACGGATCCCATACGCATACCAGACTTCAAGCATAAATTATTTCTAAAAAACGGCTGATTGTAAATAGTATGTTATTCTGATAAATTGTTGAAAAAAAACTCCCGTAGAGTTCCAAGAGAACACTTTAGACGCGGCTTACTTTAATTATTCAGATACCTTCGACTCATATACTTGCCGACAAAGTCCACAGTGTGCCTGTGCAATATGCGTACACGTAGATCAGTTTAAATGTTTAATACATTCAAGCGCTACCACGTTTGCGCAATTGCATCGATTAGCAAAATATTTTGCATCGAGACAAATCAAGGAACCTTTATGCATGTAAGGGCCTGAAATTAATACAAATATAAAATATGTGTGCGGACGTAGCTGCGGGCATTTTCTAGTAAATAATAATTCTCATGTCGGGGATTTTACAAATATCCAATCAACGGACACAAAGTACACTCACACTTGAAACAATAAATTGTAGATCACACAAAGTGTCGTCTTGTCTGGGTTCGAACCTACACCCAGCGCAATCCTGAGCAGCGAGGCATTGCTTAAACCATTGTGCTAGATGAACGTGTGAAATGATTCATTGTGTACGTGACACACACATGTACATGTGTTTGTGTTTGTGACTGTGTATTGCTGCGCTGAGCGTCCGAGCGAATTGACACGTAACATAATAATATTCAGTTATTAAGCAACTCTTTAATGAGATTACGTGCAGGGAACAATATTGGAGTACAAAATGTACATTTTACGCTACCAAGAAAAATCACTTGATATCCATGAAAATAATGGTCTAAACAAAATTGCATTATTTAATTGCCTGTATGATGTTCTCGAAAATGTGTGTAAAGTCCAAGTTGTACTTGTTTACAGGCTAGTAACTTTTGTAATGCTGTTTTTATTTGTAACAGATCAATGTAGTTTAAATCGACCATGGGCCCCTTCTCACTCTGATCTCAGAGATATAATATATATACTATTACGAACGTAAATATGCGCATATCTTTGAATGCACGCTATGGGTCAAAGAAACATTAATATTTTTTCAAAAGACCACAGTGGTACATTGAATTCTAAAGACAATAATTACATGCATGCAAGAAAGTACGTTGACATGATAATAAATTATTAATTAACACACATAAATATGGTTGACATCACTTTTAATTTAACTAAATATAAAGTCGTTTGCGATTACTATAGCGTCTATCGTCGTTCAGTCATATCTTTGCGGGTGTTGCCCTTTCAAATTAATATTGCTCAGGGAATAAAGTCTTGTCATAAAAAAGTTATAGCATGCCAAAGTGGCTATTGTAATAATAATATTGGAAAGAATTATATGATTTATTTGGTCGAGCAATTACATGAGGGGAATTTTTTGCACACAATGATCATTTAGGCTATATACTAGGTATCTTACGCTTATAAACTTTACCTCCTTGAGTTTTACCTCCAGGTCTATCTGAATAGAAGGCCTATTCAGATAGACCTGGAGGTCTATCTGAATAGGCCTTTGATAACCTGAAAAACGAATCATTTTAATTCGTAAATTTTCGATGCGTAGAATCATCACTGACTGACATTCGCATCAGTGGTCAAGCAATCAGATACGGTATGTCAATGTACCAACTAACCAGATTTAACGTGATCAAAATATTATTAGCTGCCAGTTCACAGGGATCATACACCACATAATTACTTACCATATCAATGGGTGTGGCAGCTAAATAATTATAACCAATGGATAACCACGTCCCAAACATTTACAGTATTGCACTATGATTAATAACTAGTTTTATAGTAAGCGAATTTCACCAGGAAAGTAAAATACATACATACATACATATCGTCACGCCTTTTATCCCCGAAGGGGTAGGCAGAGGTGTATTTCTACACCCACTTTTCGCCAGATATACTTTAGTCCCACGTAATAAGGGGCGAGCCTATTGCCGTACCGGGCACATTTCCAGACTCCGTGCTGCTACTGAGAATTTCGTGACAGAAAAGCCCAATAACACTGCCCGACCCAGGAATCGAACCCGGGACCTCCCGATCCCACGCGCATATTTATGCCGCGAGACCAACGAGGCAGTCGTATAGGGTTTGATGTCGAGTTTTCCGTCTCTACGCAAAGATGGTATTTGCATCGTGTAATCCCTTAGTCGCCTCTTACGACACCCACGGGAAGATAGGGAGTGGTGACACTTGTATTCTATGCCGTCAACCACACGGCGTTCAACCACACGGCGAAAGTAAAATATTCACCTTCATTCGAGGAAATACCGGTGTTTTTATATTTTTATTAATTTTTGTCGAGTTCTGGAAAATGCACCACGCCGCCATAACGTAAATATACATACAATATTAATTAGTATTTTTATTAGTTTTACAAAGGTTTAATAATAACACTAAATATCTGGTATATTTTGTTTTACGGCGTTATTTATTGAGTTTAAAGTTATTTTATTTTTTATTAACACTCATAATAACTGTTATATTTTCTTCAAAGGGAATATTTATGGAGTTTTAATTAAAGATACGTATTTTTTATTGTATTTATTTATACTTATGTGTATTTTTAAATAAGGCTTGGTTCATGTTATCTTATTTTCCTTTATTCACCAACGTCAGGGTTATGATATTTCCCGTATGGCAAAGTGGCAAGGTGAACTTCTGCCTCTTAGCCTTTTCGAGAAGCGTAGGTTCGTTGTTCGATCCCAACATCAACGATTAAGTCAAACGTATACTGTAGTACGTACATTACGTAGTTATTTGTTCTCTTGTTTTATCCTTGAGTAGTAATTGGCTGGAGATTTATATCAAGATTTTGCAAATAAATACATCATAAAGTCACCAGATAAACAAACCTTTAGCAATTAGCAACAATAATTGCATAAAAAGTAAAATAAAATAATGTCAAATAGTGTGGTGTAAATGTTCTTAGTGTATTACTTTTAAGATAAAGCATGTCAGTGCTTTTGTTAGTATGACCTTAATTAGTTTACCTATTTATAGTTCCACACTGTTTGGCTTATATAGGGATTCAAGTGCCTGTGTCAGAGTAAACGGGGACTACACGGACTGGTTTAATATTGATCGTGGTGTTAGACAGGGATGTGTTGCGTCTCCTTGGCTGTTCAATCTATTCATGGACAGTTGTTTGAACGATCTGAAAGGGTCTGAATGTGGATTAAGAATGGGTGAATCTGTGTTTAAGACCTTGCTATATGCTGACGACCAGGTTCTTTTTGCGTCGTCAGCGTCTGATTTACGGCATATGGTCACCGTAATGAATGAGGCGTATAAGAAGAAGGGCATGAAAGTGAATGTAAGCAAGACTAAGGTCATGGTCATAGAGAGGGAAAATAGTATAACTGAATGTAACATAATGATAGGAGATGAAAAAGTGGAACAAGTGAATGAGTTTGTGTATTTAGGCTCTTTGTTTACGAGAGATGGAAAATGTGAGGGAGATATTGAAAGAAGAGTGAAAGCAGGAAATAGTGTGAATAGCGCCTTATGGTCCATCATCAGTAGCGAAATTATCCCAAGTAAGGCTGGCCTTGCTGTACTGCAGGGAGTTTTGGCGCCAACACTGATGTATGGTAGCGAATCATGGGTATGGCAGAAGAACCATGAAAGTAGAATCAATGCTGTGGAGATGAGAGCTTTAAGGAGTATGTGCGGAGTAAGTATGATAGATAAAGTGCTTAACAGTGTGATACGGGAAAAGTGTGGTCTAAAAGAAGATGTAGTGACAAAGATTGAAAAAGGAATGTTGCGTTGGTTTGGACATTTGGAACGGATGGATGAAAGAAGAAATACGAAAGGAGTATATCGTGCGAGAATGAATGGAAATGTCGGTTGGGGACGCCCTAGGCGGACGTATGCCAACCAAATAGGTGACGTACTAAAAAAGGGCCAAATTAAAAGTACCCATAACCGACGCGCATGCATGATGAGGTTAATGAATGTCGAGGAAGCGAAAGAGGTATGTTTGAACCGAAGCATGTGGCGTTCCATAGTCTCTGCCTACCCCAATGGGAGACAGGCGTGACGATATAGATAGATAGATAGACTGTTTGGCTCCAGGCTATTATCATGTGGAAAAGTGGAAATAACAAGTCACTCTGTTATCCTGAGCAATATTTTTGAAAAAATAAAACAAATTGTTCAACCCAGATCTGTCCACTAGAATTCGGCCAATGTTGTTTCATAAATCATGTGCCGGTACAGTACAGGAGCTTGCTGTCCTACAGCGCCGAATTCCACCGCAAATTAAAAGCAGCCTACAAGTGCCTAAAAGAACACAAACTATAATAAAAACTTCGTATTACTATTTATCTACGAAAACGATTTCCTCTGTATTATTAGGTTAAATTAAACAAACTATTATCAATTTGCTCAGAACTAATCTACAGAGTGTAATCGCGTACAAACTTTGCCTATAATTTGATATCCATGCCAAATCACCGACGTCAATCTATGCTGGAAAAGAAATAGTACGAAACCAATACTGCGGCCGATTGGTTGGGCTTATATCGCGTCATATGCACGGTATTGAATGGCTATGAAATAAAAAAGGAATTATGAATGGCAAGTTGACAATATCGAACTTCAATGCTGGGTTTATCATGAAGTACCTACTGGCTTTTAATGAATACATTTTGTCGGTTTTTTTTCTGCGTGCTCACAAATGCAACCTATTTACTGTCCTCGAAGCCATATTATTATGTAGCGTTAGGCATTGGTATGAAGTGGCCAACGGGTTACAAAAATTGATATTGTGTGGTTGAATATGCGGCTTCTCGTGCCTAACGCTCTGTTGCTTATGACTACTAATGATTACCAACGTTGCGGCTGCTGCTGCATTATTACAATGATGGCGACTATTTTTCTAATTAATATATATTTTTACTCACTTAACAGTAACTTGCATAATTATGTATTAACCCCTTGAGTGTACTACGGTTACGGTGTGCTCGTAAGAGAAATAGGCCGGTAGTGTCATACGGGCACGGTGGGCCCATAAGGATTTGTGTGAACTTCACTCAGGTGTTGTGTGATTGGTTACAATAATAAAAACGTACATCGACTAGTTACAGATTAACCAACATAATACCATAAATTTGTACCATATTTCCAAGCTTGTAACCGAGAAAAATTATAAAATTGCCGATTTCGGTACTCAGTTTTCTCCGTGCCGCCATATTGCGCTGTGGCGATCAACTAACTTGAATTTGTGATTTTTCAAAAATGTATTCTCAACGCAAACGCTAAGTGATTGTATTAGTATTATATATCAAATTATTGACAATTTAGTGAAGTACATGTTTTAAATATTTTTTTTTAGCCAGGTATAAAAACATTTACAAAAAAGTGTAAGTAATTTTTGTGATGCAATTTTCGGGCGTTGGCCGCTAGCCGTCCTCCATATTTTAAATAATATATGTAAGTATTTATTAATTACATTACTAAATATAGATAAGTTTCTCGGAAAGTTGTCTTCGAATCGATTGTTAATTAGACATTTCGTATTGTTTTTGCTATAAATAGGTATAAATATGTTTTGTGAGTGAGAAATGTTTTCCGTCGGATCGTCAAAATGGCGCAAATTTTTCGCTCGTATGAATAAATGGTTATTGTAAGGTGATATCGGTGACCTGTGCTAAATTATTGTATATAACCGTCGCGTCGTCTACCCGTGTCAATATTAGTGCAGTGAGAAAGTGAATTTCGTGCATAATTTATGTGTATTGTGGAAAAATGTTTCACATGGTGTAAGAAAAAACAAAGTGATCTGCATTTATCAATTTTTTCGACATGAAAAGGTTAAAGGTTAGCTATTTTAATATAATTCTCATAATATATATATAACTTCTGAACTGTATACGGTTTAAAATTTACGTCATATAATTACACCAAACGCGAGAAAATTAAAGTTTTATAGCCTAGGATATTATAAACATTACATCCTCAAAATGGCTGGACACTACCGGAGAAAATGCATTTTGGAGCGGGGCATGCGAGGGGTCATGTTTTATTATTTACAGTCATGCTGACAGAAGGCAAAGGAAAACAATTTCCACCGGTAGTTTGACATGTTAATCAGATTTAAACTCTAGCCAATATTTTTGATCGCGACCACCGATCGTTGATATTAAAATTGGTGATATAAATGCATAGCACAAGGTCCGCTTCCAACTATGTCGGAACGGCATTTTCTACTTACCGCAAAAAATGCAAACCGGTCGAAATTCCATTGGACGTTTTGTCGCTGTGATGTGCCAAACACCCGGGCCGGCAAAATGTGAACGAGTTTGCGGTAGTATAACTGACACTTCCCTATCGTCCACATTGTGTACTAGTTCTGTAGTCGATGACGGCATCCAAAGTGAAAGAAAGTGTGGTAGTAGGTCCACCGTAGTAGGAACTGGGCCTTCCGGTATAATTTGAACAACTTGTTCCGGGTGGCGAAATCGGTGGGCACCGGACCTTGTTCTGTCAGTTTTATTGTGTTTAGAATGAGACCGTTAACTGTTCTGTTCTGACGTTTGTTACTATTCGCATTTTTATCTTGATGAAATATTAATGCTATTATAAACATGAAAGTGTTGTGGATGTATAGATGTATTCAAGTAAAAAATACTAAATAGATTCTGATTTAACTTTGCAGTAATGTAAGTTATACGTCAAAGTAGCGCATGGATTTGCACTTTTGTCCAAATAATCGGCCCCTAAGCGAGCGGAGCCTCGGCATAAATCGATTTATTACTAAAAGCTTAAATTTGCCAACGTTATGCATTCTGCTGGTGCATCTAAAACTGGGCAACATTTTTTTTATTGCTAACTTATTTTTTTATTCCTTTATTACATTGTAAGCGGT
The DNA here is from genome assembly GCA_944739405.2 of Euclidia mi. Classification (NCBI taxonomy): domain Eukaryota; kingdom Metazoa; phylum Arthropoda; class Insecta; order Lepidoptera; family Erebidae; genus Euclidia; species Euclidia mi. The sequence goes on along the minus strand of OX123183.2, from coordinate 88,983,044 downwards.
TGGTCAGTGTTCCTTCAAAATAATTACCTATTGAGTAATTCAAATTCAAATTCAAAATCCTTTATTCATTTGGGTCACAATGTGACGCTTATGAACGTCAAAATAATAAATTTATAAAATAATTACTTATACTCAAATTTAAAACATTATTACTGTATGCTTCTACATTTACATTTACTGCCACGTTCGCAAAGCAATAGGTAGAACCATGAGAAAGAACGGGCAATAAAACTCACGGTCACTCTTTTTCATCGCCAGGTTTTGCATAATACACAATTTACATTTTGTAAGGTGCTGCAACTGTTACACCTTCTATATCACTTGTATATATTTACTGTACATCATAATACTCAAGCATAATACTTTTGGTTAGCCTTCTCAGAATAGACATGGTGAAACAGGAGCATCCACTTACATTATATATACCTAATAATGCAGGCAATCCGCGAAAGTGATCAGAACCATGATGGAAATGATGCAGTTAAATATTAAAATCTAATACCAGCCCGCAAGACCGTCATCGACCAGTCATCGCAAGTAGCACCCGTTCACGAGTATGACGCATGTGCCAGCCATCATCCCTCTCGCCATATTAGAGGGAAAGGGATGACCCGACACACGACGCCACCACAAGAAATGACATTTTAGTGAGCAAGACGACAACGGTATACGAACCAGCAGTAAGAAACAATCTATTGGTATACTGACCATGACCACCAATTACCTCCATTTTCCAGATCGTTATTATTAACATAAGTTAGTGGAACACGTGAAGGAATGCAAATGTAGAAAGAATTTTGTGAAGGTGACAAGTGAACAATGATATGATCAGAGATAAATAATGTTAAACTACATTCAACAAATCATAAAAATATCCAAATCCTGCAAAAATCATGTGTTCACGAGGCACCTCCACTTAACATGTAAATAAAATAATCGTGAGTAAACAAGCCTAAGCCTATCCCCACGGTGTCTTATCATTTAAAAATTCCTTAATAGTGTAATAACCCCTTTGTAAAAGAAAGTTCTTAATTGTCCGTTTGTATTTGTGCAATTTTTGTTTTCAATCAGATTCTGTATATTGGCATACATACATACATTAATTACGTTGAAAAGCGAAGCGAGCGGAGCCTCGGCATAAATCGATTTATTACTAAAAGCTTAAATTTGCCAACGTTATGCATTCTGCTTGTGCATCTAAAACTGGGCAACATTTTTTTTATTGCTAACTTATTTTTTTATTCCTTTATTACATTGTAAGCGGTTGGTCAGTGTTCCTTCAAAATAATTACCTATTGAGTAATTTTTGTTTTCAATCAGATTCTGTATATTGGCATACATACATACATTAATTACGTTGAAAATTATCACGACTTAATAGACTTTATACTACTTAAGAAGTTAATATTCAATTATTTTATGTTTGTGGTCACAAATTGAATGGCCCGATGCATGATAAATAGCACTTGGTAGCTATCAAACCCGACATTTTGTAAGTAGGTATGTATTTGACTGCTTTTTTACTATTTAAACAAATTTTATCACATATCAACACCTACACGAAACTTGCGTCAAACCACACGCGCCAGGGAGAAATCTATTTGCATATTCATCACCTAATTATAATTGACACAATGTGGAAATGGTACATTCAGACTAAGCATTAACTTTGACATGGTCTTTACTAAATGTACTTAAAAGTTTAATATATATTTAAACAAAAAATGGGACTCCTCTTTGTCCAATCGATCGTTGTAAAGGCCTCTAACTGATACATGAAATCTAGAACCAGTATCACTTAACGGAAGCAAACAGACCTCAATTTAAAAGTCAAATTCGGGACGGAAAAAATGCCTCGCGCATAATACCGTTTTTATTAGAATCAGATGATAAAAGGAGAAGTTACGTGACAAGCGACTCGGTCATGTGTCTTCGTCATCATGTTCATTCGACTAAAAGCACTCGATCTTTTGTACGATACGTACTTGTTCGTATTTGTTCACAATTCTTTCACTTAATTTAGTTTAAGTATAGTAATCCCACGATCCTTTTCGCTATATAAGCGTGAAAGATTAAAGTTTTTAGTTCATTCAGACTGTACAAATGATCCAATGCTTTTAACAGAATTAGCAAATTAATTTCGTAATATTACTCATGTAAAAGGTTTTATAACACGGAGGATTAAAATATTAGTATACGTATGAAAAGCTTTGAAGAATCTCTAAGGCCTGCGTAAAATTTAATATTGTTATTAATGATATGAAATTACGTGATCGCTGAGCGCGGTTGTAACAAGACAATTTTCAATACACAATGTGTTCCTTGCCTTCTATTCACGTAACACAATATGTTCTATTTGTTCGTTACTAGAGACGTTTTCCATTGTTTCGCTATAAGGCCCGCTGCACAGTTCACTTTTGTACCAAGAATATTAATATAAGCCGCACCGAACTAAATTGTATTGTTTTGGCTATACTTTTTTTATTAACAGTTATAGCCTTGGATTTTTAAATAGTTTTCCTTATCAAAATTCTCCGAGACATTTTCTTACAGTTTCAAATTATAATAATAATACGAGCTGCGTACTTAAACAATATTTACGTACCTAGTAGGAAATTAGAAACGCAAATTCTGTGTACAAAGCCCCTAGTTTTGTGTGATTTACGATGTTTACTCAAACGACGGCGTGTTTAATAACCCACTGAAAGGTATGTACGTATGTAAATGTGAGTAAAGCACCCAATTTACATAGGCACCCAGGTACACGGTTATGTGTTACTTTTACATCGGTACGCGTCTATATCGATGCTAAATTAACAGTACATCTAAAGATGTACTGTTAATTTAACATCGATATATAGATAATCTATAATAAAATATATAAGATATAATAAAATTGCTTATTGAGCTCGAGCTCAATAAACAATTTTATTATTCAATAAATATTTGAGTAGTTGACTCAAATATTTATTGAATAAACCTGGATCTACGATAGAAATGACTCCGTACAACGTAAGTTACTAGAAAACATCAGATAAGAGAACTGATATCAGAAAAAGGTACATTTATTTTCGCATGTAATTTTTGGTGTCATATCAGCTTAGGTATCTAAAAAAATCCACATAAAAATGTAGCACGCCCAATCGTGCGTAAAAAATTGCAGTGACCTCGTTACTTAACTCGTGTAAGTTCATAGAAAAATATAATATGCTAAGAAACCTATCCGAAATCTGATGTGGGCTCCATCCATCATGCGAGGCGACAGGGACGAAGGCTTGTCGACCCTAATCGAACCCCATAAATATAATATAACCAACTATACCCTTGTATCTCGGCATATTTAGATAGATACTTTCATTTGTATCCTTACGATACTGGCGTACCACATACATAATACATGAATTCGACCATGTAACATCTATGTCACAAAGGTACCGATCATTTTATAGTGAAAATTACTATCTACATAATTATACTTATTGAGTTTCGGTTGATGTTAACCAGGATGTTTTGTTGCCAATATTGTTTGCAATTGCCTCGCTACTCATCTTGGTAGGGCGTCTTTATTTGCTTGGAATTTGGTTCAGCGTTTCGAACGGCGTTGGGCTTACCCCTCGCCCATTGTAAAATATGTATATAGAGTTTTGACTCACAAAAGAAATTTAAGATATTTTAGAACCTAATTAGAAGAAAAAGCTTGCACCTCTGTATGTGTCTTGAATGATGGCGCATCATTTATGCGTATTATGTAAAATAAAGAAAAAGTAAATGAATTTACAAGATTCATGTACAACTTATCTATGAATACTCCGTTTTAATTGGCCAGCAGAACAATACCGTGACTTGTACAAAATGCTCACAACTATATGTATGTATTTGAACGTGTGCACATACATCAAAAATACTTATATCAATACATCACAAAGTTTCCAGTACTACTTACCAAAGAAAATAATTTCGATTATTAACGTTTAATTAAATACACGATTACATTAACATACACTGAAACTTGGATCACCAAAGAGATATTTACCGAAATCGAACGCTACTAAACCGAATTTATCGTCCGACATAAGAATTATTTATGAATCTTACGTTTTTGCCAGATTTATCGTTAGTTAATAACTATGGCCGTGTTATTATTTGACAGTAAAAACTGATTTATCACGACTGGCTTTTATTCAGAAATAATTACATATAAGTGATTATATATTTTAATCAGACGACCGTGACTTATAAAAATAAAACTGAGTTCTACAAATGCGTTCCCCCCTGATTATGCGAACTAATTTTGACTACGTATTCGTGGAAACGTTCAAGTTTACAAATTGAGATAGTGTGGTTTGGAAACTCTTGTTATAAAGTAGGTAGAGCCTTGTTGGTTTTAACGTGAATGGGCTGACTCGGCTGGGGAAATACTCGTTGAATATCGACGTGAAGGAACCTTAATAATGTCAATGATCCATTTTCCCTTTCCTCACAAAAGACAGCAGCTTGGACGGAGTTAGAGTTTCTTTAAAATTAAGTTACCGTCATCTCTGTAACATAGAAGACGTTCCCCTTGAAGCCCGGAGTCCACTATAATTTAGTCTTACTAGATTTGAATTTATTTTTCAGTTGGGCTATCACTAAGAAGCTGCTCCCTGTAAATGTTTCACCTAGGCAAAATAGGGACTATGTGTACAAACTTAAGAACATACACCTATTACATAAATTTTGTTACTTCAAGAATAAGAAACCTATGGCGCCCCTGGCAACTTGCTCTATTGTTCTAATTTGTAATTTCTTAATGTTAATTCTTCTATTTAATATGGATTGCCGGCAAATCAGTCTGCTGACAGGCAGACTATTGGAGAGCGAAAACTTAGTATTTATGGTTCCATTGGAACTTCAATCATGGAACTATAGAACTTTGCAATCCTTATTTGGCGGTTAAGAAAGCTTTTAAAGAACAAGTATGTAAACGTATTATAAACTATAGCATCCAAGCCTTTCGCCTCGGAGCCTGCATTCCGCTTTCTAATCTTACCAGACGACAGAATATTTTCTTTTTCACAGAATGACTACCGTCTGACCTTCATCACTCAAAGGGATAACGATATTCCAGTCTTTAGACCAGTGAACGAATTATGAACTACAATACCAAGTAAATACCATGGTCAGAATGAAGTTATCTATACTGATGGGTATCTGGGCTAGTTTGTATTCAGCAGCAATTTATCTGTGGGTTTGCCGTATGTTTTATCAATCTTCCGATTGTATGCCTTGTCCGAGTGGCATTCGCCCCGCGCTAGTACACGCGATTCTTCGCCCGAGTTACTGAACAAATACGTACTATTCGAATTAAAATCGACTCATCCGCAGTACAAAGTCCGATCTGCATGGATCGCAATTTTCAGTAGAGGCTGTCGAAGTTCTTGACTTGAGGAATTCCTTATAACTCTTATAACGAGAGAATTAAAATTATAATTTTTTGGTAAGTTATTATAACAGCCCAGCCTAATTAAATGCCCTAAAGTGTATCCCTCTTACTTATAAACGTTAGTCAACATTTTAAACGACTGCTGAGAGGCTGATTAGCAAAAACCTTACCTATAAACCCTGCTTAGCGTTTAGCAGCCACTAAGTGACGCTTAAATAGCTGTCAAATTTAAACTACACCGGGACCTTGTTTAGATGTTGCTGAGAGGCACAATGGCGGCTTTTACTTAAAACAGCTGCTCGATCAATCACATATTATACATTTTTAAAATTATTTATTTGCATTTCTTTCAATTTTAATGTTGTTTACTTATAATTAAACATAGATTTTGACGATCTAGCAGATTTCCAAAATTATATAGAAGATTTAACTTGTCTAGTTATAAATTATTTCTTGCCGGTATTTTTAGAACAACATAATAGTAGGAGAGCTGGTAAACAATTTTTGGTAACATACCCAATATTGAGGCATTACAGAAAATTCTGTGATTGTCCTTAAATGAACCTAAATTAGGTAGTCTAGGTCTAGTTGAAGTGTAGTGGCTCCCTACAAGCACTTGAATCTTTGTACAGGCAAAAAAAAATTGAGTATTCTAGATGACCTACTTTTTTATATGGAGAACTTATATTGGCTGTATCTCTTGCTCATGTTCCTGCGAATTGCGATGCGGTTGGCTCTCGCGAAAGCACGACAAACGGCACTCATGTGGTCTTTCAATAATATTTTCGGAGTAAATATATAATTCCATCCTAAATAAAAACAATATTCGAAAAAGAACATTTATTAGATCTTTTTATGAAAAACAAAAATACATCCGTAATTAGTATAATACACTGAAGCTATATTGAATCTCAAATAAAATGCAATAATAGAAAAAAAAACATTCGTAAATTTCAAAATTTATCAATATTTCTCATGTTTCAAAAAAATACCCAAAATTGTTCACCAGCTCTGGGACTTTTTGTTATTTGTCAGAATATCGTTGCCATGGAGATATCATATCGTTGCTATGTATCTATGACTTATAGATACAAAATAGCCAAGCGTGTTCGTTCAATTGCGTTATTTAGTCGACTATTTTGGCTTTAATCTGTGGCCCTCGTATGTGTATCGTTCTTTATCAGTTACTCAGCTAAACAACAGCTAATCAACGTTTATAAGTAAGGAAAATTTAAGCGTTGTTTAAATGCTTGACAGCTATTCAGCTAGGGGGTGGCTAAGTCACACTTAACGAGATTTTTGTAAGTAAGACGGTATATTTCTAGTCCTTTTATTGTACGAGATAGTGAGTTACATATCAACTTAGGACGTTTTATGGCGGAAGAGCGAGGGTCCGTGGTAAACATCGTGCGTTGTTTTGCGGAAACGTTCGATTTAAAAGACGTTTTATGTTAACAAAGGTTGTTTTTTTTTGGAATTTTTCATCCTTTAAGAGTCCTTTGTGAGTAATATAAAATATAAAATTAAATACAATGAATATTTTTTTTATTAAAAAGTCTTAAAATAGTTGACAGAACCTTAGACGGCAACGATTAGACTTCTAGCATTAATGAGTAATTATAAATTTACTAACTAGTCACATCGTATAGGCGGAGTAATTATATTTACTTATTTAAAAATAAATAAACTGTGTAAGTATGTACTTATATTTATTTAACTTTAGGTATAATCGTATATACTTATTTAAAAGTAATCAAATTGTACGTATATATAGAACAATTAATAGTCATAAATGACAAATTTTGTCACAAAATTGCTACTACCTACCTTTCTACACTGATGTTCGGGCTTCACGAGAAGTCACAAACTTTTTTTGTAAGGACCTACTTAATATAAAATAAATGTACGACTCATCTTTACATGATCTGTATCATCACCTAAACCTAAAGACATCCTCTGCTGGGCTTGGCCTCCCCAAAGGCTGTCCACACAACTCCAATGATGAGCCGCCTGAATTCCACCGCTTCCTGCGATCTTAACCAAATGTCTTCTTCTTTATAATATTATAAACGGTGTAACGGCCCTGTCACGACCTTGCCGCTCTGAGCGGCGGCTTAGCGCGGGGCGGCTAGCGGCAAGATCAAATGTATGAAGACGTTCGAAGCACGCCACGAGCCGCCGCGCACAGCGATAACGCGCGCGTTTTTTTTGGCGCGAATGGCTGCGCGGCGAGCGGCGCGGCGTGCGGTGCGGCGAGCGGCGGGAACAAATGTACTGCGACCGAGTCCGACGCCACGACTCCGAGCGGCACAGACAGCGTTACGCGAGGGACGAACTAGGCGGTTAAACTATTTGTTAAATATTTTGTGGCGGTAATGAATACGGAGACATTTAAAGTCGAAATTTTAAAACGGTCGCGTGTATGGATAGCAACAAATCCGCTGTATAAATACAAAAATGTTAATAAAACGTTGCGAGATGTAATGAAACAATGTTTTACAGAATGTAATGGTAGGTTTTAATATAAATCGCAAACATTAAAACATTGTGTAATGTACATATGTACCTATTTAGGTACAGACACAGCTACTATGAAAGTTAAAAGGTGATTTACTTACCTACTTAACGTAATCTACGTTGTGTAGGTACCTATTCAACGCCTCATTAATTGCGAATATGCATTATTCCTTTGATATAAAATACCTACTTGTAAGAAATGAAGATCCAATGTCGACAATTTTGTAGGTATACCGTATAGTAACACAAAGATATTTTGGTTATCGCCATATTTATGGGTAACTCCGTCGGCCCAAATACGTCCACATTTGCCGCTGCGTTTACCGCTGCTGTAGGGTCGTGGCGTGCACGACGCTCTGCCGCGCCGCCCGCCGCGACGCGCGCCGCTTAGACCGATCTCGTGAACAGGCCCTAAAAAGACCCGTCACCAAGACGAAGTTAAGCTACACATCATGCTAAGTCATACTTAGCCAAACAATACCTGGGAAACGATTTTTTGTAGACACATTTTATAAGCCGCTATGTAAAGTATGCGCGTGCAATTCTCGAGATACTTAACTAGCCAAGGGTGCATAGGACATAATTACATTATATAGACCAAGTTGGTGCGTAAAATGCATAGATTCTGAACCTAATTAAAAATAAATATGGTAACTTTGAGCCTCAATGTCTCCTGAAGCAGTAATTTCTCAGGTATAGTGTAAGTAAAGAATGTTCGTAAGGATGAAATGGGATTTAAACTTTCATTAAGGGTCTTTTATACCCCGTATAAGAATAACGATAATCTTACATCGTTTTTACCTAGACATGGATGCACAATATTTATAAATAATAGTAAAATACATCTAAACATTAACAAAATTTAAAATCGAGTACTCATACTCATATCAGTACTTAACTAGGCTGTCCTGTCAAATCTTATTAGACTACTAAGCAGAGCCTGGGTTCCAAGACAAAAATTTGTGGCTGCAACCCTGGTAACGTTAAGATCATTATAATGACATATTTCAGTACTTACTCTGAATAACTTGTAAACAGCCCAAGTCCATGAGGTCTTTATATTATATATATTTTTTGAAACACAGTTTTCATTGCATCATCGATAACGATCTTGTGCCTTTCAAGCCGGGTCCGCCTGCCCTTCCTTTAAAATGACACTTTTATCCTCTCTCATCCATGCATACATACATATCTCACCCATGCTGTATATCAACAACATAATAATGTAATAATATGTATCTCAAAAAGAGTTAAAACAGCAATAGTGTTAATAAATAGTTTAGCATACTTCAATTTTCTCGCAGTGCCTGTCACTGGGAGCTTGTAGTAAATGGCAGACTACTACTACTACTACTAAAAGTATGACGTTTTGAAAGTTTTCTATTATCAGAGCTTAATATTATATCGCAAGTCGAATGAACATGTATGTATTTACAAAAAAGAGTAAATTTCTAGTAACCATAATACACATTCGGCTTATTTTGGAACTAGATGATGTTGTGTGCATGTCGTAGAGTATTTTTATCATTATTTATTAGTAGGAAACAGCATGGGCGTTAGTACTGAAACTAACTGGATAATCTATAACCTGTATTTACACTTCTAACTGTTTGAGCTGTATTTACGATGAATTTGCAAAACTTAATGGATTTCCAAAGAAAATGAACTAGTTTGATTACTGTAGATACCTTCGGTAAACAGACATGATATTCGGTTTTGAACTATTACAGATTCCTTTATTTTCTTTTTCCCGTCATGTTTGTATAGAATTTCTTCCCATATATCTAATTCACGACTGGTTCCTTTGTACCAGGAAGCAAAGACGACTCATGCCAGTTTATCCTTCATTCGTAACTAAAATATATATCGGAATGGTCATCAGTACAGGACGTCAATTGACTACGAAACGGAAGTGCGAGGATTGTGCGCTTCGACAGAGTCTACGCGTCACGTTCGCTACAGTCGAAGAGGGGGGATGACGGTTGACGTTCAACGGAGCAACGACGACTATCACTTCTCTTGGAGACTCCGGGCGGGCAACAAGTACCTAGAAACTGTCACTCGTTTCGTGTTCAGTAATACAAAATAGTTATAGTCAGTTTTGTTAGATTTGATTTGGTGTGAACTTATAACGAACTGTGATGTGAAGTGTTGATATCGGCCAAGAATAAAGCAATCCGCCGTTATCAGAAGTGGCATCATGGACCAGCGCGACCACAAGGCGCGAGCGAAGGCGACTGCTAACGCTGCTATGTTGGTGAATCAGCTGAGCTTGCAACTGCCACCGAGGTGAGCGTATTCTGTCTGATTTTTTTTTATTGGTAGGTACTGCCAGTTTTGTTTAGTGGCAGTAGTAGTAAAACATTACGCGTTTAATCTTGGAAATGTCATAATCGTTGTGGTGATATCGCCATCACATCGTACTGAATGTTATAGGTTCGATTCCTACACGAGACACTGAGTTGTAGAACCGTTTGACTTTTACGGTGTCGTGGTTCCCATAGCATGATCTCATGAATAATCTTCTTTTTAATAGCTTAAAGAAGAAAGACAAAAATAAAAATGTGGGTAGTAATGATTTAATTGTGACCTTTGCCGTATTTTAAGTTAGCATATGGTTGTCTGACTACCACAGTTATCTAGCTATAGCGTAGATTGTGAACGGAGGTTTTGAGTTTGATACGCCAGTTAAAAAGAAAGCAATTATTTTATTTCTTAATGCGAGGGTGGCTCGCACTCACGAACTTTGTGATCATATTATTATGCTTGCTTGCAAATAGATTATCTTGTCTCGGTCTTACTTTGTGAACTGTAATAGTAACGAGAGTGAGCGTACAGACTGACATGCATTATTCCAAGAAAGTGCGTTTGAGTCAAACGTGCTAGTTATTGTTCTAGTGCAGTTGTAAAATTGGGTTTAGAACCAACACCCAGCTGGTTGGTTTTCTGCTAAATCTAGAACAAAAGCACCGGTCTAGACTGTCCTTCGCAGGCAGCGGGGCTAAAGTTGGTAAACTAATCGAATCGTACATACTAAGTTCATAGTGTAAGACTGTGCGGGGCTATTGCTTCTGACTGTGCTGATTTTGTGTAGAACAGCTTGTAGCTTTTATTTCTTAAATAGACGTGTGAACTGCAGTGCTGTCTAGACGAGTGCGGTTGGTTGGTTAGTGTGACCTGACCATAGTCAAAAGATATTACTAGCGCCATTATTTTATCAACTCGTGGTGTTGATAATACGTAACAGTTTTCGTTTAAACGTGATCAGAGCCTAAGTAAAAAGTGACACTGTTACTCGTTGTAATTCTGAGTTGTACAGACGATCTCCATGTTGCAATTACACCTGCTTTTTTTTTGTGTGCATAATTTTTTAACATGGCACACTAAAATGTTTCGTACTCAGATTATTAGATGGCACCACTAGTAAAATTAAATTCAATTTTAAGATTTTACGCGTGAACATTACCTACTGTGTTTTCTTTAAATTCATGTGATACGCTGGAAATTTTTATCAAGTGCCCCGAGTTCTCAGGCCAATTCCATGTTATGCTTAGGACGTTTAAGAGTGATAGTGTTTCTAGTAGAAGCTGTTAAACTCGATTATCAGACGTAGAAGAAAATAATTGAGTTATCATCGTAGTGCGTTACGATAATCAGTTTCAGAGATTTTAATTTTCATTGTAGGTATAACTAGGTTAGTGATCGTTAGTGATGATTGTATGCATAACTTTGATGAGTACTTTGTTAGTCGTTGTTGTGATAATTTTGTGGTACCCACGTTACTGTCAGTGTAGATTTGAATAAACTGGATAAACCGTTTGTATGGCTGCATGTTTAGCCATGCATTGCCGTTGGTTGGACCGGTAAAGTGCCTTTCTGATTAGCCTAGTTTAACCCTTGAGCTTTTATGTTAGTCATAGTCTGCGTTTTTACGAAAACAAGACGGCCGTTAATGCATTGTCATAGTATCGCAAACGTTGTCCATCGTCTTGAACGCGAAAGGTCCGTTGCTGTATCGCTAATAAGGTTAGGATAATCTTCGTATTTAGACTATTCATGACAAATTATAACTGAAAAGACTGGTTGGATACTTGGTAGTAAAATTAACATGTAGAGTAGCAGCCTAGTATGATTTTCTTATAGTCTGCTATGTGATAAGGATAACCAAAGCATGTTGAACAAACCTAGTTTAAGATTACTTTGTTAGACGCTCGAAATGATTATCCGGGTGGTGTTGTGTATCCGGATGGAGGTTTCATAGCGTGATGTTGAAGACCCGATGGATGTCGGAGTATGAGCAATGCAATATTTTAATGAGTTTCCTATTATTTTAACGAGTTTGCGTGTTGTTCATTATGTCAGCTTCGAGAGAAAGAGTTAGTTGTGATTTTCATTAGAACCTGTAATGATTTTGATCAGAGTAGCTTTATTCCCCACCGACTTGGGTCAGGAATAGCCAAACGACTAGAATGAGTGTTGTGCGATAATTTTCTCTTAATCCTAGAGCGAAGTACATTAAAGTGTGGTTGTTGATCGCAATCATGGATACCCTGTTACTCTAGTAGCTCTCATTTGATTTTTGATCGCTTATATTATCTACCTCTGGTTTCTGTGTTGTATGAAAAGAGCGTGTTGCGAGAATCTGAAAGTACTCATAGACTGCCGATTGGTTATCTCAGAACTGTAGTAGTTGCCTCTATGTAGCCAAAGGAAATCAGTTTGTCCGAAAGTAGCTTATCAGTTCTCGGCATGTTCGCATTTGGTTTTAGTTTTTGTCAGTGGTCAAATACAGTTTTGACATAGCTCATTGAGAGTATGAACGGGAGTTACGTTCTGTGCAGTTGTGAAGTTGTAAACGAATTTGATAATCGCTTAAAATTTACGAAGTGCGGACGTTGAATTAGTCTGAAGGAACGGATACTGTATTTAGTGGGTATACAATGAGACGAATCTTTGAAATACTAATGGTAGATTTATTTCCTTTTTGGGTAATCCTGGTGGCTAGCGCGGCCTGATGGCCGGCGCAGCCCGGTGGCTGGCGCGGCATGGTGTCCAGCGCGGCCTGGCGGCCGGCGCGGTCTGGCAGCCGGCGTGGTCTGGCGGCCGGCGCGGTCTGTCGGCTGGCGCGGTCTGGCGGCCGGCGCGGCCCGGTAGCGAGTGTGGCTTGGTGGCCAGCATAGCCCGTGTGTGGCGCGCGGCCCGTGTGTGGCGCGGGACCTGTGTGAGGCCTGTATGTGGCTTTGAAGTATTGAAGAGCCTGGTAACTGGTATAGCTAAAACATATCTGCCCGAAACTGGCAATGAAAGTGAAGGTAGTTTATTAAAGGTTAGAAGATGTTGAGTCCAAAGACCTTGGCTTAAATGTTTTGGTTCACTTGGTTTGAAAAATCTTAAAGTGTAAAGGCCCATTTGAGGTCACAGAAGTTCTTTACGATGATCTTTATAATCGCAAGCCCTTAATTCTAAGCGTTACTGTAAGTACGCCCTCGACAGGTTGCAAAAAATGCCTGAAGGTCAAAGTACAACTGACGAAATTGAGGTAGAATAAATTAGTTCTGATATTGAAGAAAGTGTTTAAGTTTACATGATGATCGGATCGGACCGTACCAGAGGCTGACGTGTAGCCGTAGCTCGGTAGAAATCGGCGTCTACTAACTTAGTAGTCCGTGAGTAGGCGGTATTGCAGTCAGCTCTGGCGGGTCAGGTCGGGTTTCAATGGAAACCGTAGTCCTGGAGAGATCTGACGTTCCCATGTAGGGTTCGTAGAAAGCCGAGTAACTGGAGGTTACTGGGCTATGCGTATGATCACTTGGAGAGCTTAAATGTTATGGTTTACTTGGTTTGAAATAATATTTTGAGAGATACAGTGATAGTGAAATGTCAGTTTTACATTGAGTTTCCTGATTATTGATTTTGATACTGAAACTTTGTGCCAGAGGATCAGAGCATAACTGACTATCTTAAAGAGAAAAAGATTGTGAACCTTAATACTGACGAGACAGTAGAAAACTGGGCTTACATGTTGATTGGTTGTGTGATTTAATGTCAGAGGTTCGGTTTGTAGCCGTAATAGCCGTAAATCAGTACAAATCGGATTCAATACAACTGTGAAGGCAGTTGTCCGTGAGTACACGGTAGGTACGCAGAAGACTCCGATGTTTGATTGGCGCAGACAAATGGGTGGCAACCGAGTGACTGGTGTAAGGCCTGGTTTAGTAACTGGAGGTTACTGAATGGGGGCAACCGAGTGGCTGGTTGAGTGCCTGGTTTAGTAACTGGAGGTTACTGAACGGTTATGAATCACATGTAGAGCTTTAGTTATTTGATTTGATTATAACGTGAGTCTATGGTAATTGACTGTATTATCAGTGATGCTCTGAATCCAGCTTCTATAATAGAATGTAATGTAGGAGGAGAATTTTGTAGAAAATTTGATTGGAATCCTAACACTGTTTTGATTCAACCCTTACCTGGGTTAACCCTTTGACGACAAAAGGACATATGTGTCCCTAGCACATAATTTGAAAATATATTAATAATTAAGAAGCCTATTACCAATTATGATTTTTTTGTTTGTTATTAAACATATTATTAATATTTTTTTCATTGACTGTACTACCTAGGTAGTACGATATATTTTCTATAAAAATTTAAATATGACTGTTCGCTAAGCGCGCACTTGCCCTATTTCTCTAAAGTTTTTAGGAACTTCAAAATGTTTTATATTGTTTTTTGTTGTGCTATAATTATGACTTGGTAAGTAAGTTTTTATTATTTTTATTAATAAAACCATTATTTATGTTTTTTATAGTTATAAGACATCACAAACATAAAGGGACACGAGTGTCCCAGTGGTCCGGAAGGGACACTATTTGTAATAAATTGTTAACTTATTCAACTGATGATTTTGTGAGTTATCTTCATTTTTATTGATAATTTGGCAGATTATCTCAGTTTTTTTAATCCAATGATGATGTAGGTACTTCAATAAATTTTGATGGATGATAATAGTGATGAAGAAGATGATTTACACCTTGACGAAAAAGGTCAAAGGAGTTTGATACAGGATCAAGGGGTTTCTGATTATGAAATTAAAGATTTGCCTGTTCAATTTCAAAAACCAATAAGTCTGGCACCTGTACCATCGACGTCTACAACTCTTTTACCCATAACTGGAGCACAAAGTATTTAAAAACCAGTTTTCAAGTGGAACTAAGGAACATACGTGCCAAATAATTTTCGTGATTTTTGTGATGTGAAATATAATGGCTGCGAAGTACAGATTTTTCATATATTTGATGCTAATGTATTGACTCTCTTTGGTACATAGAATCGTTCGAACAAATCGAAAACATCTTCCGAAAACAGCATTGACATTGGAGCGGGACATGTTCCCCACAAGTTTTGGGGCATATCGTGCGTAAAGTTGATGGAAAATAAAGGAATATACTTATTGGTCAACTTTCTGAAACCTTTAGACATATACACTGGAAGACGACGCAAACCTAGATCAGCGAAAAGAAGTGAAATGCCCTAAAATTTGTCACATATAACAAAAATATCTACGTAGTAGAGTAGATCATATACGTGTTGATCTCATAGTGTTATGAAATATATTCCTGATTGAAAATAAAATACTATCTTCGATATTGTTTTGGTCTCTTAGATATCTCAGTGAATAATGCGCATACTGTATAATCAAAGCTTGACGATGAAATCAAAACTAGCCTACAGTTCAGACAACTTCAAGTTGGAAAAACGGTTTCTCTGTCAAGCAGCATGACGTTCCTACTTCAAAATCAAGTTCAGTTCCCAGATCTGTCAGAGGAAGACAGTTTCTAACGCACCCCATTGATAACCAAACTTCTGGAAGAGATGTGTCAGTTTATTCAATGTATAATTGAAACCCGAAAACATAGTCATTGTGTTGCAAAGTAGACCTTTTCTAGACTGATGAATGGAAATGTTTCACTGGATTCTACCTAATTACTACTAGATTATTACTTTAAATTGTATACCTATCGATAAAGAAACAATTTTTCTGTAATAAATTTGCATTTGCAGTATATACAATACCTCAAATATTGATAAAATCTCTAAAACGTATAATCTTATTTACTAGAACAAAAAGTACCACCAACGACCATAGGGACATATGTGTCCCAAAGAATTCCAAAAAATCCAAAACATTTTATTATATTTTAAGTTAAAATTATGTTTATTTGATGCCTTATTAACTGTTTCGTATAGTTTTTATCATAATATATAGTCCCATATCCTTATGGTCCTGAAAGGGTTAAGTCAGGAGTGACCGAGCAATGTGATACTGTGCGTGTAAAATTTTGTTACAGATTAACACACAGGGACGTGTGTCTTGTAGGATGGCCGTATCGGAATGGTCATCAGTACAGGACGTCAATTGACTACGAAACGGAAGTGCGAGGATTGTGCGCTTCGACAGAGTCTACGCGTCACGTTCGCTACAGTCGAAGAGGGGGGATGACGGTTGACGTTCAACGGAGCAACGACGACTATCACTTCTCTTGGAGACTCCGGGCGGGCAACAAGTACCTAGAAACTGTCACTCGTTTCGTGTTCAGTAATACAAAATAGTTATAGTCAGTTTTGTTAGATTTGATTTGGTGTGAACTTATAACGAACTGTGATGTGAAGTGTTGATATCGGCCAAGAATAAAGCAATCCGCCGTCATATAAAAATTCTTTTGCACAAATATTTTTAACAAACTATTTTTAAGCTTTCTTTGAAACAATATATTTTGCGATAAATTTAACTAATTTCTATTAAAAAATCTTTATAATTAGAGATTTTTTGAATTGAACAACGTCCTAATTGATTCAACGTTTTGAGTAATAACGTCCCATCTTAACATTGAACCCACAAATTGTTTCACAGACTCCGGCGAAAACCGTCCTTTTTTAACCTCAGACGCTAAAAACTTCAATAATGTTCGTAAAATAACGTCTTAATATTCCATAAGGCCTCTACTTTTTGTGGCTCAATATTGCATAAAAATCGATTACTCTGTAAATATTAATTACGGTAATCGTCTTTTTGCGCCAGAGTTGCGTTTCTGAACAACTCCATCGAAAAACGTTCTAAATAATCATCGATCGCTGTTAACTATGAACTGAGTTAAAAAGTAATACATATAATAATCTGTGTAAATTTAGGAACTTAAAGTTGTACATAGTGAAGTTATACTTGTAAAACATCGTCACTTACCAGAATTGAAATCTTGATTTGGAAACGCGGTATGTAAGTTTGAAAACGCCGAACTAAGATCAGGCTCTTCTGCATCTACTTGAAACATATTTAGTATTTTGCGAGATCCTGATGTCTTTAAAAGTATCCCTTTTTATTTAAAATACTGAATAAATTGAATTTTTAAAATATAATTTAAATTAAGTACAGAACACGAAAACGCTCCAATTTTCTTCTTCTTCCAATGAACATCGGCCGAACTGCTGATCGATCGCGGCACTTGCGCCACCCGTACTCCCCGTGTCCCGTCCTATGTATACGTCGTGCGTTATTGCGCGGAACAAATATCAGATGAAACGTTATTCGATTCTATATCTCCGAAAGTAAATAAGATACGAAAATTCTAAAAACACAGTTTTGTAGAGTTTGTATTCCTTATCCCATTTAGCTATTTAACACAATTTTGGTCTATGGTCACATGGAGCTCTATTCTACGGATAGGTCGAAATATATTACGTTGCTTTTAAATGTAATTTACTTTCCAATGAAAGAAGGGTTTACCGTGGTTCCTGCGACAAAACTACTTGGAAAGAATAATATTATGACTATTTATTTGAACGGTATATTTACTGTGAAAAATCAATATTGTCCCCGACTTAATTTGGTGAAATATCGTTCAGGTGTAACAATATTGACTTTACTGTTTGTTTAGTATTTTCAGAACGTGACTGTTACTTGCCATACCTACTGAAAAAACAAACAAATTAAATAAGTTAAAATATATTTTAGAATAGCTTTTACTCATAGAACCACATACTCAAGATGAATTATTTTATTATGTTATCAAGATAAAAATTACATAACGGCGTAATAAATAGCAATATTATTGCAACTTATCACGCACACATAAAAATAATCATACCTATACTAACATCTGTATCACCGGCCTTTCCTATGTTGATAGGCGAGTGAAATATGCGTATATAGACAGTACGAGTATTTTTACTAATGACAGTATTAGTTGACTATTTGGCTTCATCAAGACCTCTTCAGATACACTTAAATTGTAAAACAAATGAAATAGGCATATATTTTTATAATATTTTTTTATTTATATTGTTACTCATCCACGTTTCTACAGCGATTAGGTGCACGATCTCACATGTGATTAATGGTAAAAAATGTAGAGAGGGGTATATAGATACAACGTTAATAAAATAATGAACTTTGTATAAAAAATGAAGACATCACGTGCACGTAAGAGTATGAGATTTAAAAATTAATATCGAAGTAAAAAAAGTATCGCTGAATTTTTATCACTATGGTACTACAAGTGTAAAAAATAAATAATTTCCCTTTTAACGCATCATGGTGCAATACGTATGAAATTGACGCGTATGTAAAGTATATAGAGAAGGAATACCATTCAATGGAAAATTAGTAGCATTTTATAACTAGTATGTAATAGCCTATAGACTGCGTAATATATTATAGTGTTTACATTTTGTTATTCGAATTGTCGGAGCATGAGAGTTCAAACACTCGATGATAAAGCAGCGTGTTTCTTCAGACGTACTAAAGATGTTTTACTATGCAGATGTTTTAACAAATACAAATACAATATACAAATAGTTTATTTCTTTAACAAAAATGTAACAGTTTAATTGTGATTGGAGCCTTCTTTTAAGCAAAAAAGCCTGTAGTAGAAGACTCCGCTCTTCCATAAGAAATAAATGATTAAAGATACAAACAATTTAAAATTCAAAGTAACTTAAGTTATAAATTAAATAAAAAAGAAAAAGTGTGTGTGTGTGTGTGTGTGTGTGTGTGTGTGTGTGTGTGTGTGTGTGTGTGTGTGTGTTTGTGTGTGTGTGTGTGTGTTCGTTCGTGCATGTGTGTGAGTAGGTATGCGTGTGTGTATATGTTGTATTGTGGCGTGTATGTATGTGTTATGTACCGTGTTTTAAAAGCGCTTCAGTTTCATCGTACGTGAGTTGTTTAATCCATTCAACTATAGCTTTTCTGCAATCATGAGAATTCTTGTTATGTACATATATTTCTTTATTTATTCTATTGTACAGTTTAGCAGACCGTGTGTTATACTGGAAGGATGCGAAAATGGTTTTTGTGTGACGGGTTTGTGCAATGGGGTATTTTCTTCTTTTGGACAGTTTGGATATATCGTAAGGTATGGACTTATGTATTTTTAATATTGTCTGTATAATATACAGTTTTCTGACAGAAAGTAGGCCACTGATTTCATAAACTTTATCTGTGGAATGTCTTCTTTTTTTTAAATACATTGTTTTTATCAGGGCACGTTGAGCGCGTTCTAATTCTAAGAATTTAGTTTTGGCCGACCCTCCCCAAATAGGGATGCAGTATATTAGAATAGATTGGGCCAGGGCAACATATATCTCGTTTAATAGATTTATAGTTTTATTCCGCGTTATCATTACTTGTGGAGCAACATGTCTTAAAGTACTGAACAGCCAGCTCAATTTTCTCATTCTACTAGCTACCTGTTCCAGCTGTGGATACCAAGTCAATTTGTGGTCTAATACTATTCCCAAATATTTGGTTTGTGCTACTTTATCTATTGTTGGACAATTGCAGTTTTGGTTGTTTACATTATTGCAATTATGAATTTTAATTTTAATATCTTCGGTAGGCTGAGTACGTTTACTAATACTGAAACACATGAAATTAGTTTTAGACGTGTTTAGGGTTAGAAGATTGTTTTGTAGCCATTTGGCTATAATAGCCAGACCAGTTTCAGTGCTACAGACGACTTCTTTCCAGGAACGACCAGTGAAAACGACAGCAGTATCATCGGCGTAAGAGAAAATATTGGCATTTTTAATGTTAAAATTGCAAAGCTCATTAATATATATTAAAAATAGCGTAGGACCCAGTACGCTTCCTTGCGGAACGCCGAATGATACACTAGCGTCATCACTGACATATTTTCCAATCTTAACCCTCTGCTTCCTGTTCGAAAGATAGTTTTGTAAAAGGTTAAGTGGAATCCCTCTTATTCCGATTTTTTCTAGCTTGTTCACAAGGTTGGGAACAGAGACGGTGTCAAATGCTTTTTTTAGATCTAGAAATACAGTAATGCACCTGTTTCCATCATCAAGTTTGTTAGTTACTAGTGAAGTTAGAGCAGTTACTGCATCTTCCGTTGATGTGGCTTGTCTAAATCCAAATTGTGCGGGTGACAGCAAATTATATTTATTCAAATATTTTTTTAGTCTACTATTAATTAGCTTTTCCACTATTTTTGACACAGCTGGCAAAACCGATATAGGTCTATAATTGTTGACATCATCTCTGTTCCCTGCCTTGTGTACGGGTGTAATAACGGCTTGTTTCAATGCATCCGGAAAGATACCGGTACTGAAGCATAGATTACAAAGATGTGTTAGTATAGGGACAGCCACGGTTTTTATATATTTTAGAAATTTTGTAGATATGTTATCCCAGCCAGGTGCACTTTCAGATTTTAAATTAGATAAAACTTTGTCTACTTCGCTAGAGTCAGCATCGTAGTGCAAAAGAATGTGATATAGAGGGTTGATAACTAGTGTGATACTGATTGTTAGAGCCTAAATCATCTTGAATTTGGCGAGCTAGCTGGTTTCCAATATTAACAAAAAACTTGTTAACAAAGTTTATTGATTCTGTGGGTGAGGTTTTTATGTTAAGTAATTCCCTGTTTTCATTTTGTTTTTATTAGTATATGTAATATTTTTTATGTTTTTCCATAATAGCTTATTGTTTGTTACTGATTTTGCTAATAATTCCTTTTCATACTTTCTTTTCAATTTTTTAATTAGATTGTTACAATAATTTCGGTACCTTTTAAAAGTAATTTGAAGGACTTCATTGTGGGGATCCATTTTAACAGATTTTTGCATTTTACTGCGATTGTTGATACATCGTAAAATACCTTGGGTAATCCATGGCTTAATTATTCGGATTTTGCTTGGTATTGTTACAGTAGTTGTATTAGTTTGTATTGCATTAGTAAGTTTATGTATAAGTATATTGATTAATTCAATTGGGTCTTTACAATGGAGAAGGTCCTCAATATTATTTTCTTGTATGTGTTTTAATGCCTCTTCATAATTAAGAATGGATTTAGTTTTTGGTGCAAATATTTTATTTTTTATTTTAGATAGTGCCAAGAAGGTTGTGAAATGGTCTGTTATGGAAGTGTGCAAGATACCAACGAAGGCTGATACTTTATTATTGTTCAACTTAAGCATAAAATGATCTAAACAGTTACCTTCTCGCGTAGGAAGTGTATGGCCAGGCAGTATACCGTATGTTGATAATGTGTTCAGGTAGTTGATTCTATTTTTACGTTCATGGGATGGTTCGGGATCTTTCAGCCTAATATTTATATTTATATCACCAGCTATTATAACATTTTTCCGCGAGTTTATAGTACTCAGTTCAGTATTGAGGGATTCTATGAAACTGTCGCAGTTTGAGATTGATGGTGAGCGGTAAATACAATAAATTATATTATTTAAAATCTGTAACTGTAGACAAGACGCATCGGCTAGATTTACTTCCTTGACTTTGTGTTTAAGAGAGTTTTTAATGTAGATAACTACCCCATCGTTTTGATTTAGATGTCTCGTTGTATTATAGCAGTTGTAGCTTATAAGTTGGGGAATTTGTTTCAAATCACTTAATCTGCACTCAGTTAAAACTATAATATCGGTTTCAAATGAAAACGTGGACAACATTGCTACAAAACTATTAAAATTGCAATATATACTTCTTATGTTTTGTGAAAATAAGGTTAAATCGTTTTTATTTATATTTATGTGTTTTGTGAGTTCAGATGGGTCACATTCAATAGCACGTGTAATATTAATGTTGTCTATGTCAGTAAATGTTTTTAAATTATCAGCCATTTTTATTTGTAAATAAAATATAGGTAATTTCTAGGTAATTGTGTAAATATTTTGGTGGTAAATATAAAAGTGTACATAAAATTGTAAACATAGAATAACAGATGTATACGATTTAAATGGTATTTGTTTATAGCTGGCGCGCACATTAAGGTATTTTTGTTAGTTATGAGTACAAATCTCGAGACTATTTTATTATAGCCTGACTAATGGTTGCGAAGTGTGTAAATACAAGTTGTAACGTAAGTTTGTAAAGATGTGTGTGTGTTATAATTGAAGTGTGTGTGTACATGTGTGAGGGTGTATTTGACGTAATAAAGTGTAGAATAAGAAGTTTTTGAAAGCAAATTATTTGGTGAAACAGATATCATGGAACAAAACATACAAAATATCAGAAAAGAGCAAGTTATAGAGCGTAGTACATAGTCTACACGGTGACATAGTGGGTATTTGGATGTCTTAGGTAGTCATATTTCTTGCCGGAGTTTATGTACTTAGTCCTCGGATTTTACAACTATAGTGGGAGACTGTTCATCTTTTTTCAGGTAAACTTTTCCATGTGCTGTCCAGCAAAATTTGTAAGCTCCAGATTTAGTCAAGTCACGCGAAAGAAAATGTAGACGAGATGCTTTGGCCGTCAAATGTTCACTTATAAATATAGGGGTTAACTAAACGCCAAATCGTAGTCCACTGGTCGTTCTCTCTGTTTTAATTAAACAGGGGTCTGGCACCTTAAGAGTACTGAATTTATGTGTAAAATAGATACTTTTACGTCTCGTGTGGACATGTTACGTTCAGATTGGAGAATTATAAGTATGTTTATCACTTACCTGATTAATATAGTACAGGCTCTGCCAATTAAAAATTAAAAAAATAGGTGACGATAAGTGTGTTGTCCTAGAATATTATTATACGCGCAGATAACGCGCAAACTCTCCTTTTACTCTTGCGATGGAAACCTTTATTCGAACCGGGTACTCCGCGGCTCTATAGAAAGAGTTTGGGCTGGTAAAGGATGTATGTGAGACTCGCCTTGAAAGTCGTCTGAAGTTACTCACTAAACGGGACAACATCTCAACTCGGCGGGACAACGCACGGCTTTTCGCGCAAACCTATGCAAATTGCTTTGATTGCAGCAAAACTGCGCAGTACTAATTTGTACTACGTTATCGCGTAGTTTTAAAACACGCGGTTTATTGGCAGTGGTACATTATTATGCCAAAGTCAAATGAGCTTCAGTAGTATCAGTTCGCTCTACTATGTATGCCTATGATGCGGAAAAAAGAATATTCCACTGTCAAAAATAATGCTCCGTAGCAGCATAGTATGCTCAGTTGATGGCATTAACAATTCCTTCTCTTATTGTTCATTCATTTTCAAATTATTGTTTCATATACTCACATCTGCACGTTCTACATAAATAGTATTTAAATATCCAACTGCTATATTATGTAATTGAAATTAATTCTCTGAATATAATTTATATAGTTTCACTTCCTGTTTTCGCAGAACTAACATACAAGTAATTTGTGTTATATTCTATGAATAGAAGTATCTCTCTTATTATTCATATTTTGCTTTATTATAATTATATTATTGTAAGACTACACTGATATAATGTTGCAAGTAAATCATAAATACTTCACACACATTCATATACTCACGCCTTTTTCACGCCGGGTGGAGTAGGAAAAATGCGTGAAATCATGAATACTTATTACAAAAAAATAACCATCTATCTACAGAACTTAAACAGATTAGAATAAACAGCACAAACGAAACGTTTCAGTCGGTTATCAGTCGGTAAGCGGACCACAATTTATCGTGAAACTTTGAACAGTGTTTGGAAAGGGAATAAGTGCTATTTAAATAGAGCAACGGCTATTCAAGTACAAAAGGCCTGTGTTTTTATTCTTGGCAGAAGTCCGCTACTGGGCTGGACATTAACTATCGGGTGAATGGTAGGTCACGCCCACTGCCAGCACTACAAACACTAAATAAACGTTTTGCTGAAACCCTGCTTAATATTATGTTGATATGTATAGTAATTGTACACAATGGGCATTCGTTTGTATTGTTGTGTGTATGTCATATACATTTAAATTCTTTGTTATTGCAGTTTGTCCTATTGTTTAATAAAAATTACTCTTAATTACAATAAGAGCCGCACTACAAATAATACAAGTTCTACACAGTCCTTATTAAAAGTGAGTGACATACATACTACATATATACATACACACATCCCTCGCACACATCCGCCGCACACATTCCTCGCACACATCCCTCGCACACATCCTTCGCATGTTTTGTGATGTGAGAATCGATTATATGATATCCGTCGTAAGGCTGCTTTTCCACCAGAGCTGTGCTGACCGAGGCGAGGTTAATGAAGCGATACTATTGGGTCTTTACAAACACATCCCTCGCTACGCATCCTCGCACATCTCTGGGGAAAAAGCAGCCTTACGACACAAGACGAGTCGTCGCGCGATGTAACATTACTATTAACTCTGTGTCTGAGTCTTATCTTTTTAAAACATAAATTTAGAAATTTAAGTATCTATCAGTTATCTGATTGCTATAGTACAGGCTCTATCTTTCTTCGCATCAGACGATGAATGAATTGTCCCAAAATGTTATACTATTCGTGAACTCAGTGAGCAATTTAACGTACCATACGATTCACTGAGTCAGTGAAAGTTCATATTTTTTAATATTATGTTATCATATTTTGATATCATTACGAAGTCTTTGAACGCTTCTGTCGTTTTTTGTTAATAGATCTAAAAATCAGTTTTAATAGCATTTAGTATAACGAATATAAATATTTTATATTTAAACTTTATAAGTGCTTATGTACATATTTTTATAAAATTAAGTTCCTAAAATATATATATTTATGAGGAGTCTGAGCAATTCTATGGATAATATTTATAATCTGAAGTCGATTTAATATCCAGAGGTCACTTTAATTATCACATGGGAAATTAAATATCATCCTTTTCTCGAAAGCATGACTATTTATTTCTGTATAAAGTTTGAACGGAACGATAACTGAATACCTATTACGTTACCATCGTATTAATTTAGCATCGACATGTCACTTTTAGTAGAAGCCACAGACGATTTAGTGATTGCATCGCGTTTAGGGCTTTTGCGTTTGATGGCTTTGTCAAAATTGACATCGAGTGTCCGTCCTTAGTAAATAGTAGTAGTACTGGGGACTCGTATGATTCAATGGGGTTTATATCTGTAGCGGTCTAAACTATGGTAAATTTTCGGCGAACGTTGAATTCTATGTACCTGTTGATTTGTAAATTATTTATCTATTCCGAAATAGGTTATTTTACTATAGATATTATTATTAAGTAATTAATTTGATAAAGTATTGCTTAGTTGAAATATACAAGATACTTCTTGGTAGTGGTTCTCGTCAGGCCTTATGAGACACATTGAGGGGTCCATAAATTAAGACACCAGAGTTAGCTTGCTTATACAAGAAAAACAAGCTTATCAAAATCTTAGATAAATTTAAAGATTTAGTTTAAAAAAATCACAAAACGCAAGTACCTGAGGACCGGGTACTTTATACCTACTTAGGTTTAGTACATCACCACCCTTACTCGACAACTTAAGATAAATAGGTATGGACAATGTAGTGGCAGACGTCATAGTGAAATTATAAAAATACTTAGGTACATGTGATAAAGAGTAGTCAAAATACTAAATTAAATTATTTATCGTACTCATTGTGAGTAAAATAACTAGTAAATAAAACATATATCGTATCGTATCGTTTTTATGCGACTTCATAATCCTTAATGAAGTCGCGTAAAATCTCAGGATCTCAAGTTGAAGACAATTTTTTTTTAAGATGTTGAAATACGACGCACAATGAACAGGAACTTTTACGCTCGACATATTTAAATATGTTGGGCAGGCAGCGATAGCCGAGTGGAAAGGCGGCGATAGCCGAGTGGAGAGACGACTAACTGCTATGCAGAGGGTCTCGGGTTCGAATCCACGGCACGCACCAATGACTTTTCGAAGTTATGTGCGTATTAAATTGTTAATTATCGCTTGCTAAACGGTGAAGGACAACATCGTAAGGAAACCTGTATGTCAGAGAGTTCTCCTTAATATTCTCGAAAGACATGTGAAGTCTTCCAACCGCACCGCACTTGACCAGTGTGGTGGACTATGACCATACCCTTCTCATAGTGAGAAGAGGCCCGTGCCCAGCAGTGGGACAGTTATATAAAGGGCTGATGATGATATTTAAATATGTTTGTTCATATTCGACCTTTGACATGGTAAACAACTATTTCAGAAATATCTGACATAATATATATACAACTGCGTGCATAATGTCCTGATTAGTTTCGAGATAAGCGGCACGACATTGGCAGCTAATATTCCTTTGTGGGCATTGGGTGTGAACGGGTCAGATATACGGTGCGTATTGCGTCAAGCGTAGAGTTGGTATTAGGTTTAAGACTGTTGTGCATTATAAGATTGGTTAAATCTAGTCTATTGTGTAACAGGCTTTAAAAACTAGATTGTTTGTACAGTATTCTATGTCTACTTATCGACTAGTTATCTTATAATAATTAATCACTTATGCCACATGATATGGAATGGCCTAAAATTGACCATGGTTTCTTGGATTTCATTGTTTGCTCTATGTTTACACATAATTTAATTGAATTGCGAAGGATTTATTGTTTAGTAAATAAATAAAGAAATTGACGATTTCATTGTTATTATTACCATCTCGGATCCGGGATCGGGGAGATGGGACTCGTTAGCCTTGGTTGGCAACCTGTCTAGGAGAAGGAAAACTCCGAAATTAAACCAACTTTCAGGGAGCATACCCTACACAAAACCCCGATCTAACGTGTAAACCGACCCGTGCCGAGAGATTCGCGGCCAGAGGGTAAGCTGGTCGCAAACGGAGGGTGCCTGTGTTGGTGGTCACAAGGCACATGTGATATTCCGCCTTACCCCCGTAAAGGGCTCTATGGGGATGGACATTTAAAAACCCTAAATCTCGTGGGAACACAATGAGAACAATAAATAATATTTCCTCACACGGCGGCGACGCGGTTCGCAACCCATCACGTCTCGTTTCCCGCGAGGGCGAAAAGCGACCTACGGAAAGCAGGTTTGCAACATTGAATGTTGGAGGAGGAATGAACGGCAAATTGGATGAAGTATGCCAGATGATGGATGATAGAAAGATTGATGTTCTTTGTGTGAATGAAACAAAAAGAAAAGGGTGTGACACCACTAAGCATGGCGCATATACGGCGTATTGGTCTGAGGTAGATAGTACCACCAGAGCCTGTAAGGGGGTTGGTGTTATACTGTCTGCGCGAATGAATGAGTTCGTAAAAGAGTTTGAATGTGTCAATGCTAGGCTACTGTGGATGAAAATGAAAGTAGGACTTACTCGTCTCTTTATTGTAGGGGTGTACGGCTCGGTCAATATAGTTACGGGTATGTCACAACGTGAGCAAGACGAAAGGCAGGAGTTTTGGGAGAGTTTAAGAGAGATTTTGAGGAACTGCAAGGATAATGAAAGATTGATCTTCTTAGGAGATTTCAATGGATGGGTGGGAGTAAAGCGAGATGGATTTGAAAGGGTGTTAGGTGGATTTGGTGATGAGAGTTTGAACGAAAATGGAAAAGCACTGCTTGAGATTTGTTTGTAGTGGAGCCTTTGTGTGACAAACACCATGTTTGATCATAAAAGGATACATATGTATACGCGAGAGGCCAAAAATGTTAGAAGAAGTATGATTGATTTTGTGATAGTAGATGAACGATTGAGAAAGAATGTGTTAGGTACAGGAGTATATCGAGGAATCGGCATCCACACAGACCACTTCTTGGTATTGAGCCGGATAAATGGGCTCTTTAAAGGATGGCAACACCGAGAGCGTAATGAAAATAGGGTCTTGGAAAGAAAAAAGTAGAAAATCTACAATAAAAATAAGTGAAAGATGAGTATAAACGAAGATTGATGGCAAGATTTGAGAGGTTCGATGGCATAAATGATATGGAAGAATTATGGCTGGCCTTTAAAGAAGAGGTAGTATGTGTAGCGTCTGAAGTATGTGGTGTGTTCAAGAAAAGGCAAATACGAAATGTTAAGAATACATGATGGGACAAGGATGTACAATCAGCAGTGTCAGAGAAGAAGAAAGCTTGGTCATATTGGTTGGCTACCAGAGCAAATGAAAGAATGGGAAAAGCAACGAGTGTAGACATGGATGAAGCAAGAAAGGAGTTTGTTAGGTCAAAAAGAATAGTGAAAGAAATGGTTAAAAGGAAAAAAGAGGAAAAGAAAGCAAAGTTTGATAGCAGATTATCTGACGATTTCCAGAGGAACAATAAGTTTTCCTGCAAATCCGTTCGTGCAGTTCGAGGAAGAACTCAATCCTCAGAACACACATCCATCAGAGACGAGAATGGAACGATAGTAAATGGTGAATCGTGCGTGCTGAAGAAATGGAAAGAGTATTTTGAAAGTTTATTTGAAAGAACGGCGATAGAGACACCGATAGCTGAAATGAATGGTAATGATAGCAATGATGAAAGCGTTATTGGCGTGGATGAGATCGTGAAGGCACTGGGAAGTATGAAAGTAGGTAAGGCTGCAGGATATGTTAGGATTACAGTCGAAATGCTGAAGGCTGGACAGGGCATCATAGTTGGTCAGTTGCAGCGGTTGTATAAGTTGTGCTGAAGCACCGGCCGTGTACCTAATGACTGGATCACAGCTGTAGTTGTGCCAATTTATAAAGGAAAAGGCTCGCAACAAGACTGCAAAAACTATAGAGGCATTAGCCTTCTCAGCATTGTTGGCAAATTGTATGCAAAGGTACTTATTGAAAGAGTTATGGATGTAACCGACAAGAAAATATGGGATGTTCAAACGGGATTCCGAAAGGGTATGGGATGTACGGATCAGGTTTTTTCCTTACGAAGCATAGCCGAAAAGTTTTTGGCCAAAGGTCAAAAGGTCTATTGCGCATTAATGGATTTGGAAAAGGCTTACGATAAAGTGGTGAGGAATGAAATGTGGTCGGTGCTGTCAATGAATGGGGTGAACAGCAGCCTCATTCAAGCTCTGAAATCCCTTTATGAGGATTCTAGAGCTTATGTGAGGATAAACGGGGCATACACTGACTGGTTTACCATCGAGACAGGTGTTAGATAGGGATGTGTAGCGTCGCCGTGGCTGTTTAACCTCTTCATGGACAGTTGTTTGCAAGATCTTAAACATAGTGACTGCGGATTAAGGATGAATTGGTTACTTGTCAAATGCCGCCTTTATGCTGATGATCAGGTAATACTTGCGTCTTCAGCGGAGGAATTGCAGGAGATGTTAATAATCATGCATGGTGCGTTAGAGAGGAAAGGAATGAAAGTGAATGTAAGTAAAACGAAAATTATGGTTTTTGAAAAGGAGGAGTGCGTTACGGCTTGTAATGTTTTGATCGATGGACAACGAGTGGAGCAAGTGAATGAGTTTGTATACTTAGGTACGTTGTTTACAAGAGATGGTAAGAATGAAGAAGATATTGTAAGAAGAGTTAATGCAAGTAATAGAGTGATTGGAGCTCTGAAGGCGTTTATGAATAGCCAAAACGTGTCCAAAGAGGCACCACGTTTGGCTGTGCATAGAGGGGTATTAGTGCCTATACCCTTATGTACGGTAGTAAAAGTTGGGTATGACAGAAAAGATTTGAAAGTAGAATAAATGCTGTAGAAATGAGAGCACTGAGAAGTAAGTGTGGTGTATCTTTGACCGACAGAGTAAAGAATTGTGTGATAAGAGAGTATTGTGGGGTAAAAGAAGATGTAGTGACAAGCATTGAAAAAGGCATGTTAAGATGGTTTGGGCACATGGAGAGGATGGATGACGATAGACTGACAAAGAAGATATATAAGGCAAGTGTGAATGGGACAGGACAAAGGGGAAGACCTAGGCGGACGTTCTCTGACCAGATTGGAGACATCCTGAAAAAAGGACAAGTCAGAAGTACCCTTAACAGAAGAGCATGCATGAGAAACTTGATGGGAGTGAGTGAAGCAAGAGAGATATGTCAGGATCGTTGCAAATGGCGTTCCGTAGTCTCTGCCTACCGTACCGTACCGTACGAGTGTATGTATGTATGTACGTATGTATTACCATATTCCGAATAAAGATTTTATGTCTGTAACACAAAATAAAATAAACATATAGCTCAGGCAACTTTAATGGAATTTAATGGTTTTAGCCTAATTTTCGTATAAACCAATTAGTATAAAAACCAGTTATGACTTACTATCTAAAATGCCAAAAATACAAATATTAGGTCTGGTCTTTATGAATAAAATACGGCATTCCAATATTTTGAGACTTAGTAACTATTGCACCTGGTGTCATTGTTCATAAATTTTATTCGTCGTTCCCATATCGACATCTCATAAACAAATTTGAAACAGATTATTCTGTCGACACAACTTTTGTATGACCAATTGGATTAACCATCCAATTCGAGTTAGGGCCAATGTGTTGTATCGAACAGCTAACAAAATTATATTTTGCGCTTAGAAACGTCTCGGTAACACTTAAATGGCTGTCTAGTGCATAAAGGACTAATTCGTGAAATGCGTAATTCTTAAAAGGATTGATTCGTGAAATGTCTAATTTTTGAGCTGTCGCTTTGCTTAATGCAAGCGAATAGAGTCTAGAATTGTTCAAAATTGTGTTCACGACCGATGCCGTTACTACACAAGATGCTCATTACAAGATGTTTATATTGTTCAAAAGTATTTCATATTATTCCATTCACAGTATATAACAATACGATAAGAGGTTCTTCCTCGTCCTTAGCCGCAAACAAATCGTAAGTACGTACATAGTTGGTTATCAAACAATACCCAAACTGCCTCTGTTCCAACTTTAGCTATTATAATTCTATAACAATTGCTCGCCGATCGAAATGGTACCGGTGGTCAATACCTTTAATAAATATTAAGGATCTGAAATTGGAACCTTTCATTTTTTTCAAACAATGGTATAGTTATAACTAGAGTATTCAAAAGTACTTGTAAGTTTAACGGGGGTTCTGCCTGTTCCGTTACAATAGTTTGTGTTCTAAAATTCTGTTTGTTGGTGTATCTATTAATGTGGAGGTTGAATAAGTGTTGTCTATTTGTATAACTGTGTTTATACCCATTATATTATTGTTCAAAGTAGGTTAATAGAAATTTTACTCTCCCATTTTCATAAAGTACCAACTAGGTCCGTGGTTACACCTCTGTTAGTTTTGGCTACTGCTAGGCAACCGTGGCTCGGCAGCCTTTATCAATACTACTACTACTCAACATAATTTTTCTGTTCCAAATTGAACCAGTAGTTTATGAGATAAGCGTGTTCAACTAAACAAACTATTCAGCTTTATATATTAAGTATAGATCTGCATTTTGTAAAAACTCTATATTTCTCACAACAAGACAGCGTCAGCTTAAAATATGAGCTATAAATAATCTTATTCAGCCTGTCAAAACGGTTTCTTATT
Organism: Euclidia mi; assembly: GCA_944739405.2. Taxonomy (NCBI): domain Eukaryota; kingdom Metazoa; phylum Arthropoda; class Insecta; order Lepidoptera; family Erebidae; genus Euclidia; species Euclidia mi. The sequence goes on along the minus strand of OX123183.2, from coordinate 88,951,376 downwards.
CGCAAACTCGAAATATCTATAATGTTCCTAATGTATAATTTAAATGTTTATTCATGATACAATGCTGTGATTTGTCGAAGGAAATTCCTATTTCAATAATTTTATTACATATCAAACATAATGTTATTACACATCGACGGGCTCCCAGCAAAGTATGCTAACCTATTATTTATCCTAGTGCGGGAGTTGTCTTAAAAAAAAAAAAAAAAAAAAAAAAAAAAAAAAAAAAAAAAAAAAAAAACCCCGCTGCATGTGAGCACTAAGGGATGTCGGAATCACCGTGGGATTTGTGAGTGACTAGACCCTTCATGGGAAAGTCGCACCCACCTCCTCCACGAGACCCAACTAAAATAAGGACAAGCCTCCAAATACAAAACTACGAATATCTCCAGCTTTGGTCATTTTCATTTGAGATTCAAATAAACTTTTCTGAAATCTTCATGATTTCAGAAAAGTTTATTTGAATCTCAAATAAACTTTCAACTTTAACCACAACGTCAAAGTTAACTGTATTGTAAATCTATACGAAAATAATATTTAAGAGCACATCTTTATTTTAGTTTTCATTGTTCGAGAGTAGCCACTTAAAATCATTGATACCCAGACTTAGTAATAAAGCCAATACTTAGATATCATAGTTAATGGAACTTGAGTACTTACAAAGTGATATTTTTAAATTATTTTAAGTCTCTCTCCATTATACTTTGAAAGCTATTTGGGATATTTATCAGCAAATTAATGTAACAGACACTTATTAGAAAATCCATTACGGTAATGGACGTACAATTCGGTATTAATGAAACCAAACACAGCAAATATCACGACGCGTAATAGCGTTCCCGACACACTAGAATTTGGATGCATTGAGCCGAGGACATGCGCGCATGCCGTCATGTGTAAAACTGACTGTCCAATTGTTAAATGGATCGCTTGCGTCAGTCGAGTGAGACGATACGCCCGGCTGGACGTCACTAAAGCCGACCCGCCAATGATACTAGTAATTGAGAGATTCCTCTACACATATTAAATCAAACAATACCTACTAGCTCCATACACAACCTATACGTACAAGAAATTCATAACAAAGAGATTTACGCTTGGAAGCACTTCATAATTACCAAACTGCGTACACAACTATCGGTGTAATTGGTATATGCGGTAGCATACCCAAAATTACCTTCGTGAAACATTTGCCCCACATAGTTTGGCTGTAAAATTAGTGCGCCAACAAAAAATATTTCATATTACACGTGCCATCAACCCACCGTTATCAGTGACGGAATCGGAGACGTGTTCCAAAAATGAAGTCAGTTTATAGAGCTGCGCATCCATATAATTAAAGGTTCCAATTAAAGCGAAAAAGAAAAAGAGTTTCTTAATTAGATGCCAAGGTGAAGATGACTCGCTTCGAGCCAAATTGTCAGCTCGTTGCGTGACTAACCCACGATTTATGACTTAATAGCCAAGTCCGAGCGTCAAGTAGGCCTTAGATAAGGCGCTTCTAAGTGATTGTCGGCGCTCACAACAATCGTAATTACTCCAAACTACTATCTTCCCTCAGCCACACGCGATCTCTTTCATCGACCAACTTGAATTGTGCTAATTGCTTCCCAACACTATTTCACAAATCATTACTATTCGAATCCACGCTATTTAGTGCTTCATAAATCGAACAATATCATGTTTTGTAAGCTGAATATCAAATTCGAAGCAGTTTGTTGGTTATTATTTTTTATATTATTTATGTAGGCATCGGTCTGATTTATGTAGGCATATTTGGTAAAAGTTCTAAGTTTCACATGTTTCTTAAGTAATTATGACAAACACTATAGTTTAGACCTAGCCTTATATCTATTACAACATGTGCTTAAAAAAGTCGAGTACATCGAAATATTGTTAATTCAAATAGGTATTATACGCAATACATGCCATCAATCGATTCCCATTAGATATTTGCATTATATGTTGTACGCGTACAAAATAGCCACTTTATGTTTTTATATTTTTACAACATTTTTTAGAAAGTCTTCGGAAAAAAGGAGCATTTTAAAGTTATAAAAGTAAAAATTTTAGTGGTATTAATATCTCAACTTTAAATATATCGGTGATATTATTACATATCAAATACGATAACTGGAAACTTGAAAATATACATTTAATTGAGCAACTTTGCGGGTACAGTTACGGATAATAAATTAATGTACTTTAACCATAAATAACACAGTGTATTTAATATAATATTATGCTGTTATTTTTCCATATCCGTTCACGTTAATTAAGTGCAGGGTCGACTCAGACGCAGACAATGAATTCGAAAGCGTATACGTATTGTATATGGGTATCGTATTATGGGTATACGTATTTTAATTTCCTTTTAACATCGCCGAGTGGATGTTCAAACTTAATAATAATAAAGAGGATCTATTCAAACGAAACTTTGCCAGAAAAGACAAATTAATTTTTGGTAGAAAAACAGCAACTTGGGAAATCATTGGGCAATTATCAAAAATAATGAGACATGATTTAAAATTGTGATCTGTTTCTGTATCTATCATACGCTTCGATAACTCAGTCAAAATACTTGTAATTCACGTCTATGTAAATTAATTATTAAGCAATTGAAAGCTTACATTGAAAATTCATGGCGAAATGTGGGTGTAATATTTACACCTCTGCCTACACCTTGGGGTAAAAAAATAATATTAAATTGAAAGCTACCGAAGCAGTGTAAGACTTAAGCAATGATAGACCATCCGTAAGAGACAGTGGTTATTTATGCTTTGACAATTGTTTCAACAAAACTATTTTTTGTAAGCCACATTACAATATTTTATTACAGATACAGTGGGTGTACTAAGAGAAGACTAAGGAAAATCAACGAAACAAACAGTATCTTTGCGAAGGGACGGAAAACTAGATACCAAACCTTATATCAACTCTGTCTGGCCAACGCAGTGTGGTAGGCCAAAGGCCAAATCTGAGGAAGGGATTTACTCACAATGACACTACGGAGCAAATTAGGAAGCTCTTAAGTCCAGCAGTAGACAGTGCAAAGGCTGTAAAGAATACAACACACACACACACGCACAGCTAATGGTATGACAAAGGTGAAAGGACATTCAGCTTTAAAGTAAGGGCTACTATTTTTTAAACAAAATGTTCCTCTCATGTCGTCTATTTATGTCCGAGTATCGTCAGTAATGATAATACGGTGAAGTAACGAAGTCCGCTTGATGGCTCGCGATTAACAAAGTCACTGAAAGTTTTAGTAACATTTACATTTTCATTCGACATGAAGTTTTAACGAACATCCATCGTTACAGCCGACAGCCAAAATGGAATACAATTTCGTGGGTCCAATTAGTGAGTTACTTTGAGTCCTGACTACATTTCTCCTCTCATTTCTATACTTTCAGTCCGGGATGAAGAATTGTGTGCAAATTAGCAGTGACAACCCACGACGAGGGACCGCAACCCGCGTCTCGCCGGGACACAATGCCCATCGCCCTGGACAACCAAATACTGTTTACCAATAACAAAATTTGATTACTTTACACTGACTTACAAACAGTGTGCTATCTCGAAATTGTTTCTCTTAAATAAAGATATTTCCGTTATTTTCCAACCACTAAGCTTGAATCTTTTAAAACATTTGCAGAATATTTCGCTTCTATGGTTCGTCTGTATGTTAAAAATTAATATTAATCGTCCCTGCAAATAGTTAAGACCTCCATAATGAAGTTCTATTTCATCCACCGCGGCTTTTCAATTTTAGATAAGATAAGATAAGATAACGTTTATTTGTCAAAACATGTGTGTTTACAAAAATGGATGGTATATCAGTCTTAAAAGTATCAACATGTTCTGCCGTAACCGGCGTGCAAATTACATGCTTAATGTAATAAATTCTTATACAATGTCAAAAATAATTAGTCAAAATATTCAGGATGATTCAAAATATATATAAATTATGTAATAAAATAGAAAACAGTTGTTAAACATTCATGTCATTTATACAAGATTAGCATCATTCAAAAATTCACATATATTATAATAAGCCTTTTCTAATAGCATCTTTTTAATCTTAGATTTAAATATACCTATATTGTAGTCCTTGTAATGATTGGGAACTTTATTAAAAATTTTTGACGCCATACAGAAAATACTATTTCCCATTAGAGCAGTTCTAGCCTTATACATGCAAAGTCTATAATTATCGCGTCTATTGCGTGTAACTACATCAGATAGACGTGGAAACAATATTGGGTTCGATTTGACAAACATGCATACTTCCAAAATATACAAACATGTAAACGTTAAAATTTTATGCTTAATGAAAAGTGGCTTGCAACTTTCTACAATTTTTAGACCAAACATAGCACGAATACAATGTTTTTGTAACTTAATAATTATATTTTTGTCGGTGGAATTTCCCCAAAAGATTATTCCATACCTCATGATCGGTGTCACCAAACCATGGTACGCTATGAGCAGTGTCTCAACATTCACTGTAAGGGAGAGTTTATATAATGCATAAGATGAGGAACTAATTCTTGTACTAATATACTCAATGTGAGCCTTCCAGTTTATCTTTTTGTCTTTAATTGACTTTGTCGTCGTAAGGTTATTTACTTGCTCCTTTATCTGAACGAGCTCATTATCCTCATCATCAGACACTCCTGGAAAGCTAGAAGCAGTGTCATGTATTTCTTGAACGGATGCGGTTTCATCTTCACTGAAACTTGTTGTCTTCGTTCGACGAAAAGTAATATTTTCAAAGAAACTCATTTTGTGATACTTTATTGATTAAATAATTGATTAGAAATGTTATATTGCTATTAATTACTGCTATTGTTTTTACTCGATTGATCTTACACCAATTTCAGGGTATAACATAATTATACTTCAATTCAAAAAGCGGAGTTTGATAGGGGTAGGATTCGATACCCCGACACGCCGTTCAACGCCAGTACCTGCATACACCGCTACGCCACAATAGCATTCACTAAGATGTCTCAAATTGTCAACCTTATTAATAGTGTTGTATATATTTGTTATTTGAGCGAGAATGTCATCCACAGGAAAATTAAAAATTAATGTCACAGTGAGTCGATTATGGTGCGAATTTCTTATCGATTAAATCTTCATGTCAGTAATTCGTTGAGAATGTCATTCAAGTATGTAGTATTTTAATTGTCAAGTAGCAACCAGTAGCAACAGTCTGTTACATTCATTCAGCGTCAAGGAGTCTCATTCGATCTGTCAAAATCATTTGTTTAAGTTCTTGTCCGTTGTGACTATGTGTGTTTACGAATAATATTCAAAACCAGCTGATAAACAGCTGATTATCGATGTGTGAGTGCTTTTTTGAAAGTGGTTAACGTGTAGCAAAGAATCTTAGATGAAAATAACTCACATTTCCAATAAGGTATTGTTCCACACTTTTCTCCACTTTGTTTGTTGGTTATGTTATCAATGTTTTCAAACTTTTTAGCAATTATATTACGTGTTTTTTATTTTTCAAGATAAATAACTGACACTAATCTCTCTTAACTTGTTTACTTGCCCAGTGTTGCCAGGCGTCTCTTAAGTTTATATACTTCGTAGTTTCTGACACGAAGACATGGAAACGATATTTATTATTTAAATGTATTCTATTTTTAGATTCGTATTTTAATAGGTTGTCTTGATGGCCCAATTTCCGCGTACACTAACTGTTAACCTCGATATTACGACTTTGATTCTTGACTTCGATTCTTGATTTCTTGACTGAGATTTGGCGCATAGGGTTCCCACCAAGAACTTAGGGTCCCAAATCAACCTCACCTGCAAGTGGTGCACCTGCCGATCAACGGACGAGGCTCTGGCAAACAAAATATCCCGATAAAAGGCAATAGGCTCGCCACCTATTACGTGTGATCAAAACACTGGCGAAAAGTGGGCGTTTAATATGCCTCTGCCTACCCCTTCGGGAAACAGGCGTGAGTCTATGTATGTATGTATGTATGATTCTCGTATCTAATAAAGAGATAAGAAAATTATTTGGCGGTTTTTTGAAGTAGATTGTATTAAATAGAACATAAGTTGGAATGTTAAAGGAAAATGGCTGCAAATTTTTTCCTGTTTAGAAAAAACACTTTTAAAATAACTTATTTTACAACAAATAGTCCAATATTGGTCAATGGCCGATCATCATTAGACTCTATAATTTAAAAAATCTTACAAGTCACAAAAGACAAGAAATGCAAGAAGTCTCCATGGCACCAACCAAAAACAGTTTCTAAGCTGTGATATATTATTTGATGTTCATGGCAGAAATCAGAGAAAATAACAAGATCAGCAAGTAAATAATCTTATTGGCAAAGGAGAAATACCAAATACGGCCTGTAGCGGCCAGAAAGTTGTGAATCGTTGAAATTAAACATATAATTTTTAAAATTTTTACATCGTTTTCGTTTCTTGATACAGTATCGGTGAAAGAATTTAGTTTTTAAAGATTAATTATTTTGAATAGGCTATGGTAATAGCGGATGAATGTCTTATGTTGCCAGCATTAAAAATAAAATGAAGTATGGTAGGCAGAAATTGTTTTAAGGAAATAATATTTTTATTATTATATTAGAAAACAATATATTTTATTTACTTTATAAGTCTATTTGTAAAAAGAATCAAGAAATATATAATTTATTATACATTCCATAATTATTAATCGGTAAAAATCGTTTTGTTTTTTAATCGATAGTAGAAATATTTTTTCAAACCATTTGCAACACTTTTTTTATCTGTTATGTCATTCGTGTTGCTACTGTGTATCATAAATATTTTGCTCTGATTTATTGGTGTTTTCGTACGGTTTTAATGTAATGTAATTGAATATAAATTCAATAATAATGATTAGTACCTTCTACCTATGCTAAGAATATGCAGCGGTGTTTGTGATTGTGGTTAGCTTTTTTGGACGAGTATACATAGTACGAGGTTCCCTAGTACACAGGTGATTATTCATTATTATTGGCCACTCTTTATGTAGTTTTTGTTCTTTAAGACGCAAAGACATACCTTTATTTACATCTAGGTATTATATTTATGTTAAAATTCAATTTTGAGGTATATTTAGTTGCGGAATAATTGCCATTTCAAATATCTCGTATCTTATTTCCACCAAAAGTTATTTAAAAAGAAATTATACAGGTTAATAGAGTAGTCTTTTATCTTCAAAACACACATGGTGTCGTGTTTGGCCGTGCCAGGCCCATAATGTATGGCCAAATGGTACATCTCCTTTATACACCAGTTTGTTATAAAAAATTACGTGAAGTGCAATGTGCAGAACTTGTATGTGTGATCCTGTTTCTTGTGTTTTTGTACCTTTTTATCGTTTTATAATAGACAATTTTATTTTATAAGTTAAATTATAAGACAGCGGTGACGAGACGCGACGCCGGCACCTAGGCGACGTCCTGTCACCAGCTAAACGTCAGGTGTATGTAAATAATTTAATAATTTTTAAGTTGATTATACAATATTTATGTCAGCAATAAGTGACGGCATTAGTGATGCGGAGTTGAGTGCGAATCAATCTGCCACATCGTCGCAGAATAACCTAGTGCGCTGCCCAGCATGTTCTCAAGCTCGTTTTTCCAAAGGTGAAAAACGAGCGGGGCTTGAAAGTACATTTTGTCAAAGTTCATAAAAACCAAAATGTGCTTCCTGGCCCCAGTACCATTTCACATCCTGTTCTTACTCAAGTTCCTTTTTGGCAGTACTTAGGTACATTACAAAAATCCATTCCGGTTTTAAAGAGAGTTCCACGCGGTGCGAGACCATTAGTAGCTCACAATTTAGCTCAATGCATAGGTCTCGTTGTGCGTGAGTACTCCAAAATGGCTTGGGAACAGTTACTCACCTTTCCTTATAGGATTTTACACATTCAAAGTAACCGAACAACATCAAAATCTTCGACAGCCCAAATTAAAGACCATTGTAATCATTCTGCTCACAATTTTGACCCTAAATTTAGTTTCCATAGATATAAGAAAACAATTTATCAATGTGTAGAATCCAAATTGAGGGAAGGTGACATTCAAGGGGCGTCTAGGTTATTGTTTAGTAGCGATGTGGTGGCGCCTTACTCTGCAGACACACTCGCAGTTCTGCATAGCAAGCACCCAGCGCCAGCTAATGACCTCTCCTTTCCCGACATACCGGACGAAGATATTGACTGTCTGAATGTTTCAGCCAAGGACGTATTTAAAGCCGTCCTTTCCTTTCGAAGTGGATCCGCTGGCGGTCTCGATGGTTTAACTCCCCAGCATTTGAAAGATCTTCTGGGTGCAAGTGCTGGAGAGAATGGCGATGCACTTCTGAAGGCACTGACGGCTTTAACTAACCTTATGCTCTCCGGCAATGTGGCCACAGATGTATGGGGCCAACTTGTGTGCTCTGCGCAAAAAAGATGGTGGTGTTCGGCCCATTGCCGTAGGGTGTACCTACAGACGTATGGTAGCTAAACTATGCTGTAAACATTACAATGCTATCTTGGTGGACAAATTTCAGCTAATCCAGCTTGGCTTTGGTTCCAAGGGAGGCTGTGAGGCTGCCATACATGCGCTGTCTACGTACCTTGGCTGCGGTAAAGGTGATGTCATTCTAAAGATTGATTTGAAGAATGCCTTCAACTCAGTGAACAGGGACACCTTGTTGACACAGGCTAAATAAGAAACTCCCAAATTTTTTAATTCCTTTGGCAATGCTACAAAAATCCATCAAAATTAATTTATAAAGACAATGTTTTGGAATCTGCTGTTCGTTGTCAACAAGGTGACCCTCTCGGGCCAGTCATTTTTAGTTTAGCCATTCACCCAATAATAAAACAAATAAATTCAAAATTTAACGTTTGGTACTTGGATGACGGGACCCTGGGAGGTGACTTTAACACCATTTTACAAGATTTAGAGCTAATAAAAAGAAATTTAAAACAATTGGTTTGGAAATAAATTCAGGCAAATGTGAAATTTTTATTAATGACAATTTGGATAACCTTTCGATTTTATCAAAATTTAATTCTTTGGCGCCAAATATTAAAATCATCAGTAAATGTTCCTTCCGCCTCCTTGGGTCCCCTATTTTCGACGACGCTTTTGGAACTTTTATAAATGAAAAACTACAAAATTTCTGTGAAATCTCGGATCGCCTTTATAAAATCAATATTCATTCGGCTTTCGCGATTATTCGGCACTGCCTTTTTACTCCAAAATTTACATATTACTTGCGGTCCTCTCCTTTTTGGAAACACTTATCCCTTTTGGAAAACATTGATAATATTATTCGGCACACCTTGAGCAAAATTGGCTTCAAGCGACTTTACCAGTTCGTTTGGGCGGCCTCGGCGTTCGCAAAATTACCGATGTAAGTCTACCAGCGTTTATGGCCTCGGTCCACGGCACTGAGAAATTGACCAGGAAAATTCTAGAACCCACACTGGTTAATTCTGAAGTGCCGTGCAAGACTGAGGCCATTAACGCTTGGAAAATGGCTTGCCCGAGCTCTGACTTCCCCCGATATCTATCCTCTCAGAGACAATGGGACGGGCCGCTCTGTAGCAAGATGAGAGAATATATTTTAAGTACTGCATCCAGTGTTGCAGAGCGCGCCCATTTGTTGGCTGTAGGAGAGTGGGATTCGGGGCTATGGCTTCAAGCACTTCCATCGTCCAACATAGGAACTATGTTGGACGATACAACTTTCCGCATCGCTTCTTGCCTACGCTTGGGAGCTGTTTGCAATTCTCCGCATCGCTGTCACTGTGGTGAAGCCGTCGACAGTCTTGGCCATCATGGCTTATCGTGCAGCAGGAGTGCTGGGCGTATTTTCCGACATGTCCCCATTAACGACATACTCCGTCGAGCTCTTATCACCGCCGGAGTACCAGCTCATCTTGAACCGAATGGTTTGGTACGCGACGATGGAAAGAGACCAGAAGGACATGCTTATTACCTTGGAAGATGGGCAGGCCTCTGGTACAGGTCGCGACATGCGTCGATACCCTTGCGCCTTCACATCTTCCAAGCATTGCTGGATCGGCTGGCGCTGCTGCTGCATCAGCGGAGACCCTGATACGGCGCAAATACGGAAACCTATCTGGTAATTACGTTTTTGAGCCGTTTGGGGTCGAAACGCTGGGGCCATAGGGGCCTAGTGCACGCGCTCTGTACAAAGAAATCGCCAAAAGGCTAATCGACGCTTCCCGTGACCAGAGGGCTGGTTTATATTTTGCAGAGAAAATAAGCATTGCCATACAACGTGGCAATGCTGCCAGCCTTCTGGGCACGCTACCAGGCGACAGCGTTGCGGAGGAATTTTTTGTAGTTTGGGTTTTTTGTTTTTCATCTTCTATTTTGTTATTATTATTTATTTAGTTTTCTTGGTTTAGTTTCGGATAGTTTAGTTACATAAGTAGTTTTATGCTGTTGTATTTATATTATTTGTTACATTAATTAATAAATAATAACAATAAAATTAGCTTTATCTCAGTTAAAGACTGACAAAGTAGATATATAAGTCAAGTGTGAATGGGAGAGGACGAAGGGGAAGACCTAGGCGGACGTTCTCTGATCAGATTGGAGACATCCTAAAAAAAGGACAGGTCAGAAGTACCCTAAACAGAAGAGCATGCATGAGAAAGTTGATGGTAGTGAATAAAGAAAGAGAGGTATGTCAGGATCGTTGCAAATGGCGTTCCGTATTCTCTGCCTACCCCTCCAGGAAACAGGCGTGAGTCAATGTATGTGTGTATGTATCTCAGTTAAAAATAGAACGATTATTAATTAGTTAAATGTATTTTTTTATGTGATTACCTTTCTAAGCGTAAAGTTTTTAGCTGATTAAGTGATATGTTGTGAAATAAATTTATCGCTTCGAAATATTTTAACCTTAGTTTTTAGGTTTATGAAAAAAGAATAAGTTTAAGATAAAGCTAAAGTAGAATTTGGCTACGCCGACTTTTTTATAATTTTCAACATAATAAGTTGCAACTAGAGCAGGTACTGACATATTCAGGCAAAACATCTACACAGTGATTGGACTGTAGTCAAGAAGCTGAGGATCTAATTTACTTACACGGACAACAACAAATACAAGCAAGCGCGGTTAACGAGAATACTACGAAACCAAACATTCAACAAAAAAGACAGCAGTACATTTTTACTCGTTCAACTATCAGATCAACTAAGTCATAAAAAAATAATACAGATTGTAAAAATAAATAGTTGTCCCGATCAATTTTTAACGACAATAAAAAGGTTGCATTAAATTTATTGCAAACGTTTACGAGCGTTTATAGTGATGAATTTAATCATCGACGAAAGAAAGTTATGTAATAAAATGGTTCGCGAGATTAGTCCGATTACTGCGCTACCATAAAAATTTAAATGTTTAAACTGACTTCACCAATCCGCAGCTATCTACAAACTTAACAGACGTAAACTAATCTCAACAAATTTATTTTATTACTAAGAACACTCAATCTGAAAAAGTTAAACGAAAATCGAGGTATATAAAAATTTATAAATTGGTATAAAATCGACCTCAGACTGTAATGTATGTAATTCAATTTCCTTTTGGTGTTGTCTCTTCTAGACAATCTATCCAAAAATAACATAGAACGTAAAGATTGAGTCTTATGGTAATAGAATAGAATGAATTTCGTTGTTAACCACTATGGTCGCTGCTTTCTTTATAATATTGGAAAAATATATCATACTGGAATATAAAATTACTTCTCACTATATATCTTATCTGAAGAGTGTGTGTGGGCAGAAAAGTCACGTCATGACCTTTCGCGTCGCCACTAAACAACCACAGGCTTTTCACGTGGTATAAAAAAGCCGTCTATCTGTCTAAAGATAAGCTGAGGTTTACTACACCAAAATTTAAGTTATTTGTAACGCAATAGCTGCGTATATCGCATTTTACGAGGGGCGGCTGATAAGTTCGCGGCCTAAGGTACTTAGCGATGACTTATCGTCTCGTTACTGATACCACAAGTTGCATGACTCATTAGTAGTATAAATATTTTTTTTTTATTAAGTACCTCATTATCATTTCAACCCCGGAACGAACAACATCACCATATCCACTAAAACTGCAACTTCTCGCAATTTAGAGCACCGCGCTGTGATTAAATTCCTTGTTAAGAAAGGAAATACGCCGAAAGACAAATTTGAAGAGATGTCATCGGTTCTTCAGGATTCTGCCCCATCATATACAATGGTAAAACATGGGCTCGTCTATTTCAACAAGGAAGAGAGACCTGTGAAGACGACCCCCGCCCGGACCGCCCAGTGACGGTCGTCACCGTAGAAAACGTGAGAAAAGTTGAAAAATTAGTTCTGGTTGATCGTAGAATTAAATTGTGGCTGATAGCGGGAGAACTACAGATCAGCAAATAATGAATTGGAGAGATCTTACACGAACATTTGCATATGAAAAAAATTAGTGCGCGATGGGTCCCGCGAATGCTCACACCGCTCGACAAGCTCCGACGTTCGGAGAGTTGTAGAGACTTTTTAGAGTTATGTCAGGCAAATTTAGACAAAATTTGTAACCGCATTGTGACTATTGATGAAACATGGATCCGTCAGTATGATCCCGAGTCCAAACAAGAGTCAATGCAGTGGATAAACAAGGGAGAAAGGCCACCAAAGAAGTTTAAAGTGGAAAAGTCGGCTTCGAAGCTTATGGCTACCATTTTCTGGGATAGCGAAGGAATTTTGCTGATTGATTACTTGCCTCAGGAAACTACAATTAATGGTCAGTATTATGCTAATTTATTCGGTCAGGCACGTGAGGCAGTCGTACAGAAAAGACGCGGCAAGGTGGCGCACGGAGTGCTGTTTTTGCAAGACAACGCACCCGTTCACACCGCTCGGGTTGCGAGGGCTGCCTTGAAAGCTACGGGATTCACAGAACTTGACCATCCTATAGTCCGGACCTGGCTCCCAGTAACTATTTCCTTTTTTCATATTTAAAAAGGAGTTGCGGGGACGAAGATTTGCGGACGACAGTGAGATGAAGGCGGCCGTGGAAAACCATTTTGAAGAGAAATCTAAAGAAAAACTTTCAATGGTATAAAAGCATTATATTCACGATGTGAAAAGTGTATTTTACTTGAGGGGATTATATTGCAAAATAGAAAAATAAAATCTATAATTTTCTCTCATTAACTACCCTAGGCCCCGAACTTATCAGCCGCTCCCCGTAGGTGTCTTAGTATCTGATCTAGACTTACAACTTTGAGTTTACAACTAGAACTGATTTATAAAACGGAAAAACCCTTTACCCGGTGCGATGGGCGTCAAATTTAAAAAAATATTTCCTTTTGTAATTAACATTAGGTTATGTTTTGATTTAACCCGTCTTTTATAATTATGATTTATAAATATACTTTCTATTGGGTCTCTGCTTGGACAGCAAAACAGTTAAAATTATACATGAAGACATTGTTGCAGTTGATGCTTGTGGGTTAAAAGATTCGCTGCTAAGTCTTAATAACAGTTTTTCTGAATCTACAACGATCCATCTTTAAACTACACTTGTAGGTCATAGTAATGCCCATGGCATTCCTTTGATTGACCTTCGAAAGCCAAAAAGTCAACACTGATATTTATAGACATATACCTAATAACTTGAGAAGTTAATATGAAAGTACTATCCATCGGGTCATTCATATTTGGTTAAATTTATTTTATCCCAATATTATATTGTTTCAAACACCCAGAACTGGTATTCTTTTTTCGAACTGGTATTCTTTTATCGGACAGATAATTAATGTTTATATAGTGGTTAACGATTCGAAAACCTCTAGTAACATCAGTGCTGACATATTACTATAAGCACGAACGAAATATTAACAGTAGACAAATGTGTAGCCTAATTAGTGTCCCTTGGGGGATTACGCACGTGTATGAATTAAATGTCGTCAACCCAACGGATACATGTGTAAGCGAGTCCGTCTGTATCCATGGTGTAATGCAATATCAGTTCCAATCAATCGAAGGCCGCGAGTGTAGTGGTGATAAACAGGTACTTATATCTATTCTTCTCATAAATAAATACATCGTGTCACAGTATTTGTTATCGAAGTCCTCTAAAATTATTTTCTTTTCTGGCTAGATTTCTTTTTATTTCGTCTACACATTTTGGCGGGTCACAGTATAAGTCGTCGGTGATAGTTGTTTCATATCCTAAGGTGATAACTAGATCTCAATACATATACATATTTCTAAGATGTTTTTTATTATTTTAAAGGCCAAACTACGTTTGTCAGTAAAAGCACATAAGTGTAATGGCGTTTCTCATATTTTTACAAAAAATAGGGCTATTGTTAACTTCGCGGTGTGAATCTCTCTACAATCAATTTGAGGAAGAGATGATGGGGTAAACGTGTGCAGGTTGACTCACTTAAACCACTGCGGTATTTGTGTCCAACACTAGTGAGTAGCGTGGTCTGCTATAGGCGCTCGCCGAAAATTATTCTACACTCAGTACCTACTAATAAACAACATACATACATACATAGACTCACGCCTGTTTCCCTGAAGGGGTAGGCAGAGGCATATTAAACGCCTACTTTTCGCCAGTGTTTTGATCCCACATAATAGGTGGCGAGCCTATTGCCGCTTATCGGGATATTTTGTTTGCCAGAGCCTCGTCCGTTGATCGTCAGGTGCACCACTTGCAGGTGAGGTTGGCTTGGGACCCTAAGTTCTTGGTGGAAACCCTATGTACCCTATATAAACAACAATAAGATACAATTGTGCCTAAAATGTCTAGTGTTTATTATTTATGCCTGAATAATTCTAACAAATCTAGTAACTCGTTAACATTGTCACAATTTATATTTCATGAACAGTTTAGGCCAATTGTTCGATTTCAAAAGACACTAAAATTATGATAGACTGATAGAGGACGCTAACAGCTACGCCTGCATTTTTTTTAAATTTACCCGTTTTGGCCGATCCCGTAGGAATTTCGGAAAATCCCTTCTTAGTGCATCCCTACGGTCCCCAAGGAACATACATGCCAAATTTCAGCTTCCTGCGCCCAATAGTTTCGGCTGTAGCGTGTCTGTCAGTCAGTCAGTAACGCAAGGATTTTATATATTAAGATTAGTAAATTATAATTTCTTAAATATTCGAGGTCATTGCTGTCATTTTCAGTCTATAAAATCTCAGTAGTTACCTTTTTTATGATAGACCACGAGCTTTTGTTGTGACTCAGCATCCACATAGCGTTATCCTAGTTGCAACCCGAGGTCCGCTTACTAGCTTCACTGGATATTACTGAATATTAGCCTTTCTACAGAGCAGGTCAGATAGGCAAGTGTCTGATCTGCGCAACTCCAAAAGGATAGGGCTTAGACTAGGGCTTTTTTGAAACCCTATATCTACTATCAAAGATTTTCATGACAGCCGGGACCGACGGCTTCACATGCTCTCCGGGGTACGGAGCAAGCGATAATAACAATTCAATACGCATATCACTCTGAAAAGTTAATGGTGCGCGCCGTGAACTCGTGCCCGATACCGTCCGTATGTCAGTCTGTTGTTATCTCCACTAGGCTCTCGCTGCCGAAGCGTTAGTTGTGACTAAGCCTATTATATTTCATGATCTGCATATGGCAGACAGTTGAACGTTCTAGCAAATAATCTGACGACCTTCGGCCGGTGGTCGACGCTTCGACATTTAGCTATTGTAGTTCAGCCTCAATGGAGTGCGACAATAGATATTCATGTCAATACCGTAGCCTAGCGACCACTTAAATTATTAGATGTATCTTGTACAGCCTCGTTGGTCTTTGTACTTGTTGAAGCTTACGAGTTTCTGTTACAGTCGTTGTAAAGTCATAGGTTTCGCTCAAGAAATGCAAACATAGCAATGTACAAAAATGTAGATTATGTAAAAAAACAAACTATAACAGAGATTTTAAGCTAAGAAGGGCCGGTTTTGTATACCTATTTGTTTGATTCCTTAAATATAAATAGAAATCTTTCTTTTTTATTTATAGTATAGTGTGTGGCCAACTCTGCTGTAGGAATTCTTAGACTGTCCGAAGGCCTAGCCGATTCTTGTTTTCAGACAAGAACTGGTGCCAATGGCTTATCGTAGTCTCTGAAGCACGGTATTGTTCTGATGTAAATGCCAAACAAGCGGCCATTCAAGTGATGAGCTTTATGAATGTTATTTAACTTTTGTGATCTGTTACGAACAAGTCAAGTCATGCTCAAAAGTGATCTGTGACAGTAATTAAGTATTCTTTCGTATTCTGTCTAATTTGAAGTTACTGACAGGTACCGTGAAGGAACTAAGACAAGCTGGGACAAATATCTCACGAATTACTACTACATGAATAACGCGTATCTACATCGTAACCTACCAAGCGTAATCATAACAATATCAATATTCTTTCAATATGGTAATCGGCAAAAGATTTTCCGCAAAGTGTTCCCTACTTATTCACGTGACATAATCTTTTAACCCCCACAGCACCTATGAGACATGATGGGTTGGCCTGTTGTACCCACCACTTTGAATACACCAAATATACATTAAGTAGTGATAAGTAGGCGGTCTGGGCGGACCCCTACGTACATTAACTAACCCGTTTATCCTTAATTGACTGTTCCGCTAAGTAAGTACCGCATTTTCTTTCGGGTCATTTTAGGTCAGCTCGGAAGTTGATTATTACGTAGTATAATTAAAATCTTATGACTCGTAATCATACGAAGTATCCCGAAGTTTTACGTCGCCTTTTTAACAGGCTGGAGTTTTATAAATTGGCAACAGACTTCTGAGTAGCGATGGATTAAGAATAAGTACAAAGAACTACCCCATTTCATTCAGTGGGTGTCATAAGAACGACTAAGAGCAATAGATGAAGCAAATAATATCTTTGTGACTTAACATTAAAACCAAGCCCCTCTGGCCAGCGCGGTTTAGTAGGCTAAGTCAAGTCATCCTATTGAGTCAGAATGTTATTGTACCCTTAGTCTGCTGGACGTGTAGCGTGAAAGGCTGTCTTCTGATGTTTTAGGAACCATTTTTCACAGTCATAAACATACACGAGCAACAATGCGGACTACTTATGAGAGTCTCTCATACCATACTCAATGGTCGCTGACTTTAAATAGAATCCAGGCCGACGATAATAGGAAAAGGTTTTGTAAGGCTAGCCTCTAACCTAAATCTTACGAAAAATATTACAATTTGAGTAGGTATATGTTCTAAATGATGTCAATATAAATAAGCGTCTGAAACCTTATTCTTAGCTACGGTGTCAAGATCAGAGGTTTTGGTGGCAGAATATTGCTAGCCTACAATAATATTCTGAATCAACTTATTTTGATCAAACAAAATAAATTGTCATTGCTGCGTAAATATAATATAGTTGAGAAAAGGTGATTATCTCCTTGCAGTTCCTCTAGATGTAAACTTCGGTTCGAAATCTAATAGCCTGTTGAGTTAGTAGTTATATGTTCAGTGTAGGATTTCTAAGTTGCAGCCAATTGCATAACTTATCTAGGATTTAATATTCTATTTAGCAAATATTCCAGGAAGCAAACGAGAGATGTAAGCTAGGAAACTTCAAGATTGTTTGCCAAAAATTGAGATTTCCTGTAAAAATGTTCTAAAAGTATTTTCGTGAAACATCCATGAACTTACGGAGAAAAATGTTTAGGTACATTAATAATTTAGTATTATACTAATAGCACCGGCTACAGATTTTCGATAAAAATCAAAATCGGGTCGACGCCTCTTTAAATACTCATTTCATTAAATAGGTTAAAATCTTTAAATAAGCTCCTAACCATGACAGAATGGCGTCCCTCTTGAATATTAATATCACCAAAATGGCCACGTCACGGCCTGAGGTTCAAATTAACACTGACTCTTTGTAATATCGCCGACCGGCCCTTTCACTTTCAATTCTGTCAACCAAAATGCTATTTAAAACGAGAAAACTATAACAATATAGTTTTGAAATGAGGTAAAGAAGGAATTCTAATTAAAATTTCTCGTGCCAGTCGATAACATGTCATGCCGAGATTCTATCGCGAACATTCTAATGCTAAGATGCTTTTAGAAGTGGAATTTTTTTTTTTAAACAATCATTTTATGAACAAGTCTTCACTGTTAGCGTTTGAAGAGTTCCTTGTTGTATCACCATTCATAAAACCAATATCCATCTGTAATTTCAATTTTATAGGTTAACGAAAGTTACACTTCAGCTTGGTAGTTTTGTCCCGCAGTAATAAATAATAAAAGCGATTTGCTGAAAATAAAAGCAACGTGCAATTACCTTTACCTAAGTTACAGTTCATCATCGTTGGAGTAGACGTGTTATGAAGTGGAGACCGTGTCTTGGCAAACAAAGCAACGGAAATAGCCTAGGTGATGTGACGATGTACGCAAAATGGCTGATAGTGGCTGGACTCAAACAGCCGAAAATCGAACTAAGTGACATGCAATCAAGAAACAACTATACTGAGCAACAGATTAATTTAGTACCAATTAACAAAACAAATCATAAAAAAGACTTTTGTCTAGAAGTGAAATGTCTAGTGGCACGTTTAAGACGGTCACCTAGCTATATATTGAACTTTATAGCTTACGTTTTATAAACCACAAGCCATGATCCGTAGCTTCAAAATCATTGAATTCTAAATGAAGTCACCGCAGAATACCCGTAATTGGCGTAAATTTCTCTCGCAACGCAATATCATAATCCGAAACCGGCCTTATGTTTTGATTGTGGAACGTAATCTATTCCAAATTCGCGTTCATTTGGTAAAAGAAATGTAAATAATTACATTTCTTTATTATAAACTATTGGTATATCAATATACAACATGGAAGGCATTTTTAATTCCTTAACGGTTACAATCATGTAGTAGTCAGTGATATTTACTTGAAATAATCACCAACAAACATTGATATAATTAAGGCCGGCTAGGCCTTTTCATCGCATTTTTGCATTATCATCAATCAACGTAGACGCTGAGTTTGCGTTGTCTTAGCATTGCGGCTTCTTAACCTAATCTATAATAAGCTGATTCCAGGTTGACAATTTGCTAAGTGCGAACGCATCAGGTGCAAACAACATTCTATTACATAACTACCATCAAATAGCTTGAGTCGTTAAGCAGCTAGATGCGGGCGAAGGAAAACCACCTTACGAAACACAGCAGTATAGATGCTAGCGATGTGCCGAGTATGGTTTAACTCGAGTCAGACTCGATTCCTGCTTAGAACTCGCCTACTCGAATACCAATTTATTTTGATTCGAGTACGCCGGACTCGAATCAAAATAAATACTCGAGTCAGAAAGAATCGATTCGTACTCGCTAACTCGATTCTATTCTATTAATAGAAATCCAATATTATTAATGTAACATCTGTTGTTTAGGAGAAAATAGTGCTTGAAAATATAAGCAACAAGCTTTTCTTTGTAGTTTTACTTGCATTCAATTTATTATGTTGTGAGGTTGTGACCATATTTTATTGCTATCGCGCCATAACAGTATTTTCGTAATAGTTGTTTAATTTTATTAATAAAACATTACGCTCCGGTTAAAAACTAGAACTGCTGATCTATCACTTGGCCCTTCATGCGGACTAGATATATACTTGTGCCACTTAGAAAATAGGTGACCGCAGCTAGCTGTCATAGGAAATCTACAATATTATCAGAATTAGTTCAACCAGATTACTATAATCTAGTTAGAACTAAGATCATACAAAATAATTTGGCTGGTTTTAATCTCGTAATCTTAACTTATTTAAGGCATAGTCGCTCCGCGACCACGGTCGGTGCAAGGCAATCGAAACGTCGGCGACAAGTTAATATAAGTTTACGCGATTGAGACCCACTAAATTATTTTGTATGATGTATGCAAATCACGAAAGTTTAAAATCTATTAGAATTAAGATGCGACCAGTACTACATTTTACCATTCAAATATGTTTCCAAACCTAAACATGCATATAAAGAACATTAATTGCATCCAACACATTTAATTTCAGTAAGTAAATGTTTATCCTAAAAACAACAACAGCCCAATTTTTTTGTAAAACAAGATGATGTGGATAGTGATTACATTACTTGCGAGTTGTGTTCTCGGCGATATTTTTTGCGATTCGCCAATTTGGAACACGTGACTGGAAGTAAAGGCGCGACAAATAAGTTGGAAAAAGGACACTTAGCCCACACACTGGCGCTTTCCCTGTGTACGATAGAGCATCCCCTAAGCTCCGCAGTAATTTCCTTCGAAGACATTATTTTCAATGCTTCGCGCTCACCCTAACGCCATTGGTAGCGCCATCTACCTTTCCATCTAAAACCAATCACATCAACGTCAATCGTTCCACGCTTGCTTGTCTAATGCGAGCGATGTTTCCGTCCCTCTCTATCCCATTCCCTGGAAGGGGCACGCCTTTCGCGGATTGGTCGCCGCGATCGTCGACACGAGAGACAGTCCAGAACTTTCGATTCGCTAAATACGTGTCCGCCATACCGCACCGCGCCGCTTCCGCTATAATTATTACCGCTTATACAAAACCGCTCGCGAATAGAAGTGATTTGTGTAGTGGAGTGAATCAAGCAGCTTCATCCCGAAAACACCAGGAGGCTGCCATTCGCAAGGAAGGAGGACTGACGTACAAGGTAAGTGCCCCTCATCATTAGAATATCCTATACCCACTCACAATCCTTTTCCACATCCTCTTCCCTTATCCAATCCTAGGCGACTAAAACCCGCCATCCTTTATATACAGTCCATTCCTTCTCCAAGTCGCCTAGAACCTACGGTTTCGGTGTAACGCCGAACCATTTTTTGATCCATACGAGTCGGATTCATTTACGTTTTTATACGTTATATCGCTATACCTAGGCAGTTATAGCACCTAGCTATACTCCTAATCTATTCACATAACCGTCACGTGGTTGTTTCCGCCCGCATCAGTAGGTAAACTTTTATGTAGCTACCTACTTACTCAATTATTATTTCTGGAACTATCATAGTTGTCTTGTAAATCTCATATTTCGAGCAACTTTTAATTCCACAGCTCTAAAGTGTTGCCTACTTAGCCTACTTAGGTAAAATAATAGGTACATTAGATATTCTTATTTTGTTTCGGTCTCATTAGCTTACACTTACGTTAGCATGTCACAACAAAAGAAGTCACGCGTGTCGGAAGACAAAGAGATGACAATCTTAGAAACAAAACGCAATATTTTATTTGAGCGCATTAAAAACATATATACGAGCGTTCAAAAACCGCCTCTATTTCTGACAGTAATAGCGAAGCATTTCTCAGTTATTGTATGACAGTAGATAGTATTCGAACAGATTTTCATAAGTTGTTAGACGATTATAACGCAAGATTACTTTCTATCAATCCTGATGAAAAACTGAACTATCAGGCGTACACCTCATTTGAAGATCTTTATTGTATTATTAAGCGTATACAATCGCAATTAGAGGGTAAATACTCGGCACAGCCCGTTGCCGCGGCCCGCAAGCCGAAATTACCGCCAATCGAGATTATGTCGTTTGACGCAGATATACGAAATTGGCCGTTATTCTATGCCAGTTTTAAGTCTACAGTGCACGATAATGGTTCTCTGACAGATGCTGACAGGTTGTACTATTTAATAGGTAAACTGTCACCGAAGGCCCAGTCCGTATTTGCAGGTGTCACACCCAGTGCTGAGAATTATCAGGTCATATTTCAGTCACTACTTGATAGATATCAGGACATTCGCGTCCTGGCGTCTACTTACTTTGACCAAGCTTTAAATCTTAAACTGTCCGGTGCCACATCTGTCTCGAATTTCTAGCTGTTTATTGATAACTTCGTAACCGCGGTTAATTCTCTTAGGAACTTAAAATTAGAAGATCTTTCCGACTTTATGTTGCTTCAACTCGCTTTAAAAAAGTTAGACACTGATACAATTCGTGCTTTCGAGATGTCGGAACGCAATAATAAAATACCTACACTAGATAGTTTTATTTCGTTCATCAAAGATCAGGGTCGAATATTTCATAATACGCAGTCTGGTTCACCTGGCCCGTCTAACACTAACAGCAACAAACAAAGGTTGAATAAATCGCGAAATAGTAATAATAACTCGGTCCCTAATCCACAATCTAACATGCATCGTAACATGCTCGGAATCTAATAGTAATAATTCACAGAAGTGTCTGTGCAGTAATATAGTGCACGACCATTTCTATAAGTGTCCCAACTTCAATAATTTAAATCCAACCGCTCGTTTTAAATGCGTAAAAGATAACAAAGCTTGCATTAACTGCTTAAGCATAAAACATAAAACAAGTAATTGTTTCAGCCGTGTGGTTGACGGCATAGAATACAAGTGTCACCACCCCCTATCTTCCCGTGGGTGTCGTAAGAGGCGACTAAGGGATAACACGATGCAAATACCATCTTTGCGTAGAGACGGAAAACTCGACATCAAACCCTATACGACTGCCTCGTTGGTCTCGCGGCATAAATGTGCGCGTGGGATCGGGAGGTCCCGGGTTTGATTTCTGGGTCGGGCAGTGTTATTGGGTTTTTCTGTCACGAAATTCTCAGTAGCAGCACGGAGTCTGGAAATGTGCCCGGTACGGCAATAGGCTCGCCCCTTATTACGTGGGACTAAAGTATATCTGGCGAAAAGTGGGTGTAGAAATACACCTCTGCCTACCCCTTCGGGGATAAAAGGCGTGACGATATGTATGTATGTATGTATGTATGTATGTAAGTAATTGTTCTAGTAAGACAAAGTGTCGCTTACGCAATCAAAAACATCATTCTCTGCTTCACTTCGATAAAGGTAACCCGTTGTCAAGCCAAGCCGCTAACCTTGACACACTTACGTCGCAGGTGCAGGCTACGATAACTGCGCCTCAGACGATTCAGAATGAGATATCGTTGTGTACGACATCCATTGCGCGGGCGGCACGCACGCGCGGACGGCCTTCGCGCGCTTGTAGTGATCAGAGCAGTGCTAGGCCGCGATGTATGGCGTCTAAGACTGATCTGTTAGCGACAGCGCAAGTTATCGTATATGATGTTAATGGATCGACGCACATGGTACGTTGTCTGCTAGATAGCGCGTCTCAGAGCAATTTCATAACTTCTGATTGTTTCAAACGCCTCGCATTATGGAATAACTTTAAAAATACGAACTCAATAGTCCGAGGGATCGGCGGTTCAGAAAAACATTGCAAGGGTTCCGTAGATATTAATATACATTCGCGTTTTGATGGAGACATTAATTTTAACATTTCTTCGCTTATCGTGGAGCGTATTACAGACACATTGCCAAACGCTAATGTGGACGTATCGCTTCTCACACACCTCGAGTCATTGCCGCTGGCAGACTCGGAGTTTGCGAATCCGGCAGACATTGATGTTTTGATCGGAGCCGCAATATTCCCGCACTTGCTACTAACTAAAGTGGTACGTAGTGAGCAAAATAACTTACCGCCCGCTATTGAGACGGTATTTGGGTATGTGATTATGGGTACCGTACCTACATTACATACTTCTCAATACGTTACGTCTTGCTGTTGTTCTGTTCTTCAAGAAAATATATTGATTCTGTTCTCAAGCGATTTTGGGAGCTTGAAGAGGTTACCGCACCGCCCTCGATGAGCCGTAAAGATCTCGAGTATGAAGAACATTTCCGCGCTACCACTGTTCATGACGACAGTGGCAGATACGTTGTGGCGTTGCCATTCTGTGGTGACCCTTATTCGTTAGGCGACTCGTACGCTGCCGCGCTCAGACGTTTCCATTGTTTGGAACGTAAACTTGATGCATCACTTAAGTTACGCAACGCCTATAATGACCTCATTCGTGACTACATAGATAAAGGTTTTTTGAGTGTAGTTGTAAACAACGAGGGCAACTCTCTGCCCTCATATTATATCCCGCATCACGGCGTAGTTCGCGAAGATAAAACCTCTACTAAACTTCGTGTGGTTTTAGACGCTAGTTGTAAGACTACATCGGGTCAGTCGATTAATGACATTTTGCATGCCGGCCCCAATCTACAGGATGATTTATTTAACATCATAATAAAGTTTCGTCTTTTCCAAATCGCTCTGTCAGCTGATTGCCACCAAATGTTTCTCAATATCGGCGTTCGCGAACCTGACCGTAGATTTCAACGGATTTTTTATCGTTTTGACAAGAAAGAACCTTTATCTGTGTATCAGTTCAATTGTGTTTGTTTTGGACTCAAGTCTAGCCCATATCACGCGTTACGAGTTGTTCGCCAGTTGATCGCTGATGAAAGCGATCACTTTCCCGCCGCAGCGGCTGTTGCCACTTCCGCTTTGTACATGGATGACATTGCCTGTAGTGTCATATCCGCTCTGCTAGCAATTTCGCTTTGTGAAGAGCTTATTCAGCTTTTCAAGCGAGGCCAGTTTGATCTTGTCAAATGGACAAGCAACTCTAAGGAGGTTCTCGCACGCATACCAGATTCTCATAAGGCTTCTCCAGACATTGAGTTTGAGAAGTCTGTACCGCATAAGGTTTACGCTGGGACAAATCCTGCGATAGTTTTCGGTTTGACGTCTCACCACCAGATGATAAGTGCACCAAACGCACTATGCTGTCCACAGTGGCTCGACTATGGGACATAATGGGTTTTGTGGCTCCCACAATTTTGTACGCCAAGCTCTTGATCAAAGAGCTTTGGCTATCAAAGTGTGAGTGGGATGAAACACCCTCTGACCATATTGTCGCCGCTTGGGGCCAGTTTTGTATTGAGCTTACCGCGCTCAATCAAGTTACTATTCCGCGTCATCTTGGGTTGGTTGATGGATGTACCATCAACTTAATAGGTTTCGCTGACGCCAGCGAGCGTGCTTACGGCGGAGTCGTATATCTGCAAGTCCGCATTGGTTCTAGCTACTCGGTGCAGTTAGTTTGCGCCAAGTCAAAGGTCTCGCCTGTTAAAACCATTTCAGTTGCGAGACTGGAGTTGTGCGCGGCCCTTCTGCTGTCTCAGTTGCTCCGCAAGGTTCAAGACACAGTTTTGCTCCACTACCCCATTAATAAAATATACGCATTTTCCGACTCCAAAGTAGTGCTCGCTTGGATTCATTCTTCTCCTCAGCGCTGGCAGACTTTTGTCGCCAACCGCGTTAGCAAATTGATTTAACTGGTTCCTGCTACTTGTTTCAATCACGTCGCGGGTATTGAGAACCCCGCAGATTGCTTGTCTCGTGGTGTCACTCCACTTAATCTTCTGCATCATCCATTGTAGCATCGTGGACCTTCTTGGATTTCCCATGATCCGTCAGAATGGCCCATGCAACCCTTTGACCACAGTGCAGAAGACGAAGATGTACCCGAACGGAAGTCTGTTTCTTATCCCGTAATTGCTGAGGTTGCGGAGTCTCCCATCTATGCACTCGCACTACGCATGTCATCGTGGTCTAAGTCACTCTGCGCCATTGTTTATGTCTATAGGTTTCTTAGGCACCTACCTAATGAGACTTTTGTATCAAGTACTGATATCAAATTCGCAGAATGTAAGTTACTACGAGCTGTACAAGCTGTTCATTTTAGTAACGACATTCAAAATTTAAAAGACAATTTACCTTGTTCTCCCGCTATCCTTAGACTCAAGCCGTTTCTCGATGAACACGGCGTCATACGCGCTGGGGGTCGTCTGTCAAATTCGGATGAACCCTATAACTACAAACATCCTTGTATTCTGCCGCGACATGATCATGTTGTCGACCTTCTTGTTGATTTTTATCACAAGAAGCACCTCCATGCCGGTCCGGAGTTGCTTATGTCCTTACTTAGACATAAGTATTGGGTTTTAGCCGCTCGACGATTAATTTGTCACAGAATACATAAATGTAACGTCTGTTTCAAATTTCGTCCGCGTCCGACTTTCCCTCCCATGGCCGATCTCGCTAGCCAGCGCGTCAACCAGGTTGCTAAAGCGTCTACACACACCGGTTGTGATTACGCAGGACCACTGCAGTATACGCCAGTGCGTGGTCGAGGTGTTAAAAGCCGTAAAGCCTGGCTATGTATTTTTACATGCTTAACGACGCGCGCTACGCATATTGAAGTTGCGACAGATTTAAGCACGGTGTCATTCCTGGCAGCCCTAAAACGATTTCTCTCACGGCGCGGCCCTATACAGTGTTTGTACACGGATAACGGCACTTGTTTTGTGGGCGCAAGCTCTTATTTACGCGACCTTTATAAGTTTCTCAGGGAAGAATATCGTACTCGTCTTCAGGAAGAACTTTCCATAAATCATATTGACTGGAAGTTAATCCCACCAGCATCACCACATTTCGGTGGATGTTGGGAAAGCATGGTCAAAGTAATTAAAACGCGTCTCTTCAAGGTTATAGGTCAACAGATCCTCTCTTACGAAGAGCTTTTAACGGTCCTTGCACAAGTCGAGGCACTGATCAACTCGCGTCCGCTCACGGCATTGAGTAGTGACCCTGCAGAACCATCCGCATTAAGCCCTGCACATTTTCTGAACACAGTGCCATTATCGTCATTGCCGGCTCCTGAAGCAGACTCTTCAAGCTTGCTCCAGAGACATACTCTGCTGGATAAACTCGTGCAATCGTTCTGGCGGCGCTGGCGTGCGAAATATCTACACCAGCTTCAGGCTAGATCCAAGTGGAATAGTCCTGTATCCCCTATACAGGAGGGTACGTTGGTCGTCATAATACATGATAATGCTCCGCCGCTTTCATGGCCGTTATCCATCGTAGAGAAATTGCATACTTCCAAGGACGGTACAACCCGCGTTGTTACTGTGAAAACCGCTAAGGGGAGCTACGTGCGCCCTGTTGTACGTCTCTGTCTGCTTCCAACTCAGTGAGATCTAGCCTGAAGTTGGATCTACCTCTTAGTTTAAGTATTTAGTTAGTAGTTTTCGCTATTATTGCGTTTGTAATTTTCGCTAAAGTTAATTTAGATTAATTTTTATTATCATATCGCTGTCTTAGCCTATTGATGGGTTATGTGGTAGTACACCCAACATAGCTAAGTTCAATTCTATTTCTTTAAAGGCAACCCTTTAGGGCCGGGGGGATATGGTAGCGCCATCTACCTTTCCATCTAAAACCAATCACATCAACGTCAATCGTTCCACGCTTGCTTGTCTAAAGCGAGCGATGTTTCCGTTCCTCTCTATCCCATTCCCTGGAAGGGGCACACCTTTCGCGGATTGGTCGCCGCGATTGTCGACGCGAGGGACAGTCCAGAACTTTCGATTCGCTAAATACGTGTCCGCCATACCGCACCGCGCCGCTTCCGCTATAATTATTACCGCTTATACAAAACTGCTCGCGAATAGAAGTGATTTGTGTAGTGGAGTGAATCAAGCAGCTTCATCCCGAAAACACCAGGAGGCTGCCATTCGCAAGGAAGGAGGACTGACGTACAAGGTAAGTACCCCTCATCATTAGAATATCCTATACCCACTCACAATTCTTTTCCACATCCTCTTCCCTTATCAAATCCTAGGCGACTAAAACCCGCCATCCTTTATATACAGTCCATTCCTTCTCCAAGTCGCCTAGAACCTACGGTTTCGGTGTAACGCCGAACCAGCCATTACCATTCGCTTCATCTTCAGTTTCCTTTTGGATTTTGCTTTGACACTTTGTATTTCGATTCGATATTGAGATATATTTTCTTTGTGATAAGATGACTGTTTTTAGGTTTCAATTTATTAAGCAAATAACCTGATATGGCTATACTTGAAAGAAGATATTGTAACTTCAATTTGCGTGGGTTGTCTTTTGAAAATAAACAGGACAGGTGAGAAGTACCCTGAACAGAAGAGCATGCATGAGGAATCTGATGGGAGTGAAAGAAGCAAGAGAGATATGTCAGGATCGTTGCAAATGGCGTTCCGTAGTCTCTGTCTACCCCTCCGGGAAACAGACGTGAGTCTATGTATGTATGTCTTTTGAAAACTGTAGTTGTTATATTATTGATTATATTGCAATAACATTCTTCAAATAACATGAAGAGTGTGAAAAATGGACTAAGGCATTTTTTATAGAGGTTATCAAATAATCTTAATCGTGAAGTTTAAGTTAGGGAATCTGTTTATAGATAGGCACTTTTAGCCCTGACGTTTCGACCAGATTTCATCGGTTGTAGTCACGGAACGATTTTTGAGTACAGTAATATTTAAGGTAATCTTAGGAGCAGCGATAAGCATTACATAACCAATTGTTGTATTGTTGCCTCGCCTAAAATTAATCATCATCATCATCATATCAGCCAAATGACGTCCACTGCTGGACATAGGCCTCCCCCAAGGTTCTCCACACTGACCGGTCTTGAGCCGCCCGCATCCAACCGCCTCCCGCGATCTTGACGAGATCGTCGGTCCACCTTGCGGGGGGCCTACCTCTGCTGCGTCGTCCGGTACGTGGCCGCCACTCCAGAACCTTTCTGCCCCAACGGCCATCGGTTCTTCGAGCTATGTGCCCTGCCCACTGCCACTTCAGCTTGGTTATCCAGAGAGCTATGTCGGCGACTTTGGTTCTACTGCGACTCTCCTCATTTCTGATTCGATCTCGCAGGGAAACTCAAAGCATAGCTCTCTCCATCGCCCTCTGAGTGACCTTGAGCCTTCTGATAAGTCCCATAGTGAGCGACCACGTCTCTGATCCGTAAGTCATCACTGGCAACACACACTGGTCAAAGACTTTCGTCATGAGACACTGCGGGATATCGGACGAGAAGATATGTCGTAGCTTCGCGAACGCTGCCCAACCGAGTTGGATTCGATGACTGACCTCCTTCTCGAAGTTGGACCTACCTAATTTGACTACTTGTCCCAGGTAGATATACTTGTCGACAACTTCGAGCGTAGAGTTCCCAACCTGAATAGGAGCAGGTACAATATGGACGTTCGACATGATTTTCGTCTTGTCCATGTTCATCTTGTTGGGAGACTCTACAGAGGCCATCGAGCATTGTGCCTAGGTCTTCCATGGTCTCAGCCATGACTACGATATCGTTTGCGAATCGAAGGTGAGTGATGTACTCGCCGTTGATGTTTATGCCGAGTCCATTCCAGTCCAGAAGCTTGAAAACATCCTCCAGCGCAGTGGTAAACAGTTTCGGGGATATGACATCCCCCTGTCTCACCCCTCGCTGAAGTTGAATAGGTTTCGAACTCTGGTCCTGGAGGCGGACTGATATAGTGGCGTTTTCATACAAACACTTCAGCACTTCGATATATCGGTAGTCAATCCGACACCATTGGAGAGACTGTAGCACCGCCCAGGTTTCGATCGAATCGAAGGCTTTCTCATAGTCCACAAACGCCAAGCATAGGGGCTGGTTATACTCCTCGGACTTCTGTATAACCTGCCGCAGCGTATGTATGTGGTCTATGGTACTATAGCCTTTACGGAAACCGGCTTGTTCGGGAGGCTGTAAGTCGCCTAGCTTGCTCTCGAGACGATTCGTGATGACCCTCGAAAACAGCTTGTAGACATGGCTCAGAACTGTGATGGGTCTGTAGTTCTTTAAGAGGGTTTTATCCCCTTTCTTAAAGAAAAGCACCACCACACCTCTGTGCCACGCCTGTGGCGTTTTACCATCGAGAATGACGGAATAAAATAGCTTCCGGAGGGCTTCTCTAGCGGGTGCACCGCCGGCCTTCAGAAGCTCGCTCGTAATTCCGTCATCACCCGGCGCCTTGTTGTTTTTGAGCTGTTTGAGAGCCACACTAATCTCGTGCATGCTGACGTCCGG
Organism: Euclidia mi; assembly: GCA_944739405.2. NCBI lineage: Eukaryota > Metazoa > Arthropoda > Insecta > Lepidoptera > Erebidae > Euclidia > Euclidia mi. The sequence goes on along the minus strand of OX123183.2, from coordinate 88,921,529 downwards.
GGTATCTTCGGTATAGTGTCAAGTTAATCCAGCTCTAGGGTCTGACGCTGGAGTGCTTGCGGGTTGTTGCGTTGTCGTGTATAGCTGTCCATAGAACCTTTCGATCTCCTCCAAGAGCTCAGCCTAAAATTAAAGGTAATTAAAATGAGTTTGAAAGTTTAAATGTTTATTAGCTACTCGTAAACCAACACGATCTACGGTTTTGATGTAGTTCGATACGAAAATCATGGTTCAGATGTAGAACATTTTATAAATTGTCATAATGTGAAAGATACTAAAAATGATATTATGCCAAAAAAAAAACAAACACTATATTCTTTATCGCGCAATTTTTTATCGTTACAGAAATCGAGAAATAAAAAGAGATAACGTACATACACCACAAATGTCATTACAACACCGATTTGTTTTACATGAAAAATACACTGCAGAACAATTCCAGTTATTTCATAACAAATACACAGAGTAAGTACTGTAGAACAACTCTAAAGCTACATTGTTTCGTCAAAACAATACTCACCGAGACCATGAAACGCGTACTCATGTGGCATTTGCAACATACCTGCGGCGAACGACTAAGAATCCAAAACAATATTATTTTTTTATTAAAAATACAAATAACTGGATTGTTTATAAAGTAAAAATATGGCAACAGTTCTTGATTGTGTATCCTTTATTAGAGCTGCATGTTTTATAACATAACGTGGATATGAAACGCTTAGAATGTAATAAAATACCAGCTATATTTTTAATACTTCAATTGTAGTAAACAAGATACAGGCTGCCTCATGGTCAGTAGAAAATGAGTACCAGTTCCTCGGGCCGTCAGGCATTGTTTATCTTAGGACAAAAAGGACAGAAATTGTACGCTTTCAAAGATATTTGGAATCGAAAGGAGATAAAAAGAGAGGCCTTGGTAACCGGACTTCTGTCCCATCAAATGAAGACAAGGTACTGTCTAAACTTCAAACTTCAGTCAGAATAGAACTACTACAATCTAACTAGACCATTTGTATCATCGCAGATAGGACAAATATGAGTGTGTCGGTGATGAGAATATTTCAGGATGGACGCGCAAATCTCAAGAGCAAATTGGGACCATTAAATTATAGGTAAAATGTTCATTACAAATCAACGATACACTACTAAAACGGTTTACTGGTCAAAGTAACAGACATATCAAAAGTGAGAATTAATTCATTTTCTATCGTAATTAAAAAGGCGACCGAACAAAGTAATAGGGGGCGACTTATTACGTGGGACTAAAATAAATCTAGCGAAAAGTGGGTGTAGTAATATACCTCTGCCTACCTCGTCGGGGATATAGGCGTGAGACTATGTATGTATGTATGTATCGTAATTCTCATTTTACAAAAGATTAGAAGATACTTTAAAGTAGCACAGTTCAGCAAGCATTACGTTCTTTAAGGAGAACATAGAGGGAGGCCAAGGATTTCTCTATATCTCTAAATATAGGGAAAGGAAATATGCGAATACGTTTAGTATACAAAAAAATTAAGCCCGTCTTTTGTCTAACGGGTTCCATGGTTATAAAATTTAGGAACCACTGTCATAAAACATTGCATGCAGAAAGAAAATAACTCGGGGATGAAGTCATCACATGATCTTAGAGCCAGAATTTACCTCAGGTAATACCTACTTGTCATAAGTGTAGCATTTATATTGTAATTTTTTCTAGCTTCAAGCTTCTTGAAGATCTCATGAAATTTAACCAAAAAGCGTTACAAACTGACAAACATAATCACAGTAACGTTAAATTGAGTTCATATTAAGTATAATAGCATGAATAATTAACGTTTAGTACCTAGCGCACATGTATTTATCCCATTGTTTTATGTAGCAGTCGGGATCGATATGCATAATACGCTTAAATAATTTAAATTACAACATAGTAATAGGTATGTATTATATATCATATTATTCGCCTAGAATATTAACCATAATGGTTTGAACATTACTACTGCAATGTAACCGAAATATTACATCGCAAAAAGTTAAATATGTAAAGCTTAAAAAATCAATTGCAATCTTCCTCATTTTTTAGAAATATCGGTAGGGGAGTAAAGCTTATTCTATATGGCTCTTTACAAAATAGCGAACATAGATGTACATGAAGATCATCCAGTTATGCAAATGTTACACATAGCTAGAGTCACTCAAACGAAAAATATAATAACTCTTCTTCTCTCTCCTCACTTTTCTGCGCCAAGTCAAACGATCTTGGGTTGTCGTTTCGTGCAACTGGGCTTTCTTGAGGTCTCTTTCAATGGAGCTCCACCAGGTCAACGGCAGGCGGCCTCTCCCTCGTTTTTGTTCTAGTAGGTTTAATGCAGTTCGAACCACATGATCTTCGTCTCGTCTTCTGACATGGCCAGCGAAGGCGTTTTCGGTGATTTTATTGCGATTGGTGCAACTTTGAAGCCTACCTCTAATATATTCGTTGTGGATTTTATCTAGTCGCGTCACACCTCCCGCCCACCTGAGCATCTTCATTTCGCTGGTATGCACCTTTTGTTCATGCGACTTCTTTGTTGTCCAGCATTCAGACCCATATAGTAACGCCGGGCGGACTGCCGTTTTATATACTTTACCATTAGTTTTGACGGGTATACGTAAGTCGCATAGCACGCCAGTAAGTAAGCGCCATTTTTGCCATGCGATGTTTATCCTGTGAGTCACATCAGCGTATACATTGGCATCGGGTGTAAGTATGGAGCCTAGATATTTAAATTTCTCACCGGTAGGGATAGGTGTAGCTCCAATATAAATGGTTTCTGATGTAGTGTCGCTGCTGAAAGGGCATTTCAGATATTCGGTTTTGCTCCTGCTCACTCTCAGGCCGTACTTTTCGAGGACGTGCGCCCACTTGTTTAAAAGTTCCTGCAATTCACTTGCGGTATCGGCAGCTAGCACTATATCATCTGCGTACAGCATTGTCCAGGGCAATGAAGAAGGAATATCCCTGGTAAGGTAGTCCATAACCAGATTGAACAAAAGTGGGCTTAGCACGGATCCTTGATGAACGCCTACTTTGACCTCAAAAGCCTCACTTACGCCGGCTAGGCTTCGGACTTTTGTGCTGACATTGTTGTACATGTCTTGTACTAGTTCGATGTAGGATTCAGGTACAAGTTAAGCACGCATAGCCTGCAATACTTATTAACGGGGTACTCGATCAAAGGCTTTTTCGAGATCGATAAACGTAAGATGTAGGTCTTTGCGGTTAATTCTATATTTCTCCATCATAATCCTGATCGTCTGAATTGCGTCGATAGTCGATCTCGATGCTGTGAAACCGAACTGATTTGGTGATATTTGTGAGATGTTGGTGATTCGCTTATTAATAACTCTTTCCCATATTTTAAGTGTATGTGAGGTCAATTTTATACCTCGATAATTCTCGCACTGTGCAACATCGCCCTTATTCTTGTAAAAGGGGAGTAGATAGCTTTCCCGCCATGATTTTGGTATGCATTTTGTGGCTAAGATGACGTTAAATAGCTTAGTAAGCCAGTAAACAGCTACCTATCGGGCCAAGAGCCTTCCATAGATCTGCGGGCACTTCATCAGGGCCTGTAGCTTTTCTGTTCTTCATTTTCATCATCGCGTTTTTAACTTCAGCAGTATCAACTTCAGGTATTGGTCCATGAATTGGATCACAGGGCGTAGGATCTTCATTTGGGAATTCTTCGTTTAAAAGATTTTTTCGATGTAATGTTTCGGTTACATTGCAGTAGTAATGTTAACCATTATGGTTAATATTCTAGGCGATTAATATGATATATAACACATACCTATTACTATGTTGTAATTTAAATTATTTAAGCGTAATATGCATAACGATCCTGACTGCTACATAAAACAATGGGTTAAATACATGTGCGCTAGGTGCTAAATGTTAATTATTCATGCTATTATACTTAATATGAACTCAATTTAACGTTATGTTATAATACGTTCGTATTTATAAAAAAAATGTATAAAAGTGTTTTTATCGATTATCCATTGCCCGGTATCCATAGTACAATCCCTGCTTAGTTTGGGACTAGCTGGTGTCGTGTGTATGTAGTAGAATAGAATATTGTATCTGACTCATTTAAATTACGGCCACGAATTCCATTAACAACGTCAAATTTTATGAAATGAGCACGCTCACATTAGCTTAAATAGACCGTGTCCACTTTTGATATTACTCTCCATTCTTTAAAATCGACCTGAGTCTCCGGGGCTCGTTTTTCATGTTGAAGGTAAGCGATCAAGCTAAAAGTGCAGTGTGTTTATAGGAAAAGCTTTAAGGACGTTGGCACATTCCTTTTAAATACACTCAATGGCTTCTTTTAATTACGCGATTAGCGCAAGATCATACGGCTGGCATGAAATTTAATTTCTGTTTCAAAAGTTTGTCATCCCAAATGAATGGTTTTGTAATACAATATTTAGACTACTTTAATGTTTTTTTTTGTAGTTAGAATGCAAGTAGTTTAACTAGCACTCAATAGTATGTCATTTTTATCGTTTATGTTTCAATTTATTCATTCAAAACTGACATGATACCATTTTACCGACTGTTATTTCAACTATGTTCCCAGTCTGAATATAAATAACGTAAGAGCAAAAATTGTTTTGAACCCATAATTAGATAGGTAAGTTAATTTTTGTATCAAATAAGTTGCGTATAGGTATGAATTCGCTGAGGTCGACGCAAAATCCCAAAGCTTATTAAAAGCTGTCACAAAAAGGTGGCTGCATCGCTGAGAATTCCCTTATGAGTATAACCAATCTAAGCTATAATAATATTAAGAAAACATGTTTACTGCGTAATAGATTAGTGTAGTTTAACTTTAGTTATTAGTTAACTTATCACCATCACGCCCGTGTTTCAATGAAAGTTTAAGCAGCAACTCTAATTAGAGTGTAAAAGTTTAGATTAGGACATTTGTAATCAACACAAATGTCCTTAAATTTTGGTATTAAAATAAATAAAGCTATAAGAGTAAGAGTTCTATGGTATCTTATTTTCCATATTAGATACCATAGAACTCTTCCATTCCGCGGTTTTACGCGGAAACTTCAGCTTCTTGCACCCGACAGTTTTGGCTGTGCTTTGTCTGTCAGTCAGTAACGAAATAATAATAAAAATAAAATAAAAACAGTTTATTGCCATTAATAATTACATATCGGATTTATCAGCGGCCCCACACGAGGCATAGCCTGTCCTGTGGGTACCAGGTACGATTTCCGTACATTTTTAACAATTTTAGCTCGGGCGACGTGTTTTATAAGACTAAAAAATATGGTTGTGTGTGTGTACATACATGTGTGTGTGTGTGTGTTGTTCGTGAGTGAGTGAGTGAGTGTGTGTGTATAATGTGTTTATGATAGGGATACCATAAGATTTTCGGTGGAGTCATATGTCAAAGAAGTGAGCCATTTAGTGACTTTTAACTGCATATCTTTCACCGAGCACAGCTTTATCTTGCATGCGTTAGCAGTTTTATTATAAATAAATACGTCCTTAAAAGGGCTAAAGCGTTTGGCAAAGCTTGTGTTGACTGACGGGATTGGTAGTCTGTACACGCGAGAAAATAAGTTTATAAATGCATATAACAAGCTTAAAGGTATTAATATAATGGAAAAGATTTATTACAAGGGAATATTTTTTTTTAAACCCAAAAATGTTGCACTCCGATTTTCAGTAGAAAGAATAACGCCCCATATGCATTGTGCTGCGCCGCAAAGTCTGAAACTATAACGGAAATTAAATAAAAGTCATCGTAATTAAGCAGAAACTACAAAACCCTTTACGTACGTAGTAACTATTTAGTAATCTATCCTTTTGCCAGGAATACGGTTGGTTTAGAGAGAAAACGGAACTACCGCGCTATGTGCTAAAATAAATAGCACGAATCCGAGTATTTATTTATTTACCTATGATTCTGATTACATACTACGACGTTTTGATGTTCAAACCAGCAATTTCAATAACCTAAAATAGCGGACATGAAAACATTCAAAAACAGAAAATACATATTCTTCGAATTTTAAAAACCGTTTGAACTAAGCTACGGGACGGCCATTTGTAAGTGCCTCAGTAGTGTTTGCATGGCTCAAAATCCAGTTATTGCGTGGTTGAAAAAAAAACTATCGGTATTTAAGTTAGGTTTCGATGCAGTATTCTAAAAATCTACGCGGGAACGCTTTATTCCACCGTACTGCAGTTGGTTTAAGAGCCTAACCTAATAGTGTTCTCCGTTAAAAAGTTTCGAAAGACTTTGAAGTAGCTCGGTTTTAGGTAAAAGTTTTCTCAGTATGTAGATATCTCACAAAGCCGCGCCGTGTTGGAACGCAAATTCTGCAGAATTAAGGTACATGTACATTGCGAAGAGACAATAAATGTACACGCTATTTTTATGAATTCTATACAACATATTTTCATACGGATATGCAATTTAATTAACAAAGTAATGATACCATCTCTTAGTTAATTAATATCTCTTCACCATTACTGTCAATGTAAAACCCATGCTTATTTATCAGATTGCTATTAATGTTATTTGTATACCTACTTAATTCTAAGTTTGGAACACAATTGAACACAAACTTAGAGTTTGACACTTAGAAAAATGCACTCACTCATACGAATATTTAAAACGAAAACTTGAGCAACTATTTACGAAGAATCGCGTTTCTGCTTCGCTAGTCTGTTTCCGTTGCTCATATAAACAACTAAATTTATAAATCTGTTTCATACTGGCATAATATTTGGAGCAATACTGCGGAGGGCAGTAAATAATACCTACAGGTAAATAAATCGAATGGCAGATGCCATGAAAAATAGACGCCTTGAAAGTAATATTTTGCCAATGTTTCAGTTGCGAGGATGAAATTGGAACTCCTTTACATGGAAAAAGATTTTGTGGAACCGGCTCGAGTTGTGTTCAAGTTTAATCGGACCAGAAATCTATCGGTTGTGTATTTCGAACGCTTAACTATTTGGAAAATGTCGATTTAAACAATGGGTAATTTATCATTCGGTTAATAACATCGGTTTCTGTTACGGATCTTTAGATTTATGGTATTTAAAGAGTAGATAACTTTGCTGGGTACGCATGAAGGTAGAATCGTGTAACTATCCAAAGTGATTAAGCTAAAGTAAAGCTTTTACGCCATATTTAAGAGGTAGTAGTAAGAGGGTTATTAATGTTATTATACATAATAAGCTTATTGAATATAATTCTTTCTAATGTAAAAGTAGACATTGTACACACCCAAAACTTTATACAACCTTGAAATTTACTCACATGTCATATTACACGTATTACTGCTAAAGAGCTTTCGTACATAATGATTATAAGATATAAAACAAGTGATACATACTAAAACAAACTGAAAACGTTTACTTAGGAAATTCCTTTCATTAAAAGTGTACAAGTTTGTGTAATTTTTTCAGCCACGTAGAGTTTTAGGTTTTCATAACTTGCAGTGTATGTGAGTGAATGCTAAACTTTTGAATGCATTCCTCTTCTTGTTCTGTATTGAATCCCTCATTCCAACTCGGCAGCCTCGGAGTCTTTTCATTTCCTAACTTTTGGAAATTACAATTACCAAAGTAGTTGTAAAGTTTCACATCGGCCTCTCAAGATTTTCATTTGTAATAATGAGTTTTGAAATTACAAACGAGCGGTTTTAAACCCCGGTAATATTTTTGCAGCTTTCTACAGACTACAAAATATCTTTTGAAAATGTATTGTCTTGATACTGGACAGACAATACACCTGTATCTTGGAAACTTCCTCTTCTATTAAAAGAAAAAGCCGTTTCATACCGTAGTTTTAATTTTTGAGATGAAATATCACAGCAAAAACGGGTCAGTGAGTTATTTGTAACACAATACGCTAAGAAAGTCAAAAGATCTTGAAACGCGGGCAAGTATCCGATTTCAATAAATATTATAATGGAAGTTTTCATTTAAAGTTGCGAGTCTGTGACAAATTGAGAATTCCTACAGGAATATTGTACAGGAAATATAGGTACCTACTTGATTTCATAAATAATGTACTAACTCAAGGCAAGTTGTACACTGAAAAGGAGTAGTACTGTTATTACAGAATAAGTCAGATATTTACTTAATTGGTATTTTAATTAGCTTTTAGTAATAGTTTGAAAAAATATATATTATATTATTTTGCATGCTGATCAGGCAGAATGAAGAGTATCAAAATATCCCTGTACAACTTTGTTCAGAAAATAAAGTGAATTTTGAATTTATATTGAACTTAGGCGGTAAAGGAAAACATCGTGAGGAAACCTGCATGTCTGAGACTTCTTTATAAAGTTCTCGAAAGACATGTGAAGTCTGCCAAGGTGCACTTCTGCCGTCCTTACGAAAAGTGCAATAACTCGAGTTTTGCACCGAATTGAGATAAGTGCATATTCGGAATCAGCAGAACGAGATCTATATATTCTTTTAACATAATTTTTACGTATCTATGACGCAGCTGGTTTTAACACTAAGCCTAACTGCAACATCTAGTTCGATGCTTTATGATTTACATATCAAGACCGAAATAACTATAGATACGAATAACTTACTCGCGCTATTAAGAAATTTTACTAACTATATCTGCAAAAAGTATAGTATACTATATTTATAATTAGCATAGTTCGTCATTTGTAATATTCATGATACGGATACTTATTAACGTTTAAGTAGAGTTACTGCATTTATAATTACCATATTCCGTTACTTGAGATTCTCATTTACTAGTTATAAGTACAATAAGCTTGAGTTATTGCAGTTATCTTAAGGGACCTTATCAATAATTATGGGAAAGATACTAAAATTGATTTAGTAAGTAGATATATATTGCTGGTTCGGCGTTGCACCGAAAGTATGTACTAGGCGATTTGGTGCTATGGAAAACTTATTAATATAGTGGACTGTATTAAGAATGGCTGGTAAATCGCCCAGTAGAGTGGATTATAGGGACGAATAGGAGGCGGAGGTATGGGAGCAGAGCACGCCTTACCTTGATAAAATGGTGGCTTGTCGGCGTCTTCCGAGAGTCGGGCCACAAGCTGATCACTCCACCTAGATCCAGCCCGAAGCTGCACGGATCACTCCACTACACCCGCGGGCGGTTTAGTTCTCGTTTATAGTATAAAATAGCGGTAAAATATTGCGGTGCTGCATGTATCCGTCACGGCGCGGAGCTGCACCAGGACACAGCCGGTCAGCAGGACGGTTGATTTTTGACTTCGTCGCAGCGTCTTTGAATTCTGCGACCAATTAGAGCGAGGCGTGCCTTTGGGAGGGAATGGGATAGAAAGGGATAAAAGATCGCTCGTTTTTGACACTGCGGTATGCAAAGGAATTTATTAGCTAGGTGTTAACATAATTAACTAACAATGAAAAAAAAATTGAACTTAGCTATGTTGGATGTACTACCGCATAACCCATCAATAGGCTAAGACAGCGATATGATATTAAAATTAATCTAAATTAACTTTAGCGAAACAATTATAACGAAAATTACAAACGAAATACTTAAACTAAGAGGTAGATCTAACTTCAGGCTAGATCTCACTGACTTGGAAGTGGACAGAGACGTACAACAGGGCGCACGTAGCTCCCCTTCGCGGTTTTCACGGTAACAACGCGGGTTGTACCGTCTTTGGATGTATGCAGTTTCTCCACGATGGCTGAAGGCCATGAATACGGCGGAGCATTATCATGTACTATGACGACCAACGTACCCTCCTGTATAGGGGATGCAGGACTATTCCATTTGGATCTGGCCTGAAGCTGGTGGAGATGTTCCGCACGCCAGCGCCGCCAGAACGACTGCACGAGTTTATCCAGCAGAGTATGTCTCTGGGACAAGCTGGAAGAGTCTGCTTCAGGAGCCGGAAATGACGATAATAGCACTGTGTTCAGAAAATGTGCAGGGCTTAACGCGGATGGTTCTGCAGGGTCACTACTCAATGCCGTGAGCGGACGCGAGTTGATCAGCGCCTCGACTTGTGCAAGGACAGTTAAAAGCACTTCGTAAGAGAGGATCTGTTGACCTATAACTTTAAAGAGATACGTTTTAATTACTTTGACCATGCTTTCCCATCATCCACCGAAATGTGGTAATGCTGGCGGAATCAATTTCCAGTCAATATGATTTATGGAAAGTTCTTCCTGAAGACTGTCCTGACCTGTCAAAACAATTTGAAAACCCTCGATGATCGAGTTACCGTCCTCCAGAAGCGGGAGCCTCTGAACCGGGTGGATATGGGTGACGTCATTGAGCAGCTGAGAGAGGAAATCAACAATCGGGACCAGGAGCTATTGGCAAATGACCTTGAAATAGCCAATCTACCGGAGGTCAGCGGTGAAAACTGTGTCAATTTGGCTCTGCAAATCGCTGTGAAGCTTGGCGTCAATTTGGAGGAACGAGACATTGTGAGTGCCGAGCTCGCTGGGCCTCGTCACATCGTGTCCACGGATGCTGGCGGGCCGGAGCGCCGACCCCGCCCTCTCGCCGTGCGGCTCGCGCGCCGCACCGTCCGCGACGAGCTGTTGGCGGGTGCGCGCGTGCACCGCGGTGCTACATCAGCTGACCTGGGCCTGGCTGGGCCCGCGCGTCGGTTCTACCTCAACGAGCGCCTCACCCCGAAGAACCGACAGTTATTTCGGAGGGTGCGGGAAGCTGCACAAAAGGGAGGCTGGAAGTTTGTTTGGTGTAGGCGCGGCCGTGTGCTCGTACGAAAAAACGAGGGTGATAAAGTGCTCAATATTCGTAACGAGGGCGACTTTCACAAAGTGTTTGGCCATGATTAGACTTTTTATAGATTTAATTATTTTCTTATTACTTGTATGCAGAAGGCCAAATGCTTTGTACCATTACTCATCGCCTCATACCCTTTTGTGCGAAAAGCCTAAGCATTTGATGTACGTAGCATGTCGACCTTATAATTTAATTATATATGTGTCTTATAGTAGGATGTCAATGCACTATTCTATCGAGTTTATTGTAACCTGCTTTAGCCGTACTGATGCTTATTTACATAATATTTGTTTTTGTATACTTTCCCTTGTCCATTGTTACTTACAGTATAATATTTACAAATTATTTATACTATTGTCTAGAATTACCGTAGCCAGGCAGGAAGGTGTATCAGAAGTGCGCAGTGGAAGGTGTAATACATCTACCTGACCACGATAGACAATATATCCAGACACAATGCACTGCCTTGCACAGTGAGTAAAGTATTGAGTAGGTACATGAAAATTTACCTTATATCTCCTGGTGATGTTCTTGAAGTGGACCTATAGGATTAACTCATAATTTTGGCCAAAATAACAAGAGAATCGAATAGATACCAGTGTACAATTCGGCGAAGTCCTTCTCCAGACCACGATGCATGTTTGGTTAGCCTCCTTGATCAAAACGAGGTCACCAATCTTGGGTGGATCGGTCTTGTCGGTCCACTTAACGCGTTGCTGGAGTATGTGCAAATATTCCAAATTCCAGCGTTTCCAAAAGCTCTGAGTAATCTGGCGTACCAATTCAAAGCGCGAGAGACGACCAGGTCTCGTATCAATGTAGGGGTACTCAGGCGGCGGCCTCAAATATACCACCCCAGTGTGGACAATTTGGTGGGGAAAACAACCAATTTATCCCACGTCGGGCTAGCCTATCACCTATATCAGCCTTGTTGGTTTCAAGGAAATTAACGTCATTCAAATAATTATAAGTGCCCTTGAAGTTAGTGCCGCAATCAGAACGGATCAAGGAAGGCAGCCCTCTGCGGGATACAAATCTGTCAAATGTGTCTACAAACGCCTCGGTCGTAAGCGAGGAGACCAGTTCCAAATGTACGGCCTTTGTGGAAAGACAAACAAAAACACACAAGTAGGCCTTGACAGTCTTGCTGTTTCAAAGTGTCGACGTTTTTACCAAAAAGGGACCAGCGAAGTCCGTGCCGACACCGTCAAATGTCCTGCTCTCGGTTACGCGATCTGCCGGTAAGTCCCCCATCAACGGCTGCATGGTAGAAGCCTTGAGCTTATAGCAAGGGATGCAGCGAAAGTCTACACTCCGAATAATTCTTCGGGCAGACAAGATCCAAAATTCGCGTTGCAAAATGGCCAACAAAGCATTACAACCAGCATGCGAATTTTTAAGGTGACGGTCAGTTACCAACAAGCGTACCAAATGACCGTCCTTAGGTAACAAAAGGGGGTGACGTGCTCCGTAAGGGAGGTTGGCGTTCTTGAGACACCCTCCAACGCGCAAGAGACCCGTATCGTCCAAAAAGGGGTTCAATTTAGATATTGCTCCCGACAGTTTCGATTTCCCTGACTTAAGGATAGCAATCTCCTTCTCAAAATGCGCCAATTGCACAGAACGAACCCAAAAGGTGAGGGACTCCTGTCGTTCCTGTGGTGAGAGAAATGGTGTCAGTCGTTTCTGTTGTGGGTGCCTAAAATTAAAAACAAAACGCTTTATCCAAGCAGTGACACCTAACAACTTGTCGAGGGAGCTGTAACGATTCAACGAAAAATCGGGGTCGAAGGCGCATTCTACCTTCTCAAGAGCGAGTGTTCGTAGACCCGGCAAATTAGAAGTATTCAAAACTGGCGTTCGAGGCCAATCAGTTTCTGGTCGACTCAACCATTCCGGACCCCACCACAGCGAATGACCTATCAAACTAGGCGTCTAGCATCCGCGCGAGGCACAATCAGCGGGGTTGAGCTCATCTGGCACGTGTCTCCAAACAAGTTTGACTTCGGATTTCTGGATTTGGGAAACGCGATTAGCGACAAATACCTCCAAGGTGTGGACAGAAGCCTTCAACCAACAAAGAACAATTTGGCTGTCTGTCCAGGCGTAGGTCCCATCAATACAAATGCTTTTGCCCAAAGTGTTAGACACGTGGCTCAATAAGCGTACAAGTAGGGCTGCTCCCGAGAGCTCCAATTTCGGAATGGTCAGAGATGTCCGAAGGGGTGCAACCTTGCTCTTCGCCATGATCAGGGATACTCTCACCTGACCTGAGGCACTGACTGTGCGCAAGTACACCACGGCCGCGTGACCACGTTCCGAGGCATCACAAAACCCGTGAAGGGTGGCCTTGTACTACCCGGGAGGAAGGATGGGACGAGGCAAGGAGATCTCATTGACGGCAGGAAGTGAGGATACAAAAGAGGTCCATTCCTCAACAAGAGTGCCGTGCAGAGGTTCGTCCCAGGTCAATCCTGCTGTCCAAAGCTTCTGCAAAAAGCATTTTGCCCAAAATATAATTGGACAGATCCAACCGTTCGGATCAAAGGTTCTGGCGACAGTAGACAACACGAGACGTTTAGTCCAAGAACAAGGCAATTTCAAGTCTACGTTATACGTAAAGATGTCTTGGACTGGGCTGTACTGAACGCCTAGAACAGCCATCATGGCGGGGTTATCAACAATCTCAAACAAATGTGGATCTTGCTGATGATCCTCTGGCAAGCCTTCCAAAAGCGCTGGTGAGTTGGAAATCCATTTGCGCAACTCATAACCAGCGGAGGCCAAAATACCTATCAATTCGTCCCGCAAGAGGATCGCCTCGTCCGCTGTGGAGGCGCCCGAGCAAATGTCATCGACGTAAATATCGTCTTTCAAGATGGCGGAGGCTCGTGGAAAACGTAAGCCTTCGCGGTCTGCGAGCTCCCAAAGAGAACGTATTGCCAAATAGGGGCTCGACCTTAACCCGTACGTATTGGTATTGAGCTCGTAGACGACCATGGGATCACGAGGAGACTCTCTCCAAAGGATCAGCTGGAAGCGACGGTCATCAGGGTGGATAATCGTCTGCCTGAACATCATTTTTATGTCGGCCACAAAGACAACCTGATGTCGTCGGAAGCTGGTGATGACGTCACAAAGGTCCTTGACCAACTTGGGACCAGAATGCAAGCACTGGTTCAAGGATACGCCTGTTGAAGTCTGCGCAGAACCATCAAACACTGTGCGCAGCTTGCCAGTTGATGGCTTCAATACCGCATGATGCGGGAGAAAATAATGCTCCACCGAACGCCAATCCAAATTTGACACAGACATGTGTCCCAATTGTTCATATTCTCTCATGAACTCAATGTACTTCTGTCTGAGCTCCGGATCACGACCCATGCGACGCTCCATAGCCAACAATCTCTTTTCGGCTAAAGGTCGTGACTCACCAAGCGGAGGCCGAACAGACAGAAATGGTAGCCTCGTAATGATCCGACCAGAACGGAGTCGACCAGTGTTGTTCTGGAAGAACAACTCGCACTCCTCATGTTCTGGATTCAAACGGGCAGCTTGAGGAGGCTCCTCTATCTCCCAAAACCTCTGAACTGCATCAGAGAGAGCAGAGCCTACAGCCAAAAAATTATCAAGTTCGGGTGGAGGGGGGTCCCTAGGTACAGGTCCCATCAAAGCAAATCCAAATATGGTCGGGATGGCAGTCAAACCATTTGGCACCAAGACCCTTTTCCCACCAATCAAAATTCCACCGAGGACATCAGAGCCAATCAACAAGTCGATTTGTCCCGGTGTGTCAAATTTGGGGTCTGCCAGTTCCAATCCCGATGTCAAATTCACCACAGCAGCGGGTAGCTGTTTCTGTGGGTGCATACCCAAAATATTCTTCAACACAATAGCCGAGGTTTTAATCCTCGGGTGTGAAGATTCAACAGGGCCAAACAAAACCTTAACTTGCCCTTCAACATTAGAGGCTACGTCACCTATGCCCCGTATACAATTTGGAAATAAACCCATATTTAATTTAACCTGCCCTACCAAATAAGTGGAAACAATGCAACCTTGTGAACCTGTGTCCAATATAGCACGGACAACAACAGAGGTCCCCGTGGGTCCCCAGACCCTAACAGCAACCGTTGGTAGGATAACGGTCTCAATGGGGGAGGTTGGCGTTATAGGGCAGGGGTCAATGACCTATTGTTGCCTGGGCGGCGACCGTTGGCCAGGACCAGGCAAGTCAAAACGAGGGTGCGGCTTGAAGTCCTCAAAAGCGCGATGACTCGATCCGCGCGCCATCTGTGGGGGGTCATAGTGACGCACCCGCCCAAAACGAGGTGGGCGCGAGTCAAGGCGGGGACGCTCCGCCAAAGGAGGGGAATACCTGGGGCAGCAGTCATGGTGCTGGTGACGCTGAACAGCACATTCAGGTGCGCGAGAGAGAGGAGGCGTGCGCACGCTACGGTTCTCCAAGCGGGGCGAGTGGCGATCAATTGAGCGAGGCGACTCTCGGCTACGCGCCGGTGAGCCTCGGCTGCCACCTTTAAAACACCCGCCCGTGCGCGGCGTCGGCTGGTTGGACAAGCGGCCAACCTCTCTGGCATTCATACAGAGAATGTCAAAATGCTGTCCTCCACAGTGAGGACAGGGGCGAGAGTTTGGGCAGTCTCGCTGGTAGTGGGACCCCAAGCAAGAGAAGCAATGCGGCGGGCATTCGCGATGCGCCTACGAGAGGCGAATCAAAATCATCAAAATCATTCGAATCAATCGAATTGGCTTTGCCCGTCTACACGACACAATCAAATCACTGATTTTCATTCCGTCCACCCGATTGGGTAAAATCTGGTGGTACCGCCCACCCGATGAACTTGAGTTGGACGGCTGGCGTCTACACGTCACGATTTCATCAAGTGATTTAGTCAAGTTGGACATAAAATTGTGCCGTGTGGCAAGGCCTTTAACTAGTTTAAATAATAATAGTAGTGATATCGCTAATAGAGTGTTACTTTGTCCAGGCTCTCTGGTAGATCTGCAACTAAACGTCGCGTCCGTCGAGATCAATTTAGCAAAAATATAAAAAATGCCTTTTACTATGTACTTTTTCTAAAATAACCAGTCCTTTTTTAACCTATTGAGGAAAAGTATTTCAAGTTATTGTGATATTATCATACATAAATTAATTATTCTTATTGCCCACTGTGTAACTAAACGCGCGATATGTCACTCGCAGCGTCCGTTTGTAACGTCATGTCGTGTTTGGAATTTTGAAAATATTTACTTGTGCTTGATATAGTGTGTGAAAAATATTTTTAATTCTACCGGTCAAATGTATTGTTCATGGAACAAAAGTCTCTAGTGTCATTGTTGTTGGCCAAAGTTCATTTAAATTCCATGCCCGTGAGAGGGAACAGTAGCAAATATGAATTCCTTTGCTCCTATTGTCAAACTGCTTTTGCTCGCTTTGGTATAAGCTTTTGAAAGCCACATTGTGTTTTATATACATGTTTTTTTTTCTATGGTAATAGGCGGCAAACGAGCAGACGGATTGCCTGATGGTAAGCAATTACCACCGCCAATGGACACAAGCAACATCACAGGAGTCACAAGTGCGTTGCCGCCCTTTGGGGTTAGGAAAAGGGATAGGATGAGGAGGGGGATGAGGGAGAAGGAATAGGCGATAGGGCTTCCGGCACTCTTACTCACCGAACGAAATGCAACAGTTAAGGTACGGTTACTTTACGTCGATTTTCTGTGAGAGGGTAGTACTTCCCCGGTCGAGCCGGCCCATTCATGTTGAAATCAGCAAGGCTCTACTACCTGGAACACAACTCTATTTTGTGGTGTAAGTGTATGAATTGGATGTTTGCTTGAAACATAGAAAATGAATGAAAGGAAATATAAAACCGAGGAAGCAAGGAAAATAAGCAAAATTGTAGCTACAGGCGCTGTGCTCTCTGTTTTTGTGAGTGAAGCGCAGTATGAAGCACTGCGCATTATGTATTTTATATACGCGTGTACTATAAACCAGTGGAAATATTGTTTACGGACTGTTTTTTAATCCAAGTAAACTTTATGGCTGGTGGGAAAAGTTTTATAAAAAAAACTATAGTTAAAAACATACAGACAGATTTTAAAGGCCATTTTCATTCTACAGAGCATTTATTTTATTACATTTAAAATATGTTACCAAAATGTTAACATATTTTAAATGTTGTTATGTTAAAGAATTGTGTGATAAGAGAGTGTTGTGGCGTAAAAGAAGATGTAGTGACAAGCATCGAGAAAGGCATGCTAAGATGGTTTGGGCACGTGGAGAGGATGGTTGACGAAAGACTGACTAAGCAGATATAAAAGGCAAGTGTGGAAGGGACAGGACGAAAGGGAAGACCTAGGCGGACGTTCTCTGACCAAATTGGAGACAAACAAAACAGGACAGGTTAGAAGTACCCTGAACAGAAGAGCATGCATGAGGAATCTGATGGGAGTGAATGAAGCAAGAGAGATATGTCAGGATCGTTGCAAGTGGCGTTCCGTAGTCTCTGCCTAACCCTCTGGGAATAAGGCATGGGTCTATGTATGTATGTATTAAACCGAACATAATAAAGCCATGTTAACGCGATATTGGAACATGATGTTTGCAGTAGTAATCAAAGTATTGGCAAGTTTCGATGGTTGGCAAAGAAAAAGGAATGACCGCTGTGCTCTGGCGGCAGTCCAAATACGTCGCTTTTTATCACGTTTTACAGGCGTCGCAACAAATTATGGGCCTCTTTTTGGAAATTCTCTTTCACATCATACTGAAGAATAGAGCAATATGGGAAGTGAGCAGTTCAAAAATAATTTATTGAGCTTTTTGAAGTCCTTTTTTTCAAGTTCTGTCTGGAAGGACTGGTTGATACTGTAAAACTATAAACTATATGATACAATAAGAGTGATTTGGGTTTAACAGACAAAAATAAACATATAAATCTAAACATAAAGTCAAATTCACAATGAGAACAATCACTGACATAAAATTGCGTTGACAAGACATTTTTAAATATTATTTAATGAGACATTCAATTTATATAAAAGTTTGTAACATTTTATATGATTCAACTCGTACCCATGTACCTACTAGTGTACCAGGGCAGGGCATAATTTAATTCATGTAATTATTAAAGTCAATTTTCATCATTCTTTCGTATAAATGGCGGGTTGCGACGGCGAAGTAATTTTGTCCGGAGCCAACAGAAACTTGAAAAAGGAAAATTACACAATTTGCTAATGGGCATGGCAAGGATAATAATTTGTTGCGCGGTTTTTATTACTAGGGAAAGATATTAATGTGAATTGGAATTTATATTTACGACTTAGGTATGATCGAGTCACGGGGGCAGTGGACTATCAATAGGGACAGACTGCTATCAATCCGATGAGTTGTTCTTATTATCTTAATTTTTATTTATATAATTCTTCTGTACGTTTGATGATTGTAGAATAAGTATATGTTGTCATTTTCTTGCAAAACAATGTCCAGCGATCACTTTATGACGACGACACACAGACTGCTATGCAAAAGGTCACTGGTTTAAACGTACGGCGCGTAACATTGTTTTCGATGCTAGTGCATCTTAAAATTACTAATTTGGAAGGAAAACGTGGAGAAACTGAATATCTGAGTGTTCTCCATAATTTTCTCGAAAAACACATGAAGTCTGCAAACCTGCACATGGCCTGCGTGGTAGACGATAGCATAACTCTTCTCATGGTAAGCAGTGCAAAGCAGTGGGACTGTTTTCATATCAATAATTTGTATGAGGTAGCCGCAGTTTAATATAAAGATAGGAACAATATTCAACTGCTAATAACTAGCTCGATTTTAACGCGGTTTCTAAGCTGTTTCCACCGGTCGATATAGTTTTATATTGGTTGATGAATAAAATAATTAGTTTACAACGTTATTATGTTTTAATAATAAAGTTGTTCGTAGTAATCGTGCACACGCGTCCTGTGTTTACTTTGTGCCATTACTGTAAAACGTTGACATGTGCATTAATTTAGTATTTTATATTTTATTGTGTGGCTTATGCGACCCACTAGTTTTTAATATACATAGGTTTACATGGTCTTGCTCGCAATAATTTATTTTACGTGATAGATTTTTTTTATAAATTTGTTAGAGATGATCGTTTTCAAAAAATGTTCTTCTAAAAAGATTTTATTTTGTTTATTCACATTTATATATATTGTACCTACTAGGCTAAGCCCGCTGCTACACTCGTACATTTTTCTGTATGTAATGTACCCGTGAATTTGTTTATCAGAGGGTGTGCGTACACGATGGTTCGAATCCATGGCGGACCACTAGGTTATCAGAGTTATGTGCATATTAAATTATTGATTATCACTCACCCCATACCTCGGCAAGCACGTTAAACCGTCGGTTCTAGCTGTCATGAAGATCTTTGACGGTGATTATAGCGAGTGAGCGAGCGTCATTATACCTCAATCTTCTGTTAGTAAAAATATCACAGAGTAAACTTAATTTAATAACAGCCTAATTTAATTTGCTTTCATTATTACAAAACTGAGTGATTAAACCGGACGAAGACGTTTGACAAAAGCCGAATCATACGAACCGCCTACGACATAATATGTACACAACTAACTACACAATAGTTGATATTAAGTATTTTACCTAGTCTTGCCATAAATATTGTAACAAAGAATTTAATTGCAAATAATATTTATAACTTTTACAGTGTGTTAGTTTAATACATAAATATAAAACAATTTAAAATATAAAAAGCTTATTCGAAATGGTCTCCATTGGCTGCAATACAGTCCTTTAAACTTTGAGGCCAGTTATTAATAGAAGCACGCACTCTTTCTATGGGAAAATTCTTCACTGCCTTTTTTATAGTAATAGGCGGCAAACGAGCAGACGGATCGCCTGATGGTAAGCAATTACCGCCACCCATGGACACAAGCAACACAACAGGAGTCACAAGTGCGTTGCCGTCCCTTGGGGTTGGGAAAAGGGATAGGATAAGGAGTGGGATGCGGGAGAGGATAGGGGATAGGGCCTCCGGTACTCTCACTCACCGACCGAAACGCAACAGTTTAAGTACTGTTACTTTACGTCGATTATCTGTGAGAGGGTAGTACTTCCCCGGTCGAGCCGGCCCATACATGCTGAAATCAGCAAGGCTCTACTACTATAAGCTGAAATCAGCAAGGCTTGTTTTAGGGACTCCAAATTATAATGTCGTTTAGAGCAAGCCGTACTCTCTAAAAGTGACCATAAATCATAATCCAGCGGATTAAGATCGGGACTAGACGACGGCCAGTTTTCAGCTCTGATGAAGTCCGAAACGTTCGCTTCCAACCAAGACTGCGTGGACCAAGCTTTATGACCCGGTGCCGAGTCTTGCTGGAAGGACCATACTTGGTTATTGAACATGGTGATCTTAAGAGGCTTAACTACCTTCTCAAGAATGGTATTTTGATACACTTGTGCCAATGTTTTGATACCTTTTTCACAAAAATATGGCTCAGTCACTCCTTCATATCTAACACGTGGGGTCACTGAAATTGGATAATGCCCACGTTGCACTCTGTCGACTAATTGGGAAGCTTCCTTAGAGCTTTGAGCATAAATACGGTAATTTTGTTTGTTAAAATGTTGCTCAATTGTAAAAAATTTTTCATCCGTAAACAAAAAATTTCTGTGACCTCCCTTTGCGTACCGCTTCAGTAGTTGTTCCGATTTTACAACCCTATTCTTTATTAAATTATCAGTTAAGAAATGACTTATAGGCTGTAAGTCCTAAGTTATCTTTTAAAATACGCGACATGGTTCTAGGTGCTATCTTCATCTCCCGAGATAAAATCTTTTGCTTTCGGACAGGATTTCTTCGAATTCTTTCTCTTACTACTTTGACCGCCTTTTTCGTACAAACAATACGTGGACGGCCAGGTCTTTTTCTGTCACAAACAGAGAAGGTCTCATTGTACCTATTAATAGCCCGGTACACAAACATTTGACTAATACCAAGTGTATGGAGAGTTATAAAAATTGCTATTGGCTCCATACCTACTTTGTGTAATGCAATCATAGCGATTCGGTTCTCTTTATCATCCCACTCCATTTTAATATCGCAAAATATTGTGCAATGTATTGGCGCCAAAAATGACAGATTTCAAATTAAAATGTATTTTTTTTTTATTGTAACAGTATTTATGGCCAGACTAGGCTAGACTTTATGAGGTTACACGCGCGTAACATCAACTTTAAGTTGGGGTGGGTTGTAGAGAATGTCAACAAAAGTTTTCATTACAGGCTATTTTCACTAAATATATATAAATAATATCTTTATTTAATATTAGCTATTCAACATAATATGTATAATTTTAGAATACTGATTAAAATATATTAAGTATAAATATATTCATTCTAAGACTCTTTGTCTATGTCATTGAGGGAAAATTCAGGACAAAAACAGCTAAGCAGTAACCATAAATACCTGTATTTCAGGCACAACTGTAATGGTTATTGTTGTAGAAAATGTATTGTACCTATTTACCTATTTTTTGCCAGCTTCAAATAAATAAGGATTATTTTGAAATGTTTAGGTATTCATGGAGACAAATCAGACCGTAATGTTTTCTACTATTCTTTACATTGTATTAGACAAAACACTAAAATATGCACCACGGTACAATTTGTGCAATTGCTATCACAATTATTCAGTAGATCGTCTGTAGAATACAAAAATATTAAACAGACCTTATTAACGAGACAGCTTCAAGAAGCGAGTAGTGAAGTGACTGAATAATGGCCGTACCATCACTTCATGCAAGAAAACAGCATGAATTTTCTTTCACACTTTATGATACCACAAAATTTGTTGGCAAGCAATAGACGCGAATGAATTCAGTATTGGACTAAAATTTTCATCTTGTAAATCACGAAAACATATTCAAGCACTGGTATAAACTTTTATAGTATAGACAGGATAAGAGACAATTATAAAACTTAGAGACTATAAAATGTAGTTCGTAAATTATTTATTTGATTGGAGTATGTTAAGTCCATTGCACGTCGCTTGTACGTGTTTACTCAACAATATTTAGCAGCCTTGAAGTAGCTTCAGAGTTTCGTATAAATCAAAGCGTTAACGAAGGAAAGGCGATTGTTCGTAACTTCTAAATTAAATTCAATTTCGTGCTTTCTAATCAATAAAAATTTTTTAACTCTTTCAAACATGATTTCATAGGCACAATGCTTTTATTAAAAAAAAGCCTGAAAATCAACGTAACAAAGTAACTTAGGACGGCAGACTAGATACCTACTTAAAGTTTTTGTTAGCCACCAAGAGGTTTTAGAACTGAGAGAAGGTTTGAATGCCACAAGAAAAACTAGTTACCGCTTGCAAGTTCCCGAGTAGTTGATAATGCTCTTTGAAACGGCACATTTTGAATATTCAATGTAGAACTAGAACGCAACGTATAAACGTTTTGAAGGCAGCTTCGTCTTTGTTGTCTATCCACATAGTGCGAAGTTGGTGTAGTGTTAGAGAAACATCACTTGACGTGATCGATTTTCTCGGCACTAGGACACATATACACGGCTGGTTCATACAAATACTATGACGAGAAACTTGTTTGGTATTACATATTTACAACACAATCTAGTTTTACTACTGCTATTTCTTTCTTAGTACGGTGGAATGTTGTTAAAACTAAAACAGGCGAGGTAAATTTTTCCTAGTCGGAACGAAAGCGGTTAAGGTCTTTAACTTGTTAGGTTGTTGGTACGTTTAGGTTGTTAACTTGAGGTCAGTCGAGTTGTATAAACGTCCAATTCGGACCAAATTTACAACTTTTTCTCACTTCCCTGTCTCAAGTCGAGGCAGTAAACTGGGAAGCAATCTCGCCGAACTGACTACACTGTTATTTTGCAGAATATTGCGGAGCGCGCGACTAATAAAATGACAAATAGCTGACGGCGCTGTGTACGGACAACATGCAGATATGAAATGAGATGAATGTTGACAACGAACTTTCCAAATTTATTTCCTGATTGTGTTCTTATTCACATACAATGAAGGCACAAGATTTATAAGCTATACGTTAGGTATTTACTATGGATGTGCGCATCCAAAATTGAAGCGTTGCCGCATATTATTCTGAACTGTACACATGAAGCGTACACTGTAACCGATATGTTTGAAGACGCCGGACCGTTATGCTCAAATTCTTCAGTACAAGTGCTCTTAGCCCACAATATCAGCCGTTCGCTATCCAAACGTCTCAATTTCGCCCCTAGCTAAGGACGTCGATACGCTCTACCTGTAGAACCCTAATCCAATCTGTCTATTCTTGTATATCGGTTGATAGAGCGACTCCTGTATACCCTGGTAAGACATCTATTAATTAAATGTAAATTATTTAGCAACAGTATAGATTTTTAATAGTGTACTTATTATTTTTGAAGAAGGCACTGATTATAACATACGGCAAGTAACAGTAGAATTATACTAAATACGTATTTGAATGATGCTCTACTTCGGATCGTGTTGAAGTTGGACAAAGACCGTTCGATAACTACTCCGAAGCTCGGCTTACGTATATAATTATGTCGTACATACATACGTCAGTCACAAAGAACGTGCCTAACCAATAAAACGAAACAACGAGGCTATCAGAAACAGACGCAGGCGTCACTGCCGGTCTGACATTGACAAATAAGCCATTTTGAAAAAGATCCCATTTTCCCCGAGACCCCTACTACGTACGACTATTAATAACAATTAAAGAAACGTGGATAAAATCTCGCCAAAATGCAAATTAATGAGTGGAATATTTCAAGCATTCACGTTATTAAATTTGTGTCTTTATTAAACAGTCGACAGTTTCTACGATACCTTCTGGGTGCGTTATTCAATTTTATTTTCGGCGCAACATTACTATGAATTGTTTGGTCGCTTACAATGATTGTTCGTGATTGAAGTTAATATCGTGGCATTTCAATTTCTATGAATGCTAAAACAGTCTTATTTGTATTATTTAGTCTATATTACAATTTAATTGGTTCCTCTTCGAATAATCGTATCGGTTTCAATAACATAAACCTTAGTTCTCGATATAAAATAATGTTTGTTACGTTAAAATGTATTATCGGTACGTGTTGAAATATAATTTTGTCCGTATTGATACAATGTGTAAAGTTTATATTTTTATGGACCAAACGTGAGGCAATGAAAAAGGCATTCAAGAAACGAATGTTCGTTAAAATGGTTCTGCTATAAAGGTATTGTGGCTGCTAATGTGTTTAATCTAGGATAGAAGTAACGACTATTGCAGCAATTTGCTACAAAACTTGGATGTAATTTTAGTTGTAGGATTCGCAATATGAGTACCGGGTTATCGAAATAATTCGATATCTGCTAACGTTCTGCCGCAAATTCCTGTAGTAGGTGCACTGAATACGGAACTGAGCCAAACGGAAGACGTATTACGAATTTAATCCCGCAGAAATGTGGTATCGTGGCTGCAACAAAGCCTCTGTTTACGACAAACGTCTAGAAGCAATATTACCTAGGGAAACAATTTAGCACGGCCGGATTATAATATTTTCTACATGACTTTCAAATGAAAATCTTGGAGTCCCGTCCCCGTCACTAGCACAAAAGCAACTCTATCTGTTTGTTTGACCGTCTGCCTAATGGTGCCTTCTCTTTGGTAATTTTAGAAGACTGAGTCAAATGGTGCCATTTTAAAATAACTTGATCTTATCTTTACATTTCTTTGCGAGGAAAGAAAGGAAAAATATATTTTTAATATTCTTTTATTTTATTTTAAAAGATTTAGAAAGATACGGTTGTAAGGGAATCCTAAAACGAGTAGCTATAATAAATACACGCTATTTAACCCTTTCAGGACCATAAGGATATGGAACTATATATTATGATAAAAACTATACGAAACAGTTAATTAGGCATCAAATAAACATAATTTTAACTTAAAATATAATAAAATGTTTTGGATTTCTTGGAATTCTTTGGGACACATATGTCCCTACGGTCGTTGGTGGTACTTTTTGTTCTAGTAAATTATATCATACGTTTTAGAGATTTTATCAGTTTTTGTGGTATTGTATATACAAAACTTTCAAATTGCAAATTTATTTCAGAAGAATTGTTTGTTTATCGATAGGTATACAATTTAAAGTAATAAGCTAGTAGTAATAAGGTAGAACCCAGTGAAACATGTCCATTCATTAGTCTATAAAAGGTGTACTTTGCAACACAATTACAATTTTTCGGATTTCTTTTATAGGTTGAATAAACTGACACATCTCTTTCAGAAGTTTGGTTATCAATGGGGAGCGTTGGAAACTGTCTTCGTCTGACAGATCTGGGAACTGAACTTGATTCTGAAGTAGTAAAGTCATGCTCCCAGACAGAGAAACTGTTTTTCTAACTTGAACTTGTCTGAACTGCAGGCTAGTTTTGATTTCATCGTGAAGCTTTGAGTACAGTATGCGCATTATTCACTGAGATATCTAAGAGATCAAAAATTATCTAAGATAGTATTTTATTTTTAATCAACAATATATTTCATAACACTATGAGATCAACACATATATAATCTACTCCTCCCATATTTTTGTTATATTTTATGTGATACAATTTTAGGGCATTTTACTTTTTTTAGCTGATCCAGGCTTGCGTCGTGTTCCAGTGTCTATGTCTAAAGGTTTCAGAAAGTTGATCAATAAGTATATTCCTTTATTTTCCATCAACTTTACGCGCGATATGCCCCAAAACTTGTGGTGTACATGTCCCTCTCCATAAGTCAATGCTGTTTTCAGAAGATGTTTTCGATTTGTTCGACAATTCCATATGCCAAAGAGAGTCAATACATCAGCATCAACTATTTGAAAAATCTGTACTTCACAGCCATTATATTACACATCACAAAAATCACGAAAATTATTTGGCACGTAATGTTCCTTAGTTCCACTGGAAAACTGATTTTTGATTACTTTGTGCTCCAGTGATGGGTAAAAGAGTTGTAAATATCGACGATACAGATGCCAGACTTATTTTTTCCTGAAATTGAACAGGTTTATCTTCAATTTCTTCATCAGAAACATCAGAAACCCCTTAATCCTGTATCAGACTCCTTTGACCTTTTTCGTCAAGGTGTAAATCATCTTCTTCATCACTTTTATCATCCATCAAAATTTATAGAAATACCTACATCATCCTTGAATTCAAATAGCTAAGATAATCTGCCACAATATCAATAAAAATGAAGAAAATTCACAAAATCATCAGTTGAATAAGTTAACAATTTATTACAAATAGTATCCCTTCCGGACCACTGGGACACTGGTGTCCCTTTGAGTTTATGATGTCTTATAACTATAAAAAACATAAATAATGGTTTTATTAATGTATATAATAAAAATTTACTTACCAAGCAATGATTATAATAAAACAAAAAACAATATAAAACATTTTGAAGTTCCTAAAAACTTTTGAGAAATAGGGCAAGTGCGCACTTAGCGAACAGTCATATAAATTTTTTTATAGAAAATATATCGTACTACCTAGGTTGTACCGTCAGTGAAAAAAATATTAATAATATGTTTAATAACAAACAAAAAATTCATAATTGGTAATAGGCTTCTTAATTATTAATATATTTTCAAATTATGGGCTAGGGACACATATGTCCCTTGGTCGTCAAAGGGTTAAATGCAAAATGCAAAGAGAACAAGGTAATCATTCTTAGAAATATTTGTAGAGAATAATGTTTAACAAGTGGGTAGGTATTGCTCACTAGTTTGGGTAATATGAGAGCTGGAGTGGGCACAGGCACAGAGCAATAGCACGTTGCAGCATGAGAAGTTTTCCAATCTAACCTCATGGTACATCAGGAATTGCTCGCTTCTTACGTGCCGTTCTGAACATAATTTTGTGTTTATACTCGCAGCCCTGCAATCGGCGAGCGCCGTTCTTACATCACTCCGACGAATTATTTCGGTAATGAATACTATGTGAAGTAAGCTTTTAACCTAAACTCTTTAGGAGTCGCTGAAAGGAAGCTTTTAGCATGTTATTTTTTCGCTTTATTTCGGCCGTTGAGTGTGAGTGGCGATTCTAGTTGAAAGGTGAATATCGAATGCTTGAACGTCGCTAGATTAAAAGATGGCGTTATTTAGTATGTCAGGCGGCAGGCGAAATGTTCTGTATAAATAATCCGGAATAAAGCCTTCACACAAAGCGCGCGACACGAGTAGTGGGAGGAGAGATTTATCCCCTTGAATCTAATCTTGTGGATGGCGAAAAGAGCACTTTCTACAAAAAAATTGTCTCAGTTGTCGCGTCTGCCGCGACGCGGCTTGCGACTGTATATACATTGACACAATTCCCGCCGTCTGCTCAGAACTCATTTGCTAACAAGCAATGATGTTATCTGGATAGCATTTAAAAACTCCGAAGGATTAAGCTCAGAACTACTCACTCTTATCTCGAACGTAAGTACTTTGTTTACTGCGAACCAAAGAGACGCTTGAAAACATGGTAATACGTACGTACGTTATTTTTATTTTATAAGGCTATCTTGGTAGGAAGTGCCTCACCGTAAACGCCAGTAAGGCAAACGAGGTAAACTTGCTCGTTGCTGGGCATACTGAGAGAGAGAGGGAGAGGACCATTTTGAGGAACAACACTAAGTATTCACCATCTTGTCCCCATCTTTCCGTTACTACTTTTCGCTATGGTCCCGTGTTAATAAAGAAGATAGAGAATAGGGAGCTGGGCTAGGCAATCGGCTTGCCCAGAACGAAACGTAACAGTAGAAATCCCGATATATTGGGTTGATCTGCGGTGAGAGGGTGGTATTGCTGCGGACCAGCCAGCCGTTTCATGCTGCAACCAGTGTGGTTATCATCTCAGTATTTTTATTAACTATAAATTTGATTTTTTTTTATAGACTCACGCCTGTATCCCCGAAGGGGTAGGCAGAGGTGTAATATTACACCCACATTTCGCCTTGATTTTTTTTTAGGTCCCACGTAATAGGGGGCGAGCCTATTGCCGTACCGGGCACATTACCAGACTCCGTGCTGCTACTGAGAATTTCCTAACGGAAAAACCCAATAACACTTTGCCCGACCCGGGAATCGAACCCGAGACCTCTCAATCCCACGCGCACATTTATGCCGCGAGACCAACGAGGCAGTCACTATAAAGTTACCTTTTATTAATTCGTTATTAAACATACCTCAGCACTGGCATATTATATTATTTACCATAGTGTGTGTGTGTAAATATTTTCTTTATATTCAAAGGCTAAGATATCAATAAACCACGTTAATTAAATGAAAAAGTAAAACACAAAATGTTAAAGCAATTTTCTGGTAGAAAGAGATTTACGCAAAATCATAAAATGAGGCAACTGTCACAGTGAGAGTTTTGAAACGTTATTAAGAAAGCGAAAGGTTATTTCGCATAAAAGCACAAAAACGACGCATATTTTCAATAATTAATGATCCCTCGAGCAACTCACCTGTTAAACGTTCAATGAAATTAATTTTAGCAACAATTTTCTGTTATTTTTTTATTTACCAGGTTTTTTGGTTATTTACCAGTTTACCTTTACCGACCGGAGCTAGTATGGCACACACCATTTTGCATTGGTTGTTTGAAGTTAATGATTACTTACGCATACAGGAAACAGCCAAAATAAAATAGGTAATTTGCTTTAGAAGCCACCCTTAACCTTTCATACATTTTAATAGTTTTAATTTATTTTGTAAGCTGTTCAAATAAATCTATTTGATTTTAACTAGTTACGATGCTGGTGATCATAATCTTTATATAAGGTTATTTAAATCTACATTCAGAAGATATACATATGTAGGTAGGTGCAGGTACATGAATGGTGTAGAATTATAATAACAATAATCTAACAATAATTAACATCATATCAAACATCAATTAACTATGAAAGAGAAACATTACAAAAGCCATAACTAAGTGCCATAGCCATAACTAAGTGCCATTGTAAGTAGTAATAAAATGTTATACTTACCTAATATTTACTAATAAAATCAAAACTACTATTACTGAACTAAAATGTAACTATTATAGTATTTTCGCTATATAATGATATGCATGATAGTTCATGACTGACAATTATAGTGATGTAACCTAAGGAAATTTAAGCGATTATTTATGAATATCGAATGCATTGGCAAAGAACATGAAATCGTACGTAGTTACCGATTCTAGATCTTCTAAATAAATTCATATATTTTTTTTTTGCAAATACATTCACAAATAAAACGCAGTATTTATTATTCGTCACTGTCATTCGAAATAAAACCTCATATCTTAATCAGAATCTTCTCCGACTGAGATAATTAATTGCTCATCTCGAATTCGGTCGAGGTGGACATATTTATCCCAGTCGCTAAATATTATCGATTGTGTTTTTTCTACGACTGATTAATTTTATCAATGTAAGGAACTCATTTCTCTCATAATACCCATAAATATGGTTTCAGATTGCCACCAAATCTAAACTATCTATGTCAGTTATTGAAGCTTTACGCTCACGTTTCTTCGGAGTGGACAGCTTCTTGTCTTCACAACCAGTTTCTCCGAATTTTTATTTGGCTTTTCGAGAAACTGTAGCCTTGCCGATGTCCAGAGCTGCCGCAACTCTGTACACAACACTGTCGATCGGTATTACCGGGCCTCCGTTTGCACGCACTCGTTCAAAGAAGGTCCTCAAACGAAGCACTAACTCACGGTTTTGAGAGTTTAATACTATCTTTTTTGTTGTTTTCTGCATTGTACGTGCCAAATAAAACACAACAAAAAAATAACAGGCCAAACAGACAGAAACACAAACCGCATACAAGGCAGATGAACTCGTACCGAATCGAGTTCATGTCGATTCAATGGTGTCAATCTCTACTGTCAGGGGTTCCGTTTCATGCATCTGACATTTTGAGGATTATATTTTATTATATTTAAATAATTTATTTACAGTTAATCATAATTATAAAAATAGAGAGAGACATACTAGTATCAATTTACTTTGTCATTTTTAATATATATTTTTTTTATAATTTTTTTTTTGCCAATTTCTTTTCATAAGTTGAAAGTAGTATGCGTGATATGTAAAATGAGAACTGTCACGCATATCATCATACAGCGAAAATACTATAGTATCCCAGTATTATTCAGACAATAAGAAAGAAGTTTGAAGCTGACACAAGAAGAGGTCGATTATCAAAGCTTGGAGACAGCTACTTAAAATATACTTTTTTGAGTATTTCGGACAGTTACTGATCATTCGGTCTTGCCCTAAAATTACAATAGTGATGTGCCAGCAAAACATATTCAAATAGCTGTGTGCTTTAGGATTATGGTTTAGGGACTAAGACTAATCTCACTCTCATTCTCATTACTGTATCACCTGTGTAGCCTGGTTCAGTAGTTGTGCCCATAGCAGATATATGTGGCCATAGTATGATGTTTGTGACTATGGCAGTGATTTGAACGATGTCTTTTTACTAATCGAAACGGCAAATTAGAGCCATCACCAGTAAGGCTTTGCCAAAAAAGAAACCACAAAAAATCTGCTAGTCATAAAGTGGCTTTAATTTTGAGTTATATCGCATCATCTCTCCTTTAGCCACCGGAATTGAGGTAAAGTGATGCCGCTTTGGCACTGATAAGGGGGCGTTGCAAAATGAAAATACAGATAAGGAATAGGTACTGAACGGCTCGATTTGAACTGATGCGAATCAGTTTTCGAACTGACATCTCTGCATTATTGCCAAAAATTGTCGTAATATTTAATCCAAAAAAATATAATTTAATGAAAATAACGTTATAGTTATTACTTAAATAACTATGTCATTATTTTTAAAATGTAATTACCCAAATTTGGGCGCTACGATTCCCTAAAATTGCGGCTGTACGTACATTTTGTTTCCCGTACATAACCTTCGGTTACTCAGCTTATTTGTGACGTACCCTAGCAGAAGTGTTTCAGAGTTAATTTAAGATTAAAAGGTGCACGTCAAGTTAGCTCGCCTCAGGTGAACCAACTTTGTGATTAAGTGGACCAACCCACTCCGCCACTCTTTTTGTATGGATGGTCTCAACTCCTTCCTCTCCGATCTCTCCGATTAGTTTAACATTTTAACGGAAATATTTAATTTAAGAGTTTATCTTCTTTTTCTCTGTTCGTTCAGTATCGTCGTTTGACATTTAACAATCTTAACTTTAACTTGCTTGTTCGTGAGTTTTATTACCGAAATGATAAATGGTTCATTGGGTACAGTAACCAATTTATCAATAAGTATGTATGATTGCAATACAGTAATTTTTATTGAAATTATAAAAGCCAGAGTAGACAGTATATTTTGGATTTTATTTTTTAAATATTTTCTCGTATATATGTAATGAAAACTAGTGTTTAGTAATGGAAAGTTCTGCGTAATATAAAATGCGCTGAATAGCGTACACCATCCGCATTGTCACTCGTACTACATGCTGATAGTAAAATTGTCTACAGGACCACGCAGAGACCATATTACAAACCACAACTGCACAGATTCCCACGTTTTTACTTCAGTCAACTTATTCCACCCAGCCAGTCTCAATATAAAATAAACGAACGGAATAATAAAACCGATACGTATTCATCTGAAAAGTTTGTCACAAACGCTAAATACCTACTCAATTATACGTACGTATATCTCTTCGAGCGAGTGCCTCCGAAAACTCGACAACGGTTCATACTAAATTAAAATTGATGAGAAGGAATTTATTCAAGCATCTTGATTTCAACAAAAACCATAAATCATGTCGGTTGTAAATGTTTCGTGTTCTTACAAATTCCAAAATGGTTTGAATGAGAAATTAAGTCTTTGTCTGGGGAGCAGCTTTTATAAAAGAAATGAATGGTGCACGCAATGTGGTGCACACTACCTATAAGTCGGTCCCATTCGTATTAATTTTTATTTGCATGTTTGGATTATGCAGGCGGCTAATAATGTAGTTTATTACATTATACCAATAACATATTCCATTGCACTCCCAATTTGTACTAAAAATGTGCTTGAAAAAAGAAACACGTACACGATCGCAGTTTCTCCAATTTCAATTCATTGTTCATTATGAACTGGAATAAACGTAGGACGCTGTATATTTCACTTTTGTGTTATATTATAAGGAGGAGATGTCACACAAGGTATCGCGTCAATATATCTATTTGTCACATACATTTCGGTTGAAAGTAGAACCCTCGGGGGAATAAAAATAACTTTTTTGTTTTACGAATTCTACGCGAGTGACGTCTGCGGCAAAACCTCATAAGGAGGTACCGACGTACGAGTAAGTAATCTCTATATTTCTTGTGCCCTCTGTTTACGTTCAAAGAATCGAATGCAATCGTAAAGTTCAGTAAGTGCAAAGCAATTTGGCGCAGCTGATAATTTAAAAAGTGCTCAAACTTTAACGAAGGTAGTCTCTGCTTTACAAAAGTTAATCTGTTTTAAGCTTTGATTTCAGATAAGTATCTGGTGTGTTAACAGTTTGAATGTTCGAGACGGAGGTGTCGATATGTACTTCAGTAACTCAGTAGCTAAGGGCGGGTCGAAGTCGGGACTCAGACTTATTTAGTCACGTAAGCCACAGTCCAAACTCGCTTCTTTTGCGTAGTTTCTAATCTGCTATCAAACAAACTTTTTTATTACTTGGTAACTAGTAAACAACGTACGGGGAAAATTTGTTCCTCATACCTATTGACTACTACTTATACGCTTACATATATATGTGTGTAGAAGATACATAGGTACATATTATATAGCTGATAATGTGGTTTAATATGATGTTAAAGTGTTAAACTACGGCAAGTTTTATAAAATTATGCATTGTATTCGAGCGGTTCTTATTCATATTTAGATACAAACCGATTTAAAAGTGCTTCAAACATTTAATTAGTCCTACAAATAGATGGGCATCATCTATTCAATAAGTAAAAAGCCTCTTCAATGAACTGTAGATAGCATCTAATCGTTATTGAAAACGCGGCGAAGAAAATACATGATTGAAAGTAATGACGTTTCCTATTTTAATCATGAATTTCGTAAGGGGTGCGGTGAAAAATTGTAAAATCGAATAACGCAATCGTTATTCGATTTTACAATTTTTCACGTCGTGAGAAAGTAATCAAAATTTATTATTCTTCTCTCCAATGTCGGTGACATTACTAACAAATCGAGTATAAGACTGATCCGTATTTTATGCTTTTTCTTTCATATAAATATTATTGGGTCATCAGGTGCTGAATCTATTAACGGAAATAACACGAGGTACTAATTACGTCTGTGGAGTGGTGTTCCGTGTTCCACTATAAACATGTTAAGCTGTTTATATATTATAAACATGTTAAAACTATATTCATGTACGTAAAACTTGAACGTAGGTTTGCTGATCGCGAAAATAAGCTTTTAACGTCGTTATTGTATAATAAGTGACTTCTGATTGCTTGCTGGATAATTATATATTCATCAAGCGCAATCTCTAAAATAGATTCAGTGAGTTACCTAGAAAGTCGTATTATGAAACTACGAACTAGAACAATAAAATCGAATACGAATACCGCCTTCGCGTACCGATGTAGATGTTATTATCATAACCCGATTGTCAAATATGAACGGAACAATGACATGTGAGAATTGCAATTGAGAAAGTTTTGATCAACGCGAATCGTATGTATCTATTATGAAACTGTTTGATACGCAATCGGCCCCGTTCGTCTCATGAATAAAATTATGGAACTTGTCGAAATATTCAGCATTATCCGTCGCCGGTGTAGGGGTCCGCTATTGCTCTACAGGGTGTACTTACTTTCATTTTAATTTCCACAACGATGTGAAAATATTTCTCGGGGCGTTTATTGCTAGCGAGAGAGTTGGTGTGGTGCGAACTAGAAGCCGGGATATAGTCATTAACTTGAGTTATTATAACTACTGTATGTAAGCTTCGCTAATAATTTTAATGCTAGATATGTTTTTATCTACTGTGGTTACTGGTACTGTTAGGTGCCATAATTTCGGGAAAACGACGGCTGAAAACTTTGATAGCTTCAAAAGCTTTTAACACAGGATGGTGTATCGGGAATGCTATAATTTTAAAGTATGTTCTTGTGAAGCCACGGCTCGGAAAACTTTTGTTGTGTTATCTTTTGTTTCGGTAATAATTGTTCCAGAAGTACCGATGTTTAGAAAGGTAGAACATAAATAGTGAATAAAAGCAGCGCCGCTAATGCACCAGACTGAATGAATCTGTATCTGTTGTAGGATGAAAACGTAGTATCTGTACAGTACACTCACCATATTATCGATAGGGACTTCGTTATTATGCCGCCTCACTGAGCTCTGAGTACTGAGCACAGTTCTCTAGTAAGTACTAGATTCACGACAAAAAATTCAGGCAAGTGCGAGTCTGACCCGCGCAACGAGGGTTCCGTACGCATTTTACCTCATTTGAAGTTGGTGCTAATTACGCTAGTCCTCTAAATCTGTATGAGCGCCCATACAACTTAGAGGACTATCTTAAATGGAGTCTAGTATGTATGTATGGGGACACCCTTAAATTATCCACTTTTTTATTTTTTGTAATTTTTCCTTTATTTGTGCTGTAAGACCCTGCTTTTGGCCAAATTTCGTGATTCTAGTTCAACGGGAACTACCATATAGGTTTTCGACCCAAAACCTATAGGGTACTTACGGTTGACCTAGAATTGTCAATTTTGGTTAAAACCAAGGCCTTACAGCACATGTAAAGGAAATATTCCGAAAATTAAAAAAAGTTGAAAATTAAGGTTAATTTTGGTTCTTACAAGTTTTCGCAAAAATCTAATTTTGACCATATCTTTTTATCCGGTTGACCCAGGACCCTGATTTTATACACCTAATAGAAACCATAGACCTCAGTATCTGGTATAAATTTCAATTTGCTAGGTCCACCCGTTCCTAAGAAAATCGGTGGTGACACACGGACAGACAGACAGACAGACGGACAATCCTTTTTTTAACTTGTAAGGTACGGAACCCTAAAAATAGAAAATATGTTGCTGTTTCATTCAAAGCGTACCAACGTTGATTGTTGGAAAGATTCTTGTAAAGAAAAATCCCTGCAGGAGCCTGGAGTTACAATTTATAACGAATGTAGGTGTCCTCAGATAGATAAAGAGCGCAAAGGAACCGTTGCAATGAGCACGACATTTAAAAATATAAAAGATACGAATATGAAATACAAGCCAGAATATATAGGGTATCTAAAAATACCTTAAGAGAAACTCCTTACTGTCAAATTGTAATGTACATAATCATTAACAAGTACACCTTTATTTATATACCTTATTTGAAAATTATGTTATGAAATGAATTGGTACCAAACATAGTATCGAAAATACTTCGCGTTATCATTAAAACTTTTAAACTAGGTAATTGAGTTTGTTGAAAATTGTTTGTTAATGATGACAAAATATTCTTTCTGCACAATATTACAAGCGGAAAAGGTAAATAAGTAGTTTCAGTGTTTGTTTAAATTAGTCCGTGACTGTTACTGCTAAGTATAATTATTATTCGAGGCATGTAACAATGGAGGTACAAGTATATGTATCGGTGGTTGGAAACACCGGTAACGGTATCGCCGAGCTTTATACAAATTAAAATTCCGGAGTTAAGCCAAGCACTGAAACAGATTCGCGGCAACTTCGCCTTAATTCTCTTCGCGTGCCGACTTACCTACGTCCTAATTTATTGGAACAGTGAAACAGGGAAGACTTCGATCGGTACAATAAATTGCAAATTTTATTATTTGAAGAGGAAGTCGCGAGTTGCCAATTGCAATTTGGTTTTCCGATCACGTCTCCATTCTATTGGTGAGGATATTCGAGCCACCTGTGCCCGTACTCTATGAGGCTTTAAACGCGCCTCTGCTCTTTCGATAAACCGACTGTGAAATATTCGCGGTGTACGCCAGACGCCGCAATTCTCTATGAATGATACACGCCTCACCGGTCGCGCGTTTTCTAGCTGCAAACGTTATCGAACCACTCCTAGCTCGCACTCATTGCATAATTCCTAAACTCCGCGATGAAATCTGACTCTGTACCCAGTGCTCATGTAACTAAACAACTTTGTATGGAACACTCGCCAAGTTGTTAATTTGTCACCTCTATTGTTGTATCCTCAGGGCATAATATCACTTTGCCGGAATATACAATAACGATATAGGTAAACTTGATATTGATACTTCTACTGACTTTGTTCATTCGAACTCAAATATGAGTAAACAAGTAATCTTATTGATTGTAATGCACGGTACAGAACAAAGTAAAAATATTTGCATTGTTTTCTAAAAAAGAACTCCACAAGTTTTTGTTTTAATATATCATGTAAACGTGAGACTGCGAAATGTGCCGAGAGCAGTATTAAAGTAATACAAAGGCAGCTAATTTTGTGTATAGTTACGTAAAAAGTTGGCGACGCTGGCGTGTGGTCGCAACCGTATCTCAAATTAAATCTCACCAACAAATCTTCGCGGGGGGATGAACCGGCCCGGCCTCTACTATCGACTTTTTATATTCGTATTGTATACCCCTCGACATGTCACTTGTGTTCCAAGTTTCTCCGAGAAATACTCGCTCTGATAACATTATTGTTACAACTTAACTTTTAGAGTGAAAAAACGGTTATTAAATTATTGTAAAAGATTAAGTTTGAGAGCTTTATAGGAGAAAGCTTTGAAGAACTTGTTGAGAATTTGTTTATTTAGATAATTTCCTGCCCTATTTCTAGTTGAGCAATGTGGCTCTATAACAAAAGGAAAATAATAAATTGTAGTAGAAAATGTTTTCAATTTGTAGTGAGTATATAAGAG
The DNA here is from genome assembly GCA_944739405.2 of Euclidia mi. Taxonomy (NCBI): domain Eukaryota; kingdom Metazoa; phylum Arthropoda; class Insecta; order Lepidoptera; family Erebidae; genus Euclidia; species Euclidia mi. Next base: position 88,884,763 of record OX123183.2, on the reverse strand, counting down.
TGTTTGTTGTACCGAGGTATGGGCGAAAGCTCATCTCCTGACTGGCTGCGAACGTTCGCAGTCGCAATTTGTTCCCGTACAGCCTTAAAAATCCGCATTTTATTGTTCCGCCTCTCATTTCAACTTGAACTGTGCCCCGCAAGGGTCTCAATGAGCTCACCCATGCAAAACTTTCTTGTTTTTATAACACGAATAATGATGCAAATATCTATTTAATTTTGTCTCATTAAATTCGATTGTGACTTTTATTTACGCTCAAACTTTTATCACCCATTTGATAACCATGAGCTGGGCTATTTGAGTATTCGTCGTGTTAAAAAATAATGAAATAAAGGCGGCAAAAGATCGACGAACTTTGCGATGACAAGTGGCTAACCGTAGACTAATTAACTAGCGTGATTATACCACTCAGAAAGACTAAGTTGTTAACAGAAAACATATTTTAGCTCGAAATGACAACTCTTGAGCTAAGAAATTCCTGAGACTTATGTAGAAATCGAACCCTTGAGACCTGACACACAAGCAGTGTTCAGACAACCACTTAAACCATAACACTATTCGTGCTATTTTCACGTCTTAATATTGGGTAATCTTATTTGTATGTCAAGGACTAGTAGCTTGAAACATAAAGTTAATTAAATATTTCACATTTCAAACACTACCTCAAGGTTAAAATTATTTATCCTTATTGAAAATTTGTATTTAGTAAAGTTTTCAAACAGTAAAGCAATTTAGCGTTTTGGAAAACATACTAATTTGTGACTATTTGATTCAAATTAAATTTAAAAAAAATCTTGTATAAAGATGAAGAAAATAAGTAAATATTAGAAATTTGTATGTCTTGTAACACATGGTAGGTAAGGGAGTTACATGGCACCTGATGAATGCAATACCGTCTTCTAGTCACGAACTCGCAGGAACCTAGATTCTATGATTTTTTTTTCAAAATGCACGTCATTCACACATTGAAATCACATTGGAACCGTTCGTAGAAGCACTTTCATACAACATTTAATAATTTCTATCTAGCTTGGCCCGCCAGTGTCACGGTTATCGCTTTTGATTCTAAAAAATATTTTCACAGCTTCATTTTCCAGTTCAGATACTTGCATAATGTATATTTATGCATTATAGTGGACACAGAATGTACATTAGCAACTGAAAATAATTAGAGGATGGTAATTTACCTATTTGCATTCGAATTTGATCCACAAACAATAGACCGACGGCTACAGGTATCTCATAATTATTTATGCCAGCTGCCCCTATTTTGATCACGGTGACGTTTTCTTCATATTTTTCGCGGATTGATTATGACACCAATACAAATCCAAATATTTTTCATAATGCAAATAAGGAAGGAATTTTCACTAACCCATAAAAGTTGGATGACTTCTATAACTCTGCAGTGAATATTTACACACACAATGATTATGCATACATGTGTAGTGTGGACATGTGTGTGTGTGTAATTGTTGTATTTACGCGTTTGTTTGTTGCAGGAGTAACGCCCCAAGAAGTGCATTGAAGGCGGGTCAATCACATGTGACACGTCTCTTTTATGACTCCAATATCCCGGTACTCTGTCATGGCGGCATACAGCGAAAGTGGAATGATAAACCCTTGATACTGTTAATTTGTTTGTTTTGATGATAAATATAGGTAAAAGTCGCAGAGTCGGCTGACACACAAAGTGAAGTAAATTGTGTGAGTTCGTCGCTGCGTACGAACGCCGCCGGACGAAGGTGCACCTGTCAATTCCTTTTCCAACTTTTATTTTTCTTGATTCTATTCACCGGGCATTTGGAATCAAAAATGTATCTCTGCTTAGTAAAGCATAGCGAATTTTAACGTGGTAACAAATCAATCATGCTGTGTGCTGATTTAAAACTGCTTTATCTGCTTTTAGATTATTAAGATGGATGGGTAACGTAAAATGTAGTCGGAAACTGTATTTTAAATCGTATACCTTTAGACCTTTCATTGTAACAGAGATTCATTTATACTAAAATCTGAAAATATCAGAAAGTACATACTATTTACAATACTGACAGCTATGACAAAGTCTAAAACAAAGATGACATTCGGTTTTCTCAATGAACACGAAGAATAAAAGCAGTGAAACTTAAACTAAACGTGATAGAATCCGTATAAAGCAGTTTGATTTCTAGCGTCTCATTATTTGCCAGCAGCCATACAACTAACAAGTTATAAACTTGATTAATTAGTTGAACATACAAGCTAAATGTAATCCAATGATTTCTATCTCCTTGAGGCAAGCCTCCCTAATCACAGTAAAATGAAAATAAATCGTGTAAAGATTTGGAGCAAAATAAACATTTCCTTTCAAATAAAATTAAAGAATCGCTATCAGGTTGACACGCTAACAATCATTGTTATTAAGCTGCGTCAGACAAAAAGGACTACACATAAATGACGTCAGCCAGAGAAATAAAATATTAAAATTGTGAAAAGGCCGTATAACGCGGACGCTACCCGCTGAGATTCAGATCAGGCTCGGAACAAATAACGTCAGTGCGGCCGTGCAAAATGGAGCGGATAAAACACGCCTATCACAGCGTTCTTCGAGTACGTAAATTGCGTCGCCGAAACATACCTGCGCACTTTTCATATAATTAAATGAACATATGTATTTGAACAACTTTGTTTATTTAATATGAACATATTCAGAATGCTCTAGGCCGCGTACGTAGGATTTTTGAAATTTTTATACTGTGGATACGTTATTAAAAATCCTTTCGGTGCTTTTAAGTAGAGTCACGTAGGAATTGGTATACGAGCTCGTATGGCTGTGCAGTATGTGCACAATTGCACATGGCTATTGAAAATAATAGCCTATTTATCGTCCTACATTTTGAATATTGTATTTTACGAACTATATTGTTCGGTAGTGGTAAGTTTAAAGCACCGTGTATGAACGACGCAGTGAATGAAATAGCCTTTCAATGTGCTAGGTGGTCGTAGGTTCATTCTGTACCGGCACTAGACAATACTATGTGTGATTGTAATATCCATTTGTTTGTCCATTGTTATAAGCCTAAGACTCATTTCTAGTGAAGCAATCTTAACATCAAATCTGGAAAAGTGCGAATTATATTCATGCGGCGCGGGCTCCAAAGATTTCTGATAGGGTTTTCAGAATATTTAAGTACTTTGAATATTTTTGAAAACTATTGCATCTAGTTTCCGAGATAAGTGGAGGAGGATTGGTAGATTTTTGTCACTATCTTGAATAGCTTTAAAAGTAGTATCGAATCTATTGTAGAGCTATTCTAAAAATATATTTGAGATCCGTACAATGTAATAATCTCTTGTATTTGATATGGCATACAATACAGCTAGCAACATATTTGTTTTATTACGCTACCTAAAAGTTTGACTTTAGTTGTGGTTTAAGCGATTACTTTGACGTTTAGAATTGCGTCGAATATTGTGGGTTCGATCCCAACACGAGGCAATCCACAAATACTGCTATTGTTTCGAGTCCTAATGTACTTTGTGTCCGTTGTTTTTCTCTATAATAATAACGGTCTCGTTTCTTTGTATTTCCTCTAGAGGACGGGGTAAGAGAATGAGAAGGAGAAAAGAACTAGAAAATAATAATATGACATTGTGAAAGACTGGTCAATCTTTCCGTGATACGACACATGTAGCCAAGTTATCCGAGAGAAAACAGGAAGGTATTTGGTCTCGAGGTAGTTTTTTATTTAATATTCAAGCCATCATGACTGTATACTTATATAGTCTACAAAACATACACAAATATGTCCAAGCACCGCGACCGGTTAAAAATATTTACTATCATCATCAAGCGCATCATCTCAGCCGAAAAATGCTAATTGCTGAATACGAGTATAGGCTTTCCCAAAGGCTCTTCACATCGACCGATCTAGAGCCGCTAGCATCCAACTGCTTCTTGCGATCTCAACGACATCGTCGGTCCACCTTGTGGTGGCTTACCTCTGCTGCTAGTTCGAGAGCTTTGAGAGCGGTATTGACATCAGTTGTCGAAAACGCTTGCAAAAAAGCAACTTGTATGTGAGCTCTAGATAGTAGCTTCGAGCGTCTAAACTTGGCTTTCTGACACTACGCTGCCGAGATATATGAATTTCTGGACCCTTTCCACAACCTCTGTGCCTATGAGCAAGGGCAAACAGCTTGTTGCGCCGCACCTCATTTCCTGTGTCTTCTTGGTGTTGATTTTCAGTCTCCTCTCCATTGCTTCTCGTCGTAGGTCGTCCAGTTTGGCTTGCATGTCGACGCGTGTGTGATTCAGCAGACATAGGTCATCGGCATAGTCCAGGTCTTCCAAGACGCTGGGCAGTCCCCACTCTATGTCGCGGCGCTTTCTGTGAGTAGCTTTTAGCATGACGCCATCGAGGACGACATCCTTGTCGTCCTCGATGGCGTCATGCAAAAAGAGGAGAGGTGAAAGAAGACACCCTTGGCGCACACCCGCGTGAACTCGTATGTTTTCCGAAACGAGGCCGTCGTGAGTCACTCTACAAGAGTACTTCCCGTAGATAGCCTTAATCAGGTTCGTAATCTTCTCGGGGACACCAAGCTCACGTAGCTGGTCCCAGATACAAGTCCACCTCAGCGTATCGAAGGCTTTTTCAAAGTCCACGAAGGTCAAATAAATTTCCCTCTGCCATTCTGATGCCTGTTCGAGGATGTGCAAGGTATTGATCTGGTCCGTGCACGATCTGTTGGGTCGGAAACTAGCCTGCTCTTTGCGAAGAAGAGGTTCAACGGCCCCCGGTAACCTGTCTAGGATAATTTTGCATAGCACCTTATACGGGATCGAGAGCAAGGTAATGCCTATCCAGTTGCCGCATTCGCTAAGGTCTCCTTTCTTAGGCACAGTGATTAAGAGGCTTTATTCCAGTCGTCGGGTAGCTCCTCGGTTTACCAGATGTTCCGCGATAGGGGTATCAGCGCGTTCGCGGCGGCAGGAACGGCCGCTTTAAGCATCTCTGCCGTGATGAGGTCGATTCCAGGAGCATTGCCATTCTTGAGCGATCGGATGGCTTTTATTACTTCCTCTTCAGTAGGTGGAGAAACATCAATGTCAAGGCTTCGTGTTTGCAGACTTTTGGGTGTGGTCAGAGTGACAGGATCGTTCGGAACGCAGAAGTTTTCTTCAAAGAGCTCCCGCCAGCGTTGGAGCTGTCCCTCCGACGTCACGATCGGCTGGCCTCTTTTGTCCTTCAAGGGCTTCTTTTTCCTCTGTATGCAATTTCCGCTCAATGTATTCGTTACCTTGTACATTTCCCGGAGATTACCGGTGTCGGCAGCGCGTTGGGCGTGATCCGCAATACCATCCACCCATACTCGACGGTCGTGCCGAGCACTGCGGTAGATGCTCCTGCGGATCTGTCTGTATTGCAACCTGAAGTTTTCGCGCACTGTCTCGTCGCTGGTTGCCAGAAGTTGAAGGTGGAGCTCGCGTCTTTCTGCAATGAGGTTCCAGGTTCTCTGTGACATCCAGTCTTCGCGTGTATGTGATTTGTGTCCAAGAACGACGGAGCAGGTCTCTACGTAGGCCATTTTGATGCGATTCCACTCCGTGTTGATAGAAGCAGAGTCCGCTTCAAAAACGGAGAAGTGATTTCGTAACTCTAACCTAAAGGCGTCGCCTACGTCTGGGTTCCGCAGTTTGTTGACCTCAAATCGTTTTCCCATCTTATTGGTCGCACTTGTAGTCCGAGCTACAGCAACTTTGAGCCGTATCTTAGCCACTACTAGAGTGTGATCGCTATCGATATCGGCGCCACGACGGTTGCGGACATCGCGCAGCGACGAGCGCCATTTGGAGCTTATGGCAAGATGGTTGATTTGGTTCTTAGTGACTCCATCGGGTGAGGTCCAGGTGTATTTATGGTGATCTCCGAGGATAAATAGAGTGCCTCCGATGGTGGGATCGTTGTCTTCGCAGAACTCCAAGAATCGCTCCCCATTTTCGTTGCGTACTCCCAGCCCGTATCTGCCCATGTGTCTTTACGACCGTTGTTATCTGTGCCAACCTTGGCATTCAGGTCCCCCATGACGATTACTATATCCTGGCTGCGGACGTTCTTCATAGTCAGGTTGAGTGCACTATAGAAATCGTATTTGTCTTCCTCTGATACCAGGTTTGTGGGTGCGTAGCACTGAACGACGGTAATCTTGCGGGCCTTGCTGTTAAACTGGGCTGTGATGATTCTCTCTGAGATGGGTTTCCAGTCCAGAAGACTCTTCTTCGCATCACCAGAAAGAAGGAATCCAACGCCGTTTTCAAGAACGTCTTCTTTATTCTCCTTCCCGGAGTAAAGCAGTGTAATACTCCTGGACGTTCTCAGTTCTCCGAATCCGTTTCCGCGCACTTCACTGAGACCGAGTATTTGCAGTTTATATCTTAGCATTTCTGCTTCTGCTTGGGCTAGTCGGCTATCCTCGCTCAGCGTTCGCACGTTCCAGCAAGCAATTCGAGTCCGTATTTTCATGCCAAAGGTCGTCGTAGTATGATCGGTCCGGTTTTGCTCTGTTTCAGTTTCTTTAATCGTATGGTTTCGGGTAAGCGAGGGATTAGCCCACTATACCCTAGCCCACTGGTGAGGCTGTCACTTTAGAGCCTGGAGGCATGCTTGGTTTTATTTCGGGTCTCCTCCCTAGTGAGTAGGTTCTGTTTTGAGGCGCAGAAGATTCGCCTTTCGCCCTGCACCCTCAGCTCAGCTGCACCTCGAGGTGGCGGCCGCGTGTCTGCACGGTTGCAGCAGTTCCCGGGAGGGACGGCGGGGACGTGGGTGACTCGGACTGGCGAGGGCTCTGTTTTAAGTAGGTGTTCCGCCATTAACACAGCAGGTGGTTTCTTGGCATTTTGTAGGTAATGCTGTCCTCACTAACAGCTATTCCCACCAAGACCATACCCTGACTTCCCCCCCAAAAGGTACCTGATAAACATTTTAATTGAAACACAACACGGCACATTTGAAGTATATTTATGTCATTATTGCAATTTGAATGACTCTAAAAAGACAATATAACTATAAGAATTTAGTGCGAGCTTATACAGCTTTTCATCAGCTTACAAAATTGCCGCTTATAACGATGACTTACTGGTCAAATTGTGATAGAAGCTTAGAAGACGTGTAGGGACAAAAAACATAATATAAACATACAAACCGTCTCAAATAACCGAGGGTAATGAAATAGGTAAGTAGAAAAAACATACCTAATTGGACATTCAATTGACTATATTGTGTTTACAAGGTTGACCCGAATTACTTTTGAATAACAGACCCTAGGGAAATAATGATTCATTTGGATTTCCTATTCATACAGTTACTATATATTTATTCTACGGCTTTATAGGTTCGAAGTTAGGTAGGTATTTGGTGATGCACCAATTATGTACTAAATAGGCTAGTTGACGAAAAAAAATGTATAAGTCCGTCCTTTAGATTATTCAAAAATAAGCGATACGTATTTTTTTATTTGTAAATTAAACAAAAAATGACCACGATATAGCTTATTAAAGTTACGTATAACGTCACGTCGTGCTGCAATTTTTCGCACTAGATGACGTCACACGTAACTTTAATGGCCTATATCTTTGTTACTTTTTATTTAATCGAAAAAAGAAAAATACGTGTCCAATATTTTTTTATAATCTAAAATACGGACTAAATAAAATGTAATTATTTTGACCCTGGAAACTACTCTATCATACCAAAGCGGGGCGCTACCGGGCTGGGTATTATTTTACCTCTGAGAAACCTACAAAGGTTTCTCAGAGGTAAAATAGACGGACGCTAGAGAGATTCTGTACTAGTTACTGTTTCCTTTGAAGGTGCGCCATTATAAGGTACTAGCTGTCACCCGCGTTATCATTTGATACTGCACAATACACACTACTACAATGCACTTTCAACCAAACTGTCAACCCCTATTATCCCCCTGATATTGATAATCCTTATGCCTACGACAATTTATGATTATGATAACAATGAAGAGCAAACAAGAAAACTGTAATCATTTAGTGAAAGTACAAAGCGACATAAGGAGGGCCATGCCTTAAAAAAAGCCTCTGTGCTACGGATTATTTTCGTTGTAGTGTGTCGCCGGCGTTTCTATATGATTAGAAACAATGGATGCAAAGATAAAGCTAATCCAGTTAGAAGGTTAAAACTCGGAATAACTATAGTATAACCTAGTATAACTCGTAGGTATGAGATGATTTCTGCATCCCGTTCCAGTGTAATATTAGAATCGCATCATGCGCGATCAAAGGTCTTTTGCTATCAGAGCCTTCAATTTATTTGAGATAGCGCTGTCGTGCTCTGTAACCTTCATAATGTCCTTACCTTGTGAGAGATAACTCGCGTGTCTGTGTAGATGGATCGTGCCCATTAAGAGATGTATGAAAACATGCTTGAAGATGCAGATAATTATTTAAAATACGCATTAAGCAGGCAATCATACCATAGACGATATACTATAAATCATACTAAGCTGGAACTGTGGCTATGTTTATTTGAACTATGTTTTTGATATGAGGAAACATAAAAACACACAGGGAAAATTACCTTTTGTGCTTTAATACCTCCTATATTTAATAGCAATTTCAAACGAAACTTCAAATTCATATTAATATGTAAAGCAATCAGACGATTTTTCAAACGTCGGTCAATTCTGATGCGCCGTCAAGTGCGTGGCCACTGCTAAAGATCTGATGACAGACTAATGAAAAAAGAACCCAAATAGTATATTTCCAGACATAACTTCTTTGAGTCAGATTAGCCCAACATATTTTATTCCTAATTATAAAATGTCAACTGCTAGTAATAAATGAAGTATCTGAATTATTTTTATAATAAATAACCTTAAGTGAACATGTTACAGATATTATAATCGGCTCACCCACAAAATTACAATATAAAATATGTCGACGCTAACAGTGGTCCATGAAAATGTATGACATGAAATCATCACGGTAATTTTTTACCGGTCATAATGGCTAAAGTGTTGGCCAGTTGTGACAGATGTAATTAATTATTGCCGATGCCGACCACCCATAAATGTAAGTGGCTCCGTCGTATTTTAATGGACTCGCATTAATATAAATGGATTAAGTGGTATTTTATGCATCTGATTATACGGACATTTTAATTTTAATTTGTTTCAGGTTATTTTCAAACTTGTCGTAATGGAAATTGTTATAATAAAGTAATAGTAGCAATGTAGCAAGGAGGAATAGTGGAGAAACCAATAGACTACCATGCAGAGGATCTCAGGTTTAAACCTACAGCAGGCACCACTGACTTTTCGAAGCTGTGTGCGTATGAAATTGTTAATTGTCGCTTGCCCGTGCCAAAAAGCTCAGATATTTACATAGAGGCGCATTTCTTATGGGCGCTCTGAAGACAATCTTTCTGTGACCCAAATTGCCGCTTCGCGGCGTGGCAGTCGCGCTGTGACAGCTGTCTCTACGACAGCAAGAGAGACGAACGTTCCTCCTGTGTATCTTAACTACGAGAGCAAGAAAGACGGAGAACGACGCCAGCGGCGCCAACGGCGCCAACTACGAACTAAACTGGAGACAGTCTCCAATTGGAATCGGCACACGAAATCCTTAAGAACTGCGCGAACTGCCGGGACATTTAATGAATACAGATTTATATAGAAATATAAATCTGTATTCATTAAATGTCCCGGCTGTCACGAGGATCTTTGACAATTGATAGGGGACGCAGTGCCCTTAAATGTGCTAATACTGTACTGTGCCAGTATTAAGACATTTAAGGGTACCATCTTCCAGGGCACGGACATCGCTTTCTCTTGTGTTGCGCCGCGCGGCGGTCAGATAGCCCAGGACTGTGAAAGCTAATATTCAGTTAAATCTGGTAAGACTAGAAAGCGGACACAAGGCTCGAGACAAAAGTCTTGTACGCAGCCACGATAATACGCAAATACAATGATTAGAACCTTACTGCAAACAGACGGACAGACAGAAATTGTGATTTAAGAGGCTGATTTACAGATCCGAAAAGAATGGTAATAATAGCAATGATGAAAGCGATATTGGCGTGGATGAGATTGTGAAGGCGCTGGAAGTATGATATAATGGAAGACTGCAGGATATGATAAAACATTTGTGTGCGTGAACATGGATGTTTGTCTTGGTCTGGGTGTTTCTATGTATAATATGTATGTATTTACAAAAAAAAAGTATAAATGTATGTTTATCCATTGTCTAGTACCCATAGTACAAGCTCTGCTTAGTTTGGGACTAGATGGTGTTGTGTGAATGTGGTAGAATATTATATTATATTATATGATTACAGTTGAAATGCTGAAGGCTGGACGGGGCATCATAGTTGGTCAGCTGCAGCGCTTATTTAACTTGTGCTGGAGCACCGGCCGAGTACCTGACGACTGAGCCAAGTGAACCCCAGCTGTAGTTGTGCCTCTTTATAAGGATAAGGCTCGCAACAAGACTGCAAGAACTATTGAGGCATTAGCCTTCTCAGAATTGTTGGCAAATTGTTTGCTAAGGTACTGATTGAAAGAGTTATGGAAGTAACTGAGAAGAAAATATGGGATGTACAAGCGGGATTCCAAAAGGGTATGGGTTGGATCAAGTATTTTCCTTGCGGTGCATAGCCGAGAAATTCTTGGCCAAAGGTCAAAAGGTCTATTGCGCATTCGTGGATTTGGAAAACACTTACGATTTAGTGGTGAGGAATGAAATGTGGTCGGTACTGTCGATGTATGGAATGACCAGCAGCCTCATACGAGCTCTGAAACCCTTTATGAAGATTCTAGAGCTTATGTGAGGATAAACGGGTCGTACACTGACTGGTTTAGGGATGTGTAGCGTCGCCGTGGCAGTTCGACGTCTTCATGGACAGTTGTTTGCAAGGCGTCTTCAACGGAGGAGTTGCAGGACATAGTAACAATCATGCATGGTGCTTTAGGGAGGAAAGGAATGAAAGTGAATGTGAGCAAGACAAACGTTATGGTTTTTAAAAAGGAGGTACGTGTTACGGCTTGTAATGTTATGGTCGATGGACAACGAGTGGAGCAAGTGAATGATTTTGTAAATTAAGGTACGCTGTTTACTAGGAATGGTAAGAATGAAGGCTTTTATGAACAGTCAAAACGTGTCCATAAAGGTACGTTTGGCTGTGCATAGAGGGGTATTAGTACCTACACTTATGTATGGTAGTGAAAGTTGGGTATGGCAGAATAGACATGAAATTAGAATAAATGCTGTAGAAATGAGAGCACTGAGTGTCTTTGAACGACAGAGTAAAGAATTGTGTGATAAAAGAGTGTTATAGGGTAAAAGAACATGTAGTGACAACCATTGACAAAAGAATGCTAAGATGGTTTGGACACATGGACAGGATGGATGACGAAAGACTGACCAAGAAGTTTTATAAGGCAAGCGTGAATGGGACAGGAGGAAGGGGAAGACCTGGGCGGACGTTCTCTGACCAGATTGGAGACATCCTAAAAAAAGGACAGGTTAGAAGTACCCTTAACCGAAGAGCATGCATGAGAAATTTGATAAGAGTGAATGAAGCAAGAGAGATATGTCAGGATCGTTGCAAATGGCGTTCCGTAGTTTTTGCCTAACCCTCCGGGAAACAGGCGTGAGTCTATTAGCGAAATGCTTAAAAAGCATCATTTAGATAATTTACGATATTAACTTTCAGACGTTACCCATTAACAGATAATTTCCTTATTTTCTTGTGCAATTTTCTTTCTAATTAAAATAAACTTTGCTTTTATGAAATCGCTTAGAAAATAGGTACACAAGGCAGCGAACAGAGAGTTTGGTTTTCCTGTAATGCTAGCCGTCTATAATATCCTGTAACCTACGACCACTAATTACAGCAGAAAGTACGAATATTAGAAAAAAAATGTGCACCGTTAGTTTCCTTTGCTTTCAGCGGTTGTTTCTATTTTTTTTTTTTATTTGCACCTAACAACTTAATTAAGAAACCTTGGGTCAAAGATAATGAGTACTACTTTCACGTAAGGAGTAATTATATAAGGTTTAACATGCTTTTGTGTTAAAAATATGAGGTGTATAGTACATTGATTACGTTCCAGAAAATTTACTTTCTTTATCGTCTCCCTGCAGTTTGAAGTAATTTAAATAGGATCGTAATGGTGGTTTAAAAATAGTAGAAACCAATTTGTAATATTGTTTGACTTATTTTTGAAGAGTTCAAAACTAGTGAGGCGACGACTCCATTCAATGCAATCTTAATCATTTGTTCGGTCGGTAGAAGCGTCGCTCAGCGGTTCAGGGCGGTGCAGATATTTACTTCCTGCGTACTGCGTATCAGAGGCGCTTGAACTGTGGAAATTAGACAGTAATGACACAGACGCTGCTCAAAGTGTCCCGGTGCTCCCACGGCAATAACAATAATAATAATGTGCCCGATGCCGGTGGGTCTCCGTGGTCCTGTTTTATATGGTTAAATATTTCTTTTGTAAAGTGATTTAATTATATAAAATAAGATTAATGAGAATGAAATTAAATAAAGAGGAATAATAATAATAATTCTATCAAAATGGAATTTGGTGTGGATAAATGTGCAGTGATACATGTGAAACAAGGAAGGATGGTGGAATCTGAAGGGATACAACTCTCAGATTCCATTAACCTAAGATCACTTCTGCGAACCAATACCTATAAATACTTAAGTATGTCACAGGCCTTATGCATTAACGAGACAGACATGAAGAAATCGTTGCAAGAACGTTTCTCTGGCCGCCTGACAAAAGTGCTGAAAAGTCTTCTGTCAGGTGGCAATAAGGTTCGAGCTTGCAACGGTTGGGTCATGCCGGTTCTGATGTACTCCTTTGGCATACTCAAGTGGACTCAGACTGAGTTAGACGCCCTGGACAGAAAGGTGCGTACAATGCTGACAACATACCGGATGCATCATCCACGCTCGTCCGTAATGAGGTTGTATATTCCGCGGAAGTGTGGAGGTCGTGGCTTTTTAAATGTCAAATCTCTACACAACCGCGAAGTATGCAACCTCAGAGAATATTTTCTCAACGCGAACATGGATATGCATCGCGACGTTGTCGCAGTGGACGCCGGATTAACCCCGCTCAGTTTATCGAAGGACAACTGGCGCAGACCTGTAGTGCTTAGCACTGACGATCGCAAGCTTGTTTGGCAGAGCAAGGAGCTTCATGGCAGGTTCTACCGGGCTCTACATGGGCCGGAAGTAGACTTATTAGCCTCGGTGTACTGGCTACGCTTCGGCGACCTCTTTGGGGAAACCGAAGGGTTTGTCTGTGCAATTGCTGACGAAGTGATCAAGACGAATAACTACCGGAAATATATCCTGAGGGATGGCACTACTGATATTTGCCGTGCGTGTCACCAGCCTGGTGAATCCCTCAGGCATATCATTTCCGGTTATTCTCGTCTTGCTAACAGTGAGTACTTGCACAGGCATAAACAAGTAGCCAGGGTCATTCACCAGCAACTTGCTCTGAAATACAGGCTTGTAGATCGTGAGGTGCCGTACTACAGGTATGTGGCGGGGCCTGTCCTGGATAATGGTCATATCTCGTTGTACTGGGATCGATCTATCATCACAGACAGGACTGTTGTTGCCAACAAACCTGATATTGTGTTGATAGATCGATCAGAGCGCCGCGCAATAATTGTTGATGTTGCCATCCCTCATGATGGCAATCTCGTGAAGGCTGAGAAGGACAAGCAGATAAAATATCTGGACTTGGCTCACGAGATTGTTGACATGTGGGATGTTGATTCAGCAATTATTGTGCCGATAATCGTTACAGTGAACGGTTTAATTGCCAAGAGCCTCACCGAACATCTTAGGAGGCTCGCGTTGGAACCTTGGGTCAGGGGCCTGATACAGAAGGCAGTTCTGCTGGACGCGGCACGCATAGTGAGGAGGTTTCTTTCTCTCGAGCCCTAACCACCAGTAGCTTGGAGCCTGTTCCTGATACTGGTGGGTTTCCATAGGATATTATTATATTTTAAAATGTATTTTTTTATATATCATATATTTAAAAATGTGTTAATATTTTATGAGAGAAATGTAAAATAAAGGTGATAATAATAATTTATTTTTATTTTCTCCACAAAGGTAATGTGACATACAAACATCATGCTCATACAAATAAGATTCAAGTAGTAATAATGATACAAAGGGACCTTATCTTTTCCACACTTCTCTTCGCTTACTACACTATGAGTGGTTTGTTGGTCTAGTGGTTTGGGGCTTTGCTAAACAGGTCGTGGATGGGTTCCCACTGAGGAACAATTTTGTGTGACGAGTACTATCATTTGTTATATGTCTGTTTGGATGTATAATATGAGTATGTTTACAGGCATTTATTGATGCACTGTTTGCACTTTGTACGGAAACGGGATTGTATAAGTATGTAGTACTAAAATTCGCAGTCACCGTCTGGTGATGCGCAGTTGCGTTGCCCACTTGATGCGACACGCTGCGCCAACAGGTAAAAAAATTGGGACGATTATTCATTTGGTTGTGTGTCTGTGTTCTGCACTACGACGCTAATTTCTGTCATCTTCCAATAGGGTGATTTATTTTGCGAACACCACTGCCTTGAAGATCTATCAGTTATCTAATTAATATAGTAGAAACTCCTAATTTAGGATTAGATAGAGGTATGTGAACTATCGTAGATAGATTTATAGGTAGTAGAGCCTTGCTGATTTCAGCATGAATGGGCCGGCTCGACCGGGGTAGTACTACCCTCTCACAGAAAATCGACGTAAAGTAACGGTACCTAAAGGTAGAATTCCGTGCATCGCGATCGATCGCAGCCGCGCGTGGCCTACGACTGTCGTCGATCGCTCGCGACAATAGTCAAAGTATGAAAATGTATGGCACCGCTGCCGAGGCCCGCGACTGACGCGCGCGGCCGACGAATGTCGTGAGCCGCGCGCGGCAGTGTCAGGCCCCCGTCACTGGCTCAAATTCGCGCGATAAATACCTACCATTTCGTGTATCCATATGCATACAAACGACAGAAGGCCGCCGCACGCCCGGCAGCGTGTACGCACGGCACGTTTCCCGCGCTTTCTTATAGAAATTCCGAAACCACGAAGTTATTGTGCAGTGGATGATAACTTGTAGTTTTTTCATTGTCGAAGGACAAACAATGATTTATGTAGTAAGTAATGGTATAAGATTTGATATAAGTGGGTACTTATATAAAATTTCGTCTACATTTGTAGACGAAATTTTATATTATATTATATATTTGCTCTTAATAAAATAAACGGTGTCAATTTTGACACCGTTTATTTTATTTAGAGCAAAGGTAAGAAAAGAAATACTATGAATGTAAATGTTCGTAAATTGATAAGTTTAGGTTATTACTAGAAATAAATATAAATGTTGTTTTTATTAAATAAAATCTACTTAATGTCAGAATCTTATGTACGTACTTACTGTATTAACTGGTATTGTGCTCGATAAATAGAAATAGGCAATATTACGTACGATTATTATACATTTTATTTCTTTTTATAACATATTGCATACTGTTAATTTTATTAAATATGTTAATGTTAACAATATGTATTTACTAACTGACTCGTGTATATATAGGTAAGTATTTAGCACATAAAAATATGGTTATTTCGCAACATTCGTTTTATTACCAAAATCATCATAAGAACAACCCTAGCGCCTTCGTTCGATGACGCGCTTGTACGTACAGTCACACAATCTGCAACTCTTTGCATGAGTACTTAGGGTACATTTCTCTTCACTGCGAACAATGGCTATTATTATTAAGATTTTGTAGGTGATTATAGCGTAGGTATTTTCGATTTTGTATGGGAGTGATGTATCTGTTACGAAGTAACTATTTAGTAATCTGTGGCAGTGTCTTGAAATTAGTAGTAATGAAAAAAAAAAACGGAAGTTTTGCCGACTATACAGGGTGTAAAAAGACCCTTAACGAAAACTGAAATCCCATGTTGTACCAATCACTACGAACATTTTCTACTTCGGCACCATACCAGGAAAATTACTGGTTCAGAAGATATTGAAGCTCAAAGTTAGTATGGAATTTTTCTAATTCGGTACAAAATCGATGCATTTACCCCGCCAATATGTTCTTTAGATGCCCTGTAAGCCCATGGATAAGTAGGTTTTTCGAGCATTGCACGCGCACGCTTTTAATTGCGGTTTAAAAAATGAGAAAACTTTAAAAAAATAAAACGTTTCCCAGGTATTATTTTTGGTTAGTATGACTTGGCATGATGTCCACAACGAGTAGACTTCGGCTTGGTGATGGGTCTTGTGACACTCTGTATAAAAATAATTCAATTTTGTATTATCGTTCCAAACTTCCAACATTTTTTTTCATTAGGTACAATATAATTGCTTTTGAATCAATATTTGCTAGTAGGTATGCTTTTTAAATTCTGCTTTTAAAGATAGGGTCGATTGGTACTCTAGTTTCATAATATAGCAACAACAGCTCGTCATTCTCCTCTTCTTCTTCAAGGATGTCAATTAGCATTTCGACCACGATTTTGACTTCGCTAGACACACGTCTAGAGGGAACTGACGAACAACATCTACTTATTTCAAGACACTGCCGCGCGCGGCTCACGACATTCGTCGGCCGTCTTGAAATAATTAGATGTTGTTCGTCAGTCGCTGGCCTTGGCAGCGGTGCCATACATTTTCATACTTTGTTATAGCGCGGCTGCGATCGATCGCGATGCACGGAATTCTACCTTAAACTGTTGCGTTTCGTTCGGTTAGTGAGAGTGCCGGAGGCCCTATCCCCTATTCCTTCTCCCTCATCCCACTCCTCATCCTATCCTCATTCCCAACCCCAAGGGGCGGCAACGCACTTGTGACTTCTGTGGTGTTGCTTGTGTCCATGGGCGGCGGTAATTGCTTACCAACAGGCAATCCGTCTGCTCGTTTGCCACCTATTTACATAAAAAAAACCTATATAACTACCTTAAAGGTTAGGTACTCCAATTATTGTTCTAAATCTCCTAAAGTAAATACATATTGTATCCGCAGTTTTATTCCCTATTTCCTTACTAATGCTACGAACCATTTCGTGTATCGATTATCAATAAGAAATAATTGGGCACTAAGAAGATTTATGTAACAATATTTCCTAGCTTCTAGAATAACAACATAACTTTAGGTACTTCTGGATAAAATTGTTCTGACTCGAATAAAGGGCATAATTATTATGGTAAATGAACAAGAGGCAAGGATTTGTAAAATTGTAAGTAAGATGCGAAAGCAGTGCAATATTTTAGGCGAGGAGCACACAAAAATGTATTTACTTTTTTCAAAAGACACTCAGTTGTTTATAAGGCGGCCATTGGCCAGATCCCATTCAGTTCGGTCTCGTCGACTACATTAAACTGATTGCTGCAATTAGCGAATGGTGTAATTCTCGTTTCAAGCGTCTCCCGTCGCTGGGTTGCTCGCCCCTCACCCGCTTTAGGAAATTACTTGAGCCCCGCAGGTCGTGGCGACTTTCCTGGGATTAAATAAAATTGAAGAACTCGAATGAAATTGTTTTGGATTTCTCGTCTTGATCAGTTAGGTTTTTCGCTATTCAACTCGGGATTTATAGTAAGTGGATTGCTAATCGCATTTATTTCAAGATTGTGCGGAATTTCTGAGAATTGTGGCGAACTCGATTTGGCGACAGGCTTATAGTGGTATTACTTTCATCGTTACCGTTCTCACGGCCCTTATTATTTGCAGTTGGTTACTTAAAGAAGATATAAGTAAAACTAAAATCATGTCAAACAGCACAAAATATCCCATATACATGGATCAAAAACCATTAGCATATACTGATAGTTATATATATCTGGGCAAGCAGGTCTCTTTTGACAGACGGAACAATGTACTTGAAGTTGACAGAAGAATTGCAGGTGTGTGGAGAAAATTCTGGAGTCTAAAAGAGATACTGAAAAGCTCTATGCCTATGAAATTAAAGAGAAAGATCATGGACACTTGCTTGCTTCCATCGCTCACCTATGGGTGTCAAACATGGAAATATACACTTCAAATTAAACAAAAAATAAGATCTTGCCAACGCAGTATGGAGAGGAGTATCACAAATGTTAGAAAGATAAATAAAATACCTCACACTCTTATAAGAAAAATGACTAAAGTTACAGATGCCCTTAATTACTCCTTAAAGTTGAAATGGCGATGGGCGCGCCACATATCCAGAATGAGTGACGACCGTTGGACGATTGGATTGACAGCATGGTCTGGTCCAACAGGCGTCCGAAAAAGAGGAAGACCAGTAACTAGATGGGAGGATGATTTGATAAAAGTAATTGAGAAAGACTGGATATCAAAAGCCAGTGATAGGGACTTTTGGAAAACTTTGGGTTCTTGCATGCCCGCATGCCGCATGATATATTTTTAAATATTAATTAAAAAAAAAGATAACAAAATGTTTTACACACATTTCAATTTACTTTTTAACTATGTATAGTTGTATAAGATACGTAAACTTTATTCAACCAATTAAATGGAAAATGATATCAAATTAAATCATGATTTATGTACTAAGTATTTTTTTAAGGTTCAATGTTAATAAATTGTATTTTATGAAATTGTAGTCAAAATTGCAATTACCTAAAGGTTATTATTATATAAATGGTATTTGGGAATGACATCTCCATTTTAGAAAATGCTGATTATTTATACACACTTCTTGATTTATGCATTCATACATTCATAAGTATTATTAATATGAAACAATAAAGTTTACCCTGACTGGAAAAAGGTATGAGTATATCTATGTCACGATATGTCATTATAAGATAGAAATGTAATTTTTTAATCAATACCTGAATTATAATTGTAAAACTTATTAAATGAACTAATGATATACCTATGTACTATTTTCTCAAATGTTGTAAGACATGAAAAATCTTTAAGTCAATATACATAATTATGAATGCAACTGTAAATTTTATTAAATTAACAAATTATTAGGTATATGTAATAATTTCTTAAATATTTAATAACTTAAGATATATTTGCAATCAAACTACGTTTTTTAACAAAGTGTAATCATTTAGTTCAATATAATGTTATTAATGGTTAAGTTGTAAATGAATTGTTTTTATGAAAGACAACTCCATTTGAGAAAATGTTGATTGTTACATATATTTTTTATATAAGGCATTAGTACATTCATAATGTTATCTGTTAAAATGCAAGAAATAAAAGGCTTCTTTATTTTTTATTTTACTTTATACTTAAAGAAGAGCTAAGTACAACGTCTGCGTAGCTTTATCGGAATTAAATTATATAAAATGGACTAGAATTACCCAGCGTAGTTTTTGTTGCGACCAATAGAAGATATCTTCATTTACGTATTTTATTCCTTTACTCAATAAGGAGACCACAACACTTCAGTTTATATGTCACTGGACAGTAGCGTTTGACGCTAGGTTTCGAAATTGTGTAAAGTTGTTTTTATGTAGGTATGTCTTATACCTACAAAAGCTTCTAATTGTTAAATCGTATATTTACATTAACATCTTATAGATAAAATATAGGTAGGTAATAAAAAAAAAAATAAAAAAAAAGAAGGTAATAATTTAATATTTCGATAATAGTCGAAAACCCTACAGCGCTGAGTCTCACTTAAACTTTTGAATGTCTTGAAACTCTTCCTCGAGAACTTTCCACAGCTTAAGTTGTCTTATAAAAGAGAAAGAAACAAAATAGTAAACATTTGCTTCTGAATGTATCTTTCAAGGCACAATGTTGTAACACAATTGGCACAATCAGAGATATTGTCTGTCTTTCCTCCGGCAAACAATTGACATAAAGACAGCTAACTACGACTCATCACAGACTCATACGAGCGGAAACAAGCAGCACATAAGGAGATGCAGAAGGGGCCAACGATCGGTGCCGAAATGAGCCAATATGTGAATTCAAAGGCGACGATAAAGTGGCAAAATGATATATTTTTGGCAGGACAATGCCGGATGGTGTATGGGGCTGTTTCATAGTAGTTTTGTATTACATGGAGGGGGGTGGCAATAAACAGGACGATTGCACGGCCGGCCCTCGGCCCCGTCACACACACATCTAAGTATACATTATACGTATGTATAAACGTCGCCACACGTTGTACACTGTAATAAAAAATATGTATTTTACTGCCTAGTTTTTTCTTGTATCGGAGTATTGAAAGCACCATTAAACATCGTCCATTACGTCGTTTTTTTGGTCCGAATGGTAACGTTTAGTTTGGAACTTAAGAGAAGTCCCTACATCTAGAAAAATAAAAATATTCACGCGTGTAATTCGCTGAAGGATAAGGCAGAGATTGGTTACAAAAATATTTCATCAGCCATATTTTATCGTAGGCTACTTATTTTCACTATCAATCGGCAACCACGCCTTATTAGCATCACTCCTGCACAGCATGTCGAAGTAAAGCATTAGTATCTTTTGCTTGCGCATTTTTTTATATCAACATATCAACATAATTAAATAAAAGATGTAATCTTTTATTTAACTATGTCGATATAACTATAAATTGGCGTTTATAAATCACTATATACAGAATAATAATATGGCATCATAAGTTAATTTCTAAGTAATCCGTAATGTGGTGAATCTATGATCTTGTTGTGCGGGTTTGAGTAAGCTAGTTTAGTCTCGTAAAGCTTAGCCCTTTTATAAATTACGCCCTTTTATTAATTATAAAATCCACCTGCAAAACTTTTAATAATAAAATTATAGTTTAGATACTTTCGAGTTATTGTACGCTTTTGAGTATTATGCCTAAAGTTAACTGTCGGTTGTTCTTTTGGCTATATAATCAGTTACTCTAGTGGTTTTATTATGGCTATAAGAAAACTGATAAACATATTTTTAACCTGCTGCCTCGTTGGTTTCGCGGCATAAATGTGCGCGTGGGATTCGGAGGTCTCGGGTTCGATTCCCGGGTCGGGCAAAGTGTTATTGGGTTTTTCCATGGAAATTCTCAGTAGCAGCACGGTGTCTGGTAATGTGCCCGGTACGGCAATAAGCTCGCCCCCTATTACGTGGGACCTAAAAATTCATGGCGAAATGTGCGTGTAATATTACACCTCTGCCTACCCCTTCAGAGATACAGGCGTGAATATATAAAAAAAAATCAAAAATAAAAATTTAACCTGATTTTGATTCATTTTTACTTTTTCGTGTGAGTTTGTGGCCAAATCTGGGGTTAGAGTTTTTAGACCGCCCGAAGGCCTCCAGCATGGCATAATGATTCTTGTGATGACACAGAAACTGTAACTGATAGATTTACGTGCCTACCGAAGCACGGTAGCGCTCTGATGAATGCCACTCGCGGACACACATCCAAGTGGTGAACTGTGCAAGCGTATTCTTTAATAAAGAAATGTTATAGATAAATGATACACAAAGACGGGACAAATAAACGTGCTGATAACACAAAGATTGGTCCTGGGTAGAGGCATCGAAAGCGCGACCTCCGCCGAAACAGCCAGAGTCACTAACGATGAGACTAAACAAAGTACAGTACACACAGTACGATCTTGTTTGTTTGTTTTTGTTTTTCGCGTGAGTGTGTGGCCAACTCTGGTGTCGGAGTTTTCAGACCGCGCGAAGGCCTCCGACATGGCCTTACGATCCTTATCCTTAGACAAGAACCAGGACCGACAGCTTTAAGTGCTCTCCGAAGTCCGGTAGCGCTCAGATGTAAATGCCACATTCGGTCACCCATCCAAATGGCGGCCTGTGCACGCATTGCTTAACTTTGCCGATCTGTGTAACGTTTATTAGGTGTGGGTACCTATATGCCTGTAAAGTTACGTAGTAGATATGTGTAATGGAGAGAAATTAAATACTATTTGTTGGTTACAAGATATATTCGGAAGCGTTACACAATATAACCCTAGGTAGCAACTAGATTAGAGCTAAGTTTAAGACTCAGGGCAGGGTAGGCAGGCAGGCTGACGAGACTTCGGTCCTCCAGAAGAGAAGGCAGCACTTAACTTTGGCAGCGTCCAGGATCCAAGAGGGGTCGATTCGCTGTCGCGCGGCGTATTTATTTGCCACTGGGAGGGGAGCGGCCGGCAGGAGAAGTGGTAGGGGCTAGCGCTGTAGTGTGCATCGCTCGATGCGACGTCACACCTGTTACGAACGGCAAGCCTAGTCTCGCTATGAGCGCTACATGAGTGTACTGAACTAATATTCAAAATTATAAGGTATACACAAGTTATCTACGTACTGCGTACAGTTTCATTAGAAACGTCTGAAATATCTCAGTATACAGGGTGTAAAAAGACCCTTAACGAAAACTGAAATTCCATGTTGAACCAATCAATACGAACATTTTTTACTTCGGCATCATACCTGGGAAATTAATGGTTCAGGAGATATTAGTATATATATATATATATATATATATATATATACAGGGTGTCACAAGACCCATCACCAAGCCGAAGTCTACTCGTTGTGGACATCATGCCAAGTCATACTAACCAAAAATAAAACCTGGGAAACGACTTTTTTTTAAGTTTTCACATTTTTAAACCGCAATTAAAAGCGCGCGCATGCTATGCTCGAAATACCTACTTATCCATGGGGTCATAGGGCATCTAAAGAACATATTGGCTATAAATGCATCAATTTTTTGTACCTAATTAGAAAAAATCCATACTAACTTTGAGCCTCAATATCTCCTGAACCATTAATTTCCCAGGTATGATGCCGAAGTAAAAAATGTTCGTATTGATTGGTTTAACATGGAATTTCAGTTTTCGTTAAGGGTCTTTTTACACCCTGTATACTGAGATATTTCAGACGTTTCTAATGAAACTGTACGCAGTACGTAGATAACTTGTGTATACCTTATAATTTGAATATTAGTTCAGTACACTCATGTAGCGCTCATAGCGAGACTAGGCTTGCCGTTCGTAACAGGTGTGACGTCGCATCGAGCGATGCACACTACAGCGCTAGCCCCTACCACTTCTCCTGCCGGCCGCTCCCCTCCCAGTGGCAAATAAATACGCCGCGCGACAGCGAATCGACCCCTCTTGGATCCTGGACGCTGCCAAAGTTAAGTGCTGCCTTCTCTTCTGGAGGACCGAAGTCTCGTCAGCCTGCCTGCCTACCCTGCCCTGAGTCTTAAACTTAGCTCTAATCTAGTTGCTACCTAGGGTTATATTGTGTAACGCTTCCGAATATATCTTGTAACCAACAAATAGTATTTAATTTCTCTCCATTACACATATCTACTACGTAACTCTACAGGCATATAGGTACCCACACCTAATAAACGTTACACAGATCGGCAAAGTTAAGCAATGCGTGCACAGGCCGCCATTTGGATGGGTGACCGAATGTGGCATTTACATCTGAGCGCTACCGGACTTCGGAGAGCACTTAAAGCTGTCGGTCCTGGTTCTTGTCTAAGGATAAGGATCGTAAGGCCATGTCGGAGGCCTTCGCGCGGTCTGAAAACTCCGACACCAGAGTTGGCCACACACTCACGCGAAAAACAAAAACAAACAAACAAGATCGTACTGTGTGTACTGTACTTTGTTTAGTCTCATCGTTAGTGACTCTGGCTGTTTCGGCGGAGGTCGCGCTTTCGATGCCTCTACCCAGGACCAATCTTTGTGTTATCAGCACGTTTATTTGTCCCGTCTTTGTGTATCATTTATCTATAACATTTCTTTATTAAAGAATACGCTTGCACAGTTCACCACTCGGATGTGTGTCCGCGAGTGGCATTCATCAGAGCGCTACCGTGCTTCGGTAGGCACGTAAATCTATCAGTTACAGTTTCTGTGTCATCACAAGAATCATTATGCCATGCTGGAGGCCTTCGGGCGGTCTAAAAACTCTAACCCCAGATTTGGCCACAAACTCACACGAAAAAGTAAAAATGAATCAAAATCAGGTTAAATTTTTATTTTTGATTTTTTTTTATAT